>OZ005652.1:148838824-149491324 GCA_963930645.1 Salticus scenicus | reverse complement strand
TATGTGAGTAGCATTCTTTCGGTTACAATGGCTGCTTGTTTACCGGAATTATTAGTAATATTAAAACTGTTTTTCAAACACTTGGCTGAAATAACGGACAATGAGCGACAGATCACTAGCGAATAACTACGGTCGGCGTCTTTGATCAGCGGTTGCACACAAATAAATGATCAGTGCGCATTAAATTATATGCTTTATACCACTAAACAATGTTTAAAAATAATAAAAATGTCTACAATAAATAAAGATAATTGAATTGAAATTGGTACTTTGATTGTATTTTGATGTATTTCGCCCCTAGATAAATTTTGTTTTGTTTTATTTTATTTTGCGTTATCTGTGGGCGCAAACTTTGAACTGTCTATAAACAAATTTTTGACTCGATCTATAGAGAACTCTAAATACGTGAAATATAATTACGATCCCCCAGTACGTTATATTATTAACTTTTATGCAACACACAACAATTTAGACTAATAAATTCTAAAAAATGAAAGAAAAAAAATATTTTTTATAATATCCATTCATTATTACTGCGACTGTTTTTATTTATTTATTTATTTATTTATTTATTTATTTATTTATGTTTTATTCTTCATCATATCATTTTGATTTGTATTTAAAAATATTCCACTTAATTTATAAATGTGGTCTGCCCGGCTGAGAATCTTGCTATTATAAAACTGTCTTTGCATTTGTATTGTTAAAAATATAAAGTTTTAAATATAAATCAAGAAATCAAAATATATATTGTAAATTATAAGTAAACATGCACAAAGTCCAATAGAGGGATTCCTGAAGAATTGTGTGTTTATATATTGAATAACTTTGTAAATCACTTTAGCATTTATAGTTATTTACGTTTTATACGTTTGCTGCATCATAAATAATTGCCCCCTCTACGTGGGTCAATGGACCTGTTCCGAAGGATGTGAACCGAAGTTTTCTGTTATGGTGGCCACTCATGACAACACCCCGTTAAAGCATTATATATTTAGGCATGACTCTGTGTCTTAATTTGCTAATGAGAAAATCGTCCAAAAATTTTTAATATACAAAATGACTGAAACTGTTTTTAAAATCCAAAACTGTGGACGACTTTAAAGGTTTAAATTCCTTTAAAACCGGAGGTCTACATTCTTTAAGAATCCATTACTTTATACTTATTTAATCGATGCAGCTTTCACAGCTTTATGAAGTACATGCCCCCTGATGGGTTTTTACTTCTAATTTTAAGCATTTTTATCGAATTATTATTTCTATGGCTCTTTAGTTCTTTTCTCTGTCATTAAGTTTAATGGTCCTTTTTTTGTTATTATCATTCGTTTCGGCGTAAGTTATTTAAATTCTTTTTGTTCTTAATCTGTATTGCAACATTTTTGTGTCAGTCTCACCCGTAAGTTAAAACCAGTTCTATTTTTGTTATGTTGGTATTGTTTTGAGTCTATTAATTGCTAAATTTAAAGGTTAAAATTTATTTCGATATATATCATTTATATATATATATATATATATATATATATATATATATATATATAAGAAATTAAAAATGTATATGCACTTTTCGGAAATAAAAATAAAAATATTTTAGATTTTGATTAAAAATTATAAATAGTTTGCATTCTTTGCACATGATACTAATTTAAATATTAAAGTACAAATTAGATTTCTAACACCAAAGTGATATTTCTTTTAAACGTGAGAAGAATAAGAATTTAAAAATGATCGTGACGTACGCTTTTCTATTATTTCACAATTGTTGAGTTTAAAGCAGAATTCTTCTCTTTCAAAATACCGATAATGTCACGAATCACTTCGTGCTGTGTGAAAGATAGCAATTTTGGATATTTTTTCCTTTGGTGATGAGTTAAGATTTTCTATATGAGATATGCATTGAATTTCAAATATAAAGTAAGCTGAAGAATAATATTTTTGAATCCTTTTTTTTTTGTTTTTGTACAAACAAAATTCCATAAACGTGATTTAATGAAAATGTTTCATAGTTAGGATAATTACAATTACTTTCTACCTAAAAATTCAGGATATCTGAGTGATTATTTAAAACATCACTTTCTATATACTGATTATTTTGTTTTACAAATCATTAAACATAGTTGAAAATTGATTTGCGGTAAATCAATATTTATATTTTATGCTGAATTTTTCTTTTTTAAATTATTTAATCAATGCTTAATTTTATTATTATTATTATTATTATTGAAGTTTAAATGTATTTTAACAAATTACTTTGTTTCAAAATGAATGAAATTGTTGACAGGGCAATTTAAAAAAAAAAAAAAAAAATGTATATATATATATATATATATATATATATACAATATTTTAAGTTGGAGAATTGAGTGAAAATAAATCAATAAAGTAATAAATGAGCGATTAAATAATCAGTTCAAAAAATATTAACAAAAAAAAAAAAAAGAACATTTTTTTTAGTAGTTTTAAATTTATCTGAGTAGTCCTAAACTCAATAATAATTTTCGATAAAATTTGTATCAAATTTAAAAGTGTCTTTAAAAATAATGTAAAATTTTAGTCAGTAAAATCAAGTTTATCTCATGAGAAATCTTAATTAACTCAATTTATTATAGAGAAATTTTGCAAATATGTCTCATAAATATGCTATTTGGAATTTGGCGTCCATACTGCTACGATTAATGAGTTTAAAATATAAAATATTGAAACAGATATACATATATCGATGATTGTTTATAACTGAAAAACTTTCTAGTTCAAAATTTTTAATTTCATCATTAATTATTTGCTTTTACAAATTTTTTAACAGACTTACTGGTTTCACTTTAAAAAAGTGTATTATTTTTTAGATACAGGGAAGTTTTAATTATATATATATATATATATATATATATATATATATAAATGTGAATGAATTAATTTTTAATTCTTTATGCACTATTTCTTAAAATACGTATTATGAATTAGATTTAAAAGTTATATTTTTTCTTTGATATTGAACACTTTTCAGCAATAGCAAAACACAGGGAATGTCGTCCAGAAAAATCATTTTACTGATCTCATGGAAATCTTACAGTATGAGGAGAACACGCTAAAGCAGAATCAATAGGGAAAAAAAAAAAAAAAAAAAAAAAAAAAAAACCTTTCTAACCACTAATCTCTTAAGGCAGCTTCTGAAAATGGGGCGTGTAACCGAAGCCTTCGGGAAAGTCGTTGCCAAAGAAACAACGTCTTCCCCGAGGGCCCCGGTATAACCCCAAGATGTCTCTAGGTAGAGCTGAAAATGCGGCTTAATCCTTTAAGTGAGCTGGGTCGCTCTGTTGCAGGCAATGCGATTGGTGTACGCGCAACATACATAATAATCCTTAGAATTGCAATCAGTCGAGTTAAGGGGCCAGATGTCTAGACCAATGGAAGTCGTTTGTCTTCATGAAAGGGTTGCATTGTGCCTTTTCACTCAAGAAAAAATTCATTGCCAGAATTAATAAGAAAAATACAGAAAAATACATTGCCAGACGAATGGCTGGTTAAAATGCATAAGGTGCCTGAAGTGGTCCCATGAAAGGTGTACAAACTATCAAAACTTTTACCGAAAATGTGGTAAAAATTAACGAAAAATAAAAGATTGAAATTATACTTCAAATTATGTTTATTCGCTATACGTTTCTCATGATTAACTATATATATATATATATATATTTTTTTTTTTTTTTTTTTGCTATTTAAACTTTTCTTTTACTTTGGATGGCTAACTCTCCTCGAATTAAAGGAGAAATGGTCATTTACCATTCTATTTCAAACAATTTTTACTATTTTTTGTTCTCAATATTTAAGGATTTTTTTGCCCACAATATGATGAGACTATGTATAAGAATTTTAAATATGTATAAATATTTCTTATACTTACATTCTAAGAATTTTTATTTTAATATTTGTAAGTTATGGCCATCTCTCCAAGATTTACCCTGTTTAACCCCTCTTAAATACAGTTATAATAGTTATTACAAGTAGATCCAAGGAAAATTAGTACGCAATTCCAAAGTTAAAAAAAAAAAAATGCACTATTGTCATACATTTTTACTAGACCAATAACACCGTAGCAATCGATAAGAAAATATATGTCATATTTTTATTCTGCAACATCTTTTGTAATATGGATCTCATGTTTTCTAAATTAAATAAATATATTTATATTACTTTTAAAAAACCGCTTTTTAATCAGTTTCTCTGTTTCAATAGTTTTAAGACATTTTTAAGTAATCAAAATTCGTATATTTATAAGAAAGCCAAAACCTAAATTAATATATGCATATTTCAAACTAAATACAAAACTTTGTAATAATAAAAATAATAACAATTATAATAAATACTAGCAAATACTAATAATAAAGATAGAGTTATAGTATATATATATATATATATATATATTGTTGCGGCAAGCTCTGAACTGAATTTGAGCATCATTCCGCTACACTAATTTTCGGCATACGCATTTCTCAATAGATATTTACTATACTCCGATGAATAATCACCTGTGTTTGCAATTCGACAGAAAAAAAAAAAAAAAAAAAAAAAAGAGAGAGAGAGAGAATAACAACAGGTTTGTCCTGTTTGACCGCATTTGATAGTAATGTCACCTCGGTTATCTTTTTAGTATTTTTCACACGCACTTCGCAAATAAAAGAATGCCACAATAACCCCATGCCTCAATGTCGGCGCTCAAATACCCATATCGGCGACGCTCTACTCTGCATAAATTCTGCAGCTACGCCCTCAAGGAGATGATTTTTGATCGCCCTTTATATTCTGTTTTTTTATATTCTTTGTAAGGGAAGGAACTGCCCCGTCATTACAGTACAAAAAAAAATAAAATAAATAAATAAATAAATAAATAAAAAATAAAAACCTTGTACATTGTTATTTTATATTCATTAAAAATAATACCAATTTATTTCTTTAAACAAAGGTTATAAACAAAATAAATAGCTTTAATATTTATTATAATAAACATTTTCATTCTTTTTGAAGTTAAATGTTCTTTTAAGAGTAAAATGGCTTTGTTAGGAAACGTTATCAATCGTGATTTGTTGAAAATAACCTAATTTTTCAAATAAATCGATATTATTAAAGAGTATTTGTTCATACTTAAATAAATAAAGAAATAGAACAACAATATAAACTTAGATTTTTTTTCTTGCAGATTTTTTATATCTATCACTCACTTGCTCCTGTTTTAATACTTTATGAAAAATTGAATTTTTAATAATGTTCTCGTAATTTAAGCATTATTAAACAACTGTCTCAAAATATTTATTTTTATTTTTGAACATTATTGAAAGAAAATATATATATATAAATTTAGATTTATTCTTATCCAATTCAAAATCTGTTTACATTTAATAGATATATTAGATTGGCGGGGAAGTTCTTACGTAGTAAATTAAACAACTGACACCGGAAAATTGGCATGGACAACATTTGTCCAGAATAATATTCCGGTGTCAATTGTTTAGTGAAATACGACATTTCAATGCAACCTAATTCAGTTTATAAATATATATGAAACCTTAATAATTTAATAATATTAGTTAAATGACGTCTAATTTATCAGACATCTTCTCGCTAGTCTACAAAATATTTCTAAACGTGGACCAATTACGAATACATTTCGCTAAAACGATACGATTGAGATGTAATTAATAAAATACGCAAGGATAAATAATAATAATTATAATAATAACATTTATAAAAGGACAATATTTCAGCATGTTGTTTCAGCTGAGTGATCTAATAAGAATAAAATAACATTTATCTTATGAGACCATTTTATGAAAAAATGTATTTTTAAAAGTTGCTTCTTTCGAATCTTTGCAAACATCATTTTAATCCTAGCAAAACTTTAACGATATATAACTGGGTGTACCAGAATAAAATAGACTATTACTATTTGTATGTATGCATGCAAACTTTATATTATATATAGACATATACGTTTTTTTTATGGATTCCCAATTACATTGGTAAAATCTGTGCAACAACTCAAAAGCAAAAATTACATTGCAACTACAGGATAGTATGACGAGCAAATATGTACAAAAATTGGTACTTTCCAAATTCAAAATTGAAGAATCCAGAAGCAAAATATATTGTCATTTGGAAGGTGTTTTAAGTTGTGCCACTGTTTTTAAGTGGTGTAATATGATTAGAAAGATTTACGATATTAAAACATCTCCACCTCCAGACTGTCCACGCATTGTCCGCACCAAAAATCTGATTGAAAACGTGAAGAGTCGCTTGACACGTAAGAAGAACATATCCATAAGGAAACTTGCTAGGGAACTGAAAGTATCAAAACCATCTGTTCAGCGAATACTTAAAAATGACTTTGAATTAAGACCTTACAAAAAACGAATACAACCTAAACTCATAGAAACCCAAAAGCAGAAAAGAATCAAATTCGCTAATTGGGTGTGCCACAATTTTAGAAAAGGTTAGACTAAGAGAATCCTTTTCTCTGATGAAAAAAGGATTTAAATCCACTGGACTACTCGATTTAAGATGAATTTGTACAGCAGATGAACAGGATAAAATAAAATGTTAAAAAATACTGATTTCAGAGCTAAAACGAGCTTTAAAGAAAATAAGAAAAGACGTATGAATGGAAAGTTGTCTCAGTTGCACCAGACGCTTACATCGAATGGCAAACAGCAACGGAGATTATTTACATAAATTAATATGTTGCATTTTGTTTATTATTCCATATATATTGTTTATGTGTAAAACGAAGTTGGGTTTCACTTAAATAAATTTAGTTATACATCGATTTATATCAGTCAATTTTATTCTGGTAAACCCGTTACAAAATAAGAATTATTATCATAAATTAACTAAAAAACGCATTCATAAAAATATAATAAAAAAAAGGAATTAGTTTTTCTTTTAAACAAAAACGTATGCCAATAACAAATAAATGAAATGACGACAACAATTTTAAAGGAGTCATGGGGGCCCTATACTAAATCTATACTGATTGTGAAAGTATGAAAACTTGGTCGCCAACCATGAGTTTTATTCTGAAACCCTTCTTTGAATGATTTTGGTTTCACTATTGCATGGTATTAATTTTGTTCTGATAATAATTTTGCTTCTAGTAAATTAAAATTGTATTAGGGTGTGAAATTGGTAAACTATTTATGAGTTTCAAATTTTACAAGTAAATAAGGAAAGAAATAAAGTGCGAAATTTTCAAACGGGTTTGCGAGTATAAAATATTTTCATAATAACTTTTAAATCAATGGCAATAAAACATGATTCTAGAGTAAAATGAAAAATGTATTTCTTTTTATTTCGCTAATCTTTATTTTATTTAAATGTAGTGCATCTTATTTTGTCTTAGATGTATGCAAAATTTTTTACGTATTAAAAAAACACGTGCATATATATATATATATATATATATATATATATATATATATATATATATATATATATATATTTTACAATTTGTAATATTTTATATCTTACGCATATTTACAAAAAAAAGGGGGGGGGCTTCTAGTCCTGACGAATTTTTATATAAATGAAAAATGATGTTCAGATGAATTTTCGTCCAATTGAAATGCGTATTTTTATCCTGAAATACTACAGGTAAATGAGGAATCTGTATGATATGTTTATTGTATGTTAATCATGTATACGTATAATTTTAACATGATTTGGTATTTGATGCTCGATTAAGGAGTAATGTAAAATAATGATGTTAATATAAAATTTATTTATGAATATAATATGCGATTTCTATCTATGATATTTTTTAAAGCATTTCTTGTTGTTGTTGTTGTTTTGCTTCAGTTGTATTAGCCATAAACTGAAAACAATAGTCTAGCAATGTTTATATATTCATTCCCTAAAACCCGTAAAGCACTACATTTTTGACTTCCATATGCTTAGAAATTATTCAGTGTAGCTTATTTTTCAGAAAAAATAATTCTACACTAATATACACTGCAAATAAAGGAATCTTAAATTGAGTAAAATAAACGTACGAAAAGGCGATTAAGACACATATTTATTTTTTTAATATAGAGCTTAGACATATTAAATATCTTAATTTAAGACACGTTTGTGTCTTAATAAACAGGTGGTGCAAATGAACTAATATAAAGTTTCATAATATAACGATATGTCTTAAAATAAGACATTTAAGGCGTACGTCTAAAAATTAAAAATATCTTTAAATAAAACCTTTTGTATTTCATCATTGACTACTAATGGTGAAGTGTGGAAATCAAAATCATCTTCATCCTATCAAGATACAATTTTAATACGCTTAAAATAATGAAATAAGTTACAAAAATTGCAATAATTTAAAATGTTTATTTATGAAATTTATCTCAGTATAAATATTTTAGAACTACCATAGTGCATAAGTGGTAACTGATATGAATCTTATTTGCATGGAATTATGTTTGAAATACTTAATAGAAAACATATTTAGGCGCAAAACGCAACTATAGAAAAGAATAATTTTTATTTAAAGCACTCTCATGTAATTAAAAAAATAAATAAAAAAATATAAAACAAGTACTTAAGGCTCATTCGGAAGGATAGGTCAATTTCTTTTTTCTAATTAAGTGGCAGCCATTTTTTAAACAAAATGGCAGCTAAAATTTATTAATGGACTTCTTTGAAGTACTGATCTGGCTATATACATATGTAGCTTTGAGAAAATCGGTTCATAAATACCATTTTATGTGAATTTTAAATTTTCAAATGAAATTATGTAAGGCATTTTCAATTTCACTTGGAAGCAAGATGGCGGATCAAGTGCGGAAACAAACATATCAAATCCATTTCTGACGTAAGTCTATTCTACAACTTAATTTGAATTAATTCAGCTCTTCAAATTATCTTGCTTACAAATTCAGTTGCGCCATCTGGAAACAAAATGGTGGAGCAAATTGGTCTGTCGAATAATCTGAGATATTGTAAGATAAGTACACTGTCCAATTTTGGTATGAACCCTAACAGCACAAAATGTTCCAGAAACGCAACAATCATATAATATTGAAAGAATATAAACATTTCAGAAACCTTTAAAAACGTCCAGAATACATTCCGATTAGTTTCAAAAACGTAGAAATGTCCGCGATCGTAACACAAAATCAGATACGTAACAGAAACGTTACAATCTCTTAACAGATAGAAAATCAAAAAGGGTGAATGTTTAAGAAAGGTATCGGAGAGCATACTTAAATGTGTTACGTTTCTGAAAGATTGTAAGCTTTTTGCAACATAACTGAAACATTCTGTACTGTATGGGAATAAAATAAGTATTTCAAATGTTATCGTAATAACAAATTCGCAAGTGGCGGTATTCAAGTGGCTGAAACTTGGAAACAGATTTGCGGAGCAACTTCACACAGAAATCATTTAAGATATTTGAATGATAAGACTATTGCCCAACTTTGATTCGAATTGGTTAAGTAGTTCAAAAGTTTTTGTGATAACAAATTTTCAAGTGATCGCCCGTTAGAAATAATGTAGAAAAACAAGATGCCCGGTAAATTTGTCCATAATACTTGAAATATAAGTTCACTGCCAAACTTTGGTTCGAATTAATTCAGTATTTCGAAAGTTATTGTTATGACAAATTTTCAAACTTTACTCTAATTTTAAGTGACCGCAACCTGGAAAAAAAACGACGTAGTATTTTACCCAGCGGAACCATCGAAGATACTTGTATGATAAGTTCACTGTGGTTAGAATTAATTCAGTATTTCAAAAGTTAGAAATTTTCAACCATTCAAAAAGAAATTTTCAACCATTTGGAAATAAAAGGGCGGAGTGAGATACCCAGCGAACAATCTAAGATATTTGAATCATAAGTCAACTGCGCAAATTTAACTCAAATTGTTTCAGTATTAGAAAAATTATCATAATGACAAGTTTGCAAGGTGATACTCCGTGTGAATAAAACGGCGGAACAATTTGCCTAGCGAAATCATCCGCGACAATTGATTCAGTATTTCAAAAGTGATGATAAATTTTCTAGTGGTAGCTTGATTTCACGAGGCCTGACTTCAAGTGGCCTTTGGTTGAGACACGTGTATGGTCTATATGTACATCAAAATTCAAGTAAATCCCGTTTTAAAATCGCTCTTTATAATGGGGATTTGAAATTTTCAGGTAGATGCCAAAAATAGCGGAGCAACTTTGTTAACGGACTCATCCAAGATATTTATAAGATAAGTTCTCTGCACAAATTTGGTTCGATTTGGAGTATTCTTCCGGGAATTATCGTGAGGACAAAATTTCCATTATATATATATATATATATATATATATATAAATGGAAAATACAAACGAAATCGACACGTAACATGGTGGTGTGAACGGTCAGTGACGTCTGCGGTACCGAAGATAGTGGAATCGTGGATAGTGGATTTTTTATACTTTACTTATGCTGGAGAACATTCTAACATCCATTTTTAACCGAAAAACAAAGTCACACGTCAACTTTATTTAATTTATTTATTTAAAAAACTCAAAAATGGTGGTTTCTTTAAGTCTAACATGGCGGTGTTCTTAAGCCTAAAAAAGATAGCGGTGTTTTAAGATATTTGCAATTTCTTCATTTCAGATTCAAAAAAGATGTCTTAAAAAGTAAAACACTTTTTATTCGCCTAGCCCTTTAAACGTTACAAATAGCCTTTTCCGTCGCTCAGTACTTGAAATAAAAGGCTAATGTGATAAATTTCATAAAAATATAATTATCATTTTTTTTTCTAGTAAACTAGGGGGCTCTGCCCCCTGCTCGATCCGCTCACCAATCCCCGACTCACTTTACTTATTAAGCCATCTAGAGCTCTGCCCGCAAATTCGCTCCTTTGTTTTTCACTGAATAGGAATATTCATAGTGCATAACACAAGAAAAAAAAAAAAAAAAAAACAGAAAAAATATTATAAATATCCCCATATTCAGTGGCAAATTGAAACACATATTATTTGATAGAAAATGCTTTTTTTTTTTTTTTTTTTTTTTTTTTTGATAGAAATAAATTCGTAATAGCTATACCACTTTGTATTAAGTTTTAGTACATGGCCCTTTTACTTCTTTTTTACAACTATGGATTCATGCCACGGCACCATAGTCGGTAATGTGCCGAGTTTGTAATTGGAAGATTGCAGGTTCGTTACTTGAGCCGGTCAATGACCGACGTGTACACTATCGGTGGTTGGTACACATAAATCCATCGTGGCCGCAAAGTCCTCCATGTTCCCATCAAAACTATACCTCTGAGGATTACGAAATGCGGAGGAGCAAACCCCTCCGTGGAGGATCAAAATTATGATGGCATGTCTCCGGAACATCCCTAGGGGTGTGTCCCAGACTGTTGCCAATTACCAATAGCGCAGCACTGGTGCGACGTTAAATCCAACCTACCAGCCTTCAACCATGGATCATATTTTAATTTCCCGGTGTAAAATGACTTTAAAACAGAAGAATAACGTCAGTGAGAGGAACTTTATTCAAGGAGGCAAAAAGAGTACCTTCATAAACCCGTCGTTTTTAGTTAACAACGTCTTTAATTTAAAAGATAGAAATTTCTAAGAAGCCGAAATGTCTTCCTCCGAGTATTCGGAACACATTGATATCTCTCATGAAGCGAAAGACCCTGCTCTCCGAGAGAAGATGCGGTCAAAGACATACAAACTTGACACCAGCGACTGTAACTTTTTTTTTCAATATATAGAGAAACCATTACTGAATATCCATAGATTTAAAAAATTAACTTGTTGTATTCCTATTTGATTTATTATTGATTTTTTGAGTTATTGAAAAGATACACTAAAAAACTGCTATACAGCAAAAATGAATGTGACAACCTGATTAAGATACTTTTTAAAGTTAATTTAAGACGTTTTCGTTTATAGTGCTCCCCAAAAACAAAGTACAAGATGAATATGCGTGAAGCAATTTGCTAGTTTTGTTCTGAAAAAAGGCAGCTATCATTTACGTATGCAATTTCAACCGATTTAGAGCTTATAATGAATTACAGAAAATTGTACACACACATACACAATACTTAAAAAAAAAAAAAAAAAAAAAAAAAATAATAGACAGTTTTGTTTTAAGTTTTCAATCGTATTTTATTAAAAAATGCATGTACACTAACAGTGTTATTAAATAAAGAGAAAGAAACAAAAACGAAGAAATCATTTAGATTATTAAATTAATTATTAAAATAACTATTAAAGTAACTGTTGAACATATATTCTGTATTCATAAAAGGTAAAAGTATGATAAATATTGCAGTAGAACACCTCTTAATTAATTAAAATGTATAGACAATTCAAATAATTAATAACTGTTTTGTCAAATTCATGTTTCAAATGAAACCATTACATAACCGTGAATCAAAATGAAACACCTGACACTAACAATGTTTTAACTTAATGTTGGCTACAAAAGTGGATATAAGTTGACTTTGTAACATAACAGCTATTCAGTATATTCATGTACAAAGCAATTTCCGTTCATGTGAATGCTTGAAAAGGAAGTTCGCATTCAGCAAGATTTCAAGTTCTGCTCTTAAATCACGTTCTCTTCAGTCGGGCTTTCATAACAGGAATGTATTGGATGCTTTATATAAAAGAAAGTTTTGTTCTAAATAATTTGCGTTCTGGAAGTTTGATTTGATTTTCCGCCATTATACAATGTTAAGCAGAATGTGACATGCCAAATATTTAGCATAATTTATAATTCAGATGTGCAATTTAGATTTATAATAAGCGCAGAATAGTTTAAATATAATGAATGAATATTCTATGAATTTTACTTATTTAATTTCTACTTAAAATATGAAACAAGTGATCTATTTTCTATATATAACTTTAATATAACAGAATTACATGAAATACTCAAAAAATTTTGATTTCATTCAAAATAATAATAAACAAATTGACAAAATTTAAAAAAAAAAAATAATAATAATAATTAATATGCATACTGAGCGATATTTAACTAAAAGTAAAACTACAGTGGGTGTTGAAACTATTTGATTTTTTTTTTTTTTTTGACATTTTTTTATTATAAAAATAATCTGGTGTGTTACTCAAACGACTTTCTCTTACCCTGGAATTTAATACAATAAATATAGATTGGAGATTAATGGATAAGATAGCGAGTACTGTTATGCAAACCTATGTTAAAGCAATTCAAATTAGGCTTCAGAACAGCTTTATTTGACAAGTAATTCTGTATGAGGGGGAACGAAAACAATGTTGCATATGATAAGCCCTATAATACAAATTTTAGTAAAATGAAAAAAATAAAATTAACTTTGATGTTCAAGCTAAGGAAATTGCTCCAATTCTTATAAAATAAAAGGAAACATTTTATCCTATTTTATAATGTATCATACATAACTTTAATGGTAAGGAATAGAATAAAGGACTGCTGAAGCAATTTAAAATGCATAACGTTAGTCATATTATGTAATATGACTGACTCGTAATCAATCGTAAACATTGTTGAAAACTTTTAGCATAAACGGAAATAGAATTCCAGTAATTGCCAGTTGAAGCTCTTAATGTATAAGAAAATTTTAGTATATCCTATAAATCTTAATGATAAACGTATCATATTCTACAGACAACATATGGACAACATATATCAATTTCATTATGATTTCTGAAGTACAAAGTTACTTAAATATGATTTATAAAAATGTCTTTCATAAATTTCAGTGCATTGGCGTGCTATTGGATTACCATTGGTGTACCACGGACGTACTACTTATATAATTTTGATAGCTACCTTGCCATAATGGACTTCAATAACATTTTGAAGATATTCTGATAACCTGTGCGGATGTTAGAAGTAGACACACATGTAGACAAACAGACTGGATGAAAAAAAAAACACATACCAGTTTAAATTATAACCATTCTTAAACATCGTTTAGAATGTGCTAAAAATGATTATCACATACAAAATGCGATTCCTGCAGCTTTATGTTAAAGCCTTAATTGCAACTGAATATTTTTGTGTTTACGTACATCAATTTCAAGAAATTCCATAAATATTTACGGGAGTCAGAGCGCTGAAGGACAGACAGACAAACCGAAGTCATAAACACTTTTCAACTTTATTGGAAAGTGTTAAAAAAGAATGCTTTATTATTATTTTTTTTATATTCATTGTTACTTTGATAATGACTATTTTAATCATGTTTCATTTCTCTAAAGAAACGTGAAAAAATATTAAATAGTTTAAATGAATAAGTTACTTTGAAGTTTGTGCATTACATAATTTCATGATTATTATATAATGTAAAAACAAATCTCATAAGAATAGTGTTATCCTTTAAATAAAAAAGTCTTCAAACGCATGGAATATTTATTGGTATTTCAATCAAAAATATATTTTAATAAAGTTAATTAGTAGCTTGCAGTTGAAAAACGCTCTTCAATTCATTTAATCTAATTCAAAGTGTATCGATGTAAAAATAATATAATTATTGACACTAAATTTGTAAGGTAAGTAACTTTAATTAAAACACCATGTATGAATCAATATTAAATTATTATAACTTCAGAATTGAAAATAAATGCTATGCAGCATATATTCCAGTTTAGCTTGAATATAAAAATGCAAAAGGATATTTAAATAATGTCTTACTATATTGAACATATTAAGTTAAAATATGTTAGTAGATACTGAAATACTAAAAGGATAAATGTTTTCTTATTTATAATTTATTAGGAAGATGTAATCTGACGAATGTTTGAATCTAATATTTATACCTGTTGCTTATATGCTATGGGAGATAATTTTATGCAAGTTATATGTAGTTCATTGATATTTGTATAGATCTTTAACGGTCACGCTATAGTAACTAATATTCTATATTTCTATTACGCTGAAATAACTTGTGTAAAAAAATAAAAAAATAAAGGTTCACTTTTGAAACTGTATTTTGTTTGAGCAAAAAAAATAAAAATAAATAAAAATAAATAAATAAAATAAAATAAAATAGCAGAAAATTAATGGTGTTTTCAAAAAAGAATCAAATGCATACAATCTTTATTTTTCAAATATTTTCCTTAATTTTATTTATTTATTTATTTATTTTAAGACTTTCTTTGAGCTGTCTTTTATTTTAGGATATTATATTTTGAAAAGATTTTCTGAAAAACATTGTGATAGAGAAACTGAAAATAAAAAATAAAAAGTAATTAGCAAATTTTTAAGAAACCATGCATATTTTATTGTATATATATGTTTAAAACTAATCAAGTAATAAAAAAAAAATCTACTATATCAAATGAAACTAAGTAAAACTGTGTAGATATTTTGAATATTTCTATCTGACAAAAAAAAAAAAAAAAGACTGAAATAATATACTAAGGAATATCAGGAATGTTCGAAATTCTAGGAATTCAAGGAATCCGTTCTGTAAGAGGTAGCTCATTTTAGAAATAATATAAAATATTCTTTTATAGATTGAAAATTAATTATAAAAATACTTCGATATAGAAATTATGTAAGAGTAAAAAATTATAAAAATAGCAGGGAAAATGAAGATAACTCTAATGACATTTTTTAAATGAGTTTATCTTGGCACACAGGCTCTGGTACAGAAATTTAATTACAACTATTTTCGGTAAAAATTTAAAACAAACACGATTTGAAAGTGTACATTTAATTCGTTGTTTTTGTTTATTGTTTTATTGTTTATTATTATTTCTAAATGTCTATCTATGCAAACATGTATTTCAATTTTAAAATATCTTTTATTTATTTAAAAAAAAAAAAAAAAAAATAAAAAAAATCTTATTTCTGCTGTTTATTTATTTTTACTATTTTATAAGAACTTCCTAAAATACTTTAAACACAGATGTAAAGAAAATAATATTTTACTGAATAATATTAATCTTTCTAATATATTCTTTCATCCACTTTATACGGGTTACGTCATAAAACTCTTCACTGCAGGGAAAACTGCAGGGAAAACCACTGCAGGGAAAACTGCAACGTTATAATGTTTAAACTTTCGTTATATGGAAAAATGTCTGTTTCCTAATTAGAAATTCAGAGCTAAATGGAGAAACAGAAATCACCTATAGTGGGAAATAATAAAAGATTCAGCGTCGAACCCAAACAACGGATTAAGTCCATTGTGTTTCATATCGCCTTCTATAACAGAAAAACGTTTAAATTATTGTGATGCTGAGCAAGAATAGATCTCTACTCTAAAAAAAATTACTGACGCCGCTGTTTTTTCTGTGTGAATGCGGCTTTATCTCCTGACGAATGAGAAGTATTTTAGTTTCGCAAAAGGTATCGATGTTTCAATATTGATCCAAAGAAAAGGTTACTTTTATATCTGAATTTCTTATCACCCAAATTAAAGGAGTTATTAATTAAATACATTGCGTTAGTAAAGGTATTCTAGTTGTAGTTTGCAAATAGTTTCTGTTAATCATTGTATTTCAGTCTAATGCACCGATACGAAATAGCGTCGTTTCTATACAAGAAACACGAGATTTTTTTCTAAAATTAAAATTTTCAACATATCTGTGTACGAAATATCAGACAAAACATGCTAACAAAATCGAACAATCCAATATTTACATACTTTGACTTTATATATATATATATATATATATACATATATATATATATATATATATATATATATATATATATATATATACGCCTTGCAACTATTTAAAAAATATAATGTAGTTTATTCCTTTTTTAAGTGTTTATTTCAAACTAATTTTTTGAACGGTCATTTATGCGTAAATAATTGGGCAAACCATTTCTACGTTATTATGTATCATCAATTCTCTCTAAATCCTCAATTCTCTCTCTCTAAAGGTACATTCAAATATGCAAATAAATTTATAGTTTTTAGTGCTATTTTTTGACAAAATTTAGAAAATTTAGCATAACTCGAAATAAACTATTTATAAGTGAAAAAAAAAAAAAAAAAAAAACTCAAACGAGTCTTTCAAATTTATTTGTGTCTTTTCGTCGTTCCAGAGCTTAGTTATGCAGTTTCAAGAAATTTTCTCTAAAATTAGTTTTTAAGGGAGGTTTTTGTTTTTCGATTTTTGTTGAAATATATAATAAACGCGTAAAACACAAATATATCCATTTGAAAGTTTTACATTAATGTATGTAACAACAGGTAGAACTGCACCATAAATTTTCGTGAAGATACACTCAAAATTATATTTAAAAAAAAAAAAAAAAAAAAAAAAAAAAAAAAAACGAGAAATATGTTCTACTGTTTTGCAGAACTAAGCTGACACATGAAAAGTTTTTAGATCATTACAATTTTGCACTTGCGTTTTGGAATTAGCAGCTGAAATTTTAATTATTCTAGCTTTAGTTATTATTATTATTATTATTAATTATTTAATTAACATCATATTATCTATGAGTCATTAAAATTAATTTAGTACTAGCGTATGTTTCTGCCCAAAGTGGTGACAAATTGATATCAACACTTTCGCGACCGCTGATGTAGATTCACGTCATTTTGGAATATGTAACTCCGCCAGTGTGCGTTTCTTTTGCGATTTGCATGTTGCCATATTTCTTTAAAATATTCCCTATGTTCATATTTCCACAAATAAAATGTATATTATTACATAGTGTAAATATAGATACACAAAACCTTGTTCTGAAATAATGTAGCTTAAAAATATAACGCCCACAGCAGAACATACTTTAAAAAACACAAAAACATGCGAGAGAGTCCGAAAAAATCCTTTTTAATTCGGAATTAAAGAGTAATAATTATCCCTCTCGCTGGCTTAAAATAAAATTAAAAGATTATGACTTTAATATGGATAATCCTGAAATTAATTCCTCTATATCACCTAAATCGTTCGTTACTATTCCTTACTATAAAAATATTTCTGAATCTATTGCCAAAGTTTTACGATCTGTTAATTTATCTGTTTCCTGTAAATACCAATTTCTAATTCGTAATTTCCTTTCTAATTTTAAACCAGTTATCTCTCCTTTTTCCCGTACAGGTGTTACTTATAATATCCCTTGTAAGTCTTGTAGTTCGGTTTATATTGATGAAACTGGCTGTTCTTATCATACTCGAATTCTGGAACATAAAAGTAATTTCAAAAACGTGATATACGTTCGAAAATTGTACAGCATGCCATAGAAACTGACCATTTTCCTGATTTTAACAATACTAAAATAATCAAATCTAACTGTTTAAATTATCATTGAAGAACTTTCCTGGAGGGGTGGTACACAAATACACATTTTTCACCACTTAATGAGGCATGCGCAGTCGGGTGGTTCGAAAAAATCAATTTTTTTTTTTTTTTTTTTCGAAAACGCGTAATTTCTCAAAAGTTGTAGTTTGGTATCCTCAATTGGGGAAAGAAGAAATAAGAAATAAAAATTTTATGTTGACATCTTCAGTTCGCGCATGAGGTTGAAAATTTAAAAAAATATGTTAAAAATTGAAATTTTCAAAAAATAACAAAACCAGTTTTTTTTTTTTTGTAATTTTTATAATGCAACAGCCATAAATTGTCAGTATATAACGTAGTTTGAATCTAAAAAAAATATTTTATAGGATTTACATAATATCTTTAGTTCGCGCACAATTGAGCTAAAATGAGCTAAATTGAGCTAAATTGAGCTAAAATCGCCTAAAATTTGATATTTACGTGTTTAATATACAATAATTCATACATGACATATTTACGTTTAAAAAATATTTAAAAAATTCTAAATTTGTTAAATATAGCCTTTTATTACAGTATTATACGTACAAGTATAGTTGCACACACATCTATATGTATAACATTGCATGTCACAGCTAATTACAGAATGATTTATAGATTTTACCTATTTTTTGTGTCTTTAAGATTCCTCATATGTGTTGGGCATTGTTTTAAATTGAGATTTACAGTCAAATGATGGCATAGTTGATCTTGAGAACAAAGTTGTCCTTATGAAACCATCCCTGTTCTCTTCTCCACATACTTCAGTATAATATTCTATTACGAGCTTTACAATTCTTTCGACACTTTGCGTGTGGCAAGGAAATTTAATTAGCTCGAACTCTGGGAGAACATTAGTATTAATAAGTTCTTCTAGGCTTTGCGTTGACACATTGCTCATTATTGGAGGAGGTGTAAGTCTGCACTCTGTCCAATCAATAAGTTCAATGTAATTTGAAGCTGCAAAATTGATGGTCCGTGGTCCGTCGCACGGATTTCCCTTTTGGTTCTTGCTTTCTTGCTTTTAGCAATCTTCGAAAAGCTAGCTGTCTTACGTGCACTCTCTCATCTAGTACCATTGAAATTAAGATTTTCGGGATGACAAAAATACGCATTCCTCTGAATGACAGGATCAATTATTTTACGTACCCTGTCCGACAGCTGTCTTGTCTTCTGTACTAATTTAAACACGTGAACTGCTCCAAACTTCACAGAGGGATGTATTTTTATTCCAAAGTATACTGGAGCGTATACCTTCATAATTTAGCTGACCAGCTTTTCAATTTCGTCAGAAGGTTTTACTTCAAAAATATATAGTCTTAAGATCCTATTTGCAGAAGTTAACCACCTAAAATTACTAAGAGGACCAAGATCTTTCTCAGCGAGATCTGGCGCACACTCTCCTGTCTTGACTGATCGATAAATATTAAGTAAATACTCTTGGTCCTTGCATAAGTCAGTTTTAGTCACATTTATCTCCTCACTATTAATCGTTTCAAAATTAGCAACATGGAGTTTTTCATAGTCAGTCAACTTCATGCCAATTTGTCCCCAGAAACTTGTGGGTGAGTTTTTCACAGTCAAAGTCTTGCCAATTTGTCCTGATAAACTTGTGGGCCCTGTAGTATCACCACCTACACTTTCAAACAAATGTCTGAACGAAAGTTCATTGAAATATAATAAACATATAAACCATTGTAAAGGACGACCAAGTTTAAGCTCAAGATTACGAATAACACCGTTTTTCCATTCTGTGTTAGTCGCTTTTCCGTCACATCCAGTTGCCACAAACGTAACATAAACAAAGTTATTGCTTTCTAAATAGCAAAAGATACTATTAGCTATTTCACTTACAGTGGCCCTTGAAGGTGTCAGATGTCCTAGATACTTTCCACCAGGCTCTTCAACCTAGCTGATGTGCTCCTAATTCTTTAGTCTGCGATACATTTTGGTACCATTCTTTTCATGATAATAAATGTTATATTTTCTCCCGTCAAATTGCACTCCATGCAACTCTACATTTGGAGAGTCTGATTGTAAAGAGTATCGAATTTTCTGTTTTTCTCGTCTGATCTTACTTTTATCTATGACTAGAAACAGATCTCTTTCATTTACCATGCCTACATCTTGCAAAACACAAGAAGCAATAGCAGCAGTGGCTCTCTCGGATATTCCATATCTATCACTTATTAATGCTGTTACAGGAAGCTTAATTCGCATTTGCAATGTTGACGGCAAATTGTCAAATTTTGCTTCGTGACTCTCAAACTCGCTATTTTGGTCAGAATTTGTAAGAGTATCTCTTTTGCTAGCTTTAATATCAGGTTCAACAATCTCATTTTTCGTTTCACTTTGCATTCTTTTATTTCTTTTTGCAATCTTATTAGTCTCTACTCTATCCAAATTGCCAATATATTTTAAACGGCCATTTCGCTGGTCGTACAAAAACTCTCTCTCAATAATAGGGATCTTATTTCCTTTATCACATTTACAATCCATAATTCCTTTGCAGCTACAAGAGATAGGCTTCTTACCACACGAACTCTCAAAATTCATTACACACTTGCTGGAAGCAACATCAAAAAGTTTGGACTTCGCTTCATTAACAAAGTGATTGAGTTTAGTCTTAAAGTAAAATTTATTTTTATCACGACTTAATGACTTTCTTAAAGTGTAGTACTTATAATGGTAACCCTTTATCAATTTAATAATACGTTCATGACTGACCGTTGGTATAGAATCTTTACAGTACAGTTCTATTTGAGCAGCAATGCAATCTGAAATCTTTGAAAAAGATTCGTTTTTAACAGATTTTGAGGTTTCTTCAAAACAAGATAACAAAACATGTGCACATGTGGGTAAAACACTTTGACTTAACGCTTTTGGTGCACCGAAAAACGGACAAACACTTACGCGTTTAAAACGTTTCGGGTGTCCCATTATTTATTATTAGGAGAACGGAGAACAATATAACAAAACATGAGCATAAAAATTTCCAATAACTTTACAAAATAATTCACTCAAAGGAAAACATGCTGCACTTTTTATTCACTTACAGTTACAAATTAAAGATGCTGCTTGCTTAGCGGATACTAACTGACTGACAAAGTGAGAGCAGAGCCATTAAACTGTCTAATAGTATGTGTGTACTGTCTAGACAAGTCGGCGGTGGAATAAGAATGCGACGGCGAGGCGCCAACTTAGCGCTTGCAGGTCAGTTACTGTTCAAGTTCAGTTTTTGACATTTTTTTTTTTTTTCAAATTTTAAGCCTCATGCACGGATAGAATATATAATCTGAAAGTTATATATATATTAGGTTGAAACTACGCTATATATTAACAATTTATGGCTGTTGCATTATAAAAAATTACAAAAAATCTAATTTTATTATTTTTTGAAAATTTGAATTTTTAACATATTTTTTCAAACTTTCAGCCTCATGCGTGAACTGAAGGTGTCAGCTTAGATTTTTTCCCCCCAATTGAGGATATCAAACTACAACTTTGGAGAGGTAACGCGATGCTGAAAAAAAAAAAAAAAAAAAAAAAAAAATTCGAACTACCCTAATGCGTAGTTCCCGCTGATTACGTTGTACTATCTTAATGAAACTTAGTTGTTCTTCTCAGCATTTACATTTGATGTTTTTATTGATGAGGAGCCTGTAAAAGGCTCGAAACATTTAAATTTATGTTTTGTGTTTTTAATGTATTAAATTGTATATTTTTAGTGTATATTGTCTGCCTCAGTTTTTAACGTGATTAAAATTTAGTTTATCTACGAGAAGCAATGATTTTTAAATATTTTAAATTATTAAATGTTGTTCATAAAATAATTACAATAGAAATAATGCTAAAATAGGTCATATTTCTATGTTCTGTAATATCCTTGAGACTTAACTAATGAGGCATTGCCAAAAGATTTTTACATAAGTGTTTTGTAAAATAGCTGTAAGGCACTAAAAAAGGGTGATAGCTAAATGAAAGAAGAAGAGAGAAATAAAAGAAATTCTTTTAAGATTTGTAGAGTGGCGACGTAAGGAAAGATGGAGTTGGGACGAGAGGAGTGATGTACGCAGTATCCCTTTCCGACCCGAAACATGTTTAGCTTAAAACATTACATTCTTCTGTTTTAGCAAACTGAAAAAGAAAAATATGGATTATAACCGACATTTGATTATTGAAAATTGTACTTTACACTTTCTGCTAATTAGCTCGATCGTTCCTTTCCTAATTTTTTTTATATACGACTGTTCCAGATGCAAAAATGTATGTGGATGTCCTAGATGTCTAATCCTCACGATCGCACGGCCTGTGTCGGTAATAAAAATCAATGTATATTAAAATTCGTATGATTTTGAAAGCATTCAAATGCTAAACTAGAACCTAAAAAATAACTAATTGAGCCTGTATTAAGGAAATAGAACAACTTTCAAAACTCTAATTTGATTTGTATACTTATAATATATATATATATATATATATATATATATTAGTTGTATTACAAATTATTGAAAATGTGCCTACGGATTAAAATAAAGAGATATTTAATTTGTTAATACATTCAAAATGAAAATCTGAAAATAAAAAAATAAAAAAATAAAGAATTATAAAGACTTGCCATTGCAGTTAAATTTGTAATTATATAGATATTAGAATTAAATTAAACTTATAGTATATTTTAATGATAAATCCTCCATTAAACTTAAAAGGAAAATTTTATCTTCAAAGTTTAATTACATAATATGACATTTTAATATCATCCATTTCATTAATAAGTGAGAATATTTTTAATAGAAAATTTTTGAATATTGATGAAAACTTTCTCGAAATCTGTGTGCCTCAGGTCAAATACTTATTATACTTTAAAAGGTTGTCTGAGCATTCACTTTAATTTCTCATCAAAATAAATGATATTTAGTCGCTAATGTCTTTGCTGATTATCTTTGTAGTATTTATAAAACAGTTGCTTTAGGCATTTCTGGTATTTTATTTTTTAATAACTAAAATAATTGTAAACAATCATACACAATGCGAAATATAAATGTCTGAAAAGAATTCTTAAATGAAATTTCTCGCAGATGCTAATAATATTATATGTTATTCAACAACTCTTCGATCACTAATTAAGCATTTCAATTAAAGACTTATTATTAATTTTTAACTTCAAAATGAAATTATTTACGTTCAAGTACTTTAAATATTAAAAGCAAAAATCTGCGCTTGCTTTGGTCTTGTTCCAGCATATTGCTATCGGTAAAAAAAAAAAAAAAAAATGAAATGAAATGAAATGTATAAACAACGAAAACAAATTCTTCTAACAGTGTATAATTTGAACACTATTCAAACCAAATTTTCAACAAAGCTGTGTTTTCTTCATCAGCAGGAGGTGGTAACACAGCCCTTAAAAACTGTGCAATCCTAACAGGTTTCTGAAGATATACCAAGCTAGCATACTCAAAATTAAAATTATAACAACATATTAGCAAAACAAACGTGAAATTATAACAACTAAATTATGATTTGCTTAATGTCTTTACATTATTGTATTTTTAAAATTTAAATTTCAATAACACATTTAAAAGATTGTATATTGAGAATTAATTAAATCATTTATATAAATTCATAAAATGGTAGGACATACCCCCGCCTTTTTTTTTTTTTATCTGTAATTGAAATTGAAATTTTGAAAATACAATAATGCTAACTAAATAAATATTATTTTAGTTGTTAAGATTATAATTTGGAGCATGCTAACTCGGCATAATTTCAGAAACCTGTTAGGGTTACATAGTTTTTAATGGCTGTGTTCCCACCTGCTGATGAAGAAAACACACTTTTGTTGAAATTTTAATTCGGTCACAATTAAAATTCAATAATTCATTCATAATTAATTTAGTCAAAATTAAAATTCAATAATTTATATATATGCCCACACACACATACATGCACACATATATATATGTGTGTGTGTGTGTATGTATGTACACAGCATGTCCCAAAAAGATTGAAACGCGGTTTAACTCTTTACCTGTTAGAGATGAGAGGGTAATGTAAACTGCAAAAGTGTACAATATAAGATAGGAAATAAAACTACGCTAATAAAAATATCTTCCTGTTATTTATTAAAAAAAAGTGATAATAATACATTTTTTAATTTTTTATACGACCTCTCTTGACAAATTTGGTCAATTAGAAAGTTTTTATTTTCAATGCAACAACCTCATTGCAAAAAAACCGCATTCTTGTATCTTTAAAATTGAATGAATTATACTTAATTGAAAATTAAACTCTGATTATAGGGATCATGTATCAAAATAGAAATGTAAATTTGTGACATATTCTAAAAGGTAAAATGTATCATAGCATTTGCATTAAAATTCTAAGGATTAATTGAAAAGCATTTGAGAATTTTTCGGCAGATTATGTTTTTTATCTAAACATTTCTGTTATCAATTTGTAAAGGATTCCTATTTTCACCGAAAAACAGCCTTTTAAATGATACGGAAAAAAGGAGTAGGTCACTTTTTTTTCCCTGTATCATAATTCGGTTGGTTGTGAAGATATAGTTTTTCGGTTTTTTGAAATGTTCCTGTAGAATGAAAGAAAAGTTTGTAATTGACAAAATTTGCGTAGAGGGACTGTATAAAAATGTAAAAAAATGTAACATTTTAAAAAAGTATGTGAGGGTTTTTTTCTTAATCTAGTCGTCTTTCCTACCTTCATTTGGATGTTTTTTTCTCAATTTACATTGTCCATTTATCTGTAATGGGTAAAGAAATAAAGCGCGTTTCACCCTTTTTGGGACACCCTATATATATGTGTATGTGATGTGTGTGTGTTCTTTCTTGTAATTGGGGTTGTTCAATGTAAATAAAAAAATACACAATTAATTGTGTAAAAACTGAATCATTAAAAAGAAAACTGCCACACAAAATTTGTATATAAAATTTGTGATAGCTCAAAATTGCTCTTGCAAATTATGCATTACAGTAAAATCATATATGAGTTTTTCAAGTAATTTACGAATGTATAAAGATTTCAAAATAAAAAATAATGCATTTCTCACAAAATGCAAAATATTGTACAAACATTTTATTATCAAGCTCTTTTTATAACTTACTAATACAGGTTTTGCACTTAGAGTAAATTAAATTATGTAAAATATACATATATTATATGCTTAAAGAAACCATTTCCTATATATTTGCAGAAACTTTTTCTATTCGGAAAACACCGAAGTTGATTTTCTCCTATATTCTGCTTGATTTCCTTAAGCTTTAAATATCTGACTCGAGTTTATTTAAATAAAAGCGTGTCAGTTTAAACTGAAATATACTTTAGAAATTTCATGTGGTTATTAATTATTTAATATTATTTAGAGCATTTTTAATGTCTAAACAGATAACTTTTTTTTCTTGAAGAAGAAGAAGAAAAATATGAATAATTTCAGACGAGTAATCTTGGTACAATTTTAACTAAAATATGTGTAAGTTCTTCGGAAATATAACACTTTAAACTTTTGAGAAATAATAAAAATTATGTAGCATTACAACCGATTTTAAGTTATTTACATACCCATCGTAATGTTGGTCTCGTTAAGTGTTATTAAAGCGTGTCGATTTTTAAAAAATATTTTTCATATTATGAAATATATATATATATATATATATATATATATGTAATGTATATATGTATGTAATAACGTTTTTCAATTATTTGTATATATATATATATATATAACTGAATTTTGTGCTAGTTTTTTAATGAATAAATATCAGTTCGAAAAACTTGTATTTATATCTCCAGTTTCTGCACATTATAATTATACAGGGTCAGCCAAAGACATTCCAGATTATATCTGATTAAACATTTCACAAAAAAATCACGCCCTCTGCCCTATATTTTAGTGAGGAGTCGTACTTCCACGTCCGTTTTACAGGACGCTTTCAGGAAATGACACGGCACTTGCGACTAAATATTGTCCGAAGGGTCACCTAATTGATGACTATTTGCAAAGGAGCACACAATGGACGGTCATCACTACCCCTGTGGTACAGCACAATTGCGCTTTGTCCGAGATTAGAACCCAAGGCTAATCGGGTAAGATTCAGGGACTCTAACCACTACACTTTTTGGTGGCGGTTTTTTAAAATATCAGTTTCACAAAGTAAATTTGATGGATTTAGATATTATTGATCTCAGAGAATACCTACCTAAAAATAAGGATAAGCCTCTGCATAGAGCTGACAAATATTGTTCACACACCTAAACGTAATCAACATACTTTTTCCCAATCTCACACAACTATTTTTGGAGTGTTTATATGTCATGAAAGCTGTGATATTGTCTTTCAGTAAATGCGATTAAATTGCTGCACATGAGTATCTAATATCGGCCGATATGCAACAAACTGAATCAACAAACTATTTCATCGGGGCTTTCTTAAGTATCACGCTTTGTTTACTTTTATACCATAAAAACAGAGATTAAGTGGGGAAAATGCATCCTGCTTAGCGATATATCTCAAAATATAATCAGCATCAACGTAAGTCAAGCTCTAACTAAACATAAAGTGATGTTGAATTATGTCCATAGATTCGTCAGTTACAGTGTCCGCAAAATAATTCTAACACGCACACATTTTCTAAAATGATCAAACCGTGATCAGAAACACTTAAAACGTATAACTCCTCGAGGAAGGCAGTCAAACGTTTTTTAGGAATCTAACACCATCCTATGTAAAAATAAGTTAAAGATAGGAAAGTTTGCGCACAATTCAAAACACAATATAAAAAATCCGAAATCATCCTAAAGCATTGGTAAATTCTTTTAAACTGATCTTTCTTCTATGCGTTTCTGTCGCTATTTTGTTGTTCTGCTATAATTTAAAACAACATCTGTAATAAAACCAAGAGAGCTATTTTGCACAATCTCTCCTTGTAGGACAGGAATAATGATTGCGCACATGGGTAGGTGAGATTGTGCTTATTTATAACTACAATTGCATTATTAATAGTAATAATTGCACTTCCATGATATTGTTGTAAGGTATTTTAAACAAATATGTTTTGCACTGGTGTATATTTTAATACAATAGTTAAAAAATTCAGAAAAATAAAAGAAATTTAAAAGGAACTACGTAAATTTATTTAAAGACCTGATAAATATTAAACAATAGCAAAATAACATTACGTTACTAGATAACACCATTAATCTAAAATTAGTCTTTTTCTTAGTCAACTTGAATGGTTTCTAGTTTGATGACCGAATCTTTTGTTGTCCACAACTGTTACACATATCGATGCAAATGTTGAAGTTATCTTGCAATCATCTGCAACAGGCTAACCTGTACGAGAGGGATTGAACACTTGTGTAATGCATTTCTGAATCAAAAAACGGATATCATATCGTATTTTGGTAACGATATATGGCTAATCCCTTCCATTTTTGAGCCCAGAATCTGCCCACCGGTTAATATTCATTTATTTTTTCCCTTCAAAATCTTCAGCACAAAAATGCTCAAGACACAACACCTAAATTGCAACTGGTTTGAAATCTTCTCGTTTTAACTTTAAAATCCTTTATGATCATTTATTTTATTTTAATAAAATTTAAATGATTACAGTCCTTAAAAAGTAGTTTGAGTAGGATGAAATTTTTTACTTGCATTTCGTTTTATCATTTCTATTTAAGCAGCCAACAGCTGCATAACAGCATCATGTTTGAAAATATTGGAAAACTAAACAGATGTAAAATTACATTTAAATATATTGCGATAAATTTCTTATACGCTAACATTCGCCCTCGAAAGGTGAATCCCAGCGGAGGTGTGGCTTTTGTCGATCGTGCAACGCCTGAATAACATTTAATTTTAGATTCTGGAGACAATCTCCAAAACAAAATGCGACGTACCGAGTGGGTTGAACTAGTCTTTTCATCTGTCTAAGTTATTTCCTGCTACAATTCTAGACAGTCAAAAAACGCATTGTCATTATCTTGCCATTAACAATAAGCTGCGAAATCTCTATTAGTAGAGAATTTTATGAAAACCGATGTGCAATCTCTCCCAAATAGAGCGCAAAATCTCCCATTTTGAAAGTAGAGATTGCGCAGTCTTTTATTAAATAATTATTCGCTTTTAGAAAAAAATCGTCTTACTCGTACTGTTAGTCTGGATTAGTAGTTAAGAAGATAAATTAAACACATTTTGTCTTAAACTCTTGAAGCACCCAAGATGCACATTCAAGTAGGTACCTCACTATTGAAGTTGTACAACCATCTGAAATCGCTAGTCTCCTAATTTAATCTTTGATTTCCTATGTGCGCAATCTTTCCAACCGCGTGATCTCTCCCAGTTTTCAGTTTATAGAAGAAATAAAAGTAATAAAAAATATAGCTTGTTTAAATTTATATGTAGTCTAAAAGTTAGGAACAATTTTAGCCATGCTGCGTCCTTCTTATACAAAAATGTGATTTTTAATTGATATGAATATTACACACTATAGCTGGTTATATATAAAGAATAAACTTTCATTCTAACGTCTAATACTTTTTCTTGAAAAGTCTGTTTTATCTATGTTAAATACATTTTTTTACCCTTCTTTCTATAAAAAAACATTTTAATAAAAAAAAAGAATTTCTAGTATTATTTTAAATAATGCATTCTAAAGTTCCCGTTAAAACATACTTCGATAAAAGATATTTTAAGTAAAAGAAGTCAAACATCCTTAAGGAACTTATACAGTCTCAGGTATATAGAAGAAATAAAAATAATAATATTGTATATATATTGTTTAAATGAATATGCAATCTCAAATTTAGCAACAGTATTAAACACTGCGTGTTTCGTGTAACAAATAATAATAATAATAATAATAATAATAATAATAATAATAAAAGCGTAGCAAGTGCTAATTAAATAAAATATTCTTTTTATTCTTTTTTAGAAAAGTCTATTTTATGTATATATACATATGTAATATGTTTAAGCTTTGATTCTAAAAATAATAAATAAAATAAATAAGTAAAACCGTCTACCTCTAAAAAGACTGATCAGTATTTTTTCTTTATAAAATACTCTAAAATTCACGTCAAAATAACATTTGAGAAAGGATAATTTAGTAAAAGGATATTACGTGATTTTTATTCTCAGTATTTTTACTAGCACAGAATAAGATAATGTATATAAATTATACCGTTATTATGGAAAATATAACTAGATAAGGTTAATTAGTACAATTTGGAAATTTCAAATTATATAGTCAATTATATATAATGTTATTGAGTCCAATATCGTATAGATATTTTAATCCAGGAAACCGTCTTATGGATAATAACTAATTTTTTATACCCACGTTTTGAACAAAGTACTTAAGTCCAATATTCAACACAAAGTTTTTCTATGATTGCGCATTTTTCGGATCCTGAAAAAAGTTTTAATTTTTTATCTGTTTATCTGCCTATTATCAGCATAATTTAAAAACAAATAATTGCAAGAAATTCAAATTTAGCATTTTTAATATCAATTAAGAGCATCGCTGGAAGGTTAAACTAAGATTTGTAAATTTCAAGGAGTTATGCGTGGAAAATTGTTTGAATAATTTGAAATAAACTCCTAAGTTTAATCTTACAGGATTTCTTTTTAACAGTCCTACATAAATAATAATAATAATAATAATAATACAAGTTCTATATTAAAATGGGGTAAAGGAAGAATTAAGAAAGTTGTTAGTCTCTCCCACACAGAAATATACGAAAAAAAAATACTGTTCCAAAAAATTATTCTCAACTCTTTTAAAAGAATATATATACTGACAAAATAATGTGAACACTTTCGCTTTTTTACATTTTGTCAAATATCTTAAAAATTTCTTTAGAAATAATCTTGAAATTTGGTAGTGTGAAGAACACGTTATACCTCATATTTTTCAGTAAACGTTGTGTCATGAAAAGGAAAAGGGGACAGGTAAAAAATGAAACAAAAATCAAAATATTTTGGATCACCCTGTAAAAGACAATGCTTTAAATGCGTTTTGGCTGTAGCATGTGCGTATGAGGCTTTTTCTCATTATCTGTATAAAATTTTATGAGGCAACCACATATACTCATGGAGGTGAAACAGTTTGTTTAAAAATTTTTAAAAACAATTTCCACTTTTTCTAATTATAACGCGTAGGGTATTCGATCCTTTGCAAAGACATTTTCAGGAAATATTGTATACTATATTGGACACGGTATACGGTAATCAGAATGAAAAAATGTTAAATATCTTACAAATTACGAGAACTTTTACTAAATAATTTTTAACTAAACAGAATTTATGTTATTCTCAAAAAAAAAAAAAAAAAAAAAAAAAAAAAAGAAAGAAAAATGATGCTAGGGTTTTTATAAATAGTTGTTCACAGTCAGAGAAAACACTGTAATATCATTGGGCATTGAATGAATCAAAATAAAAATGTGAGTAAAACCCTAGGTTAGCTTTTATTTTGAAAGAACTGAAATTCTGTTCATTCCATCTTTCGTAACGTTTTGAATTTACGTGATATTTGTTTGGGGTTATCATATAAGTTGTTCAATACCTTTTGCTACAAAATCATGCTAATGAAATTTTTATAAAGTTTGCGCATGCGTAGTTAAAAATTATTTAATAAATGTGCTCGTATTTCATAAGATATTTAAAATTTTTGAATTGTGATTGCTGTATGCTACATTTTAAACTATGCAATATTTTTTTTTTTTTTTTTTTTTTTCGCACATGCTCAGTGAAAACGTTTTTCAGAAATATACTCATATTTCATGAGATATTTAAGACATCTGCATTAAGACATCTGTAGTATATAGTTTCAAAAGTATTTTATTCTATTTATTTGAAAGTGAGAATAATTTTCGTTTAAAACTCTGCATATTATAAATAAAAAATACGCTGATTTTTTTTTTTTTTTTTTTTTTTTTTTTTTAGTTTAAAAATAAATGCTTGTATCTCCGTTGTTTAACATGCTGTCGATCACATAATATCATCCACAAATTATACTGGGTCTATATTAACATATCCTAAAATTACAGATTATTTCGTTCATTTAATGATATGGTGATTGCAAACAGATTTTGTTTGAAAAGATTTTGTTCAATTTTTTACCGCCCCCCTTAAATGCTGTCTTAAACAAATCTTAACTGAAAATCATGAGCAAGATTGAGTTGTTCAAATTGAGTTCCTTTTCTTCCCAATGTTTGTAAACATTTCATCGAGAAATTAGATTTTAAATTGGAAAAAAAAAAAAAAAAAAAAAAAAAAAAAAAGATCGTTTGCAATTATTTCTAAACTTTTGGGCAGGTATGTTTTTTTAAACCATTTAAAAGAAATACTTTTCTTAAAACGTATATCCGAGAATTTCGCGAATCCATATACACAAACCTCTTCTTCGTGTCCTACAACATTTTATAAACAACAATCTAAAGTAAAGCAGAAAAATCTAAAAATATATGTATTTTTCAAGAAAGTCTATATAGATTTATCTAAATAAAAACTAACCGAAGTCGTGCTTTTTTTTTTTTTTTCTTATTTAATACATTTTTTTAAAAACGCTTTAAACTCTTTAAAAATGTATTTTCCATTTATATCCCATAATGTACCTGCAGATTTTTTTCGGTCTTTTATACCATTTATTAATGCCGTGCATAACAGACTTTCGTGATACTTATAGTAAGAGTTATTTTCCAGATTTATAACTAAGTTTATTAGTTTTCATTTTCTATTTCTCAGTAATTACAGAAATATTGCATGTAAAACAAAATTACATAAATAATCATATATGTCAATCAATCTAAAATATATCTTTAAAACATTCTCATTTGATTAATTTTCTTTTTTAGAGATATGCACGTTTAAAAAGCATGTAACTTTTAATGATAATTTTGCTTTTCAAAACCAATTTTTAATATAATTTAAAAGATTTGAAAATTAAGAATTTTTTTTTTAGTTATTAAAAGCATTTTTAGCAATATATAACAGTATATTGTTGAAGCTAGTTTTTTTCTTCAAAGAGCATATGAAAAGAGGGCGTGATATATCTTTTCAGTCATAAGATATATCTTTTTCAAGGAATACTATAAATATATATCGAATTATAATACAACCAAAATCATAAAATATTAAAATATCGAAATTTTTAAAAAACTCATTCCAAGTTTGAAAATTTATTTTCCACTTATATTCTATAATGTATCTAAATATTTTTGTTCAGTCTTTTAAACTAATTATTAATGTTGCAGAAAACTTTTAGAAGACTCATTTTCAGACATATTATTGAAATTTATATTTAAATTTATAGAGTTTGTTAAAATATTTTTTAAAAGTTGATGAAAATAATGTGTATTAATTTAATTTATTTTAAAGTCATAATATTCAACGAATCTGAAAATAACTGTTCAAATCTTTCTGATAAATTTATTTTTCCTGTATGAGAGCTATACTTATAACGAAAACTCTATGACTTATAAAACAAACTTTATAAGTTACCTTTTCAAATTATAGTATAATTTAAAATGTCTGCAACTTAACAAGATGCGTGTACGTTTAATATGTTTAAAAGTATTTTAAGCAAAATATACATTTATGCAATTGAATCTACTTTTCTTTTCAAAGAGAACATGAACAGAGTTCATGGCATTCCAATTTAAGCGAAACCAATTTCAAAATATGCATGTAAGGACGAATTGAGAGAATCCTCTGATTTAAACGTTTAACGTTAGTCAAATTTTAATGCATACAAATTTCAGGAACTTAAATAATATTTCGCTGTGTAATAATCGTTAACGGAAACTTAAATTTTCTGCTATTATGAATCAGATCCATTAACAAAACTTAAGCACCAGAAATACATTTGATGAGTGTCCAATCTCGAAAAATTTGGAGCATGTATAACATTTTAGACAAAAGGATTTACTACGAAATTTCTCCATCGCAATTCAAGAGAAGTTTGAAAATTATATTTAATTTAAGAACATCAATTTCATGTTTTAAATAAAAACTCAATTCACTATAGATATTAATGCATTATTTTTAATAAATAAGTATATATTATTATCTTTGCAATTACGTCAGAAAACACGTTGTTTCAATTTGATAATAATAGAATCTTAAATTATCTTTTAAGCAATTCTATGATCTATACGTGTAGCGTGACTAACGCAGAATTTTCTTGAGATAGGGGTTGCCGGGGTAATAAGAGACAGGGGTAATAAGAGACGCAGTCAAAAACATCACCAAAAAATATACTTAGACAGCATTAAAAATATGTAATATTAAGTATCATGTGTATTCTTTACTACAATACACTTATTGAAAAGTTTATAACATATTTTGAATTATTTTTATACGACGAAAAAAAAACCTTCACTTTGAACTTACCTTGAAAGTTCGTGACTTTTTTTTAATTTTTCTTTCTTTATTTTTTTTTCTTTATTTTATTTTTTTTTTTTGTAAGTAAGATGTTTGGGATTTATTAATGTGTAACCTTTTGACCAAGACTATGACTTTTGATGTACAATTTTTTAAAACCTTGAAAGCATTCTTTATTTACATGTTCTAGGCATGTTTCTTATTACCCCATTTTTTTTTTTTTGTGGGGGTAATAAGAGGCATGAGTCTTATTACCCCCACTGTTAATTCCTGTGCCCCCCCCCCAATTGTACTTCCTGTTAATTCTGCCTGACTAGACTACGAAGAGTTTACCTAGTGTTATGCCCAGTCTAAGTTTACAAAGAGAACATATTTTTTTTTTTTTTCACTTTAAATCAAAAAGCAGTTTCACTCATTAGACAAGACCATATTTAGCTGATATGTTTACGTAAATTTATGTTTAGAATGTGTATAAGATAGTATTTAGCCATTAATACTTCATTACATAATAAATAAGTTCATTTATAATTACTAGAAAAATATTTTGTAACATTTTGTTCGCATGTATACACTTCAAAGATACGTCTTTTTTCCCTATTTTCGACTACACTTTAGAAAATGGGTAAAATATTTTCTGCCCATTTTAGAAATTATATTGATGTTTTTGGTTAATCCCTAGGTTATGTTGATTATGTACAACTATCATTAAGTACAATATTATATTATTTAGGACCTAATATTAAAAGAAATGAATTTCACAAACACATTTATGACAGTTAATTTTCGAGCAAACATATTTTTTGAATGGATGTAAATAATAAATATTTAAAACTATTGGCTGATTCAGAATTGTTTTCAGATATCTTTAATTATCTCACATGATTTTACGTTGCTATATATGGGCACATGGACAGTTACAAGCCTGGTCTCTTATTACCCCGCGTGGGGCTATTAGAGACAAGGATTTAATGAAAATTAAAAAAAAGAATTTAACAAAAAAATTATGTTCAAAAATCACCTAAAAAATCAAGAAGAGTCCATTTAATGAATTAATACGAGACATTTATTTCAAGTTATTTAGATTAATAGTATCGATTTTATTAATAGTTTTTGTCTCTTACTACCCCTTTTGTCTCTTATTACCCCGGCTTCCCCTAATTTTGATTTTATCTTTCAAATAGAAATATACCCGGGATAACACTCGAAACTAACGTCAAAGCTACAAAAATTCACAGCAATTAGAAAAATTATATATATATATGCCTTAAATAAGACGACCACTTGGTAGTTTGGAAGTTTCATTTCTCGGTCTCTGTTATAAACAGCAAAAATTCTGGTAGAATACTTAACGAATTTACAGAAAAATGTATAGAAAAAAATAATCTGGTGTGTCACTCACACGACTTTCTCTTACCCTGAAATTTAATACTATTAATACAGGTTGCAGATTAAGCGGTAAGATAACGGGAACTGTCATGTAAACCTATGCTAAACAATTCAAATTAGACTTCAGAAGATTTTTATACGGTAATTTATTCTGTGTGAGGGGAGCTACCGCCCCCCTCAACCCCCCGTTTCATTAATGCACCTACATTTATATAGAATTTAATTCGGTGATTAAAAAATAATTATGTTTTTAAAAAATAATTTATTAAAATTATTATTTAAAAAAACTATTTTTTTATGATAATGCAGACGATTTCCATATTAGAGAGGTAGTGTAATGCTAAATATTCAAAAAAAGTCCATTTTACTCTCAATAATAAAAAAATATATATATATATATATATATATATATATATATATATATATATATAACTTTTATTTAAATTATCACAGATTTATAGTTCAACCATTCGTTTTAAAGGTATTCGCAAGCTCTTCTGAATCATATACCCATCATGAAAATTTACTCCCCTCGAGGGGGGACTTACCCCCCCCAGGGGGGAGGTGAGGCTCCTGCATACACATTTTTTTTTTCCCAGTTAACTATCTCTATTACAAAATATAGATGTTCGTTTCATTTGGTTTAGTGAAACTCTACTTACCTGCTTTTAACTCTACTTACCTGCAATTTCACCATAGACGTAATGTATTAGAATTCTTTTGATTGTCCCTGTACACGAACCATTTGCTTGATCTTAACGAAAAGCTTACTGTAGCATCCCTATATGGTACACATTTAGAATACCAAGTTTGAACGTTCTGCCAAAATTTGTTTTTGAGATATGCTGATAACAGACAGACACACACACAGACACACAGACCATTTGCTGAAGGAAGATAGCTAGAATTTTTATTCGTAACAGCTGTGGAACTAAATAACTTTCTCATTCGTGTTTCAAAATTCATCATTTTCTTAAAAAAGGTTTTTCTTTTCCTTTTTCTATATTTTCTTCTTCTTCTTCTTCTTCTTATGATGATGATGAATTTCATGTTTTCAAATAATGGTGAGAAAGGACTAAGTAATGGTTTATTTTATCATAACATTATTTAAAAAACTAACAAATTATAATAAAGTGCTTATCTATAACCAAAGGAATATCTTCAGTTTTACAGCTATTTAAAAATTATATATACATATATATTTATATATATATATGTCCCTTTCATTTCATGATTTTTCCTTTTTATTTTAAAAATAATAATTTAGTCGTTATAGACAGTCATAATTACACAAAAAATATTAAAGATGTTCTAGTCTTATTTTATTTTTCTATAACTATGGATTTTTATCATCTGTGCCATATATGTTAAACAAGATTTTAAGATTATGAACTGAAACATTTTAATTTAAAAAGAGCCGAAATAAAATTATTTAAAGCATTTTATTTGTCTATTTTTTTTCCCCGTTACATTATGTTAATAATTTTCAAGAGAAAACATTGTAGTAAATTCTGCTTTCTATTATTTTATTATTATTATTTTTTTTTCAGATATTGTTTTGATTTTTTTTTTTCATAAAAAAATAAATTAATTAACTGCTGTCATTTAGTGAATAGAAAATGCTTGAATATGTATATTTAAATACTCCAGATATGACACAAAGCTTACATGAACAATATTTAAAATGCAATGGAAAATAGAAAAGTTTTTTTTTTTTTTTTTTTTTTTTTTTAAGTATGTGCAAGATATAGCCCACTGTAAGGGTAAGGCTTAAATAAAATTCAGAGAAATGTTTACAATGTGAAGGAAAATCAAATAGGAATTTATTCACAACGACACTGATTGAATTTCTGTGATTTTTTTTTTTTTTTTAATTCAAATATAACAACATGTATAACCAAATATTTCAACATGTATAACCGACACCTGATCGCGAATTCTTCTTTAAAAATATGTAATATTTATGTTTTAATGCTATTGAAAAAATAATAATAATAATAATAGTCACATATAATGCTTTGTTTCACTTTAAATTACTGTGTTTTAATTTTGAAATTTAAGTGTAATAAATGAAAAATATGTAATTATGTTAATAATTCCTTGAATTTTATATGACCAGAATACCTATAATTAAAAAAAAAATGTTATATTGCAGTCACGTAATACGATTAAACGTAATTTATTATTATTATTTTATATAATGCTAATTTTATGTACCACTGACGTGCCTTCCTAATACTTTCCAGTAAAATTAAAAATTGAATTTAAGACTTCATTTGTTTTCTTGTCTATCTCTGTTCGCATTCTAAATGATAAATGTTATTAACGTTCCTATGGCATGTTTCCTTTTAAAATTGTCTTAAATAGATTTAACACATTGTATACCACGTAACCTAAATAAACAATAAATTGTTGCATTCTATGATATATAGATTTATAAATTGTATTTTTGAATGCATATTGAAATAAATATTTATAATTCATATGCTCAAAAGCATGTTTTTCATGGATATTGACATGATTACCATAAAGATTTACAGTCTTCACAAAAATACTCAAATACCATAGAGACTATAAAAAAAAAATGCGAGTTTTTTTTTTTTTTTTTTTTTAATCAGTTAAACTATCTTAACAAACACTGTTAAAAAAAAGTCATCTTTGCTGCTAGAAAGTCTCTGTAACGACAGAAAAATACGTTTTGGTCAACGTATTTTTTCCGTAATTTACGGCTATTTTCTGAAATTGCAGAGAATTTCGGGTAGCAAAGTTACATTTTTTTTTAACATTGCATTCAAGCAATTTTAAAGGGTAATTATAACTTATCATTAAACATAATATAACAAAAGTTTTATACAAGTTTTAAATATATAAAAGATCTTTTTCTTGTTAAATAATAAATTATTAGCGAAAATTGTTTATTCACATAACCCCACAACGTATTTCATATGTTTTGTGCGATACAACTGACAATAACTCATGAGGATTTTTAATTTTTATGATTATATTATTATTATCTGGCAGGCAAACAAAAGTTTAGACGTTGCAAGGCTACTCAAACGCAATTTTTTAAATGCATTTACTTTAAAATAAATTTTGAAAAATACTTTTTTTGAGACTTCTTCCGTCATATCTAAGGGCAATATATATATATATATATATATATATATATATATATATATATATATAATGATTTGCTGTTTGGGGCAATATACACGACAACACTAACGTAATATATTACACAGTTTTTTTTTTTTTTTTTTTTTTTTAATATAATCATAAAGAACATTTTTTAAATATATTTCTTCACAAAATAACATCAAATTTTATTTTAAGAATCCATTAGGGAATTAAAATACGTTCGAATTTTAAATCATGTAACACGTAAGGGCAGTTGTAATCTATTCAAACCGCATGGATTTTATTAATTATTATACATTTGAAACTAGTTTCTAAATATAACAACTTTTTCACCATGATAATATCTAGTATCTAGATTTTGTTTAGTGTTTTTAGTGGTATATTTATTATTCTCCAAATATTACTGCTGAATATTTTGCAATACACTGACTAAAATTTCATAAGAACATTTCGTAATATAATTTGTAGTGGATATATAAGTGATTTTAAATCATAAATATGTCATTTTATGCATTTTTTTTTCTTTTTACGAATAGTTGGATATGTAAAAGCCAAATTTTATATATATATATATATATATATATATAAATTAAAAAATAATAAAATTCAAACAATCATACAAAGAAAAAATATTTAAATGGACCTGTTTTAGGTATATAAAATCAAATTTCAAAATTGTAATTTGGTTTGCATATTTATTTAATAAATAAATAAAATAAAATGAAAGTTGTATTACAAATAGTTGAAACGTGCATAGGAATTAAAGTGAAAGGATATTTAATTTGATAATAAATATAAAATAAAAATCGAAACATTTACGTATTGAAAAAATATATAAAGAGTTACTTATTGCAATAAAACGTATATTTATGCAGATATTACCATTAAATTAAACTTATAACTTTAAATTTATACTTATAACTTTTATATACGTACAACTTTAAACTTATAACTTTTAATATTAAATTCACTAGAGATTTGAAAACAGAAAATGATATATTTTGAAAAATTAATTACATAATATGACATTTTAATTTCATCCTTGTCTGTAATAAGTGAGAATATTCATAAAAGAAAAGTTTTTGAATACAGATGAAAACTTTTTCGAAATTAGTATGCCTCAGGTCATTCAATTACTTATTATACCATAAAAGGTTGTCTTAATATTCAATTTAATTTCTCATCAAAATAAATGATATTTAGTCGCTGATGTCTTTGCCGATTATTTTAGCAGTATTTATGAATAAGTTACTTGAGGCATTTCAAGTACTTTACTTTTTAATAACTAAAATATCTGTAAACAAACATATACAGTACGAAATATGATTGTCTGAAAAGATTTATTAGATAACATTTGCCCGTAAATGTTAATAACATTAGTCGTTATTCTACAAATCTACGAGAACTAATTAAGTATTTTAAACAAAGACTTCTTGTTTTCGTTGGAGCAGTATTGTTTTCATTGGCCCCTTTTCCTTGTAATTTAATATTACAGTCGGTAACAAAAGTCTCCGAACACTAGCAAAAATTCCTATATAAAACAAAGTACACTTGATACCGTTTTGTTAAATAAATCCTTGTCGAAAACTGTTCTTAGTCAGTCTAAAAACAGGATTCGACAAGGAATTATTTAACAAAACTGTATTAAATGTACTTTTTAAAAATAAGAATTTTGCTCGTGTTCTGAGACTTTTGTTACCGACTGTACAACAAATAAAATAAACGACATATTTTGGATTCATGCGTCTAAGAATTCTCTTCACTTGACATCACTTTTCGTTTTATTGATAAGAGTAAGGGGTAGATACAAATGAAACACTTCCGTTTCCAAAGCCGTCTGCAGCCATTTGCAAGCATTCGAAATGTATGACTACAGTCGGCAGCAAAAGTATCCGAGCACTAGCAAAAAGTCCTATGTAAAAAGAGCACACTTAACACTGTTTTGTTAAACAAATCCTTGTCGAATTGTGTTCTTAGACTGAATAAGAACAGGATTCGACAAGGATTTATTTAACAAAACTTCATTCAGTGTACTTTTTTATATAGGAATTTTTGCAAGTGCTCGGATACTTTTGCTGCCGACTGTATTTGCAAAAAACTTGCAGAATTTACGTCATCGAAATTCCAAGCGTTCCCTTTGTATGTAACCCTTAGGCTAAGTTAAATCTGATTCTTGTTTATCAGATCAACGTACGTTGCACCCATGCGTCCGCGCTGCAGTGCATGCCTCAGATTTAGTTAGCCTTAGTAAGAGTTTGGAGTGCAGCATTGGTAAGTATACAGTTGTATTTGCGTTTAGCAAAAATATCGCAATTTTTTCCAATGAGGTGATAGTTTCCTTGAAAGATCATACTGCCGATTTATAAAATAGCGCAGACATCCATCCATCCATTGACAAAAAAAAAAAAAAAAAAAAAAATCATTATAGAAAAATTTAGATTTTTTTTTTTTTTTTATGTATTTATTTGTTTATTTATTTTTAATGTATGAGGGAATTTCTTGGAGGATCCCTCCGTCTGAGGGCCCAGGGCACATACCCCGAATGCCCTGCTCTAAATAAGGCGCTGCATAGACAACCTTCTTTGCTTATAATAATGTTTCATAAAAATGGTAATATGCGGTATTCAAGAATAAAGTCAACTCTGAAAACATGATTCAGGTGCAACTTTCAAACAGAACGCATTCATTATATCCGTTACCAGCATTTCTCGTAATTGATAAATTTTCTGTATTGTGGGCCGTGCATTATCTTTCAGCAGGTATTGTAAATGACTTTGTCAACTGCTTCGTAACATATAATGATCTTCAATTAAGGTAGAACGATGCCAATAAATATTTGATTGGTACAAAAACTTCAGTATAAAAAAAATATATATAAGGACACCTAGAGATGCTAATCAAGTGGGTCGCAAACATAAACTGATCCTGAATACACCACTTTCATCTCAAAAAGTTTTATTAATAGTTACATTTAACAAAATACAACTTACCAAACTCATTTATGTAAAGTTCATAACAGATTTTGGCAATCGTGCTGGTATATATAAACACAAATACATTATTACCAGATCGGAATCAATATCAATTGAAATATACAAGAGGATTACTACATTTAGAATAGATCTACGAAGAACGCATAAAGAAACTAATGTGATTATTCACGTCAAATGGTGTTCTGTGTTCGAGAAGATTATAATCTTTTCACAATTAGATGGGATTTCAACGATGACTTTATTCTGCTTATTCACTATTACGAATTTTTCGTGCACATATTCATTCTATGTTAATCGAAGGAAATGTCTCCCAGCGTAAAGTTATTGGTATTGAAATAACGGTTCAAAAACATTGTGAAATAATAAAGTATTGTTTGCAGCTCACTCTTTACAGTATCTCATGTTTATGGTGCAGGAAACCAAATGTTATGAGACTTCTTCAAAGAGATTAAATTTATGAATATTATGCCAAATGTCAGCTGACATGTGGGATATAATAAATGGATAAATCTTCTCTATTTACAGCATCATGCTATGGACCTTTAATAACTAGAAGTATGTCAGATGCAACATACAGAATGTAACTTAAAAATGGAAACTGAAACGAAGAACAAGTTCGTGAAACTGTGTGACTTACTGTATACTACTGAGGCATTCGCCGGGCATGGGAAACAGGAACATTTTAAAATGTGTATTTGGAAATCCGCGATTTAAGAAAATCTACCACAACAACTGGTCAAAGAATGCAGGTAGATAAAAGACGTTGTCAGTAAAAGCTTGATTCCTGTAATTGCACCGAGCAGAATTAATCTGGCCCACCTAGAGATACTTCAAATGGAACGCGCACTTATTGTTCTAAAAATGATCCTTGCTCTAATGAAAGGTGCAACTGTGTGTTTTTCAAATTAACATCTACACAATTTTGTAATCGCTATGTCGATGAAACTTGTTGTAATAAGCTCACACGAACTGAACCTACAGAAACCGAGGATTATTTAAATGATAAATAAAATAACAATTAGTTTATTCTTTTAAAATATTTTGTATTTTGCTTTTGTGCTTTGGCCATGAAAATTATTGTTTACTTTAATTACCTTGTAAAAAATACACAACTTTATAAATACGTAATTTGTAATTCACCAACCTCGTCATATTATCTTTTATAGCCAAAATATATATTTTATCACCACGAATATCCCTTATAAGTATTCCCTGATCATGAAAACATTGTTTCAGGCACCAAAATGATTACCATGTTAAAATGGAATATGTTTAAACGTATTAAGTAATGAACTTATCCATTTTCGCGTATTTTATTACATTTTTCTGTATTTAGTGAGTTTTTGGCCGACTCTTCTAGAATTAGATTTACTAACCGAATTCATTTCCCAATGGTTATCCAGTTGAATTGACTACTATGATGTTTTTACTGTCGATTGAAGGGACACGTCTTTTGATAGTTGCGCATTAATTAAATGTTAGCTTTTCACGTGTGTAGGGGGGGGGGAGGTCAGTAAGCGAGTGGTTCTGCACTCTAAGATGGTAGACAAGAATTGAGAATTCCCCCACAGGTTATATTTGTCTGAGAAGCTGTACAAAATTTTACATAGTTTTCTCCGATACTTGTAAATACGGGCTAAGATCCGAAGGAATGGTACTCTACGCTGGCTATGTCCCTCCTGTGGCCAATCGATCACAACACCTACACCAACACCTAGTTCTGGTTATTTTGTCATTTGCTCACATATTCGAGGGCTAAACATATGCCGTGTTTGCACGTGCCTCTCATTTGTGTTCTGAAAATATTATTTATTTATTTATTGTAATAGCATGTGATAAGGCTCTCTGTCAGTCAGCGACAGCAAGAGCATTTTAACCAATGCAGAAAAAAGTACCTACTGTTATTCAATAAAAATGCATATTTCTTTTTTTCATTTTCGTATTTAAAATATTCATTGATTGTTAAAATATGTCTTGTTGTTCAAAAAAAAAGAAATAAATAAACAATATATATATATATATATATATATATGCAAAGTTTATATGAAGTGGTTCACTTATATAAATAAAGAATTTTTTTAATTTTTTATAAAGAAATAAAGTAATAAATGAATGGAACGCTGAAGAATTTCACTAACAAAAATTTTCCTTTCAAAGAAATAAAATTGTGAATATTTTGTAATGAGAGTTTATTAATTTTCTAGAGTAACGTAATTACTAATAATAAATATAGCTTTATGATTTCAAAATTACGGGTTTTCGATTTGCATTAAAGAAAATTAATTGGAATATTTCCAAAATTTTACTATTAATTAATACTGTTACTTTACTTAAAGTGATTGACTTACTCGCAAAGTTCTGCATTAGTAATTAAGTAGCTAATTGATTTCGTAAGAAGTAATTAAATATTGTAACAAGTGTTTAATTTAAAAATCATTTAGAGGGTACGAATTTCATTAATCTTAAATACATTGTTTTTCCTTATTCTTTATGTATTTTCTATTCATTTTTCGGATTTATCTTTTAAATTCGTATAACATAAACCATTATTAAAATTAAATAGCTTCTTACTGTTATTTAAATATTTCAGAACTTTGTTTTTAAAATATGTTACGTTTAAAAAAAAAAAAAAATGTATATTGAATACTAAATCTTAATGTGTGTCTAATTAAAAAATAATATTACTAATAACAATAAATAAATAAATAAATAAAAAGTTACTATATTTTTTTGTTAAAAGAAATATTTTGCATATTGTATAAAATATAATCAGAGACCCATTTTAACTCTATAACTTCACTTCCCTTCCCCCCCGTATTTACTTTCCTGTTTGTTGCTTTCATGAAACGAGCAAAAGAAATGCAGTTATAGTTCCAGATTATTTATTTATTTTTTATTCAAATCATCCTTATTGTTGTTTTATACACATCTATTTAAAAAAAAATTTGTTATACATAATATATATACATACCCACACTTTTAAACCATTACGTATTTTTTAGAGTTAAAAATCAATAAAATTCTATGCAATGGCGTACGTATTATCTATATATAAACGGTAAAAGTTTATTAAATCTTTAATAATATATATATATATATATATATATATATATATATATATATATCAAAAAAGAGAGAAGGGTTAAAATTACATTTTGGATGACGCATTTTTTCATAGTCCAAAAATATTTTTGTTTCTCCCGCTCAAAATAAAATACTAACGTGTTATTGGTGTATTTTATTGTCTAGAAAAGATGTTCCCTTATCTTATGTGTCGCCATTTACTAACAAACAAGAAAAATATTTGCAATATAAGGAATAAAATTGTAATATACCCGAGTTATATTTTATTAAAACATTTATATTGCCATGAAAAATGCGATTATCACATAAAAAAATAATACAGGTAATTAAAAGAAGTATAACGCTTGCATGTGCAGACATAAAGCATTTGAAACATTCTTTTAAAAGGATAATTGCAAATAGTTTGTTTTGTCTTTAATTTTTTACTGGTAAGATTTTGTCTTTCCAGGCAAAATAATTGTTGAAATATTTGAGGTATAATATATTCTTTATACACCTCAGGTTCTTTTTTAGATATCTGAATATACGTCTTAAATGGAAAGTGCCTGGTCACTTATGGATATATAGTGCATTTAGAAGGTTACACCAGTCTGTGAAATTGTACTTATTTTTTCATTGTTTTGGGTGTCTCTAATGCGTTTTGGCACGCGGAATTATAATATACAGACAGTAACAAAAGCGTCTAAACACTAGCAAAAATTCCTAGACATAAAAAGTAGACTTAGTACTGTTTTGTTAAATAAATCATTGTAGAATCCTGTTCTTAGGCTGACTAAAAACATGATTCGACGAGGATTTACTTAGCAAAACTGTATGAAGCGTACTTTTTTGCATAGGAATTTTTGCTAGTGTTCTGACACTTTTGTTACCGACTGTACTAGTGCAAGGATGAAGATCGAAAGAATTCGCACAGAGACTATAACAAATTTGAAAATATTTATGTATAAAAATACATTAAAATAGGTTAATGTTTATACATTACTTTCTATCGGTACGTGGTGAAATTTTTTGAAGAGTTTTTCCTTAATTAGCATCTAAAATATATACCAGAAAAACACATCACATTGAAGAAAAAAAAAAAAAATCATCGCAGGTTTTTTAACATCACAATTTCAGGATGTTAAGGACATAATAAGTTGAAAAATATTGCAAACAAATTTAAAGATAAAATTTAAACTCATGAAAATATTTACTAAAAAAGTATTCATTTCTCATGAAGAAAGTATTAAATATAAATTTGTAATGGCGTCCGAAAATAAAATTGGTATACTTCAAAACAAAATCTGAAATGATTAATTTCATATGATGTGTGAAAATATTATATATATAGTTTTACAGATTCATTGGATTAAAAGGCCGATATATTAAGTTAAGTTCAAAAGTTGTGCCAATAAAAAAGAAAATGCGATTTTTTTTTTTTTTTTTTTTTTTTTTTAATTTATATATTTAACGTTCGCGTTTAAAATTGTCATATGATTAAAAAAATTTTAAATTAACATTTTCATTATTAGTTTTTTTAAACCACTTTTTCTTCATCTTGTCAAAAACAGTAAATTATTACTTTTCTAAATCTTTATTTATTTATTTATTTTATTTTATTTTTAATGATTAAAATATCGTAAAACCATATTATTCCTGTTTTCTTTTTTCGGATATTTTTATCGAGAATAGATTTTATTAGCAATATTATATATATATATATATATATATATATATATATATATATCACATCGTGAAGAAGGTAAAATAAAAAGTGAAATTTTTCAACAGAATGAAGCTATACGTATTTTTTTTTTTTATTAAATATGAATAACATTTATCAGTATATTTATCATAAAGTAATAACATAAATTACCTCTAAATATTTTCTTTTGTCAAAATGAGTTATTGAATTAATTTTCAGATTCTTTTATCTGCATATTTCCATTTATTTGGTTGAAATAATAAAGATATGCGCCTTTCATTCATTTAAAATTTTTTACAATTATTTATAGTCTAAATGCTATGCTTCTGTATCTCTCTCTCACACACACATACACACATACATACTCTTTATATATACTAACTCTTTATATATGACTGGGCAGTTGATAAAAAATAAGAATAATGCGAAATTATCACTGCATTTACTGATATATTTTCAAATTTTCAGTATGCGTTTCATTCTATACACGCGCGCATATAGATACACATACATACAGTTAAATTACTTTTATACATATTATTTATTAATAAATATTACTACACAGTATTAATTAATAGTTTCGTAATAGATAATTAATTTTAAAATAATATAGTTCAATAATAAATTATTCGTGCTACTTTCTTCTATACGTATGTATAGAAAAAAAAAACTCAGGGTTTCGATGGATTCGCACGTTTTGGGATATTTTGAACACGATTCTACTGTTTTTAGAAAATGTCTGTCTGTCTGTCTCTGTGAGTGTACCACGAATTTTGTGGACGCTGTATCTAACGAACCAATGAACGAAATTTAACCAAACTTGGTATTTAGTTGGACCATGACATAAACTGATGTTAATTAGATTTGGGAATCATTCGCTTAACAGGTGGTGCTGTGATCACATTTTTTTCTAAATTTGTAACATGGCAGTATAGGACAAAATTTCGTATAAATGTACATAATGAGAGTTATTTTAATCATGTGATTGCAAAATTAATATGAATTATTGATAATAGTAGTAGTTAACTATTGATAATTGTAGTTGTGTGCATGTGGGGGCATCTCTTCCCTCCTGGGGAGGTGAGTAACGCCGCGGGTGATCTGTCTTTCGAGAGATCTCGTCAAAACCTTTAAAACGAATGGTTGAACTAGTAGATCTGTGATAATTTAAAACAAAGTCATCGATTTTTTTTCACTTTTAGCGAAAAAAAAATCTTAGAAAAAAATCGCATTTCTTCTAATAATTGAAAAAAAAAAAGACTATATTTCGGCATTTAGTGATATGATTCTGTCAGATAAAAATCGTCTGCTCTTATAATGAAAAAGAAATTCATAATTTAATAAACAATTTGTATTGAATAAATTTTAAGTAAAATTATACAAAAGAAAGTCATGTGGTGGCCACATCATACTAGTTTAGAATTGGTGTAAGAACTGGTAGCTGAATGTTAATATGGCTCAAAATTTTAATTAAATAATTATATGCTGAAAATTGTAGAGTTTAAAAAATTACATTTTATATTACCTTAAAATTTATTTATATAGTAGTTTTTCCTAATTAAGGTATGAACTATGATTTAATAAGCACACATACACACACATATATATTTATACATATGTGTGTGTGTGTGCGTGTGTGTGTATAGATATTTAATATACTTTATAAATATTATTATAATTTAAATTAATTTAAAATAACAAAAAATTTGGTTAATTAAAAATTACATTAATTCTACTGATAAATATTTTTTAATAAATCATTATTAATATGTACATACATATATATATATATATATTAATAATGATTTATTAAAAAATATTTATCAGTAGAAATAATGTATATTTTAATTAATTTAAATTTTTGCTAATTTAAATTATAACATTATTTATAAAGTATATTAAATATCTATACACACACACGCTGTTATTTTCATAACTGTTTAGTAAATAAAACAATTATGTGTAATTGTTAAACGATTTGGTAAAAAAAAAAAAAAAAAAAAAAAAGATTAAATATTCGATTACAAACCATGCCTGCACCCACGTTCGTAAGTTAAGATTGCTATCAATCTAGACGTCTTCATAACTGCTATTAAAAATGCCTTATATAGTAAACGAGGCCTCATCAGTGGATAACACCAATGCACAAAAGTGAGAATACTTCGTTCTCATATAAAGCATCCATCTTATAAAATCTACTTCGTATAGTATTTATCTGTGCTTAAGCATTGGAATCTTTAGACGTGGATATTCCGCATGTCTTTCTCACGTAGGATACGCAAGACCTTACTGTCACTTGCATCAATGTCGACTTCTACAACTTCAGATATTGTGAAAGGTACCGTTTCATATATATTTTGCATGAGCTCTTAAAATCATTTTGAATAACGAAGGAGACTGTTGTCTGTAGTTATCTATCATTAGAATGTCTTGGAAGGTAACGAAGCCTTTAAAATCGCCGAAATTACAAGTTTCAAGTTTCGTCTGCATTTCAGTTTGATGTATCAAACACTAGATGCAAGTCTGTCAAAGGAATCGCTCCATATTTATTCCGTATAAACACTTAAAATCTTTTTGAATAGCCATGGAGACGGTTATCTGCAGTTATTTATCAACAGTGGTGAATGAAGGATGTCTTGGAAGGCAATGAAACCTTCAAATGCTCCTTAATTGCAAACTACATGTTTCGTGTGCATTTCAGTTTAATAAACTGAATATAAGACGCATGTCTGTTAAGGGGAAAGGGGAGCCTTCCATATTTACTATGCATACTGTCCTAAAATCCTTTTGAATAGCGAAGGACACAGTTAGGTGCAGTTATGTATCAACAGTGGTGAATGCAGTATGTCTTGGAAGGCAAAATCGCCCAAATTACAAACTTCAAGCTTCGTGCGCATTTCAGTTTAACAAACCAAACACGAGATGAATATATGTCAAGGTCTCGTGTATGTAATTGATCTTATTTACTACAGTGTCATTGTATTAGTTATGCAACAGGGAAGTGCCGCTTTTAGAAAATTACGTTTGCATTTATTCGCCTATTAAGTAAATGTGATGAGACAATGATCTGCAAGCGTCCTTTCTGCTTTGTTTCACTACAAATGTGTCGTAAAATTAATACCATGTCATTAAGAAAAATGAAGAATTTTCCTTACGCAGTTGATCAGCTTTTTTATGTCACATGTTTAGATCATATCTAGAAGCGAATTTCAGATTATCACCAATAGCCCACTACGTTGGTTTAGTGTGACTTAAAGCCCACTTTTCACTGAATATTTATGCTCAGTACTTGATTGCTATACAGTGGTGGACATAATTATAAAACACCTTTCTAGTTAATAGTGAAAGAAAAGATTCAGTGCTTTAAAATGTTTTATGAAATACGTCAAAAACATAAATTTATTCTGTTATCATATATAATTATTTTATAATAATGATATTTTCATACAATTTAATGAAAAAACTTAAAAGCATAATGGACAAAATTATAAGACACCAAGCGTTTTTTCCAAATACACTGGTCAACATAATTAGCAGACACTAATGATCTAAAAGAAAATCCTCTAACATGGTTATTTAACATTTGATGGAGCCACCATTGATTTTTATAACATGAAAGATGCGATTCGGCATCGAATCTATCAATTCTAACAAAATATCGCAAGACCGTTCTTCCCAAGCACATTTTATAGCATTCTTTAGGTCTTCGACACGTGTAAACTGCCTCCAATTTCGGTAAACCGCATGAGCTAAGATCCCTCATAAGTTTTCAATGGGATTTAAGTCTGGGGAGCGAGAAGGCCACAAGAGAACATTGATACTTTGCTCTGAAAGCCACTTTTTCGTTGCGTGTGATGTATGAATCAGCGCGTTATCGTAATGGAAAGTGTAGTTTTCGCCACAAAGAAGTTCACCGTATATGGCTAGTTGATCTTTAAGAAGATTCTTATACTTTTCGGAATTCATTCTTGAATGCACAAAACAATATCCGTATTCCTTTGAGCCGAAAAACCAGACCAAACCATTACTGAGCCTCCACCCATTTGGCGGCTCATTAGTACATGATAAAACTTCCGTAAATCATGCCACTAATATTGAAACCCATCAGGACCATCCAGGTTAAACTTTTTTCATCAGAAAATAACACAGAGTACCATTTGGAGGTCCAGGCCATAGTTTGTTCATCGAAGTTTAGACGCTCCATTTTGTGCCGGTTTAGAAGCGGTGGTTTTTTCTTCAATTTTTTATATTTCACATAGGAAGCATTATGCAACACCCTGCGAATGGTTCTCCTTTAACAATTCAGTTTCAAAGCATTTTTAATGCATGTAGTGGTCATCTTATTCTGTGTAGCGAGCAAAAGCACATGGCGTCTGTCTCTCGAGGACAAGCAAGGAGTACGTCCAGATCTTTTAATTACCGATCCATTAATTCCTCTTTTCAAAACATTTCTAATTGCACATCTAAAGCGTTTAATAACTTTTGAAATATTATTAATTGAAGCACTAGTTCCATTTAATCTCCAAATTTCACGAATTTCACTTTCTTTTAATTCTGTACCTCGTGGCATGTTTGTAAATGCGTGAAGTCGGTTATCGTCTGCTTTAGTTAACTGCTGACGTCATAACAGCGTGCAGAAAATTTGCATATTGCGCATTATTTTCGAAAAAAAAACATGTGTTTTAATAAAAATGTTAGGGTGTCTTATAATTTTGTCCATGGTATTTTTAAAAATTTCTTTTAAACTCTATAAAAAATATAATTTCTTTAAAACAATTACGTGTGATAACAGAATAAATTTATGTTTTTGACGTATCTGATAAAACATTTTTAAGCTCTGAATCTTTTTTTTTTTTTTTTTTTTCACTATTTGCCAAATTAGATGGGTGTCTTATAATTATGTCCACCACTGTATTTGCATATATATATTGCTTCTCGTTTATGATAAAAGTAACATGAAAATTGATAATTTGAGCTTATTGATCATGCTTATGTTTATTCTTTAATATTATTTCAAACGAAATGAATTCTAGGATACATAGTACACATTGTCTGTCTTGATATGTACAATCATATTTTCTTATACTCTAAATATATATATCATTTTTGAATATCCTGTAGATCTCTCTCTCTCTCTCTTTTTTTTTATTTTAATTAAGATACTAATGAAATATACGTGAAAGACAATTATCATTTTAAGTTAAAAAGCCCTTTTATATGTGAAAATTCCATATTTTAAATCCATGAATGTTTAATATAATATATTGTAGAAAAAATTAAATAAAAAAAAAATATTAACAAGCATATACAGTTCAATAAAAAATTAAGAGAATATCTATTGAAAGACTGTAAACAGAAATATACCTTAATTCACCTAGCATTCGAAAAATGCAATTTTATCTAGAAAATCGTAATAGGTAATCCGATAAAAGCAATTAAGTTAAGTGGTTAAGTTAATGGGTTTCAATTTTGTTGCTTAAATATCTCTCGGGAGTAACTTCTACAGCATAATTACAGAAACTACAAAATTATTCATTTAATCACTTGCATTATTTTGTGTTGTATTTTATGCATTTAACTGTCCGTTTTTATAATTCTTATTATTATCGAAATATAAATATAGTTTCAGAAAATTAGGATGCTTTGTTCAATTAAGAGCGGAATAATTTAAAAAATAAATAGCGTAATCGTTAAAGTAAAAATGGTGTGTCTTAGATATTGTGTCATCTTTTTTTTTTTTTTTTTTTTTTTTTTTTTTTTTTAAAGAAGGTTTTTAGATGAAGGACAAATTTTTAAATTTGTAATTTTTACTTTCTTCTTTATGTAATATAGAGAAAGTATTCGATTCCTGAAAATTTTCGAACTCCGGTATTCGATGGATTTACACGTTTTGGGATGTCATAAAAACGATTTGATAGTTTTTACAAAATGTCTGCCTGTCTGTGTGTATCACTATTTTTGTGGACACTGTATCTCACGAACCAATGAACGAAATTTAACCAAACTTGGTATGTTGTTGGATCCTTACATAAACTGGCGCTGATTAGATTTGAGGATCAATCGCTCAACAGGTGGCGCTGTGATCGCATTTTTTCTAAACTTTTAAAATGGCAGTATAGGACAAAATTTCTTATAAATGTACATAATGAGAGTTATTTTAAACATGTGATTGTAAAATTAATATGAATTATTGATAATGGTAGTAGTTAACTAGGAAAAATTTCTTGTGCATGTGGGGACATCGCTTCCTTCCCTGGGGGGGGGGGGATGGGGGGATAAATTTTCAAGATGGGTATCTTTCGAAAGTTCTCGTCAATACCTTTAAAACGAATGGTTAAACTATAGATTTGTGATAATTTAAAACAAAGTTATCAGTTTTTTTAAAATAAAAAAAAAAAATTAAATAAAAAAAAAATATTAACAAGCATATACAGTTCAATAAAAAATTAAGAGAATATCTATTGAAAGACTGTAAACAGAAATATACCTTAATTCACCTAGCATTCGAAAAATGCAATTTTATCTAGAAAATCGTAATAGGTAATCCGATAAAAGCAATTAAGTTAAGTGGTTAAGTTAATGGGTTTCAATTTTGTTGCTTAAATATCTCTCGGGAGTAACTTCTACAGCATAATTACAGAAACTACAAAATTATTCATTTAATCACTTGCATTATTTTGTGTTGTATTTTATGCATTTAACTGTCCGTTTTTATAATTCTTATTATTATCGAAATATAAATATAGTTTCAGAAAATTAGGATGCTTTGTTCAATTAAGAGCGGAATAATTTAAAAAATAAATAGCGTAATCGTTAAAGTAAAAATGGTGTGTCTTAGATATTGTGTCATCTTTTTTTTTTTTTTTTTTTTTTTTTTTTTTAAAAGAAGGTTTTTAGATGAAGGACAAATTTTTAAATTTGTAATTTTTACTTTCTTCTTTATGTAATATAGAGAAAGTATTCGATTCCTGAAAATTTTCGAACTCCGGTATTCGATGGATTTACACGTTTTGGGATGTCATAAAAACGATTTGATAGTTTTTACAAAATGTCTGCCTGTCTGTGTGTATCACTATTTTTGTGGACACTGTATCTCACGAACCAATGAACGAAATTTAACCAAACTTGGTATGTTGTTGGATACTTACATAAACTGGCGCTGATTAGATTTGAGGATCAATCGCTCAACAGGTGGCGCTGTGATCGCATTTTTTCTAAACTTTTAAAATGGCAGTATAGGACAAAATTTCTTATAAATGTACATAATGAGAGTTATTTTAAACATGTGATTGTAAAATTAATATGAATTATTGATAATGGTAGTAGTTAACTAGGAAAAATTTCTTGTGCATGTGGGGACATCGCTTCCTTCCCTGGGGGGGGGGGGATGGGGGGATAAATTTTCAAGATGGGTATCTTTCGAAAGTTCTCGTCAATACCTTTAAAACGAATGGTTAAACTATAGATTTGTGACAATTTAAAACAAAGTTATCAGTTTTTTTAAACTCTTAATGAAAAAAAAAATGATTTCTTTTTTTTTTCTTTTTTTTTTTTTTTTTTATGAACGAAATGTAACCAAACTTGGTATGTAGTTGGACCTTGACATAAACTGGTGCTGATTATATTTAGGGATCAATCGCTCAACAGGTGGCGCTGTGATCCCATTTTTAACATGGTAGTATAGCACAAAATTTCGTATAAATGTACATTATGAGAGTTATTTTTAACTTGTGAATGTAAAATTAATATAAACTTTTTGATAATAATAGTAGTTAACTAGGAGAAGAATTCGTGCATGTGGGGGCATCGCTTCTCATTTTCAAGATGGGTATATTTCAAAAGGCCTCGTCAATACCTTTAAAACGAATGGTTGAACTATAGATCTGTGATAATTTAAAACAAAGTTACCGATTTTTTTTTTTTTTACTTTTAACGAAAGAAAAACTTCGTTTTTTTTTTCCTTTTTAAATATTGAGAGTAATATGGATTTTTTTTTTGGATATTTAGTGTTATACTACTTTTCTAATATGAAAATCGTCTGCATTATCATGGAAGATAATTTGTTTTAAATAATAATTTTAATAAATTATTTTTACTGAGTTAACTTGTATAAGAAAATATAGAAGAAAGTCATGTGGTGGCCACAACATTCTAGTTTCAATTGATAAAATTTTTCCATTTCTATTTTTTTTTATTGTTATTATATGCGACTTTTTAATGTTTATATATTCCTCTAATATAGTGAGTTGCATTTATTTAATTTAAATTTAATTTATTTGCCTTGATACATGAAAGGTAGTTCCTATATATTTCTATAGTTTCCGGGAATGTGAGGAGAACTTTTATTTGGGAGAATACAATTTCATGAGTGTAACTATTATTATTATAATTTCTTATTTTTTTAGGTGTTTATCAGTTTTTTCTCAGATATTTAATGAGTATATGGTGCACGGCCTGAATAGTTGTCTATTAAACAACCCACGCATTTACAACAAAACAATGTTGTGCTGTGCGGTGGCGCACACTTTAGATGTTCTCATGAGCCGACATATGTCAATTGTTCTGTTTTAATTCAGCATGCCGACTAGAAAATGCCTGGGAAAGTAAAATTTCAGCACTTCATTCTGCTACACTTTGTGTATACTTTATTTTGCCCAATTGTCCTGAGCATGCAAGTGCAGGACAATCATTCAGGATTAGTTACTGCATACTTTAAATGATGAAAATTGTGTAAAGAGGACTAAGTGCAAAACGCGCTGTTTATTACAATGTGCCACTCTACAGGATGAGGCAACGGTACTATGCTTGTTTTACGATTAGTCTGCATGCAATTTAACACACTTCCTTTTATAACGGACCTAGACGTCAATGATATTTTTCCATCATTCATCATGCTATCTCTTAAAGAACAATAATTGCATAATTTTTCATACATATATGCTAACCAGTAGTTAGAGGAATTTTCATTATCCAATTATGTGTATTCAAGTGTAGATAGTAGGTTGGGTTGAACGTCGCATTAGTGCAGTGCATTTGGACAATTGGCGGCGGTCTGGCACTCACACCTAAAGATGGTCTGGAGAAATGCCATTTCAATATTGATCCTCCACGGAGGGGATGGCTGTAGATTATATATTCAATATAATTTCATTTAATGGCAATTCATTGAGTTGGATAAAATATGTATGGTTATAAAAAATACAAATAAAAATATTGAAATTATTGGAAACTATCAGATTTACGACCAAAAAATATTATTTCTCTATATATTTTTTTTCAAAATAATCTATAATGTATTACAAAAAAAAAAAAAAAAAAAAAAAAAAAAAATATTAGGGGAAAAACACACATTATTAGAAATTGATTAAAGCACATGAAAAAATAAATATTTCCATTATGTATTTGATTTATGCATTCTTATTAAGAATAGATCAGGACCTATTTAAAAAAGAACAATATATATATATATATATATATGAGATAAAGTTTATCTGTTTAATTAAAAATTGGAAAGAAATTAGTTAAATGATGTGTGAAAGAAGAAGTATAATATTTCGTTAAATATATAAATACAAAATACGATAATTGCATATTGATACGATTTTTTAATTACACATGTATATTTCATGCTCGGTATAATTCACTTCCCCACAAAGAAAAGTGAAATTTATTGTTTATTGATTTACTGAGAAATGCGTGCAGTTCCATAAACAATGTGTTTTATTTGAAATCTAAAAAAATATATTGCTTATACTATTTCTTTTAATTATTAAATTTAACAGTAATTAAGAAACTACTAGAATATGTATCATTTTTTCCTAAAATTATTATTATTACTATTATTATTATTATTATTTGATAAAAAGCATGACATGCATAATATGCAAATATAATATGCTAGTAAGCAGGAAATTCATTATTTAAAGATATTGATATTTATTAATGTTTAGAATTCTAATCATTACATTACTCAAAAAATACTTCATAAAAATAATGGGATATTTCATTCTATTAGTGTATACTAGATATAAATCAGAAGTGTATAATTCAATATTTCCAGCAAAATTCACTTTTATGTAATAAAAAAGTAATACTTAACACTGAACTTATGTATTTTATGGTTTACAGGTAGTTATTTTTTTATTATTTCCATGTATTGATAAGACATAATTATCAATTAAATATAAATAATTTTCTTTAAAGATTCGATTTTCTTGTATCAGTAAATTTAATTATCTGTTTTTTTTTTCCACTTGTCATTTTAATTCGTCGACCATTTAATCATATTTGTAATGAGGTAATTGTTTAAGTATTTGACTCTGCAAGTTCTTCTCGGTATATATATATATACACATATATATATATATATATATATATATATATATATATATATATATATATGTGTGTGTGTGTGTGTGTGTGTGTGTGTGTGTGTGTGTGTGTACATATATATATATATATATATATATATATATATATATATATATATATATATATATATATATATATATATATATATAATGTTTTGAATTTTAGAAGTTTTACTAATAATTCGAATTTTATATTTAAATTAACTCTTTGTATACATGACTGTACTGCAAGAATAATCAATTGAGTAACTTTGATAATCGAAAAAATAAAAAATAAATAAATAAAATTACAGAGTTTAAAATGCAAAAATAAGCTACACTTGAAAATGTGATAGTGGATGCCTTCAAAAGCTTCAACGGCACATTTTTTTTTTTTTTAATTAGCTGCTTTTGTACACCAGGTATTTCGCAATTAAGAAAAAAAAGTGTGGCAGCTCGGTTCCGTGATTGGCGCCCACTTCTGAAGGGGTTTCGACGAAGTATTCCTTTCACTTTTTATTGTTATTAGTTTTCTGGGGATACACTGACTGAGAGATCGGGCTCTACACGTTATATCTCAGTTGTAGTCTGTTTTTAATAAATGGCCCGAAGAAAAAAAATTGTGTCACTATTAAATTTCGCTAGGTTTTGTAATAGGCGTCCACTTCTCATTTCTGGATATACAACAACTTTGAATAAATATTTGAATAAATTTTTCTACACAGTCCCTATAAAAAATTGAACTTGTTCAATAATAATAATAATAATAATAATAATATCGATACAATTTATGTAAAATTTATTAATTGACCTTTTTAATGTACACTTAAGGTAGTGCGGATTTTGGATTTTGAGGATTTACGTGTGTTTCATTAGGCATTGAATTACAAAAACGTCAATTTTTTCACAGATAAAAAAAAAAAAAAAACGTTATTTTTTTATTTATGTTGTCATTACTTTTTTTGGCGGTGTATTGGCTGACAGATCGGGATCTATCCGTAATATCTCAGCTGTAGTCTGTCGTACAATTGGCCCTGAAGAAGGAGAAAAAAAATCTTATATAATTAATAAGGAACTTTTTAAATCAATGTCATCGATATGCGTACTGTAATATATTGCTTCATATAAAATGAAATTAATTTCACTCAAACGTAGTCGCGATGTTGTAATGTTTGGAATATCTAACCTTGCATTTGACACTTTTCCTATAATATTATCACTAAATAAAAGATTTTATGTATTTGTTATTAGACAAATTAATTTTCATTTTCATCAATCGATGCGGTAAATGTCACTTATACACACACACACTGATAATAATGGTTTCTCAAAAATGAGCAAAATTGTCTCAAAATAGTTCCGATACAATATATACTTAAATTTGAAAATTCCACGTTCTCGTTTTTGAGTATATTCGCATGCTCAAAAATGGGGTTGACCACTAAGAATTCCAATGTCTCACTTTGGAGCATGTCAAAATACTCAAAAATGATTGCAAGTATTTTCGAATTTAAGTATATATAGTTCCTGAGCTATTGAGAGACAATTTTGCTACTTTCTAAGAAACTATTTTTAACAGTACATACATATATATATTGTGCAGTAATATATATTATTATTTTCGAGGATTAATACTAATGCATGCTGAAATTGATTATTTAGTATCAGGGGGAAAATACGAACTAGCGATCTGCTTCAAAATAAGAATACAAAGCAAGGAACCAAAATCCAGGAAAAAGACAGATCTCGTTTCTAGTGTAATTATTGATGTATTTATATATTTTTTACGTTCTATTAGATACAATTATAATGCATTGCTACATAATAATTTGTAGATAATACTTATTATTTTTGTATATCTTCATCTAAAGACACTTAGTCAGGATATAAAATGTTATTGTTCTGCATTTCTGTATCATTGCAATTTTGTAACATTATATGTGTATCTTATACACAATGTTACAATATTGTAAAATTTAAGAATTAAAAGTGATTGAATATAGAATTACAGATGATCAAATGCAAAAATTTTCTACGAGAACAAAACACGAAGATAACCTAAAATAGCTTAACGAAATATATGAAAACGTCCATAATACATACGTTTTATTTAGCCATATTTACCGGTAATTTCACTGATATAGAATTTATTAAAAATGACAAATAGACATTAAATGGGAATGTCCAATCATACCATATTATTTAACGTCATGGGAGAAATAATTATAAATTTATTTTCAAATTTCAGAAACGCTCAAAAACTGAAAACATTTCTCTTTAAAAAACATAAAATTTTTCCAAATATATATGTATATACATGTGTATATATATATATATATATATATATATATATATATATATATATTACTCCAACTCAAAGGTAATAATGTTAAAATTTATTCAATATATATTTATAATTTTTAGGATTTATTTAATAGTGTAGATATTACCGATTTGGAGAGAGTTCTGAATTGGATTTAAGAAGAATATGAACTTGATAATGAACTTGATAAAAATAAATATGAAAATTGAAAAAAATATTGTTTTAAAAGAAAACCACATATTAATGAATGATATAATTTACGTACAATCACGTTATCTAGGTTCCTCAAGGTGCTCTCTGTAGCAATATTCTACCTAATATTTATTTATAATTTTATGAAAAAATTTTAATTGTACAGATAATATAGTATAGATACTTATATGATATGATTGTTTTTGTTCTTAACACTAATACTAGTCCAGTTTTGAAATTTTATCTTAAGTATTTAAAAAAAGATTTAACTAACTTAATAAAAACCATTACTAAATATTGGGATTCTGTTATTGATATTGTTGACAATAATTTGAACACTAAAATTAATAATAAAACTAAGTATTATAATTTTGAGGCTATTATATTACAGGATTTGAATTCTACTATACATATTTATGTTTTTTGTAATGTTATTTTTAATTACTTATTAAACATTTGTGTGGTAATCAACATGATGAAACTGAAAATATTAATAAAATTTATAAAAAAGCTTTAAAAGCAAACTATCGTTTGATTTTGTGCATAGCTATAACTTAAAAATTTGTTGTATCCAGATTTACATTACAAATGACAGTAATTATTTTAACATATAAAATAATTGTATAGAGCAAAAACTAACTGTTATTTTTTTCTTTTTTCTTCTTCTTCTTCTTTTTTTTTTTTTTTTTTCACGCCACAGCTTAGAAAATCGCAAACAAACACATGCATATTTCCTGAATTTTTCTTTCTTTAGCTTTCAGGTCGTTTAGGTGTTTTTTCGTATTAAACCAATTATGTTCCACATTTTAGTAATTTACTTTTTACAGCAATCTCCAACATTGCATTTGAGTTAGGAATACTAACTCTAGCATTTTTCACCAAGTTTATCTGTATGCGGTCGCATCTTGTAGCGTGTATCCAGTGTAACGTACCTAGAAACGATTTTCTCTCAGCATAGATGCAACCATTAAAATTTTAAAAGGAACTCGAACTTTATAGAGGCGCCATGTGTGTGTATATATATACATGAATTTCATTTTTTCTTAAAAACGTATTTTTACGTGACCCTTTCCCAAAATTGTGTTAAAATATGTTTTTCATTACAATAGAAAATAATCATCCACGGAGTATTAACTAACATACTTTATTTAGAATATTAAATATAAACTTTCTAAAATAACATAAATTGAAGTTCATTGAGAATGTCGGGTCTAAAGTTTAATAATAAGTTTTTGTGCAGATTGAAAAAAAAAAAAAAAAAAAAAAAAAAGTTCAAAATGACTCTTTTTGCTCTATATGAATAATAATAATAATAATAATAATAATAAGCATTAGTAACTTTGTTCAGACCAGAGTTTAAAATTTTCCTTATTGTGTTTTAATTTGTAAAACATCATAGTAAATGTTAATTTTGATAATCTGTATTAAGTGATTTAAATAATTCTATTTTTCGGTATTCCGACTAAATTTCCGAATGTTGTATGTTTGTACATTACAAAATAATATTTCACCATTCTTCTAATTCTTTAATTATATAGTTAAATCACATTATTTATTTATCGCGTATGAATATATATATATATATATATATATATATATATATATATATATATATGTTACAAAAATGCAATGTAAAAAACATTTTTTTTTTACTTTCAACGGAGATAATACAGGAAAGGTATATTTTATTTGAACAAAAATGAAAACAAAGAAATGTTTTCTGAATTAACTTTTTCTTTATTAAATCTTTCTTTATTGCAGGTAGAAATTAATTAAGTTCATCTATCTTGGCAATATATGATGGAGATTATTTTTAGAAGATTTCTTGTTTTTTTATTTTTTTATTTGTAGGATATTTCTATCAAATATGTATAGAAATTTTATTTTCCAGAAATAGAACTACACAAAATATTTATTGTTGTTTCATTTAATTAAAAAAAAATAATAGTGTGTATATAAAAAAGTTTAAAATCATACTTGCTTTTTCAGTTAAAAAATATAATTAAAATATAATTTAAGAAATTCTACTCTTGAATTTCTTTTTCATACTATAACTATTTAAGAACTGCGTATCTAAAATCTCTTAATACGTATTTCAATTTACAAATTAAAATGTGAAAATATAATTGTATTTTTGTTATTTTCTAAATTAAAAGCAAGTCTTACTCAAAACATCAGTTTCAAAGGTAATAGATATTGTAAATTGAATGATTCATTTTTTGTTTTGAAAGTAAAATATAATTACTCAAAAATATTTTTGTGTTTAATCTGTATTTTAAAAATAAATTTTCTTTTAAAGTACAATAACTTCTCACTAAAACTCATAACGCAAAAAAGAGCAAAGATTTGAAATCAATATAAAAGAAAATTTAAATAAGGTCATCATGCAGTATTGTTGACTTCTTCCTTTCAGTTACTTTTTTTAAGATATTTATTTCGAAGTAAAATAATTCAAGCGAAAGAAAAAAAAAGTAAATTAAGAATAAACATTATAAATCATCTCTTAAAAATTATTCATTATATATATATATATATATATATATATATTATTATTTCAGAAAAAAAAGCAGTACATTATTTGTGTGTAGATAATAAGCATTTCACAAAAACGATGTATTGAAAAAAAATCGTATAATTGTATTTCAACGTATTATTAGAGCTCAGTACATGGAAAAGAACTGACTGCATTTAACAATAAAAAAATATATAAATTTATAAAGTACTGTTAGTACAATTAAAATATTAATGATAGTTGAATATTACTGATGGTGATCCGTGCTATTATTATTTATAAGGATGTGAACGTTTATTGCTTTTAGCAAAGTTTGACAGCTAGCAAAATTACTTTGATCCTCTTTCTTTCGATTCTTGAGATGCAATCTCGATATGGACACACGATAGCACAGATGAAGAAATCAGACATCGGTGTTGTGGTATTGTTCAAAGACGAGGCAAAACTTAATATCCTGTCTGACGATTGAAATAAGTTGACTTCAATGAACATATTTTATTACAACAGACAGGTTCAAACGAATTACGCTTCATCACGACCTTTTCGATGAAGAAACTAGCCACGATTTTGACGAATTCGAATTAGTTTCTTTTAATAAGTAATTAAAGTTGCATTTATTTACTAGGATTTCACCATTTTTATTTAAAAAAAAAAAAAAAAAAAAAAAAAAAAAAGGTTACATTTTAAAGATTTTTTGAACGACAACACAGTATAATCCAAAATGAATGGTAACAACTTTTAGACATCGTGAAATGAAATGAAGAGGACTAGCCGTGAAAGAAGAAATGTTTTGGATGAACGCGCTAGTCAGAGAAGTCGTCATCTGCGCTGAGGAGGACTGCGATGTGGCAGTCGAAATATATACACAATACGAAAAAGGATGATATAATAAGGTATTTTAAATTAAATTAAAAAAAAAGATGTTTTCTATACAGAAGGGTTTGAAGTTATTCTTTTAAAGTTACCTAGGATTTGTGTAATCTTAGAAAATGCAACTGCGTTTAATATTTTCGATTAAAGATGAAAAGTTAAATTGAATAACATTTGCATTTAAGAAATTTAACCTGCTGAATAATATTTAAATAATATTCCAAAAATATTCATGTAATAATATCTGCATGCATGACTTTAAAATATAACATGTACGTTATTAGTCCAGTCAATAGGTATGTAAAAAAGGGCTTACCTAGCAAAAGGTGGGGTAGAAGATTTTTCTTTTTTAATTTGTACATATGAGTGTCAATATGAAAAAAACGAGTTATCCAACATGAGCGACCCCGGGAGAAATTTTGTCGGCTGAAAAACCTCGAAAATTTACTACTTTGTTGGCTTTTTTTGAAATATCTCAGAAATGGCTAAATTTAGCGATATTTTTCTATTATAAAGTTTAAAGAAGATTAAATTTCCTACAATTTTCTTCATTACAACTTTTTTGTAGTACTAATAGCAAGCGTGTTACAGCCTCTTGAAAGTCGGCATTTTTTCTCAAGCTAATAAAATTCAACTTAAAGAAATGGGTTGGTGCATGATTGTTTTTTAGAAAACGGAAAGAAAGGAAGGGACATATTCAGCTGTCTGACCTTAAAAAATGACATCTGCTTCGTAGTAAAAAAGGTATATATATATATATATACATATATATATATATATATATATATATATATATATATATATATATATATATATATATATATATATATATATATATATATAACTGCCCCCCCCCCCTTTCACACAAAAAGCTCTCCCTTTCCTCCCGCCTCTTCTCATCCTGTAGTACGCTGCCTCGGCTGAACATCTATGTTATTCAGTTCGGTGCGAACGTACTGTTTCAACCTGTGAGCTTTTTCTATTACAATACGTGAAGTGTTTGTTTTATTTTCGAAATCAGTTTGAATAAATGTGAAGTAAAGATTCTGAAGGAGAAAGGTATACAAACAATCTGTAAAAGTGCAATGCAAAGTGTCAAAATGAAGAACATTAGTGTTTTTTGAAGAACCTAAAACAAGTAAGAATTCACAATGCCTGTCACAAACGATACATCAATGAGCGAATGATTGCAGCATATGTACGGCGTCATACAACTGGTGATGGAGCTGGTCCAAACTGTGCGGCTCCACATCCATCAAGAACTGAAGGTTTCAGTTTTAAAGATCAGTGTTTCTTGTGTGGAGAGGGGATACTTGAAGATTTCTTTAAAAAACAGGAACGACTTCCTGAGCATGAAAGAAATTCTATACACCATGCTATGAAACTGGTGTGAAAGAAACACATGTAAATGACGAAAATCGTGGGGATGAGAGAAGAAAAAAAGTACTCGAATGCATCGGAAATGTAAAAAGTTTAATTGCTATAAATGCTGGGTAGCACAGGTTTTGTCATCAAAAACGGCATTGGAGGCCAAAAAGTGAGATTGAACGAGGATACTACCCTGCAAGTAACACTGATGAGGCAATGGAATCAATTTCCTCCTAACCTTAAAACGACTCGGAGGAGTGCCAGTCGCATAAAGTATTTGATGAATAAAATAGAGGGTGATTTTCGTCCTGGCATCAGAACGGTTACATCACGCCTTTGCAAAAAATATGGTGAGATGTTTTAATAGCCGAAACTGACAACAAGAAAGCAGTTTGCTTCCAAAATGTTGGCTATAAAATACTCAGTGAAACTGGTATAGTAACAAGGACTCTAATCCTCAACAGGAAAATGTCATACTAATTTCATCATTTGACGAGGCTGAAGAAGATAAGCTATTCTAAGAGCTTTTATAATTACTGCAAGACGGAGAGGAACAATTTGAGGACAACACACCTTCCTTCTACCTCTGATGACTATTGAAATTTAAGAACCCGGGCTTTCAAAATAACCACGAAGAAAATAAGCATGTATATTATACATTAATATACGTTTTTTAATTTGTTTAAATGAATCTCCTTATAATTTACATATAAAGTTAAATTTCTACAATTCACTTTTGCAATTATTTGCTATTGTTCTTCAAACAAGTTTGCCTATTTATGAAGTTCATTTAAAATTAAAATTGTATCTTGTTATTATCATCAATATTAATATAGCAGTAATGAATGTTTATTACAACATTATGTATTATATCTAAATATCATTAACGTTTTATAATTTAATAAATAGTAGAATTAAAATATTTATGTATCAATGCATTGAGATTTTGCTTATTAGCCCCCTAATATTTATTCATTTACATTTATGTACAAATATTTTTTATTTTATTTATTTTTCTTTGTATATGTGTGTGTGTGTGTATTATGTGTTGCAGTGATAGAATACTATACATTGGTAGTTATTGGAGTCTGATGATGACTACTGTTGTTAGGCCAGAATTGTCAGTGCGTGGCCGGGGGAAGAGAGAGAGTTAGTAAAAAGGGGAAGGGAAAAATTAAAAGGGAGCAAATTTGTTATCTGTCGTCCTTAGTGAAAAAAAAAAAAAAAAAAAAAAAAAAAAAAGAAAGAATCTCCAATTTATCTGGCTAACATATTTAATTCCTTTCAAAAATCACGATTATTTTAACAAGGCATATGTTAAGAGAACAATCAAGAATATAAAACAGTATTTCGTACAATATTTATTGTAAAAAAATACATCTGGCGTGTATATTTCCGTATTACGTTTTTGATCACCAAATCCAAAAATCTCAAGGACGACAGATATCACAGCTATACCATTAAAAGTTGTTAAGCTTTCTGTAAATAAAGCTTCTAATTCTAATAATTACTGTACATTATTTATAAGGAGTAATGCGTTTTTTTTACGAAGTTGAGAAATCTGTTTATTTTCAAGAAGCTGTTACGCGCTTGCTATTAGTACTACGAAAAAGGTGTAATGAAGGAAATTGCAGGAAATTTAATCCTCTTTAAACATTATATTAGAAAAATATCTCTAAATTCAGCCATTTCTGAGATATTTTGAAAAAAGCCAAAAAACTAGTAAATTTTCGAGGTTTTTCAGCCGATAAAAATTCTCCCGGGGCCGACCATGTTGGATAACTCGTTTTTTGCATATTAGTACTAATATGTACAAATTAAAAAAATAAAATCTTCTACCCCACCTTTTGCAAGGTAGAATGTATTTATTGACTGGACTATATGGTTCTAGTAAATTAAATGTGTATTATGGATTTTTTTTTTCTTTTTTTGAAAAAAAAAAAAAAAAAAAAAAAAAAAAAACTATATTAATTATTAAAACATATAAATTATAAAATATAATTTTACAATACCTATAAAGATGTTTTACAAATAGATGCAATGAAAGTATAAGTTAATGGCTTTAATACATATCCCGTATTAGGTTTACACAAGTTCACAGTAATTAATTTTTTATATGCTACTTAAATAACAATATCTTAACACTTTCGCGACCACTGACGTAGATTCACGTCTTTTGGAAATCTGTAACTCGGCCAGTAGGCGTTTCTTTTGCAGTTTCAATGTTGCTATATTTGTTTAAAATATTCCCTACATTCATATTTGTGCAATCAAAATTCTATGGATACAAATGCTTTCATTAGAAATAGTATAATTATTATGTGTATTCAAATGTAATATAAATATGTATACAGAAAACCTTGTTCTGAAATAATGTGACTTGAAAGAATAACCCCCAGAGGTGGAACATACTGTCAAAATATATATATATACATATATATATATATATATATATATATATATATGCGATCGGAAAAGTGTTAAAAAGCATGATATCATAAATAACAAGTATATAGTGCCCATCATAGAACTTTCTTTTATAGAATTCTATTTATAAGTGCCACTTATTGTTAAACATGAACTTAACATTGCTTCTCATAATAAATATTTTACATAAATTGCAATTTTTTTCAGCAGATGCCAAAATGTAGCCATGTTGAATATCACAGAAGATAAATATAAGCAGTTTCATCTGTCGAACGATATACATCTCAAGTAAATTATAAATAGTTTTCATAATGATTATTTCACATATTAAGTTTCATGCATGTATATGCGATAATAGTTTGTGTTTAATCTTCCTAATCACAGGGTACATTGAAGTACAACAGACTATTTCTCGGCCTATTTCCACTCAAATTAAAATTGCATACTGTTTTATAATGGCTCTTTAATATACCGAATTTTGTCCAAGTATACATAACATAAACTGAGATAAAACATTCCCATTCACAGGAAAAATTGCAGCACAGCAGCGTCATCTATTTGTAAATATGCAACAAAATTATATTCACATAGTGTTTTATAATAACCCTCGCATATACCAGGTTTTCTGCAATTATGTACAGTAAAATTTGAGATAAACCTTGTTGTTCTCGGGGAAATAGTCGCACAGCCGCGTTACCTATCAGCTGATATTCATCCAAATATAATCCGCATAATATTTCATAATAGCTCTCTCACATATCAAATTTTGTTCGATTATATGCAATCGAACTTAAGTTGTATCCTTCCTTTAATTGGAAGAAACCGCGCTACCTGTTGAGCGATTTGCACCCAGAGTTACTATGCACTGATTTATGTCATGTGCAACTACATATAAATTCATATCTAATTCTGTGCAACAGTTCTTGAAATATAGTTGGAATACACTTTTTGTTACACACTCTCATATATACATACATATATATATATATATATATATATATATATATATATATATATATATCCATAGACACAAAGACAGACAGTATTTTTTTTAAATCATAAAATCGTGTTTTGGAGATTTCAAAACGTATATATTCGTCGAAAAACCGAAATCAAACATTTTTAAGTATCCAATACTTTCTTCTATTGAATATAAAAGAAAGTAATAATAAACAACTATTTGATGATAGGTCTATTGTTAGTTTCAAGGGAAATAATTAAAATACTTTATTTAAAGAATGTTTCCAAAAATATTCAATGTATATTACATTATATATATTTCACAAAAATACTTACTTCGGATTTTTGTACTAAAACTCACCAGTAACAGAACAATGAATAGTACTCGATATGTGTATGCATTAATGACTTGAATAAAAAAAAAATGCATGAGTTTGATGTAACATTTATTCGACATTTTAAAATTTCTTCTACTTACACTGTTGGAAATGATAATGCAATGTTTAAATAAACGAATCTTGCAAACATTAAAATTTTTTTGCAACTAATATTTTAGTGTTAAGTTTCACCATTTTAGTGAACCTTACTACTAAAATGGTGAATCAGAATATATCAAAATTGTATAAATGATTATTACAGCGAAATTGGAGACATTTTTCAGGTTAAAACGTAGGATTTTATTTTTATCAATGTATAGACCGTATGCAAGTTCGTCACGTTGTCATCAGCAATGACTGAACTGGAGCCCAAGCAAACTGAGGTGAGATTGTGATTGGTTGAAAAAACTTCTTGTTTATCTTATACTTTAAAGCCACGGGATAGTCGTTCTGTATTTGGACACCACTTATGGCTCCGGGTGAAGGAATGGCGTCACTTGCATATGGTCTATAAAATAATAAAAATATCAATAGTATTACTGAAAATTATAAGTAAATTAATAATGTTTTACGTAAAACTTTTATTAATCTATATAAATAAAGAAAAGTGTATGTGTTCATATGTGCGTTTCTGCTCTTTGGAGCTCAGGGTATTAATCACTAAACCTCAAAACGTGGCAGAGAGGTAGCTTGAATCATAAAGCATTGCGCATCGTCAAGTTTTTTTCCATCTTCGGATGATTATTATTATTTTTTTTTTTTTTTTGTATCCTATCTATTATTTTTTTCATTTCATTTTCTAAAATTCAATCTTTCATTTCAATTGTCTGAGACACATCACAGTATATTACTCTATTTATTTTTATTTATTATATTAACCCATTTGAACAGAAAATAATTTCTTTTTTTATTTATTGTATTTTTCAAGGAATTGGAACTATAGTAGAAATTATTAAAATATAAGTTTAATTAAAATATACTTGCTTTTATTTATTTTAAATCCTTTAAGAGAAATATCGTTTTTTAAATTTATTTATTGTATTTAACGGTAACAAATGTTAATGTTGTAGAGAGAGCGAGAGCTGTAATATACATGGTACTAAAACTGAAACATTTAATAGATGGTGGAATACAACCGTCTTAAAAATCGTAGTTCTTTAACAATAACAGCTTCTGCTGTCCGATAAAAACCCAAACTGATGTGTCCGGAAAAGGCGATGCTGGAGGCACTAGGAACCTAGGCCCAGTGTAGCATGGACGGAAAAAATGTTACCGTAGGCTGTGGTTAACGTCAGCGAAATTAAGATCTATTTCAGTGGAATTTTAATTATGATCTATTTAAATAGTTTTTATTTATAAATTGATACAAAAATAAGAATAATAATGATTCATTTTTAAAAAAATCTTTTTGAATATAGCGACCAGCGAATAACACGAAACCTTCTAGTTTGTAATAGAACATGCCTCAAATGGTAATTGTCAAACACAAATAAAAACAGCATTCTTAATAGCATTTAATAATACAACATATCATAGATGCACAAATACTTTAGCGATTGTACAAGGATTTTTTTTTATTCTGTAAAACAACGTGTATCATCTAGATACATTTTATTTTCTTTTAAATGGCAATTGCATCATTTAGATTATCTTGATTATATCTTTCTTTCGTTATTATCTGTTATAACATAAAAATACGATACTATTCTATTCTCCATTCGGTGAAATATGCTTTTCATACATGCTTTTCAAAATGAGAAAAATAGTTTCTGTAATAAACAAAGCTTAAATCTATATATATATAAATGAATTGCTGTTCGTTAGTCTCACTAAAACTCGAGAACAGCTGAACGGATTTATCTTATCTTAGTCTTGAAATGTTCGTGGAGGTCTAGGGAAGGTTTAAAAGGCGAGAAAAAATCGAATAATTTCCGGGAAAACCCTAAAAACAGCCCTTTTCTATTTCCCATACAAACGTTTTCTAGAGTCAATTTGAACTTTATTGCTATTCAATAAAGTTTAGGTGTGTTCCTAACGGCTGATGGCTGAGCTACAAAAATTTGCATGTTGATTCGTAATGACCTCCCCTGATGCACCTCGAAGCCGGATTTTTGAATTTTGTTTTAGTTTTCTTTTAATTAATTAAAATGTTAAAATAAAAACCTTCTAATAACTGATAAATTGGCCATTTAATTTTAATCCTTAATTTAATTGTTGCCAAAAAAATTATTCTTTTTTGGACAGAAAAAAAGAAAAAAAAAACGTGAACAATAAAAATTACATTTATTTAAAATATTTAATTTTATTCCTTAATTTAATTGTTGCCAAAAAAATTATCATTATTTTTTCGACGGAAAAAAAAAAAACGTGAACAATAAAAATTACATGTATTTAAAATGAGGAAAGTAAATTAAAATAATTAGAAATATCAGTCGTATCGTTACAAATAAGATACCAAATGAAAGATGCTATTTTTGTGAATCCAACGGATTAAACAGCTTATCGATCGGACAATTAGATTTTTTAAAATTAACTAATGTATGTATTTTATAAATTTTCTTTCACAAACACAAACGTGTAGTATACAGCCTGTACAACACTAGACCAAATTGAAGTTCAATTTTCTTCAATATTTAAATTAATAAATGAAAATAAAAATATGCTTAATGGGAAATATATATAACCATTAAAAGTTTAGTTGTCTAAAATATGTCAGAAATAGCGCTCATAGCATATTGTTACAAGGTATTAAGTCTTATTTTTACAAGGGATAAAATATAAAATGGTGACAAAAATTCAAAAGTCGCCAAAGAGAGCTATATTAAGGCGGTACTATGATCATGCTTACAAACCATGAATACTAATAACCACAAAAAAATAAATGTCTCATGCAACAGACGTAGTCGGTCATAGCATATTATAATATTTAGCGTGAAATTGTTATCATTTTTATGGTTGATCGGGGATAAACAAAATAAACATAGGAAATAACGTAAAAGCAAATATTATGTGCACCACGTATAGTGTTGTTCATATGTAACTGGGATTCAAATATAAAGGGGATACTTCATTTTTTTTTTCGATACTATCTATTTCGAAACTGTTATCTAATAAGGACTTAATGCAAGCCTATTGGTAAACCATTGTCTCAGGTAATAGGGACAAGCGCCCGAGTTTTAGCGGATGACCAAATCGCTACCGAAGGCAGCAGGGATCCGAAGCGAGCTTTTGAGCAAATTTAGTATTTTATTTTATTTTTATAAAGCTATATAGAAAAGAGTTTCCTTTAAATTTAGTGACCAGCGAAGCGGGCAAAGCCTGCTATTAAAAATATATAAGACTAATTTGCATTAGTATTTTCTTTTTAGAATATTGTTTCAAAAAGAATAGATAATATTTCAAGCTTTTACTGAAATTTGAATTATCAATATTGAATGACTGTGAAGTCAATAACCTTTGTTTTAAACCTTAATATTGTAAGAGAAAACATAATTGTAGCAGTAGAATAATGATAGAACATTCATAACAACTAAGCAGCAGAATATTGATAACCATTTATATATGCAGAATCTTTATCAGTTTTGGGTGCTGTCGTAAAATTGAGATATGGTTGGTCATACTACTAAAAATAATAATGCCCTGGCTTTCAAAAAAAAAAAAAAAAAAAAAAAAAAAAAAAAGTATTATCGAAGTTTATTTAAAAAGAAATATATATATATATACTCATTATTTTTATTTTTACCTCGCTTTTTTTGTGTGAGTGTGTATGTGTACAGGAGCAATAAATGCTAATAAAAATCGTAAACGATTACGTGCTTCTTTTATAAATAATGACACAGTTTAAATTGAGAAAATTTCGTATTGTACAAAATTATTGTATAACTAATTATTTTATGAAATAAAATATATACTATACAATGTACTAGCTGTTGATTTCTAAGAAACTTCAGAATGAGAAGGTAAAAAGCATAGATTTACAAAAGAAAGAAAGAAATAAAGAGAACTAATAGCGGTTAAATTTCCTGTTAGCTAAAACTAATAAAAATTACTTACCTTTGATATTCAGAACTGTTGAGGAAATTTAAATATATTCTTTTTTAATGACATTATGTCATTAAGAACGAAGTATATTACAAGGGCGCTCAAATGAAAGCAAATGATTGCAGTGCCGTGATTGCGCCATTGTTTTAAGATATTCCGTATAAAAAGGTCTGAGTGCAGAAAACGCATGTCATATCGTTACATTACGATAAATACTTGTATGATGGCGCCGAAGCAAGTTAAACGATATCGTTCGTACAATGACTGTTTTCAAGCGCTGGAAACTTGCAATCGTTCAATTCTTAGCGACAGAAAATGTGAGTGCTGGAGAAATTTATCGTCGCATGCAAATGTGTGTACGTCACGCATATTATCAATATTTAAATGTTTTACCGATTTTTGCAAAGGACATTCTGCAGTGGCTTCCTGGGTGATAACCACATGCGCTTGACCAAAAATCAACGATAAGAATGATACCGTTGAATTTGCTCTTACAATCTTACACTCTCATACAAACACCTGTCGTAATTAAAAGACATGAAATGCGTCCCATCACAAACAGTCATCTAAAGAGAAGGTGCATGCGTAACCTCCAGTATCTTAAAACGGTAGCGCAATCACGGCAGTGCCGTGATATTATTATGTAACCGACCCTTATATATAAAAGTCACAAATTTGAAAATGCTGTATTGTATAAACTTTAACATTCTCTATTCTCTATTATTTTATTACCACTGTTTAAAAGCAATATTTATTTATTTATTTTCAGTTTATTTACTTTTTTATTTAATTAGGAACGACTGCATTATTACTAGAATATTAGAAAAACAAAAGAAAGAAAAAACAAAAGAAAGAAAAAACTTGTAAAAAGCTTATCTATTTTTTCCCAAGAATTAAAAAGAATATATAATACATTAAAAGAAAGAGAGAGAGAACGTTTAAAAGAAATTTGAATAAATGTATTTAGTAACCGTTGTTAAGAAACAAAACTGCATATTTTAAGTAAAAAAAAAAAAAAAAAAAAAAAAAAAAAACAGTTTTTAAACTAAATTATTTAACTAAGTTGATTAACTTAGATCACGTATGTATATGATATCCTCTCGCTTAATTTGAATTGTTTTATAACATTTACTTTAAATAATGTATTATTGTGAATATATATATATATATATATATATATATATATATATATTGTATATTATAAGCAAAATAAAAAGTTGAGGGCACTAATAATCTCAGAAATACTTTTTAAAAATGTAAAAAGAAAAGACTGTTTCGTTAAAAAAAAAAAAAAAAAACTAACATTCTTTTTTTTTTTTTTTAATTGAGAAAAGTGGCATTATTTACTTCATTTCATTATATTCTTTCTTTCAGAAGTTTTTGAAAATAAACAAGATATAAAAACAGATTTTTTAGAAAATTAATTCCCGGATTCTCGTATAGAATATACCTTCAGGCAATTAAATTCATGAGAGCTGAAACATCTGTCGTTAAATGAAGTTGAAACTTCTCAAGCAACAAGTAAAAAATTCCCAATTTCAAAAAGAAAAAAATAACTAAATAGATCGATAAATATACATTTTTTTTTTTTTCTTTCTTATTCCTAATAAGCATCATGACATAAAACATTTATGAACTATTCGAATATGATTTATGTCAAATATTACATGTTACAAAATGAAAAGGAAACGGATAAGTAATAAATGAAAATGTTTCATTACAATTTTAAATGCGTTTTATATAAAACAGAATTAATTAAAAAAATTATAATTTATATAGTTCAAGAAAAGTTGAAATAAATTTATGATATAGTTTAAAACATAAAGAATATATTAAAGTTAAGTAACACCTAAATAAAATTAAAAATATATATCAATGAATTAAATCTGTGTATTTGATTTGTTGTTTATTATTTACTGCGATAAATTTAAAAATACCACATAAATAATTTCATACGCATAAGTTTTATAAATGTTTTCTAACTAATTAACTTTTGTTCATTATTAAAAGAGAGTTGAGATTGATTTGCCACATTTGCATGCATCACGAAAGAACAGAACTTAATTATTCCGTATTTAAAGATATTTAATTAATTTGATTTGTGCTAGCAAAATATTAAGAACTTTCTAAAAGTTCTCTGACGTTTCAAGAAGCATGTATCCCATGCAACATAGAAACGTATTAAAAACATATATTTTAAAATGATAAACCCGTTTTTAGTAAGTTATATTTAAAAAAAAATATTTTAAATGAAAATTTAAATATAATTTTCACAAATAATAAAATACGTTGTGAGGTCTAGCAAAGTGCTACGATTAAAATTCGCACTTTGCGAATAAAACATGAATACGAAGGTTTTAGGATTCGATTGAGTAATGGAGTTAGTTCCTATCCTAACTTAAAATTGTAAATTGAAATATGCTAATATTTTGGAAACTGAATAGTATAAAAGTAGAAGGAAGATTGTTTCGAGAGGTTAGTTGGTGTTAGTTGGAAGGAGTGTTAGTTGAGAGTTGGTAAGTGCGTTAGTTGGAAGGCGAGTGAGTTGAAGGATGGTAGTTAGAAAGTTAGTGGGAAGGAAAGTATGAGAGTTGAAGGAGTTAGTTGTTAGCGACTTAGGGTAGAAGAGAGTAAGTCCAGTAGCATTGTAGCGTCAGGGAATCCTCCTACATGCGAAAGATTACTTTGCCTTAGAAGCTAATTTAAATAAAAGTACTTGAGATCATTTGCGAGTAATTAAGTAAAGTAACGGTGGTTATTTATTGCTGTCAAAGTATGTAAGAGCACTGCCCATTTTAAGTCGTAAGTTACTAAACGCCCTTATAGTCCAGCGCCCTCATTCTTATTTAAGCTCAATTAAAGCTAAGGTTATTTTTATATATCTGACTTTGTGTTATTTCATAACTTCATTAAATAAGTAAGTTTGCAGCATTCAACCTTAAGTCAACTATAAGTTAAAGTTAAATGAGGATGGAGAAGTCTGATTCTCTACAACGTTACTCAATATGTTTCTTAATTTCTCCACATTGGCGCCCAAATAAAGTCGAATCCCCCCTCCCCCGAGCAAATATTTTTTGACGGCACTAATAGTGTGCTGCAATTTTTGAGCAGCTTGAATATTTTTTTAACTTTTATACCATTGATAGATCCAAAAAATATGGCTGGTTAGCATATTCATTAGAAGGAGAACCACGACAGTGGCATAGATTAATCGCCTGCCATTGCCTTGGGCCAAATCCAACTTATGAGGATTTAAAAAGGCGGATCATCGACCTTTTTGCCACTCGGGATGATAGAAAAAGATTAGAGCATGACCGCTCCCTCCCCCTCACGAACGTCAGTGGGAAGCAATAGTAAACCCAGTGGAAAAACCATACAAAGTTATTAAGTCACAGTCTATTAGTGTAAACCGACCTAAAACTGACGATGAAAACGGTATTTCTGGTGACAAAAGTCAAATAAAAGTTAATGAAAACGTGCAAACTACGCCTTTAACCAGCACTACAGACAAATCTACCTCTGTTTTTCAGCCTTTGGCTATGGATGAAAAATCCGATAAAATCTCTAGCGTAGAGACGGCGGTTGAAAAGGAAAATACGATTGAACCAAATTCTGTAAATGAATCCCTTGCTTTAAGTGAAACGAATGATCAGTTAAATTCTACTGTTAAAACCTCATATATTCATCACTCGCATTTAAAGGCTCAACCGGCTCAAGCCGAAATATCAAACGTAACTGAAGCTCGGGCAACAGAGATTGTAAAGGAAATTAAAATAACTGCGGCCGCTGAAAACGTTAAACGGACTGACAGTGACAAATTAATAAATGTTACGGCTAACTTTTCTGGTGATTTAAATTCACCTCCTGATAAATTAAGTTCCAAAACAGTCAAGTCATCAGACTCTTTTATTTTCTCAGAAACTGTGGTAAAAGAAAGTGAAAGTGTAAAATCGGTAAATGATACGGTTAATCTTTGTAATCCACCTTTAGATAGCAGTCTTAAATCTATAAGCCGACACAGGCAATTATTTCTAATGCGAACGTGAACTTAAAGTTTCAAAATGACCCGCCGATTAAACCAACAGAAATTGCAAGTATTTTAAAGAAGGTAATTTCAAAAGGCCATGTAACCTATTGTGAAGTTTCTAGAAAGTCTAGCAGCCCTGTATTCGAAAGCATAGAGAGAAAGCAACCCTCTCCTGGAACTATGAACAGTGACAAGATGACGGGCTCGAAAACCCCTCAACACAAGAACCAGATTCAGGTTTAAAACCTCCTCCGAACAGTGAAAAGGCTCTGGGTGTAAAACCCCCTCCTGAGAGTGACCAGGCACCATGTTCGAACCCTCCTCAGGACACCAGCGATCCTGCAACGTCTCACCTAAATCTGCAAGCCACTAACGCTGCAACTCTACAGGCCAGTCTGACCTGCATCTCTTATTTTGCTGCTATAAAGGAATCAATCTGTCAGGTGCTATGGTTTTATATTTTTTCCATTGTAAACTGTAGTTCTATCACAGCAATTATGAAATCTACGACATGTAGGACTTTCTTCTGGACTTTCAACCATGAGCTCCAAGCCATGAACTTTTTAAAATTTAAAAATGCAAAATTTAAACTTATAGCATGAACTTTCATCTCTCGAAATTTCATGTTTTGGATTACATGTCATAAGTTTTTTTCTGTATATAATATATGCATGTATGTACGTTAATGTTTTTTTTAATTCCTAGCCAACACCAGCAGCTTTTGGTAAAAAACCTTGTTGAACTTTTGTATAAACTTTTCCCCCTCTTTAGTTTTTTTAATGATCTATATATATGTACTTAAATCTTTTCTGTTTTAGCCATCACCTGCAGCGATTCGTACGATAAATTTCCTTACCTTTGTATATAAATTATCTCTAGTTTTTTTTACATGATCAGTGTGTATATACTCTAATATTTTTCTATTTTGTAGCCAGCCACGCCAGTTTGAAAAAACAAACTTTTCGAAATATTTTGTATATATTCTTTATCTATATTTCTCTCGATTATATAAAATGAAATTTTATAACTGTATAAACATTTTTCTCTATAGTTTTGTAAATGTAATGTAAAATTTATGTACGTAAATCTTTTTTATTTCTCAGCGATCAACTGCAGTTTTGAAAATTTTGTATCCTTATCTATGATGTTCTAAATGTTGTATAAAGTGTATCAAATGAATTTTCTTGTTGTAAACTTTTGAATTTTTTACTAAAAGTTTTTATGTATGTATATCTATTAGCATGGGGTAAAAAGAGATTTTTTTAAAAGCTATTTTGCATGTAAATTCGCGTTTAACGACAAACCTTATTAATCCACTAACAATTTAGTTTTTTCCGTACGCAAATACCTAGTTGAAATATGGCTTATGTATAAAATTATGTCATTTATCTATATATAAAAGTGTAGTTAACGTCTATTTTTGATTTATACGTTTAAAAAAGTTTTAATTTTAGAAAATCTGAGGTCCTGTTGCTGATCCTGACTCTAAACCCGAAGTATAGATGTTCAATCTGAAAAGCCAGCTTGATTTCTTCACTTCTTACTTTTGTTGCTAAAGACGGTATTTTTGGAACTGCGCCAGTGTTTCTCTTCTCTAAAGTCAAAGATGATTTTTCTGGACGCTTGCCAACGGATCTCTTTCAAGATAACTCATAGTGAATAGCTGGACATTTTTTAGATAAACTCTTCGCATGGCTCAAGACATTTCACTATTTTTTGTTTAATAAAATTATGTTACAAGTTAAATTGAACAATGATCGCACGTTCTGTTTAGGCGATCCCTTTTGTACTACAATTTTTTTTAATTCATACAATTTTTTCCTTTCCATTTAAGGAAAGATGTACCTGTATTTCCCCGCTGTAATTACGCTGGACTATATATATCTTTATTTACCTAATTATGAGTACAAACGGATTTCCCGTGTAAACCAACTTAGCCTGAGCTTTTACAAAACATTCTTAAAAAGCTAAATGTAGGGTTTTTTGGCCCTGTACTCTTAGAATTTTTTTCCCTATAGATTTTTAAACAATATACTTCTTGTTGGGCAGTTTAGTTTAAATTTAAGTTTTCCCCCTCTTTTTTTTTCTTTTTCTAAAATATTATATAGTTGAATTTTAAACAGTAAGTCACTGCAGCTAACTTTTCTTTGCATAGTATTGCAATAACTTAAAATTTGCACGGGTAAAAACCCGTTAGGGATTTTTTCCGCGAAATTTTTTCTTTTGGGGAGGAACTGTGAGGTCTAGCAAAGTTCTACGATTAAAATTCGCACTTTGCGAATAAAACATGAATACGAAGGTTTTAGGATTCGATTGAGTAATGGAGTTAGTTCCTATCCCAACTTAAAATTGTAAATTGAAATAGGCTAATATTTTGGAAACTGAATAGTATAAAAGTAGAAGGAAGATTGTTTCGAGAGGTTAGTTGGTGTTAGTTGGAAGGAGTGTTAGTTGAGAGTTGGTAAGAGCGTTAGTTGGAAGGCGAGTGAGTTGAAGGATGGTAGTTAGAAATTTAGTGGGAAGGAAAGTATGAGAGTTGAAGGAGTTAGTTGTTAGCGACTTAAGGTAGAAGAGAGTAAGTCCAGTAGCATTGTAGCGTCAGGGAATCCTCCTACATGCGAAAGATTACTTGGCCTTAGAAGCTAATTTAAATAAAAGTAGTTGAGATCATTTGCGAGTAATTAAGTAAAGTAACGGTGGTTATTTATTGCTGTCAAAGTATCTAAGAGGACTGCCCATTTTAAGTCGTAAGTTACTAAACGCCCTTATAGTCTAGCGCCCTCATTCTTATTTAAGCTCAATTAAAGCTAAGGTTATTTTTATATATCTGACTTTGTGTTATTTCATAACTTTGTAAAGTTATGAAGTAATAAGTAAGTTTGCATAATAAGTAAGTTTGCAGCATTCAACCTTAAGTCAACTATAAGTTAAAGTTAAATGAGGATGGAGAAGTCTGATTCTCTACAACGTTACTCAATATGTTTCTTAATTTCTTTCCATTTTTTAGTTCCTCGTTTTACAAATACGCTCAAAATTAGTTTTTTGAAAAGGGTACATAAGAATATGAAGATTAAGGTTAATATTAAAAATAAAATATAACAATTATATATATATATATATATATATATATATACAGGTTGAGTTTGACATAATCTGCCAAACGAAAGGAGGTGATAGAACAGCCCATGGGGAGCATAAAACACAATAGAAACCCTGTCCTCTCTCTAACCGTTTCCGAGTTATGGTAGATAGAAAAATCTCTTTTTTTTTTCTCCCGTCTGAAAAAAACCACATTTGTGAACTTTCTGAAAGACTTACATGCAAAATAAGCCCATATATGAAAAGAACAGAAAAAATCCTATCGGGTGACATCATTTACATCTGGATAACTTAATTTGACGGTGGGCTACAAGCGCAAAAAAAAAAAAAAAAAAAATGTTTAAAATCGAGTTGTTGCAAAATTATTTAACCGGTAATTCTGCAAACTCCGGTCAAGCTACAATCGGTCAAATTTACCAAAAACTTCTCCATTCCACAAGCTTTAGAATGAGCTCACAATAAACCATATCGGTGTTCTAGTTTAGGAGAAATTTAGCCTTTCGTTTCAAAAACATTCGTCACTGAATAGCCGTTTCTCTAGAAGGAGACTCACGGGGTGCCATTGTCGTTCCTGATTTCATGTCCGCCTTCAGCCCGCTGTTTTTTAGATGCAAAAAAGAAAGTTTTAGAAGACATGCAAGAAAAGTAGCAGTTGTATTAAGTTTACAAACACAATGGAATGGAAACAAAAAAGTATGACGTTTCTCCCGTCTTTCACAAAGGAATATGCAAAAAAAAAAAAGTCGTACGTCACGTTTATGATTAAAGCACATATTCATTCGAAAGGATGTGTGAAATTTAGTGCCGCTGCTGAAATTGGTCACCCCCACACCTGATACATACCCTTGCCCGCTTACGAACGGAAACCACAGTAGCGCTTAGCGAAAGCTCATCCCTCAGTTTCATTATTGCCTCATCGAGCCGGCTGCTTAAATCTTACAAACTGGCAACTTCTGTGCGGTCCTTGCTTCCTTCAGGTCCTTCTTGCTTCAGGAAACCGAAAACATAGATGTCCAATGGGGTGAGATCTGGCGATCTAGGTGCCAAGGAATTGGTCCATTACGACCAATCCATCGCGGATACTGCTGAGTCAAGAAGTCCCGAACGACATTGGAAGAAAGTGTAGGGGGCCCATCGTGTTGGAAAATGATTTCCGATCATTGGGGTACAGGAATGACATCAAGTAATCCTGGAGGATGATGTTCCAGAAACTCCAAATATGTATTGCTTGTCAGATGACCTTGGAACACATGTGGATCTATCAAGCGATCGCCAACCACCCCAAGCCAAACATTTAAGCTGAATCGCGTCTGAAACGATGAGTTTCGTGTTACAAATGGATTTTGTTGAGCGTAATCATGCCAGTTATGTAAATTAAACATGCCATCCCGAGTGAAAAGTGACTCATCTGTCAACAGTACCGTTCTAAGGAAATGGTGTTTCAAAATGTCTCGCTCCAAAAGTCAGCGGCAGAATGTTACCCGCTTTTGGAAATCTGAGCGGCGTAATTCTTGTACTGGTGTCAATTGGTATGGATGATACTGATTTTTGCGCAAAACATTCATCACTTTACTTTGGGAGATTCCACCTTCTCTCGCAAGTATGCGTGAACTCATATTTGGATTTTCCTCCACTCGGTCGAGTACGGACTCCTCAGCGGTGGCGGAGCAGCGACCATGGGCCCTTTCGTACACCTTACCGAATGACCCACTGTGCCTAAGCCTTCGATGAATTGCGGCAAATACAGTACGGTTGGGCGCACGACGATGTGGATAACGTAGACGGTACTCTTCTTCAGCTCTCCGAGAGTTACCACCGCAAAATCCATACACAAAGTGCATATCCGCGTATTCTTCATTTCTAAAACTAAGCATATCTGTTTACAGGTTAGAAAGTATGACAATTTGATCCCTGCGATGACTTCAATTGAAAATAAAAGTCAGAAGAGTAAAAAAAATGGGATAGAAGTTCAATATTAATTTACAAAGGTAGAAGAAAAAAAGTGCAACGGAATAAGAACCGACTTGATTAATTCGTGCTAATGTAGGAAAACATACTAAGTATAAACTAAAAGACACCAAGTAGATATGACAGCAGCGTGAAAAGAATCGGCCGAGCTCAGGAAAAGTCCAGAAGATGCTAAAGCAAGAAGCAGCATAAAACGTAAAAGAAGCTGAAGAGCTAATAAGCTGTTACAGATTGACTCGCCTTTTCTACCCGCGAGTGCGATGCGCGCGCAAGACGTTTGGAATACATATGCACATCACTAAGAGTCCATATGCAGATAGTCACGAATTTGTTTATATGTTTCATATGTTCCATTTACTCACAATCGTTTCGTTTTCCGAATTTCGACGAACGCCGTTTTCAGTGATGTATTGCAAACAAAAAGCTAAATTTCTCGTGAACTGGAACACCGATATGGTTCATTGTGGATTCATTCTAAAGCTTGTGGAATGGAGAAGTTTTTGGTAGATTTGACCGATTGTAGCTTGAACGGTGCTTGCAGAATTGCCGGTTAAAGAATTTGGCGAAAAGTCGATTTTAAACATCGCCAATGTTTTAGCGCTTGTAGCTCGTCGTCAAATTAAGGTATCCTGATGTAAATGGTATCAACCGATAGGATTTTTTCTGCTCTTTCTACGTATGGGCTTATTTTGCGTGCAAGTGTTTCAGAAAGCTCACAAATTTGTTTTTTTTCAGACGGAATAGAAGAAAACAGATTTTTCTTCTATCTACCATAACTCGGAAAGGGTTAGAGATAGGACAGGGTTTCTATTGTGTTTTATGCTCCCCATGGGCTGTTCTACCACCTCCTTTCGTTTGGCAGATTATGTCAAACTCACCCTGTGTACGTTGTGTGGGGGTGAAAATATAGGACCAGGAAAGAAACAGAATACATTTTAATTAAAACGGATTAAGTGATTGTGGAAAGCAAAATTTTAAATCAAGAACAGTTCTTTATAACGTATATAGGAAACTACTTTGAACAAGTAAATTCCGTTTTTTTTCCTCCCGTAATATGTTAGAAATTATTTAAAATGCAGTCATTTCCAAAAGTTTAAGACCAGTAGGTGATTTTCAGTATTTTAACACATTGCATCATTTGCGCATATTATTGCGTCATCTCATGTGCTCATTGCATCAGATGAATTCTAATGTTATAAATGAAGGTGGCCGGTACGTTTATCACTAGTTGTTTAATAACTTTTGTCGTAGATAATGCTGTTGTGTAATTATTGTAATGGGTAAAAAACCTTCTCTTACTGTTACAAAAAGGTCAAAAATATTGACCCTGCATAAAATTGGATTTTCTGAACGTCAAATAAGTTCGAGAATAAATGTGAGCAAGCCAGCGGTGCATCAAGCTATTAGTAAATTTAAAATTTCGGGAAAATTTGTGGACCTTAAGAGAAACGGTCGCACAAAACAACGAGTATCTGTGAGGATCATGTGATAAGAAAGATGGTCGCACGAGATCCAAGAACCTCCTGCAATACAATTAGTCATTCTCTGGCTACAAAAGGCACCAACGCCAGTTTGAGTATTATTTCAAGACGTTTGGCCAAAAATTTTGTTTTTTCATTCCATAAACCTGCAAGAAAAACCTCAACTTACTGCAATTATGAAAAAGAAACGACTGGATTTCGTCAGAAAATATCAGAAATTGGACCGTACAGCAGTGGAGTAAGGTCTTATTTACGGATAAGTCAAGTGTGAACCAATTTTCTGCACGCGCTACAAGTGTTCGATGCCCAAGGAAAAAGATATGTTTAGAGATATACGGTTCATACTGTGGAAATCCTCCAAGCCAAATAATATTGGGGACAATGTCAGTATCCGGTACTGCTACTCTGTATTTTGTGCCATCTCAAACCACTATGAACGAAAAGCGGTAAATAAATATGCTACGAAAGATGTTAAAACCTCACATGTGTGTTCATAAATGTTCAATTGTTATGCATGATTGGGTCTGCAAGTCACAGGACGAAGATTGTCAAGAAATATCTGAGGGCACAGAAAATCAAAGTGCTTGATTGGCCATGTAACAGCCCAGGTTTGAATCCAATGGAGAATCTGTGGTGTATTGTGAAAAATGAAGTCGCCAAAAAGCAACCATCCACTACTACAGCACTTGTTGAAGCAATAAATAATGTCTAGTGCACAGAAATTTCTAACGCTTACTGCAAGTCTCTTATTTGTAGCAAGCCTAAGAGGATTGCCCAGTCTATTTTTTTTTTTTTTTTTATCTCTAAAATATGTATGTTCTGATTTCGGAATTTCAATAAATTTGGTTTTTCTATAGGTGGTCTTAAACTCTTGCAAATAACTGTAAAACTGAAAAAAAAAAAAAAAAAAAAAAAAAAAAAACATGCTAAAGCAATGCAACAGCTTGGCGGAATTTGAACTTTGACAACGAAGTAGCCCGTTCATTTGCCGCCAAGATGTTTACTTACGCAAGATGTTTACTTACCCCATTATAATTCATCGCCGAAATGCCGACAAAATTATATAAATCGCCATCGAATCACGTGACTGTCCGAGCTACCGTCTTTACTACACTGTCCGCACACATACACACAGATACTGCCTTTTGTACATATATATATATTTATATATATATATATATATATATATAAAGATAGAAAAAAAAAACTGAGATAACTATCTACATTTTAAAATTCAAACATGATAATTGCGCTACACGTTTAACATATTAATTAAGAGAGTAGAGGAGTGAACGGCTGGACCGAGTTTAATGAAATTTTTTGTGTGTCTTCAGGTGGATCCGAGAATGGTTTAGATTTACAATTCAGTCTCAATTTACTGTCACAATGTTGTTTTGTTGCAATTATTTGTTAAATGTAGCCCTTTGTTACAGTTCCTCCAAAATATCTGCGAGTTCCATAAGTTTAATTGTTGAAAAAAAAAAAAAAAAAATACGAGTTCATTTTCATTTGACATAAAAATAAATATATTTAATCAAACGTGAACGTTAAAAAATTATAAAAAAGTTAAATTATGCATCTTACGAAAATTGACGTCATAATCAATTTTAAGATTTTATACACATTGATAAAGTGCTAATTTAGTTATACAGAAGCGAAGTGTAACGTCAATGACCGTCTGTGAAGTCAAGAAAAAGATTTCTTATGTTAATCGCCCATTGGATTTTTTTGTAAAAAATTATTAAAAATCGAGGAAAACTATTTCCCGATTTTAATATTAATCCCTATATTTTTGTATAGATATGTATCAGTTATCATGTGCATACGTTAGATTGAGTTATTTTTCTGTCAAATTGACACAAATTTAATTTTAAATTTCAAAATTCTGTCGCCCTTGGAGTTTTCTGTGTTTGGTGATCAAAAACGTAACACGAAAATATACAAGCCAGATATATATTTTCGTAATATGTATTGCGCGAAATATTGTTTCATATTTATTACTCTCTTAATATAAGTTGTTAAAATAACCATCATTTTTGAAAGGAATTAAATGTGTTCGCCAGATAATTTGAGGATATATTTTTTCCGCCAAGGTTGGCAGATATGAAATTTATTACGCTGCAACGTGTTAATATCTTATATCAGATACATTATGTATATGGTACAATTTATTTCACGTGACACGTGTGTTAAAAATTTACTTACGACATAGCCTTGCTTTTTAAATTTTTGTTGCATTAATGTAATCTGTATCACTTCGTTTTCTTTAAGAACTTCGTGATCTATACATATAATGTTCTAAATAAAAAGTAACCATTTCAATATTTTAAAACTTATTTAAAAGTCTGTTTTATTTAACATTAAATTTTAAATCTTTATTTAAAACTTATTTAAAAGTCTGGAAGATTTTCGATGTTCGAAACTTTAAATAATTATTTCTCTTATTTTTCTTTTATTTTTCTTTAATATCTTATCAATTTACCGTTCCTGATTAAATTTGTGATTTATACATGTATTTTACATTAAATTTTGACTCATATTTATTGTTAAAAAAAAGCGATCTTAAAATCTTGCAATTTTCTTATCTTAACCCTCAATGCTTTCCCTCTTGATTAACTTGAATTTACTATTAAAACTTTAACATACTTAAAATTTTCTCATCACTTCGTTAAAATGAATGGAACAACTATAGTATTTCCCCACAGCTGAATTTGGCGATTTATTTTTGGCGATTATGGCTAAATCATAAATCATAAAATTATAAATCCAAATTAAATAGCATGCAGGCTGTCATATTATATCACAAACAGTCCAGAACGACATGGTTATCGTTCAAATCGGCGCCAAAGAAAAATCGCAAAATTCAACTGTGGAGAAATACTATAGTTGAACCAAATGAATTAATCTTTTTCAAAATATTTTTTTTCTATTTAAAATGATAGCTGTATTTACTTTAAATGCCCAATATTTCATGAGATATCCTATTTATAGTTTTAAAATATTTATCAAAGGAACAACTATAGTATCTCCCTACAACTGGATTTGGCGATTATAGCTAAATCATAAATCTAAAAATGATAACTGATAAAATCATAAACTAAAGCATAAATCTGAAATAAAAGCATGCAGGTTGCCATATTTTATTGAAAAGAATCCAGAACGTCATCGCTATTGTTCAAAACGGCGGCAAAAAAAAAAAAAAAAAAAAAAAAAAAAAAAAAAAAAAAAAAAAAAACGCCAAATCCAGTTGTGGGGAAATGCTATATACCTTATCAAATTATCAACATATAACTTAGCCACAGCAACGCGTGGCCGGGACTGCTAGTATATATATATATATATATTCTTTTTTTTTTTTTTTTTTTACTTTATACAACATATTCTTTCGTATTAAAAAATTCTTAATGTAGAAAGTTGCAAAATCTGACAATTTCTTAAAACTCAAATCCATAGACACAATAATTTGCATAGATTTTGCAACACTATACTCTTGACTACAGATTTTTCATTCTAAGAGGCAATAGAAATTATAGTGGAAGAAATTTGAGTGAAAGAGTGGTAAGCAGTAAGTTTATACTATTGAACATATACGGAAATAAATAAATAATAATAATAATAATAAAAGATTTGATTTATGAATGTTCTATTTTTTCTCTAATTTATTTAAGATATCATTTTTTACTCTCTTTCTTTCTTATTTATGATCTACGTCAGATCTAATTTGAAGATATAATTTTAAACTAAAACGTATAATAATGCATTTCAATTAACTGAAATTGACTACTCACTTTTTTTTTTTTTTTTTTAAATACATGGATTGGTTACTGTATATTCTGTATATATAAGAAGAAAGTATAAGATTTGGAAAAAAAAACATTTTATTTCTAGTTTTCGATGAATTTTGATGACACGTTTTGAGATTTCCTTGCATTTCAATTAACTGAAATTGACTACTTATTTTTAAAAAAAGGTGGATTTAATAGTAGTTTCTGCATGTATAAGAAGAAAGTAGAAGATACAGAAAAATATTCACTTTCCGGTTTTTGATGAATTTACACGTTTTTAGATTTTCTTGCATTTCAATTAACGGAAATTGACTACTTATTTTTTAAAAATGTGGATTTATTACTAGTTTCTGCATCTGCATGTATAAGAAAAAAGTAGAAGATACGAAAAAAAAATTCAATTTTCAGTTATCAATGAATTTACACGTTTTAAGATTTCCTTGTTTTCAGTTTACTGAAATAAACTACTTATTTTTTAAAAAGTGAATTTATTATTCTAACCTTTGCATGTATAAGGAGAAACTCTAAGATTCAGGGGGAAAAAATTAGATTGTTGGTTTTTAACGAAGTCATACGTTCTTAGATTTCTTGAACTCAATTCTACCCTGTTTTTAGAAAGTATCTGTCATTTTGAGCTCGAACACTATACTTTATGAACCAATGGACTTAATTTAACCAAACTTGATCCTTGGTTGGACCATGTTTTGAATTGGTGCCGATTAGCTTTTGGGCTATGTCATCCATCAGGTAGTGCTTTCAAGTTGTGATTTCTTCTAATTTCCGGAAAGGCTAAACATCTACGGTGTGCCAAACTTAGAGAAATAAATTAAGTAAAACTCTGCTTTTTCAGTTTGAGTGCATATCGACAAATAAATGACGCAGCTGTGTTGCAATTTAATTCCTTTTAGGAAAGGCAATTACTTTATTTTGCTTTGCTTTGCGAAAAAGGTGGTCGAGTTTCGACCCCTGGGCGATACTAGTCTATATATTAATAGACAAAAATGAAATTTGTGGATACGCTTTTAACATATTAATTATGGCAGTAAAGGATTGAAAAAGGTGTCATTGGCGAAAAATATGATAAGCCTGATTTGCAAAATATAAAAATTATTTCCTTACGATGTCAATAAGATATTTAAAAAGATTTATATTTTTATGCATTTTTTCATTTTATACGACGTATTCTTTTACATTAAAAAATTCCTAATGCCGAAAGTTGTTAAATCTGTCACTTTCTTAAAACTCAAATAAAACGATAGACGCATTAATTTCCATAGACGTAGCAATACTATACTCTCGACTACAGATTTTACATTCTAAGGGACAACAGCCGTTACAGTGGTAGAAATTTGAGTAAAAGAGTGGTAAATAGAAATTTTATACTATTCAGTGTAGGTAGGGGGGGGGGACGATTTACGAATAATTAAAAAGTTAATTTAAAGGTAAAACTCGAAAATTCAATAAAAACATTTAAAACCTTCTATATGTTACCTATATACACGCACTTTTTGCGGCCATCCGCGGCCTTCTTAGAGACAACATACCTGAAGAAGGCCGCGGATTGCGGCAGAAAGTTGTTGTATATAGGTAACTTATAGAAGGTTTTAAATGTTTCTATGATTTATGAATGTTCTATTTATTCTCTGATTTCTTTATGATATAATTTCTTTTATTCTTTATTTTTTTTATGTTTTACATAGATCAGATTTCATTTAAAGACATATTTTAAAATTAAAACATCTAATAATGCCTTTCAATTAACTGAAATTGACTACATTAAGAAAACAAAAATTGATTTATTACTACAATTTCTGCATAATTAAGAAGAAAGTATAAAATTTGGAAAAAACGTTTTATTTCCAGTTTTCGATGAATTTAAACGATTTGAGATTTCCTTGCATTTCAATTAACTGACTGCCTTAAAAAAAAAAAAAAAATGGATTTATTACTACAACTTCTGTATAAATTAGAAGAAAGTATAAAATTTAGAAAAAAGTTTTATTTTCAGTTTTCGATGAATTTAAACGCTTTAAGATTTCCTTGCATTCCAATTAACTGAAATTAACTACTCCTTTTTTTTTATATAAGTCTTTTACTAGCATCTGCATGTATAAGAAGAAAGTAGAAGTTACAGAAAAAAATTCGATTTGCGGTTTTCGATGAATTTACACGCTTTCTTATTTTCTTGCATTTCAATTAACTTAAATTCACTACTTGATTTTAAAATATCGGATTTGTTGCTATCTTCTTCATGTAGAAGAAATAGATAGACGATACAGAAAAACTTTTGAATTTCTGTTTTCGATAAATTTACACATTTCGAGATTTCGCTACATTTCAATTAACTGAAATTGACTTTTTTTTTTTTTTTTTTTTTTTTTTTTTTAAGAAATGATTTATTAGTAGCTTCTGCATGTTTAATAAAAATATAGAAGATACTGAAAATATTTCAATTTCCGGTTTTCGATGAATTTACACTTTTTCAGATTTTGTTGCCTTTCAATTAACTGAAATTGGCTACTTTTTTAAAAAAAAATGGGGATCTAATTACTAGCTTCTGTATCTGCATGTATAAAAAGCAAGTAGAAGATATGAAAAAAAAAAAATTCGATTTCTTTTTTTATATGAAATTACATGTTTTGAGATTTCCATACTTTCAATTAACTGAAATTGTCTATTAAAAAAAAAAAAAAAAAAATGAATTTCTTATTTTATCCTTTGCTTGTATAGGAAAAAAGTAAAAGTTTCAGAAAAAATTTAGATTTTCTGTTTTCGATGAAGTTATACGTTTTGAGATTTCTTGAACTCAATTCGAGCATTTTTAGAAAGTATCTGTATTTTTGAGATCGAACAGTGTACTTTATGAAACAATGGACTTAAATTAACCAAACTTGCTACTTGATTGAACCTTGGTTTGAATTGGTATCGATTATTTTTTTGCTATATCATCCGAAAGGGGGCTCTTCCACGTCGTGATTTTCTCTCATTTGAGGAATGACTAAACATCTACACTGTACCAAACTTAGAGAAAAATATTAAGTAAAACTCGTCTGATTCAGTTTGAGTGCATATCGGCAAAAAAATGGCGCAGCCGTATTGCAATTTAATTCCGTTTAGGGGAAGGCAATGACTTTACTTTGCTTTTCTTTGCAAAAAAGTAGTCGAGTTTCGATCACTTTGCGATACTAGTATTTATAAATACATGGATAATATTATTATTATAAAGTCGATGACTTCTTGAAGATACATTTATGCATTAAGGCAAATTACATACATAATTACAATATATATATATATATATATATATATTCTTAGGGGAAAAAAATTTTTTTGTGAAATTTCTCTCTCTCTCTCTCTCTCTCTCTATATATATATATATATATGCGCACATTCATGAGAGAGAGAGAGAGAGAGAGAGAAATTTCACAAAACATTTTTTTTCTTATATACAGAATGTATACACACAATGTATGATATATACACAATGAAAATATATACACAATAACTCATGAGAATTTATAAGAAAGTTTAAAAGTTATTTTTAAAATTTCTAGTCTAATATCATATTATTCCATCAGATGCTTCTCAGAACTTTTGTATTTTAACTGAGGCAAAAATTTCAATGCGTAATATGTAAGAGATTATAGAATTCCCTCACGTGACATGTTTACATTTTTATAATGCATGAAAACGACACAAAAATTTGTCTTTTAAATATTATTTAAGCGATACTTAAAGATATTTCTTCATTATGTAATGTTTAATAGTTTGTGAGAAATACAAAAATTGTAATAAAAATTTTATTATTTTTTATAAAATTTTATGTTTATGACCTTAGAGGTATTGATAATGAGAAATAATTCAAAGATTGTTTAAATGAAAGGTTATTCAAATAAATCTATGTATAATTCATAGAAAAGAATGTGCAAGCAAAACAAGGAGGAGTTTTGTTAGTTTGCAAATTAAATCAATTATTTTTGATTGGTAAAAAGCAATTTTTAATCATCATTATACACAGTGGAACAATTATTATTATTTTTTTTTTAATGTTATTTTTGTCGTAGTTATATATCTGTATACACATAAAAAACCTTAACTTTTTTTTTTTTTTTTTTTGAATAATCACTTTGCATCAAGGCGAATCCTTCTAGTCCTAATTTTAGTTAAGAGCTTTATACTAATTTACCTATATTAAACTCCAATGTACAGTTGTGGAATTGTCTTATGTGTCACATTTTGCCAGAGCAGATACTTATCATCTTCTTTGTCTTGAAAAGATTAAAGATTAAAATATACTTGAACTCAATATCAGTATATGCAAGAATAACCAATGCGTAGGAAAAGTTTGTATTTCTGATAAGACTTGTATTTCTGAAATTTCATGCATAGTATTACGCTTCCTCATTGCCACTTGCATCTAATCGCAATGTTATTCTATGGAGAAATTAGTTACGTTAATCAATCAGTACCTAATGTATTTTTTTATTCCAAATTTACATTCAGAAAAAAAAAAAAAATAAAGTTCTAAAAAAATGTTCTCATAAAAATGCACTTAGTTCATTTTCACACTTTATAGATGAATACAAAATATTTAAAAAAATAAAACATTATATAAAATGGAGAGAAAAATAAAATACTTTTGAAAAAGTTTGTTTGCGTGACTGCCTATAACAAAAATATTACTGACGCTGCATCACACAATATAATGGGCAAGGAATTCCACGAAGCCTTATATTTGATTGGATTTTGATATACGTTTGTGCTAATTAGATATCAGAATATCTTAGGTTACCACGCAGCAGATGGTGCAGCTATAGTGCAATATCATGCATTTATTAGAAGATTACATCTGGATTTCTGCAATGTATAAGAGGTCATAACATGATATGTAATTTGGGAACATAAAAAATAGATACAGGTTTAATTTGAGTGGATATCGTCATATAAACGATTCTGAAATTCTGAAATTTTCTACATTTTTAAGAAAATTTTATCCAAGCTTGAATAGGGTATAAGTGCATTAAACATGATATCTCAGATGCAGGAAATGTATGCTCATTTAAATCGGATAAATAATTGCCGACAAGTGATACTGATTCTTTTTTTTTTTTTTTTTTTAGATATTTTGAATAACTATTTTTTAGCATGTATTATGTACAGTTGCAAAAACCTTCATTATTAAATTTTTTAGATGCGCCATTGATTAAAAGTAAATGCATGGTAGCCCATAAGTCGAATTTTTAAAAAAAACGATATAAATGTAAGTTTTGTGATAATTAGAACATGCTATTTAGATTTTTTTTTAATTTGTTGATTTGATTGAACTCTTTAGATAACTTTAAGTATTAGATTAAATACATTAATTATTCTCTTACACATTAAAATGAATTTATTAGATAGCAAATTATTTTTAGCTATTTTGCTTCGAATGCGAATAAAGTCTAAGGTATGCATTAAAAACAAAATCTACAAAAAGTTGCAGATTGCCTCTAATTTTAAACTACAGATATTGAAAGTATTATATAAATGAATGTCTCGTGCTAACCTATTTTTTTAAAATACTGTAAATAAAACATATTTTACTTTTTGATTTTAGCAGATTACTTTCAACGTTCCGAATCAATAATGCAGATTGCACTGTTTTCCTTTAAAAGGAAACCCAATTCAAAATATTCATGTTTCCAAGTCACGAAGTTTTGATATACTACCTGTCAGTTTAAGTAAATATACGTTAGTTTTCTAAGTTTAAAAATTCCTGGTGTGTAAAGAAAACAAAACTCACAAACTGACGATCATAAAGAACAGAAACTTTTATTCTAAGTAAATATGATGATTTTAGCGAAAAAATAATAGTAAGTGTGTTTTCGTATGATTTCATATTTCGAATGCAATACTGTATAACATAGTTTCGTAAATTTATATTTCTCAGGTTTATTTATAAGACATACAAAAATCTAAATTCTGAGATTTATCAAGGAAAAAAAAAACACATCCATATATTTTTTTAGATTTTGCGATTTTGAAAAATATTTAGTAGAAGCAATATATTGTGAGTTTAATAATTGAAATTCCACAAATTAAAATAACATCTTTTACGAATAAAAAGAAAGAGATTTAACAGGGATAAATATGATTTTTGCGTAAATTATATAAATAACTACAGTCAATAGACTTAAATTTATAAACTCCGCAAAAAGTTTTACTAAATAGACTTAATGACTTGATTTTTACTTTATCCTACTTACAGGAAACAAAATTAAACACAATTATTTTGAACGTATATAAAATACAACTGCTATTCAAATGACAAAACCACGAGAAAACTCTCAGAAAGTACGTTATATAGACTATTTCCCACAAAAGTCTTACACATGAATATTTTTAACAAACTCTGCTTATTTACTTACTTTTTATAGAACAGTTCTTTCAACGCTTATCTCTTTGAATTCAAGAAATCAATAAGTGGCCTGGGGAAAAGTGGCGGTTCAGACAAAGCGTCTAACTATTATATTACTGGCAAAGTTACACATAACTGGCAAAACAGGTAGTTTGACATGTATTTTGTTTCAATCAAGACAAAGTTCTATCCTTCATCATTATTTATAAACAACATACCGATCACAATGTGTGGAGGATAAGAGGATATTATGAAATACCATTTACATTTCTTAAAATAACTTCACATGTTTCTAATAATAATCCCTAAAATCATGATGAGTTTATAGTGCAATTATTTGTATTAAATTGTCACACAAAAAAAAAAAAAAACTATTTTGCCGTTATAAAAAGTTGAGTTAAAAAAAAAAAAAAAAAAAAAAAAAATGCTACAAATGGAAGTTAATATGAAATAGTCTTGTAATATGGAATAGGTGGTTTAAACCTTAGAAATACTAATTAGACTTCATAAAATGTAGTTCTTTTTAACTATAAATTAAGATATTTTTTAAGATTATGTGAAAGTCATTTCTGCTTCGAGTCTACTTACAAAAGTCACAGATATAATCTTCGTTCTCTGCTTAAGGTACGCCTTAAGGTGCCCCATCTTCTTCTCACGAACAGTTTCTATAACTTTAGTCATTTGGGTCTGACAACAAAGCTTTCTCTGCTTTCCCTCATCTTCCTTTATTTTAGCATTAGAAAGACGAAAGCGTTCATTTTGACCGCAATGGAATTTTGAAAACCTGTGTTTCACTTAAATATTTCTCTATGCCTACAATATTATTTGACTTTTCCTAACTATTCATAAGGAATATATAACGCAAAAATTATAATTTTTCTCGCATAATGATCAGTGGTATAACTATATATACCTAGAAAGACGGAATGCGGTCAATTTGACCGCTGGACAAATAAAACTTCATATTACTTTTATCTTTCAATTTTTGTTGTCTACACATCTTTTTTTTTTTTTTTTTTTTTTTTTTTGCGTAGTTGAAATAGCAGTTATTGGAAAGAAATGTATGTGAGGGGAAGTTAAAAACATCTGTTAGTCACGTGATTCCATTCACAGAGATTCGAATAGTAATGGTGCGAAGGGTAGAAGGGTGATTGTAAAAATACCTGCCGGTTACGTAATATTTCTTTTGTACTCAAACGCATCTGCTTTATTGGTATTTACTTGTTTCCAAGTTTTGAAGCTGTTCGTACGTACATTTTCTCATGCAATGTCTCGAAGAACTGTTGGTAAAAAAAATCTCTCGGAGGAAGAATTTTTAAAATTATTGCAGAGTTTATCTGAAAGCAATTCTGGCTCAGATGAAAATTCCGAATGAGCAATTTGCACACATGGGGGATTTGAACAAAATCTTATTTGTCTGGTAGTTTTTGACTCATAAATTTCAAAAAGTTTATTAAAAATGCAAAAAAAAATTCTCATTAATTGTAAAAAAAAAAAAAAAAAAAAAAAAAAACTTTAAAATTAACCGAAAATCATGTGACTTCAAAACGATGTCTGACGTCACACTTTATGATGCTTCAATGTTTACATTTTATTAACCTAGTTAGCAAGCAGCAATTCGTTTTAACTTTCGTAATTATCAATCATTTATGTGATTTCTGAGCATTTCTTTCATTTTGTAATCATTTAATACAATTATAATTATTTTTCCTTGTCATTATTTTCAATTGTTTTCTTTTCATGGCGGTTGTCCAATGTTTTAGTTTAATAGGATCCTGTGGAACACCAAAGAATAGCTTTTGAGAAGCATTTAGCCGTTGTATTAGTGCAGTACAATACAATATTTATACTATGATTTTTTAATATCCGTCATTATTATAAAATACAAAACCTATTTCACTGATTCAAGAAGCAAAGCAAAGCACAAAATTGAATGTAAACAGCGATTACTCCCGTTTGTTGTTATAAAGAGTGACGTCACGATATTTTATACTGCGTTTTCTCGATAGAGTAAATAGTGCGATGTTAAAATAGTTATAAATCAGTAATTAGATTTCAAATGAAGAAAATTTTTGTATTTATTTTCTTACCTTTTCATATTCTATTATATAAGGATAAAATCAGAAAACGTGCAAATTCTGTATGATCTGAAGATGAATATATTCCTGATAATGAAAGTGAATATTCTTCAGCAGAAGAATGACAATTTTTCCCGAAAAGTACGCAAAATGATTTTTCTTCTGAATCTGAAAATGAAGAACATTTTTTGATGAACATTGACTCAAATCATGGAAGTAGTTCACGAGGAAGAAATAAAAAAAGAAAAGATCAAAGGAAAAATAAATTACTAAGTAGAAGCAAAGCCAGGGTATTCTCCCAAAACGAAGAAAAAGAGCAAAATGAAGAACTAGCGAAAGATGGAACACTATGGAAAGTTCCTTCTGATACTTCGGCAGAAACATAATGTCTTGAAAGAAGTTCCAGTGGGGCTATTCTGGCCTGTTCGTTTAAAAGACAAACCGATCGTTATTTTTTCGATCGAAATCTCTTTCATAACGATAATCAGTGGTAGAGCGATTCTGCCCTCCGTACGTTATAATCAAACGAGAATGGGGGGGGGGGAAACTGCATTCGAGGTTAACTCTTTCATCCAATCAGGACGAAGTATACTGAAGCACGCGGTTTGTTTCATCACGATTACAAGCGAGTAGCAGCCGTAGCAGCAGACGATGTTCGCCATGTTAAATGAAGACTGTTTGTTGTGAAAATGGAAAAAAAAAGCAGAGGCACAGTGTGGATACTTTAATGTGTTGTAGCAGTACAGTTTTCCAGTTGAATTTAATTGTGTTGTCCAGACGAAAACGAAATTTAAAATAGCCAAATAAAATTTTATGTTAGACTGGCTGTTAAAATGAAATCAGTCACTCGATATTAGTTATTTACATGGCAAAATAAAAAGGAAATATTTTCTTATCACTTTCTAAAGAATCAAAACAATAGATTTATTTTATTTACATGGTATGTACTCATGTTTTAATTATCTTTTCTAAAAATTAATTTTGAAATATAGTACAATACATCTTTATTATGCTATTTATTTAAATAAAACTTTTTTAATCACATGCAAATTTCTGTTAACACATCCGTATTAGAGAATTCTTTTATTAATGAGCGAATATATTTTTAAGTTTGAATTTTTGTGTTTTAAATTGATCTTTTTTTTAAGTGCAATTGGGATATTTGGTATTTAGATATATTTACGTAAAATTAATTAAACTGTAATCCTAATTTAGTGAGTAAAACATAAAAATACTTTTCTCTATTTATAAATTTATTTTTACTTAAATAATTGAAGTTAAAATTTATATAGCCATTACCTATTGAAATGATATAAATATTTAAATATTGATTTGAACTAATATGATAAAATTTGTTTGATTTTATTAAATTAATCAGGAATTTATTTTAATGATATTATTATTTTTTTTTTTAAGAAAGTATATAAATATTTGATTTACTCTGTATATACTAATTTCTAGAAAATTATTTGTATATTTATATGAAAAATACGTTACTTATTTTTTTTACATAAATATATGAATAATAAATTGCTTTCTAAAATATATTAAGCTTTTAAGTTGTTTAGAAGATTTATTGAGCCCAAAATATTAAATGGAAGTAAGAAAAAAGAAAAAAAAGCTAGATTCACAATTACACCTGAAATTGTTATAATTTTAAAAGAAGAAAGTACTCATATTATTCTTTTTTTCTAATTTAGTAAATAAAACATAAAAATATATTTTTCTCTATTTATAAACATATTTTTATTTAAATATTTTAAGCTAAAATTTATAAAGTCATTGTCTATTGAGATGATAAAAAATATTTAATGATTGCTTGATATTAAAATCCTAAAATTTGTTTGATTTTATGAAATTAAATGTGAATTGTTTTTAAATAATATTATATCTTTCTAATAATAATAATAATAAAGTATACAGAAGTTTGATTTAATCTGTATATTAATTTCTAGAAAATTATTTATAAATTTATATGAAAAGTGCATTGCTCAATTTTTCATATAAATGTATATGATTGATAAAGTATTGCTTTTTAAAATATATTAAGCTTTAAAATTGTTTAGAAGATTTACTATACCAAACATATTAAATTAAATCATAAATTTAAATAATAAATTAAAAAAATAAATTATGTTTGCAATCGTTTAGAGTCATTCAAAGCAATTACTGAAATATATATAATAATAATAATAATAATAAATAAATAAATAAATAGGTTCTCAACTACATTTGAAATTTTCATAATTTTGAAAGAATAAAGCTTGTATTTTATTTCCTATTCACTTTATTTAAATTTGGATATGTGTATGAAAAAGTGATTAATTTTTATTTACATTCTATGTATTTTAAGCTTTGGTAACATTTTTTTAAACGAAGTTTCCTTATTTCAAAAATCATAACTATTTCTTAAAAAAAAAAAAAAAAAAAAAAAAAGTTTAAACACCTTTAAACATCCCAAATAGGCGCGCCATATTGTAACGAGTAGAAGAGCCACTCAACAGCAGCCTTATAGCTCTCGAAAAATAACGAAGATAAATATCGCTAAAATTTCGATCGCAGCAGCCCAGAATACCAAATTATCGTTATATTCCGAAGATCGTTGAATTCCGAAGGGATATAATGAAGCGAACAGGCCAGAATAGACCCACAGGACCGTCCTCATACGCAATTAGAAATGTAACTCAAGGAAGTTTTGCAAGTGCATGGTGACTCTTCATAAACGAAAGAATTCTTCTTTTCGTAAAACTGTGTGCAGAATCAGAAGCTCATCGAAGATTGCAGGATCCACATTGGAATATATCTTTAGACGAATTAGATGCATTTATTTCCTTACTGTATGCACGCGGAGCTTTTATTTCTAAAGGCATTTCAGTAAACAATTTGTGGTCTAAGACTTGGGGTCTAAACTTTTTTCATCAAACAATGGCTCGTGACAGATTCAAAGAAATAATGAGATATTTGCGATTTGATTTGAAGTCAACAAGATCTGAAAGACTCCGAACTGATCAGTTTGCTCTAGTGTCAGAAATTTGGAACCCATTCATTGAAAATTGCTTACTTTGCTATAAAGCTGGAGAAAATATAACTATTGATGAACAATTATTCCCAATTAAAGCTCGTTGCCCTTTCAAACAATACATCCCTGAGAAACCGGACAAATTTGGCATTAAATTTTTGTTAGCAGCAGACGTGAAATCAAAATATTTACTCAATGGCTTTCCATATTGTGGAAAAAGTGAAAATAGACCAACCAGTTACACTGTTGGAGAACATGCAGTTTTATGCCTGAAAGGGCCTTTCTATAATACTGGAAGGAACGTTACAACAGATAATTTTTTCACATCGTTGAAATTAGCCAAAACTTTAAGAGATAAAGGAATTAGCATCGTTGGTACTATGAAACGAGCAAAGAGGGAAGTACCTGAATCTTTCAAGCTTACAAAGGGAGAATTATATTCTAGCAAAATTTTCATGCATGATAATATCTATTTGACTTCATATCAAGGAAAGAAAAACAAAAATGTACTATTGCTGAGCACGTTACATGATACACTCGAAACAGATGACAATGAAAAGAAGACACCTGAAGTTGTTGACTTTTATAGTTCCACGAAATATGGTGTGGATGTGCTTGATCAGATGGCAAGAAAATATTCTACTAAATCAGCTTCTCGAAGATGGCCGGTGCAAGTTTTTTTCAATATTCTTGATCTAGCTGCTATAAATGAATGTGTCATTTATAAAGAAACTACCGCTATAAATATCAATCACGTGACTTTATTTTGAATTTAGCTGAAGAACTACGTACAAAATATGTCACAGCTAAAACTTCTCCACTTGCGAATTTGACTCCAAAAAGTATGGCTACTGAAGATGAAAAAACTATAACGAGCAGGAAGCGTAAACAGTGCCAAATTAATCGATGTCGGAATAAAACTATAAACATTTGTAATGACTGCAAAAAGTCAGTTTTTGGATCTTGCACTTACAAACTTATAAAGCTCAGTGTTTGCAAAGACTGCAAAAAGGAATAATGTAAGTCATTTTATTGTATATATATTTCAAGAATATATATTTTAAAAAGAAATTAAATGATGTTAATTAAGATATTAAGCACAAATGTAAATAATTCTCTTTGTATCGTGTTTTTTTTTTTTTTTTTTTTTTTTTTTTTTGTATTTGAAATATTTCGTTAATGGTTCCTTAAATATATTGCATTTTCTGCAATAAAAGTTAATTATTTTGAAATAATTATAAATTAACAGCGAAATACATGTAATTAATATATATAGTTTAAAAAAAAAAACTTGTTTCAACAAAAACGTCTTCAAAAATTGAGTTATTTTTGTTATTAAAAAGGAGCGGTCAAAATGAACGTTCTTCGGCTTTCTACCCCACTAAAAATTATCTTGAGATAATCTTAAAAAATTTCAACTTTCTACAGAAATATTAAAAATATCTAAATAAATTTTGCAGATTTAGATTTATCACCAAAATAACCACAGATTTTTTTACGACGTTTTATAGGCATTATAAAGATTTTGTTTCATAATTAAAATAACTTCAGATTTTTTGAAGTTTTAACACGAACACTTTTATTATTTTAGGTATGAGCAAAAAGTTAAAATTAAATCTGAAAAATAACTGTAGAACTTTTGTGGGCATTTTGAAACATAAACAGCTTTAGTACGTACGTGTTTGTGCGGTGTGTGGTGCGTGTGTGAATTATGATAATCCATTTCTTTGCTTTTATTAAAATTTAGATAAATAAAAAACAATGACCATATGTTTGGCTTCCTGCGATGGAATACATTCAAGTTTAGAGAATTACAACTCAACTCGAAGATGTGATCAGGTAAAAATAAAAAATGTTTGTTTACTAACAGCAAGCGTGCTGGCGATGGCGTTAGGGAAAAATGGCGATTAGCGTAGTTGCTCGATTGTATTTTATTAAAAATATTTTGTGTTTCATGTGTTGTGTAAATGTTTATTACATTTGCATTCATAAGATTTAGTATTTAATATGTTGTATAAACTATTAAAATTCAGTATTATTCATGAATTTTCAGTTTTATGTGAAAAAAAGTAAACAGATATTTTACAATATTTATGTCTTGCATAATTTTTAATGTTGAGCAAATTTCTTGCAAAAATTTATCTACAATATTCATTATAGGTTTAATTGAAGTATGAATCATGCTTGTTTTACCTTATTAAGGTGAAATATGCAATAATACACACAGGTATTTCCGTGGAAACTTCTAAAATATAATACTTGGTTTTCATCGCCAACATTCCGTAGTTTGAAAATATGGATTTTTAACCATAAGTGAGAATTTTTTTTTGATAAAGATGAATGCTAATGCTTAATGTTGAAATAAATAGTACATAACTGTATTTTGAAGGTCTAAAATTTAGTTTTATTCATGAATTTTCAGTATATTTTCAAAAAATGTAAACAAAACACTTTCAAAATTTTATGTTTGTAAAAATTTGTAATGTTGAGCAAATTATTTGTTAACATATGGTAAAAATGTTCATATAGGCATATTTGAAGTGCAATTCATGATTATTTTGCCTTATTCAGATGAAATATAGAATAATACAGGTATTTTCATGGGAATTAAGCCATTAGTAAGAAATCTTTTAGTTAAAAATGGATTTTGTTATTCACTTTTGAAATACATGTACAAATTTTATAAACAATTTAAATTCAGTTTTTTGTGAAATAAAAGTGAACAGATATTTTACTATGTTTTGCACAATTTTGAATGTTGAACAAATTTCTTTTAGCGCTTCGCAAGAATGAGCAATTATTGGTAATTTTTATTGTAAATATAATGTAAAAAGTTTAAAATGTGTTTACTTAGGTGAATATAATGTTCCTTTTGTGCATTGAAGTATAAGAATGCAGAATAAGGGGCTTTTGAAGGAAATTTTTGAGAAATTAGTTTTCGGGTTTCGCCGTAGAATGTCGCCAGGAAGTGAAAACTCATGTAATCTCATATTCAAAGATTTATATATTTAAAAGCTTTTTTTTTTTGCTCCATTTTAAAGAAAATAATAGATAAAAGTATAAAGTAAATATAATTTGCATTTTGACTATGAATTTTTTGTTTTTTTGTGATACAAATGTGAAAAACAATTTCCTTTTAGAGCTTCGCAAAAATGAGCAATTATTGGTAATTTTTATTGTAAATATAATGTAAAAAGTTTAAAATGTGTTTACTTTAGGTGAATATAATGTTCCTTTTGTGCATTGAAGTATAAGAATGCAGAATAAGGGGCTTTTGAGGGAAATTTATGAGAAATTAGTTTTTGGATTTCGCCGTACAATGTCGCCTGGACGTTAAAACTCATATAATCTCATATTCAAAAATTTATATATTTAAAAGCTTTTTTTTGGCTCCATTTTAAAGAAAATAATAGATAAAAGTATAAAGTATAAAGTAATTATAAATTGCATTTTGACTATGAATTTTTTGTTTTTTTGTGAAACAATTGTGAAAAACAATTTCCTTTTAGCGCTTCGCAAAAATGAGCAATTATTGGTAATTTTTATTGTAAATATAATGTAAAAAGTTTAAAATGTGTTTACTTTAGGTGAATATAATGTTCCTTTTGTGTATTGAAGTATAAGTATGCAGAATAAGGGGGTTTTGAGGGAAATTTTTGAGAAATTAGTTTTTGGATTTCGCCGTACAATGTCGCCTGGACGTTAAAACTCATATAGTCTCATATTCAAAAATTTATATATTTAAAAGCTTTTTTTTGGCTCCATTTTAAAGAAAATAATAGATAAAAGTACAAAGTAATTATAAATTGCATTTTGACTATGAATATTTTGTTTTTTTGTGAAACAATTGTGAAAAACAATTTCCTTTTAGCGCTTCGCAAAAATGAGCAATTATTGGTAATTTTTATTGTAAATGTAATGTAAAAAGTTTAAAATGTGTTTACTTTAGGTGAATATAATGTTCCTTTTGTGCATTGAAGTATAAGAATGCAGAATAAGGGGCTTTTGAGGGAAATTTATGAGAAATTAGTTTTTGGATTTCGCCGTACAATGTTGCCTGGACGTTAAAACTCATATAATCTCATATTCAAAAATTTATATATTTAAAAGCTTTTTTTTTTGGCTCCATTTTAAAGAAAATAATAGATAAAAGTATAAAGTAAATATAATTTGCATTTTGACTATGATTTTTTTTTTTTTTTTTTTTTTTTTTTTTTTTTGTGAAACAAATGTGAAAAACAATTTCCTTTTAGCGCTTCGCAAAAATGAGCAATTATTGGTAATTTTTATTGTAAATATAATGTAAAAAGTTTAAAATGTGTTTACTTTAGGTGAATATAATGTTCCTTTTGTGTATTGAAGTATAAGTATGCAGAATAAGGGGTTTTTGAGGGAAATTTTTGAGAAATTAATTTTTGGATTTCGCCGTACAATGTCGCCTGGACGTTAAAACTCATATAATCTCATATTCAAAAATTTATATATTTAAAAGCTTTTTTTTGGCTCCATTTTAAAGAAAATAATAGATAAAAGTATAAAGTAAATATAAATTGCATTTTGACTATGAATTTCTGTTTTTTTGTGAAACAAATGTGAAAAACAATTTCCTTTTAGCGCTTCGCAAAAATGAGCAATTATTGGTAATTTTTATTGTAAATATAATGTAAAAAGTTTAAAATGTGTTTACTTTAGGTGAATATAATGTTCCTTTTGTGTATTGAAGTATAAGTATGCAGAATAAGGGGTTTTTGAGGGAAATTTTTGAGAAATTAGTTTTTGGATTTCGCCGTACAATGTCGCCTGGACGTTAAAACTCATATAATCTCATATTCAAAAATTTATATATTTAAAAGCTTTTTTTTTGGCTCCATTTTAAAGAAATTAATAGATAAAAGTATAAAGTAATTATAAATTGCATTTTGACTATGAATTTTTTGTTTTTTTGTGAAACAATTGTGAAAAACAATTTCCTTTTAGCGCTTCGCAAAAATGAGCAATTATTGGTAATTTTTATTGTAAATATAATGTAAAAAGTTTAAAATGTGTTTACTTTAGGTGAATATAATGTTCCTATTGTGCATTGAAGTATAAGTATGCAGAATAAGGGGCCTTTGAGGGAAATTTATGAGAAATTAGTTTTTGGATTTCGCCGTACAATGTCGCCTGGACGTTAAAACTCATATAATCTCATATTCAAAAATTTATATATTTAAAAGCTTTTTTTTTGGCTCCATTTTAAAGAAAATAATAGATAAAAGTATAAAGTAATTATAAATTGCATTTTGACTATGAATTTTTTGTTTTTTTGTGAAACAATTGTGAAAAACAATTTCCTTTTAAAGCTTCGCAAAAATGAGCAATTATTGGTAATTTTTATTGTAAATATAATGTAAAAAGTTTAAAATGTGTTTACTTTAGATGAATATAATGTTCCTTTTGTGCATTGAAGTATAAGTATGCAGAATAAGGGGTTTTTGAGGGAAATTTTTGAGAATTTAGTTTTTGGATTTCGCCGTACAATGTCGCCTGGACGTTAAAACTCATATAATCTCATATTCAAAAATTTATATATTTAAAAGCTTTTTTTTTGGCTCCATTTTAAAGAAAATAATAGATAAAAGTATAAAGTAAATATAAATTGCATTTTGACTATGAATTTCTGTTTTTTTGTGAAACAAATGCGAAAAACAATTTCCTTTTAGCGCTTCGCAAAAATGAGCAATTATTGGTAATTTTTATTGTAAATATAATGTAAAAAGTTTAAAATGTGTTTACTTTAGGTGAATATAATGTTCCTTTTGTGTATTGAAGTATAAGTATGCAGAATAAGGGGTTTTTGAGGGAAATTTTTGAGAAATTAGTTTTTGGATTTCGCCGTACAATGTCGCCTGGACGTTAAAACTCATATAATCTCATATTCAAAAATTTATATATTTAAAAGCTTTTTTTTTTTGGCTCCATTTTAAAGAAAATAATAGATAAAAGTATAAAGCAATTATAAATTGCATTTTGACTATGAATTTTTTGTTTTTTTTTTGTGAAACAATTGTGAAAAACAATTTCCTTTTAGCGCTTCGCAAAAATGAGCAATTATTGGTAATTTTTATTGTAAATATAATGTAAAAAGTTTAAAATGTGTTTACTTTAGATGAATATAATGTTCCTTTTGTGCATTGAAGTATAAGTATGCAGAATAAGGGGTTTTTGAGGGAAATTTTTGAGAATTTAGTTTTTGGATTTCGCCGTACAATGTCGCCTGGACGTTAAAACTCATATAATCTCATATTCAAAAATTTATATATTTAAAAGCTTTTTTTTTGGCTCCATTTTAAAGAAAATAATAGATAAAAGTATAAAGTAAATATAAATTGCATTTTGACTATGAATTTCTGTTTTTTTTGTGAAACAAATGTGAAAAACAATTTCCTTTTAGCGCTTCGCAAAAATGAGCAATTATTGGTAATTTTTATTGTAAATATAATGTAAAAAGTTTAAAATGTGTTTACTTTAGGTGAATATAATGTTCCTATTGTGCATTGAAGTATAAGTATGCAGAATAAGGGGCCTTTGAGGGAAATTTATGAAAAATTAGTTTTTGGATTTCGCCGTACAATGTCGCCTGGACGTTAAAACTCATATAATCTCATATTCAAAAATTTATATATTTAAAAGCTTTTTTTTTTGGCTCCATTTTAAAGAAAATAATAGATAAAAGTATAAAGCAATTATAAATTGCATTTTGACTATGAATTTTTTTTTTTTTTTTTTGTGAAACAATTGTGAAAAACAATTTCCTTTTATCGCTTCGCAAAAATGAGCAATTATTGGTAATTTTTATTGTAAATATAATGTAAAAAGTTTAAAATGTGTTTACTTTAGGTGAATATAATGTTCCTTACGTGCATTGAAGTATAAGTATGCAGAATAAGGGGTTTTTGAGGGAAATTCTTGAGAAATTAGTTTTCGGATTTCGCCGTACAATGTCGCATGGACGTTAAAACTCATATAATCTCATATTCAAAAATTTATATATTTGAAAGCTTTTTTTTTGGCTCCATTTTAAAGAAAATAATAGATAAAAGTATAAAGTAGTTACAGATTGCATTTTCAGTATGATTTTTTTTTTTGTTTTTGTTTTTTGTGAAACAAATGTGAAAAAAAATTTCTTTTAGCGCATCGCAAAAATTAGCAGTTAATGGTAAGTTTTGTTGTAAATATACAGTAAAAGGTTTGAAAATGTTTTCACTTCAGATGAATTTCATGTTCCTTTTGTGCATTGAAATATAAATAAGCAAAATATGGTGCTTTTTATAAAAATTTTTAACAAATTCGGTTTCACATTTCGAGATACTGTGTCGATCGAAAGCTAAAAACTGATATTCAAAAATTGATACATTAAAAAAAATTTTTTTGCTTCATTTTAAAGAAAATAGCAGGTAGCATTATTAAATAGATATAAATTGGAGTTTGATTAGTATATATATATATTTGTAATTAGCAGGTTTTTTTTTTTTTTTTTTTTTTTTGTAAACATACAGTAAACCACTTTCATGGCATGTTTTGTTTAAGTAAATTACATGTTTCTTTTGTGCACATAGATGTATAAATATGCATAATAAGGTGATTTTTATGAAGATCAAAATAAAAGCATTGGCATAAGTTTTTAAACAGACACACACACGTACAAAATAGTCTGAATTTTGTAGAACATGTCTCATAGTAACATATAGGGATTAAAACTCATTTAGAATGATGAATATGTCAATTGTTTGTGATACTTTTTATTAATTACTTTCAAAAATTTCATGATTTTATTTTTATTACAAAGCTATTTTTTTTTGTTGTTTAAGCATTTTTAATGTAGTTATATAACTAAATTTTTGCTAATAACTATTAATGTTTTTGAAAAATTCTTTTCCTTTTTGTTATGAGTGTAAATAAAATCAGATTTTCTAAGATTTTTTTTTTTTTTTTCAATTTTAAATCTAGCTTAAAAATATATAAATAAAACAAGTTAAATTTTGAATGTATAACTTATTTAACGGCTTTTTAAACGTTTTGATTAACTGATAACTTTTAATTAATTTTAGAATTTACATTTTATCTTTTATTGTATAAACAGATCTGAATCATTCGTCTGTTATTTTTCATAATAAAAAATTTCAAAAAAAGAAAAAATTCGTGACAATTTAATTATATTTTATTCTGAATATCGAGCACCGTTTTTAAAAAAGCTTTTTTAACTAATATATAAGCGGATAGAATGTTAAATAAAAAATAAATTAACTAAAATTTGTATTTTATTATTTATTTATTTATATTTCTTGTGATTATTTACCATGTATGTGAAAAATTGCAGATTTTCTGTAGATTTTACTAAATCCTCTTAAAAATATCTTTAAAAATATAATCTGCAGAATATCTTAAGTTATTTGGCCCACTTTTAAGCCTATATATTTTGAAAAAAATCTTAAGATTATATTCTGTAAATTTTCTTCAGAAATATGAAGAAAATCTGCAGAATATGTAGGCTTAATGGGCCAAATAACTTAAGATGTTCTGTAGATTTTTTTTAAAGATTAATTTAAGATTATTCTTAGTGGGGTAGGTATAAGAAAAATGCCGTCTTTCTAGTGCTAGGCATATCTGAAAAAAAAAAAAAAAAAAAAAAAACCAGACTATTTAAAATTTTTGCAGCTCAAATAGTCTACATAAGGAGAGGGGGGGTGTTAAGTTTAAATAGTAAATACACATCTGAAAGACATGATTTGAAGGTCTAGACTATAGAATAGTTTTCAAATAACAGAAAAAATATGTTTTGTTTCTATTTCAGCGGATTTAGCTTTTAAAAAATTATACATTGATTTTAAATTAGGCTATGTTATCATTTATATAATAAATAATTGTTGTTTAGCTATCAATATTACACTAAAAATTCCTTCTTTAACATTTTTTATCATTTCCTGATTTCGGTATAATAACAATACAAAACAAATAAATTTCCATCTAAATCTTTGTACATGTAAAATTTACATTAAAATACAATTTGTCTGATTTCGGTAATACAACAATACAAAACAAATAAATTTTCATCTAAATCTTTGTATGTGCAAAATTTATATTCAAATACAATTTCTCTGATTTCGGTATAATAAAAATACAAAACAAATAAATTTTCATCTAAATCTTTGTACATGTAAAATTTACATTAAAGAAAAAAAAAAAATCAATTGAGGTAGTGAATCAACGAATGCTTTGCCAGCTTCGCTGGGCACTATATTTAAACGGGACTAATGTGCAAGTTGTACCTGACGGAACTAAAGTGAAAGTTTTACCTCAAGGGACTAATGTGAAAGTTGTACCTCAAGGGACTAATGTGCAAGTTGCACCGAACGAACAAACTATTTCTTTCAACGAAAATGCCTACTAACCCTGGACGATAGGTCTAATATATCCTATCATTTTATATATCGTATTTATCGTAATATAACTCAATACTTATTTCGCTTCCTTCTTTGACTCGGTTTAATACGCATTTTTTATATGCATGAACAGCCCCCGAAAAACAAAAACATTTAATCATTAAATTCATTTTTTACTTATTTTTATTTCATATTATTTCACGCGCACTTTTTATTTCCTAATTCAAAATTATTAAAAACTTTTTCGATATCGCTTGTAACGATACTGATTATTATTAATTTTCTTTTCTTTTTCTTTCAATAATAATAATAATAATAATAATAATAATAATAATAATAAAGATTTTGATGAAATTCTGACAAAAGCAGAATTTAGTTTAGGACGGAGGACTATTAGTTTTTTTTTTCCTTTTTCAAATTATAACATTGCTTTCAAATTATTCAATTATATTTTCGATAAATTTTAGATTTCGACAAATGTCCAACTATCGAAATCGACAACGCAAAAATCCCAGATTGAGACTAATAGGCCCTCAGTCCTAAAAAAAAAAAAAAAAAAAAAAAAAAAAAAAAAAAAAAAAAACACTTATCTATAAGTTTATAGAGAGGATATGCACAAGTGTTTTGCTTATAACATAAATGGATTTTAACAAAACTTTGTCAAAAAATTGGCGAAAAAATGTAGAAACATTATTCTGAAACAGAAAAAAAAACATTAGATTTTCAATGGCATGATCATTTGTATTAAACATTTGTTTTACTACGTATTCACAAGAAAATGACCTTTTTTAATTATGTAGGTTGATAGCTGTTATATATGGCAACTAACTCAAAAACGCATTTAAATTAAGTAAAAATTAACTAATTTATTGAAAACAACGAGGAAAAAAAAATCTTTTTTAGGTATTTTCAGTCACATTTTCCCAAGGAGTTTTCCCAAGGAATATATATATATATATATATTATTTACCTTATATACATAGAGAGAAGTGTCTGTTTGTGTGTGTGTGTGTGTGTCTGTCTGCGCTCTCGTGCTAACACTACCGATCGCAGAACTACAAAGCTTGACAGATAGGTACCTGGGACCCTGCAAGTATTGGCGTCATCGGGATTTTGTAGAATTTCGAATATGATTTCTTGATTATTATATCTGTACTGATAAGTATATAGGATTTAAGTCCAAAAAATTCGATTCTGAGTTAAGTACATAGTCAGACTCAGAAAAAAATTCTCTGTCGATTAGTATAAAAGATTTAAATCCATGTCATTTAGGCTTTGAAAAAATCCATTGGTAAAAAAAGATTTAAGTCAGAAATTTAGCATTAATCTTTGTATAAAATATTTAATTCATTTTTTTTTCTTTATTAAATGAAGTTTGACAATCACTGAACGGTATAAAGGGCATAAATCAACATAATCTCTTTTTCCTAATCAATTCTTCTGATTAGTATTTAGTTAGTTTAACTTTATTTTTCGTTTCCTGAAAAATCAAGAATATGGATTTAAATCCTTTATACATATCAGTACAAATATATATATATATATATATATATATATATATATATACATTTTTTTTTCAATTTTAAACATTGGTTTCTATGTTTATTTTTTTCTAAAATTTATTATTGATTTTAATCATCTGCGTATCTTATCAACGGCTATCACACTATTTATTTTTTATTTATTTAATTCATTTGAAGGGGAAATCTTAACTTCTTTTTTTAATTTATTACGGTTATTGAAAGTAAAATGGTGAAACAGTAGAAAAAATTAAGTACATTAATTTTGTTTTTATTTAAAAACGTATTTATAACAGTTATATTTATGTATAATTTTTATATATAGTATAACAAGTTTTATTTTATATATATTTTTTAAATTAACTCCTAAAAAAACTTTATTTATTTATTTATTTATTATTTATTATTATTTATATATTTATATATTTATATATTGGGATAAAATGGTAGTATATAGTAGAAAGAATTAAATTGATTAATATATATATATATATATATATATATATTATTCATTTAATTCCTTTTAAAAGAAAATATCCTTTTTATTTTATATTATTATAGTCACTAGTATCAAATCGCAGAATAGTGTAAATAGCAGGGGCTAGAAAATACATGTTTCAGAAACAAAAACATTTAAGATACATCTTTAAAATAATCTTTATAATCGTAGTTCTTAATAATAGCAGATCTACCTGTCGTCAATAAACACTCAAACTGAAGCGCCAGAGAAAGACCTTTCTGCAAGCAGTGGGAACCTGTGGCCGATGTAGTGGTAGCGGAAAAAGAGGCAGTGAGTACCCGAAGCGAGGTTTGGAGCAATTTCAATGTTTTTTTTTTTTTTTTTTTTTTTTTCAGTTTTATTTACAATGGAATGTAAAAAATAAATACGGATACAATTCTTTTGAAAATTCATTTAAATATAGTGACCAGCGAAGCGGGCGTAGCCTGCTAATATATTAATAATGTTTATGTTTATATTTATATATATTATGCAATGTATACTAATTTCAAAATTTGTTTCCTTTTACGGGGTGTAAAAAGGAATTTTAAAATATCGTATTTACTTCAAGTACATTCCATCCTATATATTTATAAATACAACCTGAACAAATATGCATGAAACAAATATTAAAATATTATATGCCGAAATATTTCTAAAAGCAATGCTTAACTTTCTTTGGTATATCCACTATGTCATGTTATTAAATACATATATTACGAAACGTATATAAGCTTATCAGCACCGTTAACTGAAGTGACTTACATTCAGAAACATGATCTCAAACCAATTTGTAATTTATGGCTGTAATCTAACATGGATCAAACGCCAATTTAATCTGCCGTTAAATACTTAAACATTAATGAGAAAATGTACTATGTTCAGTATACAGAATTCCGTATTTCCATTTCTACGTATTACATTCCGCTATTACAGATTGAATATAAACTGTTTGCTTTTAATGCAGAAAATAGAAGAAAATGAAAAACGTGTAGCATGTAAATATTAATAATAAATTCAGAGAGATCAAACAGTATGTTATTTTTAATAAAAAATATTTATAAAACAAAGGGTAACTTGGAAGATTAAATATATTACGAAAAAAATAATATTTAATAAAATAATTTATGTATAATTTTATAATTTGTGCTTTAACTTTTAGAATAAGTTAAAAAAAAAACAAAATACAGAATTAAACAAGAAGGAAAAATCATGAGTTACGCATTGATTATTAGAACTTTCCAACTATACGTACTTGTTCTATCGTATAACTTTTAATGTTCTTTGGCTAAGTTGTCACACAACAGACATACAGAAAGCGTAAAAGGCATAGAGATAGACTAATTGAATTCAAAATCACTCTTAAACATCGTTGGAAGCAGTTAAAAATGCTTAGCTTAAAAGAAAATGCACCCCAGCGATCCTAACTGCAGCAATTATGATACCTGAATATTTAAGTGTATCCCTGTAAATCTGAATGTTAAACACATCATATTCTGCACAAAAAAATATTATAGTAATTATTATAGTATATCAACAATAAATCTATATTTCTTTATAATTTTTGCAGTAGGAATTTATTTAAATGAGATTTATTTAAATGTCTGTCCTAAAAAGCAATGCATTTGACTTTTTTGAGTGTCCCAGTACACAAACCAGTTATACAGAATCTATTAATACAAATTTAAATAAGAAACATTCCACAGTAAACATGAATAGAATACATAATTTTTTAAAAATTCTGAAAATATTTAAGGACGCTGGATGCTGAAAGATGGACAGATGGACAGATGGACAGTCGGACAAATATATATATACAAATTCAAAACATATACAACTTAAAATGTGTTTAAAAAAAAAGTGTTAAAAATTCTTAATGAAAACGAAAATGCAATTCCAGCAAATATCCCATAAAGTAACTGAATAACTAATGTAACTGAATATTTTTTGTTGCCCTGTAAACCTTAATGTAAACCATACTATATTCTATAGGACGCATTCTTTTGTGAATATGAAAAACATATTTTTATTCCATTAACATTTTTGAAAATTAAAATTATTAAATTTTTGTTTATAGATATACCTCTCATGGAACGCAATGCATTGGAATACTCTCGGGTGTCCATGTACAAACAACCAGTAGAACTATTCATTGTAGTTTCAATAGGGATCATTCTAGAGTGAATTTAAATATCATATATCATTCAAGAAATTCGATGAATATTTACTGGAGTTAGATCGCGCACGGAGAGACGTACAGATAGACAGACAATGAGACGGACAGACCAACTCACAAACCGAAGTCATTAACACTTTTCCACTTTATTACAAAATGTTAAGATCAATAACTTTCTAAAAATTCAAAATATAATATTAAAAATCAAATTACGATATATATATATATATATATATATATATATATATATATATTGGGTGTTTGAAATAATTCGTAGCATTTTTATTCGAAAATTGGGGCTTTATTGTGCAAAAATAATTACAAATAGATTATTCAAAGTATTGACCATCACTAGCCACTACTTTTTCCCATCTTTCTGGCAGCATACGGATTCCGCGTCGGATGAACGAATCGTCTTTAGAGGCAATCCAAGAATCGACCCATTTTTTACAATCTTCATAAGTGAAGTGTTCCTCAGACAGGCCATGGCTCATCGATCGACACAAGAGGTAATCAGATGGAGCAATGTCTGAAGAATACGGAGGGTGAGGTAGGACCTCCCATTTGGTCGTTTCGATGTAGGTTTTGCCCGTTTTGCGACGTGCGGACGAGCACGTCTCTAGGTCTCAGTTCGTATGGGACCCAATTTCCCTGCTTTTGGATTATTCCCATGGGTTTCAAGCGTTTGCTGACTGTTGAAATGTCAACTGTTAAATATTCAGCTAAATCTTGAAGCGTTTGGTATGGATCTTCATCAAGCAATGACTTCAATTCTTCATCTTCGAATTTTTTCGGCTGCCCAGGTCGTTCCTTGTCTTCCATCTCAAAATCACCACTTTTAAATCGAGGAAACCATTTTCGACACGTTTGTTCAACTAGTGCATGCTCTCCATAAACTTCCACTAAAATTCGATGACTTTCGGCAGCGCTTTTCTTCATGTTAAAGTAATGAAGTAGAACTCCCCGCAAAAACACTTTATCCGGCATAAAGTTAGACATGTTCGATGAAGTAAAAAATTATGTTATTCACGCTTCACCCAAATGACATATGCTAGTAACGATGCTCAATGATAGTAGGTTTACGGGGAATAGTAATCACGCCATCTATTGAAAAATGCCACTTGTCACGCCATCTATTAGAAAACGCTACGAATTAATTCAAACACCCAATATATATATATATATATATATATATATATAATTTAAATTTTCGATTTTTAAAATTTTGGAAAAGTTCCACTTTTTTTTTCCCCTTGCAGTATGTTTTGCGGTAAATTATGTATGATTAGTTGTTTTATTGGAATTTTATGGCACGAAATCGAGTATAGCACAAAATGGACAAAAGTTTAAGTTTGTATATGAAAGAACACATTCACGGAAAAAACTTTTAGTTTTAACAGAAATTAACAGAATGACTTGATTTTAAATGATTTCCAATTAATATTTTCACATTATAATATATACATATTTAAAAAATTACATAAAATATTTAATTTTTTTGTAAATGAATAGGGGAGATTTGTCTAAAACGGGGACGGCGGGTCAAATGGGGACGTTCAGTTTCTCATTGATTAGTGCTGTTTTCTTTGAATCCAATAGTCTACGATAATTCTAATCCGGCTATATGCAAGTTTGAATCTAGTTGTTGATATATTTAGCCGGTTCTGTAATTTTCTAGAAAGTTTTCAATTTTTTGCGATTTTCTTTTCGATTGTGGCCGTACACTGTATTGGATCTTATCAAGTGACCGTTGAACGTTCGATTTTGGTAAGTATGTTATGAATTCGTCTAGATTTAATTTACATTTTCACATATTGTTTTATAGTTTTGTCTGAAACGTATGCGTAGGGACGCCACGTTTTTAGCATACGTCAAGGTCGGCTCAAATGGGGACATTGATGGTTGTCCAAAACGACGTCGTTTTAGGACGATAAATTTGTGATTGTTATTTCGTTTTTAAAGGGTTTTTAAAGGGTACAAGTGCTCATTTATGTGTGTAATACATATGTGGAGAGGACGAGTAAGAGACAAGAAAATGGCTCATACATCACCCTGGACGCTACGTGACAATTTACTAGGTCGGAAAACTTTTCGGAACTGCATTTTCAAGAGCAGCTACTGTGCAAAATGCTATGAATGGATTAAAAAAACCAGGCATATATCTCTTTAACAGAGATATGTTCCCTGAACATTTATTTGCACCTTCAGAAACAACTGAAAAACGTGCTTACAACGCTTTAGAGCCTCAGTTAGCATCAAGATGTGAAAACTTCACACCCCAACCTTCCACTTCATCATTTGGAATATCTCCAGATATAGAACCCCAGAAATGTGCAGCTTTTAGCACTTCGCCTAATAATGCCTCTACCACAAGTAACTGAACGTTAGCAAAAAAAAAAAAAAAAAAGTGAATGACATGAGGAGAGGTAAAACTGTCATACTCACTTCATCACCTTACAAAGCAGAATTGAAAGCTGTAGAACAGGAGGAAAATGCAAAGCAGAATAAACAGAAAAGAAAATTGGTCATGAAACCCACCGAACCTAATCCGAGGTATCCAAAAGCTAAAAAACAGAAGAAAATAAAAAAATTCATGACCCAATATTACCATCTGATGAGGACACTTGCATTTTTTGTAATGAACTTAATATTGACTCGAAAGACAAAGAGGGGTAGATGCAATATAGCAGTTGTCGAAGTTGGGCACATGAAGTCTGTTCAAGTGTTGAAAAAAGCGATGTCAATTTAGAATGTGAGGTCTGTGTTTAATTATTTTTTGTGTCATTCTAGTAACTGTTGAAAAAGATAACAAAATACTTTATCTGCATCTTGATTTTGCATTAACTTCACCTTTTCCTTGTAATCCAAGTTTTTCTAATAAAATTTCGCATTAGGACTTGAATTTACGTTATTTCTTATGAGTACCCCATTTTACCCAACCGGTTGTCCAAAATGGGGACTTTGCACATTTTTCAGAAAAATGTGTTTTCTGCCTATACTAATGATATTTTTTTAAAAATAAATTTGCCATTCGATAGTCCAAGACATGTTCTAATCAGGAAATGCTTTGAAGAAATTTTCTTATTTATATATATATTTTTTTTTTGCGGACAGAGATATGTTAACGTCCCCGTTTTGGACAACTTTCCCCTATTTTGTTTTGATTAAATAAGTACAAAATATTTTTAGTGATATTTATTGCTAGAGCATCCAATATCATTTTTGATTTAAGTTTCATCTAACAAGCAAAAACAAATTATATTTTAATAAATATACAATCAAACTATACAATAACAGAAAGAAAAAGAAATACATTTTAGAACTTAAATAGGCATAAATAATAAGATATTATTATTTTTGTGCATATTTTATATAAAATTATAGTCAAAATAATCTGGTGTGTCACTCACACGACTTTTTCTCACCCTGAAATTTAATATTATAATTACAGATAGGCTATTAAGGGGTTACTGTTGTGCAAATCTATGTTAAAGCAATTCAAATTAGGCTTCGGAGAAACTTTATTTGATTCTGTGTGATTTGATTCTGTGTGTTTGATTCATGTAATTCTGTGTGAGGGGGGCTACTGCCCCCTGTGTAATTACATTACTGTACCTACATTTATATAGAATTCAATTCTGTTATTAAATTGTAAAGTTCTTTCAATATTATTCAGACAACTTTCACACTAACATTCCTTGAAACTTATCAATCTTAATCAAACTTCTCTAGTAACAAACACATTAACTTCAAAATGCAACATTTGGATCGCCTGAAATTAATTGTTTTTAATTTACTCTAACAGACATAGACAAAGATCAAACGTTAAAAACTTGTCTTCGGTATTCAAGAAGCCTTAAAACCTGTAAACATACAAAAAACGAAGCAATGAATATTTAGATTAAAAATGAATTCGTCTAGATTTAATTTACATTTTCACATATTGTTTTATAGTTTTGTCTGACACGTATGCGTAGATACGCCACGTTTTTAGCATACGTCAAGGTCGGCTCAAATGGGGACATTGATGGTTGTCCAAAACGACGTCGTTTTAGGACGCCATGGAAGTAGGATAAATTTGTGATTGTTATTTCGTTTTTAAAGGGTTTTTAAAGGGTACAAGTGCTCATTTATGTGTGTAATACATATGTGGAGATGACGAATAAGAGACAAGAAAATGGCTCATACATCACCCTGGACGCTACGTGACAATTTACTAGGTCGGAAAACTTTTCGGAACTGCATTTTCAAGAGCAGCTACTGTGCAAAATGCTATGAATGGATTAAAAAAAAAACAGGCATATATCTCTTTAACAGAGATATGTTCCCTGAACATCTTTTTGCACCTTCAGAAACAACTGAAAAACGTGCTTACAACGCTTTAGAGCCTCAGTTAGCATCAAGATGTGAAAACGTCACACCCCAACCTTCCACTTCATCATTTGGAATATCTCCAGATATAGAACCCCAGAAATGTGCAGCTTTTAACACTTCGCCTAATAATGCCTCTACAACAAGTAACTGAACGTTAGCAAAAAAAAAAAAAAAAAAAAGTGAATGACATGAGGAGAGGTAAAACTGTCATACTCACTTCATCACCTTACAAAGCAGAATTGAAAGCTGTAGAACAGGAGGAAAATGCAAAGCAGAATAAACAGAAAAGAAAATTGGTCATGAAACCCACCGAACCTAATCCGAGGTATCCAAAAGCTAAAAAACAGAAGAAAATAAAAAAATTCATGACCCAATATTACCATCTGATGAGGACACTTGGATTTTTTGTAATGAACTTAATATTGACTCGAAAGACAAAGAAGGGTTGATGCAATATAGCAGTTGTCGAAGTTGGGCACATGAAGTCTGTTCAAGTGTTGAAAAAAGCGATGTCAATTTAGAATGTGAGGTCTGTGTTTAATTATTTTTTGTGTCATTCTAGTAACTGTTGAAAAAGATAACAAAATACTTTATCTGCATCTTGATTTTGCATTAACTTCACCTTTTCCTTGTAATCCAAGTTTTTCTAATAAAATTTCGCATTAGGACTTGAATTTACGTTATTTCTTATGAATACCCCATTTTACCCAACCGGTTGTCCAAAATGGGGACTTTGCACATTTTTCAGAAAAATGTGTTTTCTGGCTATACTAATGATATTTTTTTTTAAATAAATTTGCCATTCGATAGTCCAAGGCATGTTCTAATCAGGAAATGCTTTGAAGAAATTTTCTTATTTATATATATATATATATTTTTTTTTTTTTTTTTTTTTTGCGGACATAGATATGTTAACGTCCCCGTTTTGGACAACTTTCCCCTATTTTGTTTTGATTAAATAAGTACAAAATATTTTTAGTGATATTTATTGCTAGAGCATCCAATATCATTTTTGATTTAAGTTTCATCTAACAAGCAAAAACAAATTATATTTTAATAAATATACAATCAAACTATACAATAACAGAAAGAAAAAGAAATACATTTTAGAACTTAAATAGGCATAAATAATAAGATATTATTATTTTTGTGCATATTTTATATAAAATTATAGTCAAAATAATCTGGTGTGTCACTCACACGACTTTTTCTCACCCTGAAATTTAATATTATAATTACAGATAGGCTATTAAGGGGTTACTGTTGTGCAAATCTATGTTAAAGCAATTCAAATTAGGCTTCGGAGAAACTTTATTTGATTCTGTGTGATTTGATTCTGTGTGTTTGATTCATGTAATTCTGTGTGAGGGGGGCTACTGCCCCCTGTGTAATTACATTACTGTACCTACATTTATATAGAATTCAATTCTGTTATTAAATTGTAAAGTTCTTTCAATATTATTCAGACAACTTTCACACTAACATTCCTTGAAACTTATCAATCTTAATCAAACTTCTCTAGTAACAAACACTTTAACTTCAAAATGCAACATTTGGATCGCCTGAAATTAATTGTTTTTAATTTACTCTAACAGACATAGACAAAGATCAAACGTTAAAAACTTGTCTTCGGTATTCAAGAAGCCTTAAAACCTGTAAACATACAAAAAACGAAGCAATGAATATTTAGATTAAAAATGAATTCGTCTAGATTTAATTTACATTTTATAATTTGTTTTTGAGATATACTGATAACAGGCAGACACACAGACCAACGGCTAAAAACATATGATTTTTGGATTCAGGGGAGCTCAAAACATGTATATATATAACAAATACTCAATTTCGAAGGTTTGATCCTAAAACAATACTTTCGGGTAAGAGAAAGCCAAAAAAAAAAAAAAAAAAAAAAAAAAAAAAAATACTTTCTCTAACTTACGGGTAAGAGGAAGTAATTAATAGTATTTTTTAAAAGCCTTTTTTTTTTACTTTCTCTTAGCCATAAGGTAGAGAAAGTATTGTTTTTAGTCGAATTTTTGAAATTGAGTTTATTGTTATTATTACTATTAACATGATTTGAGGTCAGATGAATCAAAAATCATGTTTTAATCAGTTATTCTATTTGTCTGTCTGAGTGTGTATGTCTGTCATTAGCATATCTCAGGAACAAATAATAGTAGAAATTCTAAACTTAGCATTTTTAGTGATATTTTTAGTGATATTTATTGCTAGAGCATCCAATATCATTTTTGATTTAAGTTTCATCTAACAAGCAAAAACAAATTATATTTTAATAAATATACAATCAAACTATACAATAACAGAAAGAAAAAGAAATACATTTTAGAACTTAAATAGGCATAAATAATAAGATATTATTATTTTTGTGCATATTTTATATAAAATTATAGTCAAAATAATCTGGTGTGTCACTCACACGACTTTTTCTCACCCTGAAATTTAATATTATAATTACAGATAGGCTATTAAGGGGTTACTGTTGTGCAAATCTATGTTAAAGCAATTCAAATTAGGCTTCGGAGAAACTTTATTTGATTCTGTGTGATTTGATTCTGTGTGTTTGATTCATGTAATTCTGTGTGAGGGGGGCTACTGCCCCCTGTGTAATTACATTACTGTACCTACATTTATATAGAATTCAATTCTGTTATTAAATTGTAAAGTTCTTTCAATATTATTCAGACAACTTTCACACTAACATTCCTTGAAACTTATCAATCTTAATCAAACTTCTCTAGTAACAAACACATTAACTTCAAAATGCAACATTTGGATCGCCTGAAATTAATTGTTTTTAATTTACTCTAACAGACATAGACAAAGATCAAACGTTAAAAACTTGTCTTCGGTATTCAAGAAGCCTTAAAACCTGTAAACATACAAAAAACGAAGCAATGAATATTTAGATTAAAAATGAATTCGTCTAGATTTAATTTACATTTTATAATTTGTTTTTGAGATATACTGATAACAGGCAGACACACAGACCAACGGCTAAAAACATATGATTTTTGGATTCAGGGGAGCTCAAAACATGTATATATATAACAAATACTCGATTTCGAAGGTTTGATCCCAAAACAATACTTTCGGGTAAGAGAAAGCCAAAAAAAAAAAAAAAAAAAAAAAAAAGAAGTAATTAATAGTATTTTTTAAAAGCCTTTTTTTTTACTTTCTCTTAGCCATAAGGTAGAGAAAGTATTGTTTTTAGTCGAATTTTTGAAATTGAGTTTATTGTTATTATTACTATTAACATGATTTGAGGTCAGATGAATCAAAAATCATGTTTTAATCAGTTATTCTATTTGTCTGTCTGAGTGTGTATGTCTGTCATTAGCATATCTCAGGAACAAATAATAGTAGAAATTCTAAACTTAGCATTCTAAATGTGTATCGTATAGGGATGCTCATAGCCATATGATAAATAAAGTATTTTTAAATATAAATATTCATCGCTTCATTTTTTGTATATTTAGACGTTTTGAGGCTTCCTGAATACCGAAGTCTAGCTATTAATGTTTGATATTTGCGTCTCTTAGAGTAAATTAAAAACAAATAATTTCAGGCGAACAAAATGTTGTATTTTAAAGTTTATACATTTGTTATTAGAAAAATGTTATCATGAATGATAAGTTTCAAAGAATTTTGCCTGTGAAATGTTTCAGAATAATTTTAAATGAACTTTTGAATTTAAAAACAGATTTTAATTCTATATGAATATACGTACAATAATAAATCGAAAAATTGAGGAGCCACCTCATACAAAATTATTTGTCAAATAAAGCTGTTCCAAAGCGTAATTTGATTTAATATAGGGATACATAAAAGTGCTCGTTATGTTCCCCATTAATCTACAATCTGTATTTATAGTATTAAATATCCGGATAAGAGAATATCGTGTGTGTTGTGTGAGCAAGGTCACGCATACTTTTTAAGTATTTGATTCATTTTTAAATAATTCAATTTGTGTTAAAAAAATCAATTTATTAAGAATAATTAAAAAATAATTAATTCATTTAACAAACGAAATCTGATTTTAAATGTGATTCATTCCAATAAATAAACAATATTTATTTTATAATTTTCTCTAAAATTAATTCATTGTTTTTACAAAAGTCAATCCCTATTTAATTTAATTTATATTTTTATTAAGGGACTTTTGTAAATAAATACATTTTCCCTTTTACAACAAAGTTAGATTTTAAAATCCCATTTAATCATATAAATAAAATAATTTATTTGTCTAAATTCCTTTTTATTATAAACAGAAATTCCGAAATATATTCCGTTTCCGGGAATTTTACAGCTTTTTTCTCTCTTAATGATTTTGTTTCAGCGTCAAAGGCATCATGGCTGAGTTCGTTTCTTTCAATAACAATAATAAAATACATAAATAAATAAATAAATAAATTCTTAATGGCATATTCCTGGTGCCAATAAAATATAATTATCTTTGGCTTTTTTATGTTGCCAAGCTTTTATTTGTCTTTTGGATAACGGATTCAACTTTTTAAATTGACTATTTAAAACATTCCTTTGGCGCTTCGTTTGGCATTAGTTTGTTAATTTTCGGTTTGAATTGGCGAATGCATCTCAGTACATTTTGCGTTTTTAATCTATCACTAACTTTTGTTTACTGGCATAGGAAACATCTGTCCTTGTTTGCTCTCATTCTCTCTGGACTATATATCTAACGAGGACCATGTATGTGCCTTCTTGATAGTTCATCTTAATTCACATCTTTTAACAGCATAAAAATAAAAACTTCTTTATTTGAAATGGCTGCTGCTATTTTTGTTAAGTGGTACTCTTTTGAAATGCTATATGGACTTTCGACATGGTTTGTTGTGGCCTGCCATGTACTTTTTAATACCACTCAAATCACGGACTATCAATATCTTTACATGTGTGGAACGCCAGATTTCTTATATTAAAACCTTCTAACGAGCGCGCGTATGTGAGAGATACACTAGTGATGAATCTCGTTGTATATCTTAAAGTCAGAGAATATTTGGAACACTTATCTTTGGCTATTCACTCAGTATATATTGATATCTTTTTAGTTATATTTTGAACATCGAGACAATGGTATGAAGCTGTATATTTGCTATTTGTATTTGAAAAATACGCGCGACCGTTCATGTAATATTTTGTTATATTTGATTTTTTTTTTCCGCTATTTAAAATGATCCTTTGTTGTTTTTGTTTTAAACCTTATTATTTTAAATATTTTTAAAATTAATTAACTTTTAACTTTACACTTTTTATTAAAAATGACAAAACATCAACTATATTATTTATTTTATTTTGAAATAATTCCGATGTTTCTTTGATTTCTTTATATTGATTTTGTGCTTTCAGTTTCATACTTTCAGTTTTTTTTAATGAATAAAAGTTCTAATTGAATGTTCTTATCAATCTTCAAATGGTTATAGTATAATTAAAATATTCAGATACTTTAAAATGCATATTTTAAACTAGTGTATGTGAAAAATACGTGCGACCTTTCACGTTCCTATAAACCGCGCGTTCGCTGGAAGGTTAAATTTTTACTAAATAGATACTCCAATGCTTAAAAAAAATATTGACAGGGGCCTTTTCAGTAATGAATGGATTACAAATTTACTAAAGGTACAATAAAAAAAATACAAAGAAAAAAAAATGTTTTATTTATTTATTTATTTATTTTAAGTAAATGCAGAACATCTAAAATATTTTATTGTTAAAACAAAAATCCATTTCAAATTTAAAGCAAAAATTTACTTGAAATGAGAAGTGGGTTACATAACAAAAATTTTGTCAAACATCCTCTATAGCTGTCTGCGACTTTAAGTTGTTCTTCAAATTTAAAATATCTATAAAAATTAAGTTATTTATGTGTTATTATTTGTAATTCCCACATACTACTTTAAGTATATTGAACTACGATAATCGTTAAAATTTTCTATTTTTTATTCTTTAGACTTTGTCATAGTCAGAAAATCAGAAATTCGTCTAATTTTGGGATTCCCCTTTACTCTAATATGTAAATCTCCCATTACAATTCTGAATTACGACTATAATTTTGTATAAGTTATAAATTAGTATAAGTTACTAGTTCGTTAGTTAGAATAAATATTTCATATACATAAAACATTATTGAAAGTTTTTTATTTTATTTATTTATTTATTTATTTTTTTACTAAGCCCAGAAAACTGATGAATGGAATTAAGAGATTCTCATAATGCTTAAAAAACATAACATAGAACGTTATGAGAAATTATTGGAAATGTTTTTTATTTGAAATAAACTATTTCCTAAACAATGTATGCTATGTGATATGGAAAATTAGGGATAAGAAAATATATAAAAAATTTAAATTTTTGTTGGCGAATATTTAGTTTTGATTCTAGATGTACAAAATGCTATTACTGAAATTCTCTAACGCAGTGTACGATATCATAACTGTTAGCACTACTGATCAGTTAATAATAAGAGTTCTCTACTTTTTTAAAGAAACAAAAATATTCAAATGTTCATTAATGATTCAGTAACGAACAGAAAAATATGCCATCCATTTTTAATGTCCATATGACCATTTATAAAATAATAATGTAAAAAAAAAAAAAAAAAGTTTTAATGCAAGCATACTTTTTTTGTGTTTACTTGAAGAAAATATTTTTTTTTCACACATGCTTTTATATAATATTAAATAAATGAACTTTCTCAAAACATGTTATGATTATTATTTTCTTAAGAAATGAAACACTTATAAAATGAACTATACCCCTTTCTCACTGACTGTTTATATAAATATAAATGGATGAAGGTATGTCTTTTGTTTTTTTCAAATGTGCATTTCTGTTGGCTATATATATATATATATATATATATTAATAAATAATGCAATCAGATTAAAAAAAATATGTATCTTCGAATAGTTATTGATTTTGTTTTTCAACGTTCAAAATCGAAATATTATAAAACTAGAGATTGGAAGCAATCCTCCAGAGAAAATTCAAGTAAGTATAAGGAATTTTGAACTCTTTGAAATAATATGTTATTTTTCGAAAATAACCTATAGACTATATTCGACGAGAAGGTGTACAGAGGATAGAACCACCTTCTTATATTCCGCTATTGGTATGTTTACCTTTACTATTTATCTTTTTATGTTTATTCATATTTCCCTATTTCTCGAACAAGAGAATATATTAAAAAGAGATTTGTTTGAGAAAAAGCAATGTATTTGTAAAATTATATATCTTTTGAATTAAGTTAAAGTTGAAACATTTTTTAATTTCATATTACTTGCATTAAATGATTTATTTATTTATTTATTTTTATTTATCTTTTACTGTAAAATAAGAATACAAATAATATAATATAAATAAATAATAATAATAATAATAAATAAATAAAAATAAAAATAATACCGAATTTATAATTAAAATACATAGTTTGTGGAAACATTTTCATTGCAGGAGTAATATATTCTAAAATACATGGTGGTATTAAGAAATTTATTTTTTGTTAATTATTGAGATGGTGTTCCAGGGTAACGAAAGTAACTTTCACAACAAATTAACGCTTTTACTTTTACCAAAACTAAATTCAAAACTGGTGTACAATCAACAAATAGAAATTAAAACTTCTTCACACACCATAAATTTTAAGCCAGTACAACCGGTTTCGAAAGGACGTAGCCTTTCTTCATCAGTCTTGCTTTTGCCTCCAAGGCAGTAGCACTTGTTTTTTCTGCACCTGATGAAGAAAGGCTACGTTCTCTATGTGGACTATATGTGGACTTGATTAACTCCAAATAATAATTAATTTAATTAATAAATAGCTTTGTAAAAATAATATAAATACAAAAAATAGCCCGGCTATCCATTCGTTAAAAAAAGAAAAAAAAAAAAAAAAAAAAAAAAAAACTAGGTATGGGTGCATTATTAACTCGCGCCAATTAAAAAGTTAAAATTGACTTTTAGATTTCCCTGAAATACAGTTTGTTAAATTTCAGAGTAGTGCTGATTTTTACCTAATAGAGAGAAATAAAATATTAAAATGGAATAAAACAAAGAAAAAAGTTTGAAAATTTTTACATTAAAATATCAAATGTCTAGTTTCAATGCGAAACTAATTGTTTTACTTGTATTTACAGTAAAAGCTGCATAATTGAAGCTTTTTTTTTTCTAATTTATAATATTAGAGTATGTTCAAAAAATAAATTAAGTATCATGGATTATGAATTCTAAATTAACCGCTGATTGCTTTTCCAGAAAAGGAAAAAAATGTGGTATGAAACAACTACACTATTTGCATTACCCTACATTACAAGTATTATATGAACGTTTTGGAGATTATGTGATTAGAACACATAAAATTGACTTAGCAAATTGGACATCTAAAAATTTTCTTGTAAGAGAAAGCTTATACACATGTAAAGGTATATAAAACAGATTTACATAGCGAATTTAAAAATAATAAGAAGAAAAAAATCGGTTAAGCCATTTTTTGAAACATTAATTTCCGATGTCTAAAACTACCCTAATCAGCATAATTGTTAATTTTCTTTTTTATTTTCTACGTAATGCACTAGAAAGGATACTTAAAGTGGATTTATGTAACAATTTTCAAGATAATCGTTAGAAGCGTTTTTGAGATACGGACTTTTACCAAAACTTGACATACTCAATTATTCACGGGAAAACAAGAATTAAACATAAAAGTATACCTAAAAAGTAATTAATTTGGCGAGTTTGACAAAAACATCTTAAAAGCCTTTTTTAAGGGAACGAACAGATGAAACCTGAAATTGAACAATTTATATATGACACCTATTAATTTTCCTAAAATATCCAACTATTTCATACGAAATGACATCTAACAGAGTGTTTATATAGTAACTTTGAAGAAAATCGTTCAAACCGTTTTTGAGATACGGACTGATGGTCTCAATTCTGGTTTCGGTTGTCTTACTCCTGCCTTTTTTCAATTTTCACCAAAAGTTTGAAAAATCCTCTGTACACCAGATCTGTTTAAAGTCTGAAGTTTCATAGTTCTATCTTTAATAGTTTCAGAGACATGACAGTCAGAAGTTTCCCCACATAAATACATACATACACATACACACATATATATACACACACTAATCAATTGCCAAAAACTGCTTTTTGAACTCACGAGACCTTAAAACATGTAAATCAGAGGAAAACTCGATATCGAATTTTCGGACTGAATACGATAGACTACCTACGGTAGTGGGAATATGGAAGTAAAAAATGCTTATGACTAACGCAGTCTTTAAAAAAATACCATAAAATATTAATATAGTAATTCAATAAAGTAATAATTGTAAAAGATACTTTTTTGAACCTTTCACCTTTACAATGTAAACTTATACATATATATATATATATATATATATATATATATATATATATATATATTTAAACCTAAAGATTTGGGACTCATTTGTAATACAATATTGGCGACAATTACTGTCGAATGTGAACTAGATGCATGTTGTAATGCAAATTTTTATGACTAATGTAATATGATAAATTTAAAAAAAGTAAATCATTATAAAATAATGATAATGATAATGATAAATATGTTAGCAGTAAGAATTATTTTTTCTTTTAAACATCTTTCACCTTTCACTTTTTTTTTTCTAAGATTTATTTATTTATTTATTTATTTATTTATTGTGTGTGTGTATGTTTGATCCATACAAATTACATTTTCTTCATCAACTACAGTATCATCATAAATATGTTACTTGAATCCTGTATTTAGATTTAGGAGCTCTGAACTTCTCACCCTATGAGATAAATAGCATAGGTGCTACTTATGCGCGGACTGAAGTACTTTATTTTATCACTTCACTACTTCATACTATAATTACATAATTGTAGAATTGATACATTTTAAATAGAAGAGCATGTGTTAAATTAAAAATATACATATAACTATTACAGTTCTATAAAACATTCCAGTGTAAACCTTGTCACACAACGTTGATTCAACAAGACATCAGCGCTTCTGGGCGTGCAATTGCTGTAGAACCTAACTAAAATTTGTGAAAAACTACGCTCACACAATTCTTTTTTTATTGTTATCTTCAATGTAATGTATGCAAACAAAACCTAATTCAAACCCTAAGTAAATATTCTAGATGTGATTATTTACTTGAAATTACTAAGTAATTATAAAACTATATATTATATAACTAAATATAAAACTATAATAAATAAGCAAAACAATTAAAGCCAGATGAAACATTAATCCCAAAACACATGAAGGCATTCATGAGGGGAGCTTCCCCATGTAGGGAAAGGAAAATGAGAAGTTTCTGACGAAACGCTGGTAATTTAACCAAATAACATGTTTCTAGCCCTCACTTCTCACAGATGGAAGCTAGACCATACAGCAAACGAATTTTAATTAATACAAAGCGTAAAAAGCATAAAAAGCAATTAAATTCAGAAATCAAGTACCATATATAATACATCAATATAAAATACAAGAATATAAATAATACAAGAATATGTAAATACATACCAGGACAAAAAAAAAGTTTACTGGATTAACCTTATTAAATTTTGCATCTTCGAAAATGTTTTGTTTAACAGTGTTGATTATTTTTTACAAATTCACAGTATCCCGATGACAACAACTTACTCGAGTGCCTTCGCCAACATTTTTTTGTTTATGTTTGAAAGAAAATTCAAAGATATTAAGTTTTATAGGTATATTTCTGACGTAATAGCAATAAACTATGTTAATTTTGCAAAATATGCAGCTGGAATCTATCCCTCCGATCTTGTCTTAAACCACACTGACTCCGAAGACCAAACTTCTTTCCTGGATTAAAAAAAAAAAAAAAAAGGATAATAGCTGGTCTATTGGGATTTATGATAAAAGGCAAGATTTTAAGTTAAAGTTTGTAATTTAACAAATTGGTTTTCTTGTATTAGTCTTAAAGTTTTAAAATATATTATGTTCACCCAAATAAACAGAATTAAAATGATTTACAATAACAATTTAGACCTGAATCTGGCTTTGAAAAATCTTAAAAACATACTAACTGTTAACCGCTATCCTGATTTTGTAATCAATAAACATTTCAGTATTCTTGATGACAATCCCACTTAAGGTTTGTTGTTCCATTTTGGGCGACATTTAAGTGCTTGTAAGTAGCTCTACTAACTGAAGCGGGTTCTATGTTTATAATGTAGGGGGGGGGGGGGTTAATTTTCCATATTCTAATGACTATTCGAGTTCATACTGATATGTATTTATATATTCTTGTATTATTTATATTCTTGTATTTTATATTGATGTATTATATTTTGTACTTGTTTTCTGAATTTTATTGCTTTTTATGCTTCTTATGCTTTTTATTAATTAAAATTCGTTTGCTGTATGGTCTTGCTTCCATCTGTGAGAAGTTGGGGGCTAGAAACGTGTTATTTGGTTAAATTACCAGCGTTTCGTCATAAACTTCTCATTTTCCTTTCCCTACATGGGGGATCCCCTGATGAATGCCCTCGTGTGTTTTGGGATTAAATTTTCATCTGGATTTAATTGTTTTGCTTATTTATTATAGTTTTATATTTCCTTTTGCTGAATTTGCGCATTGGTTTATAAAAACTCTGTTCTAGTTTTATATATTTAATAATTCAAGTTTTACTCCATCCTATATTTAAATTTTATCGTATATATATATATATATATATATATATATATATAGTAATATATATATATATGTATACACTAGGTGATCGAAGAGTCACAGAAAAAATAAACAAATTATTATTCAAAACTAATGACTGTAGTTTTATGCGGTTTTCACTAATGTGTACAGAAAAACATGGGATCATATATATATATATGTGTGTGTGTGTGTGTGTGTATAAGAGAAAAGTATTAGTTTCCTTTTTGATAACATATCGCGCTGTATTTCTATTATTCTCTCTCATTTTAAACAATTATGCCAGATTAAATGAAGCCATATGGCGAATTCTGAAGCTTTTTTAGCAGAATTTCCGATTGCGTGACGTCTGACGGTCATTATAACGAATGAATATGTATATATCTTAAAACTACATGGAGTTTTCCAACAGAATAAAAACGCAATTTCATTCCAGTTCCAATTTTGTTTCTATTTTAAATATAGAGCATCACTTGAATAATAACATTAAATTCAGGCATGCGCAATTTTAGCTATGGTAGTTCTTCACCGTAGACACCAGTTGGCTTTGACATTTATAAATGACACAACTACACTACCCATAGCTAAACTGGGGTAAAAACGCAAATTTTTTACATAGATTAAAGAAAAGACAATAGACAAAGTTGTAAAAAAGTATGTTTTTTTTTTTTTTTTTTTTTTTTTAATGCGCTATTTTCATGTGATATTAGTTTTTTCTTCACCCCACAGAAATTTCTGGCTAAAACTGTCAGAGCATACGAATTTCAGAAATCCGGCCAATTTTTAAATGTATATTCAACATTCATTTTGACGAATATTTTTCTTAATAATGAACAATAAGTTGCAGAGAGGCCAAGATTTACGAAAAATTAAAAAAGACACAATTGTCACATAAAAAGTAAATAATTCTTTTAATATTTACTAATTTATTATCATGATGTTTTTATATTGCTTGTTTAGAATCTGGAAAATATATTCTGATTTTTTAAACGAATAAGCATGAAAAAACCCCAATTTTCTTTTTGAACATATTCTAAGAAAACGTAAGACTTAAGCTTATGTTCTTATGTTTTCTTTTAATAACTTATTTTCTTTGCTTGAAAATTTGATTAACCGACTATCTGAGGGAAAATGAGGTTAATCAGTTGTTTTTCAGTATTATCTACAGCATAATTTAACCTTAAAAATAAATATTGTTTATAGAAAAAGAAAAAGCTTTTTATTATGTTGATATCCGTTTAAAAGTACTCCTTCTCTGAGTTTTATTAATAATATTCAGGAATTGAAAAAAATATTTTAGAGTAAGATCAATGCAATTTTCTCTGAAAAATGATTATATTAGAAATTTTATATTGCTTATATAAGAAAAATCATGCCCATATTCAACGTAATGCTGATTATGGTAGCTCTATTAAAATTTAAATCTTTATTTTCTTCAGATGTATGTCTATTATGGAAATAATTAAATTAACGATTTTTTTTGGATTAATTATATTAAATAATTAAATAAATTGTTTTAAAAAATAAATAATTCATAATATTCAATTACAAATATTATATGCATTTTATATAATGCTTGTTACTGCGCTTTAATCATAAAAATGTGCTTTTATGTTTTATATAAAATTCGTAACTTCATGAAATCATGTAGAAAAAACATAAAATATAATTTTAAAAATCCTTTGTAGAATGATGTATTCATTCTATCCGTATCAGTATTTTTAGAAATATTATTATTTCAAGAAAATTAGATTTACATTAATTTCTGAATTTATTAAAATATCAATAGAAATCGTTTTCTTTTAGAACAATGAAAAAATAAAATGGTAAATGTTATGTGGAATTTTTATTATGCGCATACTATGTATTACATTATTGTAAACTAGTAATATTTAAAATATATAAAACGTTAAATATTTATAAATATGAAAAAAAATATGTAATAAGACGCGATGAGTAAAATGATATAATTTCACGTTAAATTTTTATAATAAAAGAAACATTTCCCGTAAGTGTGATAGTAGAATCGCTTTGCACGCATTAATTATTTTAACGTTGTACTTCTTTTTTTTCGGAATGTCTAGATATAATGCCATTATAATATTATTTCCACATTACCAGATTGTTTTCGGAAATGCTTTTACAATAATGGTTTTTTCTTATTGTTATTTTATATTTCTTAGATAAAATAAAATACATACGGAAATATATGTTCATCAAATACTATATATAATATGTGTTGTTAATGTTATTGTTCTATTAAAAAATGTATAAAACATTATTATTATTATTATTATTATTATTATTTATATAATTTGATGGTTACATTATGCTTAGAAAATTGTCGTTTTACATACTATATGCATTTTCTAACATTTGAATAAGAGAAACACACTTTACTGTACAAAACCAATTAATATACCTACCAAGAAACTTAATAAATCTCATTAATTTTTCCGAACATTTTTATATATACTAGAGAAATAAAGCATTTAATTTTGTTCAAAAAAAAAGTTGAAACTATGCAGCCAATTTTAAATGTTCAATTATCACAGATATTACTCTTAATGGCTGCCAAAAACAGTTATCAAAATTACCTTTAATAGTTATATTTAAAAAGAAAATAGACAATGAAGTTTGTCTCTGGGTGAAAACTTGAGTTATTTTTAGGGGACTATTCGGATATGATTGAATCAATAAAAGCAGTTGACAACTTGCATTACAGCCAATGTAAGCTTTCAACTGCTTTTTTTTTTTTTTTTTTAATTCTAGCACACTAGAATATGCCTTCAACTGTATACCTAAATGCAGAGAACAAAGTAAACATAACAAATAATTTATTTGAAGAATTTAAATGGGAGGATATATGACTACTTTCTCACTGTATAGTGAAAGTCAAAGACTTCAATTTGCATTTAAATGTAAGATAGCCAATTATTTCATATTACAAAGAAGCTGACTTCGATGTAACTGAAGTCAAACGGTCTTGAATTATATAGCAGAATGGACAAACTCATCAGAGCTGCACTCGAACTCTGTTAAACATGAACTGAATCTCGAGTATGTTTTTAATATATTTTTATACACATTAGAATCAATTTGCATTTATATGCAACTAACTTACCAACGTACTTACTCAATTTATCTACTAAATTTCATAAAACGCTAACTTTTTCTCCCCAAATCTCAACGTCTAGAAGTCAGTTTGTTAAATATACTCGTATATTACAAACCAGTGTTAAAACTTTAAAGATTTCTGAATTATTTCCTACTCACAACTCAGAAATTTCACACGAAAACCCTTTCATGCCTCACAGTCCCCTCCTTCGAAAATAGAATTTTCTAAGACTTTGAAGCTTGTCTTTAAAGTAATTTATTTACTTACTACAAGGTAATTGTCCCCCTTATATAAAACTATTGATAGCTTCGATTTGCTTTAACCCCTTAACTGCCACGGGCGTATTTATACGTTTTTCCAAAGTACGATTCTTTGCATTTTACTTATACTGACAAGGCCTGACAATGCAATACCTTGAAAGCGATTTTGACAGTGTTTTTGAAGGATTTACGTATTTCAGAGTTGAGAGAAAAGGATGGCACTGAGAAGTGAATCTCTCAAATTTTGTTCGACAGGTAAGTGATTAAATATACTTATTTAAAAAAGTTTCTGCTATGTAGACTTATCTAATCTGCACTTAAAACAATTTCCCAGTCGTCCATTTTTTTTTTCTTTTTTAACCAACCAAAATAGTTCTACATCTAGTGTAAATTTCCATACACCAAAAGCTCATCTAATACATTGAAGTTGTATTAAAAAAAAACTTAAATACAAAAAGATTGAATAAATCTGATAATTAATTCTTTTAAATGGACGTTTCTTAAGAACTTTAAATGCAAGCGGTATCATCCGTGATTGTTTCAATTTTAATGTATGAGTAATGTATTAATGTAATTTTAATGTATGAGACCATAGTAATGCGATGACTTGAGTAGGTTAAAAATAAATATATTTAAGTAAATAGCCGAAAGAAAGAAATGATGAAAAGTTTTAAAGCTCACTTTTAAATTATTAGAAAAATACGTAATTGTGCGTTTTCTGCGTAACAAAACAGTATTTTTATTAAATTTATAGAAACTTTGTCATTAAAGAAAGAAAAGTCTGAATATAGTCACAATTTTACAGTGGGTTTTAGAATTCTCCAAAAACGTATGGTGAAAATAGATACAATTCAATGATGAAAATAAATAAAATAAATAAATAAACAAACAAATAAATAAAATAAATAAATATATAAATAAAATTTTACAAATAAAAATTCTTTACGGGGAATTTTAACATAACTTTTACGGTAGATGTACATCGGTTAATATTAGATGGCTTCATTAATATATATTTTTCCTAAATTATTATGTCCTTACTGCCATTCACTACGGTATATTTGTGAATCTGAACCAAATAAAAAATGCGTTCTATTTAAAGGTAAATACACGCTTTTTGATTTGTCTCTCCGTGGATCAGTTGGTAAGAGCGCCATGTTAGCAATCCAGTTGTCAAGCGTTCGATACCCTAAAAGTCCGGAGTGTTAATTTTTGCAGGCAATTAGTAAAAAGATGTCAATTGATAAAAGAAAATTTAGCGTTGACTGCACAGTATTCTAAGAATTTTTGAAAAGTATTCTTTAAGAAGCCTTTTTCTTACATGCCTTTTTAGAAGCAAAAAAGATTTTTGTGTATGCGCCCTCTATTGGGCAGAATATTCACTAAAATGTCAACGAAGCAATTAAACATATAAACATTAACCAAATCAGTAAAATGTTAAGTTATAATAAAAAAAAAAAAAAAAAAAAAAAAAAAAAAAAATGTGCCTCAAACGAATAATTAAATTGCATATATCGGCCCTTAATCAGAAAATAAAATCACAAAACTTATAGGCAATCGTGTGGTGCTGCCATCTGTTGTGCATTTTAAGAAATAATTTATCTTTTCTTAACACAGTTCAAACTCCCCAAATTTTGGTTAATAATTAAAAGAGTTACATTTTTTTTTTCTTTTTTTTTTGCAAATTAAATTTTATTCTAACTTCGAAAAAATTTATATGATACGCTATAATAAGAATTTGGGTTTTAAAAGTTTTTTTATTATTATTTTTTTCTTTTTTAAATAAATCTCTGTATCTTTTACGGCTGCACTAATTTAGAATTTTTTCTTTAATCATTTTACCTGAAATGTATGCAAAAAAAAGAAAAAAAAAAAAAGAAATATCTAGAAATTCACAAATGTAACCTCCAAAGATAACGTTGGGGAAAGCATTTCCACCATTTAGATACAAATTTTGTACGATAAAAAACTTTAAACTTTGCAAAATTTCTTCTCTTTTTAAAGTCATTCTGTTCGAAGCGACAAACGAACTGCACGTGATTGAGATGTAAGGGTTTATAGTTAATCACGTATACACTCTGACGCAAAAGAAAAAAAAAATCCATGCATGTATTAAATAAAAGACAGTATGCGAGGTTAGTCTGAAATTTTAAGTATGGCTAAACGGTTAGGAGTACACAAACTATGTCCCTCTAATATCAGTATACTTGTATGAAAATTTTACAATTATTAAATCTTTCAAGCCATCCATTTGTTGTAATCAATGAAAAATAAGCCTATTTAGCTTCAGCAATCTTATCTTCGAAATGACCACGTAAATTTTGCATTAGAAGGAAAAGTAGCTAAAAGTTATGCATAATAATATCAGGGGAATATATTTAATTATCTATCACTTTAATATGTGTTTGTTCAAGAAATTCGACTGTAAACCATTCCGTATAGTGCGATGCATTTTCTTGGAAAATCAGTGGTCTGCTTCTTACATTTTCACCTTGAAGAGTATCTGAAACATACTTACTGTTACACCAGTTAGCTCTAAGTATGTTCTGTCTCTTCAGTTTTAACGTTTTGATCAGTCATGTACTTCTGAAGAAAATCGCATACATTAATTTCTTTATTTATCGTTGTCTTTTTACCATTGTTGGTTTGGAGCCATCTTTAAATACACATACTTTACTTCCTTGACGTATTGAAACTTCAAAAAAATTATGTGTACGTTTCATTATTAGTTGTAATTTTAGAATTAAGGTTGTGTTCATCACTATTAAATAATTTTAAGATTTCTTTACAGATTCTGGCACGGTCCACCTTTCGTTTTCTGTTGAATTATAGGGGAACCAATGGCAAACCAATTTTTTCATAACAGTTCTTCATGAATAATTTTATGCATAGTTGTGGATCCAGTGCCAGGTTATTCTGTTTCATTGGTGAGTGCAGCATTTATAAACGATTAACATTTCTCGTAAGTACGACGCATTTTCTGAGTTTTTCCTATGTGATCTTTACACAGAAGAAAACTTCGACTTTTGCAAAGTTCTGTAAACCATCGGTGGTTTCCAGTGAAGGAGGTACAACTTTATTTCCATATGCTAATAGTAGAGATTGAAGCTGTTCTATATGACTTAATTCCACTTTAAAACTATAAAAAAAAACTATAGAGTAATAATACTCTCGCTTTAACTTCATTTTCTGTTCTTCCAAAATTTATACTACGACAAAATTTATACTACGCAATTGTTGTCAAACAGTTTTGTCTACGATCATAATTGTATTAAATTTACAGATTTAAACAATATATACACAGGGTGACAAGAAATAACCTGGACGAGGTTTCAAACCAAATATCTGTAACTACCGCTATCGCAAACTTATTTTGGAAGATGTTGTCTTACCTTGGTCGCAAAAGTTCTTTGGAAACAAAAGATGGACCTTCCAACAGGATTCCGCTCCTGCACACAGAGCTCACTCAAGATTGGTGCAAGAAAAATTTTTCCTGACTTCATTGGAGCACAAGATAGGCCATCGTATTCCCTAGATTTGAACCCCATGGATTATTCTGTTTGGTCCATCTTGGAGACAAGGGTCTGTGCTAAAACTCATAAAACTTTGGCATCCCTAAAGGAATTCTTATGCAAGGAATGGGATAAAATATCAATAAGTGAATTGCGCGCCTATAGCCGAAAATTTTGTGACACGTTTAAAGCTCTGTATTATGGCTAAAGGTAGCCACCTTGAAATTTTGTAAATATAATAGACAAAATAATGTATTCATATTTATTGAAGTTTCGTCGTAATAATTTGCATTGAAGTTATAATGTGTCATGTGTGTCCAAGTTATATCTTGCCACCCTGTATATATATATATATATATATATATATATATATTTAAGCACTTATCGTCTGCCTCTAACTCAAAATTTTCTGAGTTACCCTCGTACCAAAAAATTATCAATTTGGAGGATTAAAGATATCTAATAAATAATTCAACTTTTATAAAATATGCAATTTATACATTATGGTTACTTGAACAAAAATATAGCTTGAGGTATATTTTAATGCACAGATTTCAATGTTTAAAAATTCTTTTACCTTTCCGTCTTCAAGAGATACTCAGAAAAACTGATCAAAGTGTAAGTAGAAGGCATTGTATCTGAAGTCTCTTCTTAAACTAAATCTGTATTTTCTTCTTCGTTTATTACAGCGAAAATGTGCCAAAATATGATTGAAGACATGTTCTCTGTAGTCATCGGATAAAAAAAATATAGATTTAGTTTAAAAGAGTACCAATAAAGGGAATCAAAATATCGAATTTAGTTGTGAAAAAGAGCTTAATAGCAAAATGAAATTTTTGGATGTCACCATTATACGTATCCGTAGAACTGATTTAATCACAACTGTTTACACCGTAAGCCTATAGGTGATAAAAAAAAAAAAAAAAACAGTCTTTGGGAACTGCCGATAGAAGTGAAAACTATGTAGCTTGTGAATTGTATCGTCGAGCTATTAGATTATTATTTTCGAATTATTTTTGGTTTGTAAAGAAGTGTTTATGATCTATGATTCGGCACAATATTTGCAGCTACCCAAATGAAATGAACTAAGCCTTATATTAGGTAAAAATATTGATTACTTATAAAATTATTTTAATTAGTAGCTGAGATACAAAAGAAAACCGATTCAGGACACCTCAAGACGTGTAAATCAGGTAAAATCTCAAATTCCACTTTCGATAATATAAAAGAACTTTAAAATATCTTTCGAATGATGTATTAAAAATAATTTAATCATAATTGGAATTTGAAATATTGAAATTTTAAAATATTATAGCGCCATCTGGCGGTAGAAATTTCTGTAATCTACTGTTCGATTCCAAATCAACAAAGCTTTCTAATGATGTACTACTTATGAAATTATTTTAATTAGTAGCTGAGATACAAAAGAAAACCCATTCAGGACACCTCAAAACTTGTAAATGAACTAAAATCTCGAATTCCACTATCGATAATATAAAAATACTTTAAAATATCTTTCGAATGATGTATTAAAAATAATTTAATCATAATTAGAAATTGAAATATTGAAATTTTAATATATTACAGCGCCATCTGGTGGTAGAAATTTCTGTAAGCTACTGTTCGATTCCAACTCATTAAAGCTTTCAAATGATGTATTACTTATGAAATTATTTTAATTAGTAGCTGAGATTTAAAAAAAAAAAAACATTTAGGACACCTCCAAACGTGTAAATCAGCTGAAATCTCGAATTCCACTTTCCATAATATAAAAGTACTTTAAAATATCTTTCGAATGATGCATTAAAAATAATTTAATAATAATTAGAATTTGAAATACGCGTATTAGAATAAAATTTAATTTCCAATTAAAATGTAATTTTTTTCCAAATTCGATGAAATTTGAACTGCAACTATCCCCTGTGCTGATAATGGCGTACAGAAAGTTTGAAAGAATTTAGAAGAAAATTGAAGCATTTTGAAATTCGCAATTTTTATTCCTAGTAGAAAAACCACGTGATGTCAATTGGTAAAAAATATGTTTCTTCCCGACCAGACGGGGTGAATGGATTGCCATGGTCACGAACGCATGCAGAATTTCAAAGCTTTCGCTGACGATGACGCGAGTTCCGTGATTTTTGTTCACCCAAAAGTGCTCAAAGCGCCTAAAGAAGTTTTCACTTCAAAGACTAACAATGAGCCTGACACGTTACAAAATCGCCAAAATCCCATTTAACAAAGGCGATGATTATACAGATAAAAATATAGCAGCCAAATCAAACATTAATATACCTACCTAGCCCAATAAAAATATTTTTCAGAGAATCCACAATAAGAAAACATTATCGAACTTATGTAAACTGCAGGCATTTATGAAATAAAATATACCAAATCAGATAATAACCAGCGTGTTTACATGCGAATAATCAAAAGGAAAATTGAAAAGTATGTACGACGCCAGATTTAACAACAACAACAACAACAACAAAAACAATATTGTTCATAAACACTAACCAAAAAGAAAAAAATGAAAATAGATTTTAACCATACTAAAAACCATACTAAATATAGCAATAACAATTACGCTTTAGAAAGAGCAGCCATAGAGGTACTGCACAATTAAATGGCCTGTAATCACGATCTTGCACTAATTTACCAGAGATGGCTCAGTATGACGAAACTGTACCGTAAAAGAGAGAAAGAACTTTAGACAAACACTCCACCTAATGAAGTGGCTGGCCAGCCACCCAGCCAAAGATTTCCGGTGAAGACAAAAAAAGGTAAAATAATTTTTAAATAATGAGATGTCTTAAAAAAATAATAATAATCATTTCAATATATTTAGTAGTTTGAAAAACATAATGATGAGATAGACAAGGGAAAATGCAATGTCAGATTTCCTTTTTGTTATGTGGTATATTAAGATCACTGCCCACGAAAGTTCCATTGAGCGAAACAAGGATTTAACAGTCAGCCTTAAATCCTTAATTTTTATTTGCAGTCGCACTTCCAAACAGATATTTTAAAAGGTTGTGTAATATATATATATTTTTAATATATATTTTGATACATACTGTTTGTTTCCATTACATTTTCTTACTTTTTTCCAATGAATATTGTTAATACTTACGTGCTAGCAACAACTCGGGGCTTTGCCTTCCTGAATCATACTGTAATACATTTGCTTATTTTTGTCTCCACTACAAACTTTTATATTTCAGAAAGTTATTCCAAAACACCCTACATGTTTTAAATCAAACGGATCCTATAATAGATATAAAGTAGTTAATTTTGATTTAAAAATAAAAGAAACATTATACATAAATTTCTTATATGTTTTTTATTTAATTATTAAAAAAAAAAAAAAAAAAAAAACAGATATATATATTTTTTTTCTAAAAAACAATCACAAATGTGTATAACATATTTGTACATTTTGTGTTAACCATTAATATCTTCTAGAAAAAATATATTTTTTTTTAAACAAAAGCAATCTTTACTCTTACTGAAAACATTTAACATTATGTCAATAAAGTTTGTCTTTGACAAAAGACATTTTAAGAAAATGCGGAAATGTATAGTTTTTTTACGATATTTTTAATTACTTTGTATACGAAATTATTTATTTTACAAATAACATTTTGTTTGTGCGTTTGACATCAGAATATTCGTCTAACTATTGAAAAAACTGGTTATTTAAAAAAAAAAAAAAAAAAAAAAAAAAAGAGTGAAGTAAATTGCATAAAGAATTTTTGTTTAAAAATAGAAATACTTAAATGGTATCTACAAAGGTGATATTTCGTTGGACTGCAATACAGTAAGCAAGGTTTTTTTTTTTTTTTTTTTTTTTTTTTTTTTTCTGGTAAGCTTGTTCTTTACGAAATTCTTAAATTATTATGCCAGATATAAAAATATATTTATATGCATATTTCTTTAAGGATATTTAGTATAATTTCAAAAATATATTCATTAATTAAGTAGTTTTTATGTAATATTTTGTTTAATTTTTTTATAAATATTTTCATGACAATTTCAGGTGCATAAAACTTAACAAGACGTGTAAAGTTTCCTATTTAAAAATGACCAACAAATTGAATCTAAATCACTTAAATCACTTATTTAAATAACCTATTTAAATAACTGCATTAAATTTGAAGATTAGCAATATATTTTAATTTACTAATCTAAATTTTAAAATTGATATCAGGTAGTCTTTATTTTTATTTACCGTTAACAGTCCAGATTTTATTATTTAAATAAGGAATATTCTTGAAAATATTAGCTATAATAAAATTATAAAAGTTATTTTAAAATATTATTCTAAAAAAAAAAAAAAAAATCTGATATGAGATAGTGTAAAGAGACATTAACTGTTTAAATTGAAAAATAAATAAATAAGATTAAGTTTTATCAAATACGTGTTTTGGGAGTTAAAGAAAATAAATGAAACCTTTAGTTAAAAGTCTACTTTTGCTAAGTTGAATTTTTAATACAGCCTTCTGAAGAATTCTTTAAATTATTATCTTAATGCTACTTATTTGTTCGCCAACAATTCATAAAATTATATAATAAATCAGACAATTCGTATATAAGTCTATATATATTAATATTCACGTGTATTTGTAAATACATGTCAGTACATATTTAAAAATCCATGCACTTATCCAGAAAAGCAGGACTAAATATAAATAAATTAATCGAATAAGTTATATTTATTAGCTTAAAATTTATAGCGGAATGTATAGGGAATAACAGAACATTTAAATTTTGAAACAACAACTTTAGTTTCATTAACATATGTTAGATATCTGAATTCAATTTTATTACTATGGACTGATATTTATATATTTTTTTAACTATCAGTTTTTAAAGAAAATATAAAATATAAATAAATTTGGAAGAAAAAAGGAAATAGATTTTTGAAATTGTTGACAGAATACACATATTTATTTCAGATGATAGTTACGTGTAATGTGGTAGACATTTCTCTTTTCTTTATTCATTTATTCGTTTTTTACATTCTCTAACAATATATAATGGTAATATATATATATATATTATTACTATTATTATTATATATTTTTTTATTTTTTTGCGTCAAATTTCTGAATTTGTGTTTATGTTATACTTAAATGTTTTAAAGCTACCGCCCCCTCAATCCCCCGTTTCATTACTGCACATATATTCATATAGAATATAAATCTGTTGTTAAAATTAAAAGTTTACTTAAAATAATACAGACAATTTTCGCACGCAAAATTCATTGAAACTTATCAATCTGGATCAAAATTTTCCAGAAACAAACTTATATTAACTTCAAAATACAACATTTCGATCTTCTAAAATTATTCGTTTTTAAGTTACTCTAAGAGACACAGAAAAAGATCAGACGTTAAAAAACTTGACTACGGCAATCAGGAAGGCTCAAAACGTTTAAATATACTAAAAGCAATAGATGAATATTTAGCTTAAAACCATACATTATTTACCATATCTCTATAAGAAATTCATTTCAATCCACGAACAGCTTTCCTGGAAATGGCAAAATATTATTAGCAAAACACATCCACTAAAAATGAAAAAGAATGATATCGCTTAAATATTTGCAGCCCTGTATATCTTTCGAAGATTATATACAGATTACATGGTGCACCTAAATATAATCCTATTGTAATAAAAGCCAAAGTAATAAATCCTATAGTAATCCAGCCTGATATACACTTCCATCAATTTGAAACTATTGTCGCACCTTTATGTAGATATTTTGTGTAGCCCTGTAAACGAAAAGTGAATGATTCCTCTACCATAATCTACAAGAGACGCATATCTTAATATATATAAATCTCGTGTCACAATGTTTGTCCTCAATGGACTCCTAAACCACTTAACCGATTATAATAAAATTCGCACACCATGTGCAGTTCGATCCAACTTGAGAGATAGGATAGTTTAAATCTCAAATTATAGTCGCAATTTTAATATATATATATATATATCTTTATATATAAAAATTACTATGTTTGTCCGCGATGAACTCCTAAACTAATGAGCCGATTTTAATGAAATTTGGACACTGTGTGCAGTTTGGTCCAACTTGAGAGATAGAATAGTTTTTATGGCAAAATTCGCCTCCCAAAAGGGGGGGGAGGGGCCAAAACGTGATTTCACAAACAAACAAACAAAAAATAAATAAAAAAATAGAAATGCAGATAGACTGTTCAAAATTGGTATAGATAGGTTTTAGAGGCCGGCAAATCGAATGAGGATATTTTCGAAAGTGTAAAGTTATTAGGAGGGGCGAGAAAGGGGGCGGAGGGGCAAAAAAATAAAAATAGAGTTACATCGCTCAAAATTGGTACATAGAAGTTTTTGATACCTACAAATCTGTTGCAGATATTTTCGAATTTGTAAAATTATTAAGAGGAGGGGGGGGGGGGGCAGAGAAGCAAAATATAAAAATGGAGTTAGATCGTTCAAAACTGTTGCATAGAATTTTTGATACCAACAAATCGATTGCGGATATTTTCAAATTTGTAAATTTATTAGGAGGGGCGGGAAGAGGGGGGGCAGAGGGGCAAAAAATAAAAATATAGTTAGATCGTTCAAATTGGTGCATACAGGTTTTTTACACCTACAAATAAACTGTAGATATTTTCGAATTTGTAAAATTATTTAAAATAGTCGGGAGAGGGGAGGGCAAAGGGGCAAAATAATAGAAATAAGAGTTAGAGCTTTGAAAATTAGTATTATTAAGTTTGAAGGCCCGATAAATCGATTGCAGATATTTTCGAAAGTATAGAGTTATTAAGAAGGGCGGGAACGGTGGACGAAGAAACGGTGCTCACGGTTTGCACATGTATACGCTGTCACAGGCAGTGGGGGTCCGGACGGATTATTCCACCGATGAGAGAAGATTTTTTTGTATTTTATATCATTTTTCTTTCGATAATATATGGATTCATTATGAGTGTCGAACATTTTTCCCGATCAGATTTTTTTTTCTCTTTTTTTTTTCACATGTTAAAAATTAATGCAATTTTGAGAATTCTTTAATTATAGTGAATCATTTAAAAATAGGGACCAGCGAAGCGGGCTAAGCCTGCTAAGATCAAGGATGGTCTTTATTCGTAAATAATAATTTTAATGTATTGAATATTTTACTACAATATAATTCAACGTATAACATAGCCACAGCAACGCGTGGCCGGGTCTGCTAGTAAATGTATATATATTGGTTTCGTTTGGTTTAGTGCACTGTATAGATGTTAAACTCTCCTTATCAGCACTTTCCGCCATAGACGTAATTTATTTGAATTCTCTAAGGCGTACCTGTACACGAACCATTTGCTTCATCTCAGCGAAAAGCTTAGTGTAGTATCCTTATATCATACACATTTAGAATACTAAGTTTGCACTTCCTTCTACTATTTGTTCTTGAGCAATGTTGATAACACACACAGAGATATGCAAACAGACGGACATGCAGACAGACATACAGACAGGAAGACAGACAGACACACAGACCATTCGATAAATAATTTATGTTCGTATTCAGGGAACCTCAAAACGTGTAAATATAACAAAATCTCACGTTCGAATATTTGACTCCAAAACAATACTATCACTACCTTATGGATAAGAGAAAGTAATATATATATATATATATATATATATTAACTTACATGTAAATATATATATATTTTTTTTTCATGTCAAAAGAAAATATTTAAATAACACGAACGTGTATTTTTTTTTTTTTTTTTTTTTTTTTGGCAACATCTAGATTTTTTAATATTTCATTATTTCATGGCTTTTATTAGAGTTTTAATTAAAATATTGAAATTTTGAACTAAAAAATTATTTTATCAAAATTAAATTTAGAATATAGCACTGGGGGATAGTGTAGCTTTTAATCAGTGAAAGAAGTTTTTAAATCAGTTCAGTAGTTCCAGTGATCACCCTCCGCATGCAAACAAAGTTTCCTTTTTATATAATAGTACAGATTATTTTTATATTATTTTCATTTATTTTTACCTTTTTTACTTTCATATTATTTTATTCTATAATGTATGTATAGTGAAGTACAAAAAATTATAATGAAAATTTAAACCAAGAACCAAACATTTGCTATTAATTTGTGTTTTAATAGCAATTAATAAAGTTAATCTTTTTCTAAACACAGTGAGCTGAAAAATAAAGTTACACTGTAGTGTAATAATTTTAAAATAAGTATGTTTTTCAGAGTTTTTTATCCGTTAAAAACGTTTTGTATATTTTTTCTGCCTTAAAATCATCTCGATTTTCTTCTAACGTAAAAAATATTAATAACACATTTCATAATATTAAGCGAAAAAAAAAAAAAAAAAAAAAAAAAAAATCAATTTTTTTTCTTAGAATTTTAGTTGGACGAATAATTGAAAATTTTGTTCAGGCTGAAAAAAGAAGCCTTTAAAGTTTTTCAATATTAATTACTTAAAGCTAAATTATCTTATCCGTCATTGAAAAATAATTTCAGAGTTAAAACGTTTTAAGAATACGTAACATTATGTTCAAATATATTTTTTTTCTTTCATGGTTTCATTTCAAATAATTTTTTTAGGTTAAAAATATGCTAGAAATACAAACAGAAGTACGATGCATTTTACTATGAAGCTTTGCATTAAAGCAATCAACTGAGGCATGTTTTGCGGTCTAGTAATATTTTTTCTTTTTTCTTTTCTTTTCTTTTTTTTTTTTTTTTACGTGCATTAAAATATGTGATTGAAAAAAAAAAAAAAAAAAAAAAAAAAAAAAGATGTTAAACATTCAATATTTTACGTAATATTGATACATAGTAAAAAGTTTATGCTTGAAATAAAACTGTTTTTTTTTTTTTTTTTTTTTTTTTTACCAAGCAAACAAATATCAATATTTCAGTAGTTTAGTGCATTCTGGTTGTTCGTAACTTTTTTTTTTTTTTTTAAGAAGCTGTAATGGATGGATGGACCAAAAAAGTTTTGTTAAGAAAACCAAATTATTTATTTATTTATTTTTCAGAGATTATATTTTTTTATTCATACAACACTTTTTTACAGTTATACAAACCAACTTGCTTAAAAATGAATTGCTTAAGTACTTAGAAGCTAAGCATTATACTTTCTGCTGGTTGTTGGTAACCTTTTTTTTTTTTTTTTTTTTTTTTTTTTTTCTTTCTTTTTAAGAAGCTGTAATGGATGGATAGACCAAAAAAGTTTTCTTAAGAAAACCAAATTATTTATTTATTTATTTTTCAGAGATTATTTTTTTTTATTATTCACACAACACTTTTTTACAGTTATACAAACCAACTTGCTTAAAAATGAATTACTGTCACGACATAGTCTGATAAAAAACGTCATAGATGTATTTGTAAACAGCCAATATGTTAAGCATGTGATCCCTTCGATTCTCGTAATAAAATATTGGTGGGTCTATATCAACAAAATATTTGTTTAATTTAACAAACTTTTTGTAATTATGAAAAAAACATTCCCTGAGCGTGGCAAAACATTTACAATTTAAACAAGAATTTCCCAGAAATTCTTTTTATAACTAAAATTATCGTTAATTCAGTGCATTACAGTATCGCACAAGATTTTCTAATATCCTTGTTTGAAAATTAATTAAGTTTCAGTATTTATTTATTTACTTTTTTTTATGATTTGTACCAAAATCTAGTTTTGCTATGTGACCGCTACAGGCAAAATGCGTATTTTAATTCAATTGGTTATATATTTAATTGGCAACTCTTGTTCCTACACACGCTTTGGTTAAGATCTCAATTACATTAAAAATAAGTAGTGGATCTACCGATCAAAAAACTCAAGTGTTTTTTGCATCATTCATTACTCAGTAGACCATGTTTTATTAATTCCTCTATATTATTTAAAATAATTATATATATATATATATATATATATATATATATATATATATATATATATATTCATATTATATTCCTTTTTGCTGCATTCTCGCGTTGGTTTATAAATACTTCGTTTTAACTTTTTTAGAATCAGGTTCTTCGTTTTGATTTTCAGATTTTTATTTCATATATATTATATATATACATATATGATTAATTCACTACATAACCACTGGATGTGAGGGTGTGGAGGTACGTACTTCCTAACCTCCCGCTGTATTTGTCTATGTATACCTATTTGTATATGTGTATATATATTTTTGTTTGTCATAGCAATTGTGTTGGTACTTTGTAACTCATAAATACTTGTACAAAATTGGATGCCAAATGATTTCATAAAATATCGAAATTATTTTGTGTATCTTAAACTAATTACCAATTATATGCGTACCCTTTTAAACAGAATTCATGCTTTTATACATTTTATTAACATACCTTTATTTGTGCTTAGTGAAGTGCAACCATGTTAAATGTGTGTCCATAGACTAAAATGGTAGGAAATTATATTTTGTGTCTCTCTACAGAATCCACAGTTATTAGACACACCAATAAAAAATATACAACTAATTCATTGTAAGTCATTAATATTTGAACTAAATTTTACGTAATTAGGATGATTAGAGGAAGTCATAGGAATAATTTTGTGTGGTCCTGTAGATAAAAAATCTAATCTATGCATACCTTTTCTGCAAGGGAAAACATGCTTTTAAGTACCTTAATAATGTATTACAATTACATTTTTCTAAATGTAATGTTAACAAGCTAAAATGCGCTAAAATATCAATCTGTCCATAGGCTCTAATAATATAAAATTATTTTGCGTGTATCTGTAAACAGCCATAATTTTTATATACACTAGTAAAAACTATACTATTTATTATGCAGATTAATTTTTGGAAATATGACTTAAATTGAATACGTAATATTATCAAACCACTTTTGTAAATTCCTGTACATTCATTATTAAATGTAAGCACTCATTTTTTCTACAGAAAAAACATGCTTTATCCTTTGGTGGTGCGCTGACGTCGCTGCGGAGACGCAATTATTAAGCTCCAGCTAGAAAAACCCATCCCGGAAGTGTTTTAGCAAAAATTTACGTTTATAACGTAGCAGAAAAGGGCCGTTTTTTTTTTTTATACCTAAAATTTTAAATTTCTTTTAATTTAATTTTGTTCGTGAATTCTGGTGGTAGTGTAATTTAAATGATCCGAATTACGTTGCGGCGCAAAGGGTTAAGTATCTGAATAAAGAATTTTAATATGATTTTGTTGAATGCTTTCTAACCATGTTTAATTGCGTCGAAACGAAATTCTGCAGATAGACTTTATCGATAAAAAATACTTTGGTGTGTCCCTGTACACGAACCATAAACAATATACACGCCAAAAACTATACAGATATTTTGTAGGGTGTGTAAACATGCGTACTAATTTGCAGATCAATCGTGTGATTGTTGAGGGCACTACTGCAGAACAGATAAATTTTGTTCGTATGCTTAAATGATAACAAGACCTTTAGTGAGTCCCTGTACCCGAATCACAAATAGAATATAAACCCAAAACAATACTATGAAGTTCGTATGTCTCATTGACATATGTACCAATTCGCGAGTAAATCGGTAATTTTTTGCGTCCGTGGTACACACAGACAGACAAACAGATAAACAAACACACAGAACGTAAAATCTTTTTCAGTCTTAACGTAGATTTCTCTACTTACGTTTCGGCAATTGATTTCTTTAGAAATCAGCGCATTTTTATTTCTCCCAATGTTACCGCATTTGTACTGTCAATAATAATAGAAATAATAATAATAATTATTCTTTTTTTAATTACTCTTTATCTAACATTTACACGCAGATTTTTTTTCTACTAAATTAAAATAAGTTCTAAAAGTGTCAAATAAATTTAAGATTAGTATTCTACAATATATTTTTTTAAGTTTTTAAAACATAAACGTTTTATATTAGAAATTGAAAAAAAAAAAATATTGTAATTTTATGAAAATTTCCTAGAATAAATATATTATTTATGTTGTTTTTAGAAGCATTTGGTTGACAAAGTATTGTGGATAGTGTTCTTTTTTGTGAAAATGAAGAACTTTTATTATTATTTTTATTATTATTTGTAAATTATTGTGTTTAAATTTTACAAAATTACATACATATATAAAATGTATTACAATATTAAGTATATTGAAACTTTTAGAGAACTAATTAAACATAAATAAATAAAATTCAAAACTATATTTATTTGTCTATTTAATTACTAGTTTTAATATTGCCTCCCGAATATTTCCCCCCCCCCCTCAATGTCATGTTATTAGGAGCTTAACAATATGTCCTGAAAATATTTCCACATTGCTTTAAGTATTTTTATTAATAAGTAAATCTTTAAGACTGTGTTTATGTTTTGTTTCTGAAAATTAGTATTAAAATTTAACATTTCAATAATAAAGTCGTAAAAAGTTTTAATTTATCAATAATTCTACAAAGTAAACACAAAAAAATTCAGTTTTTTTTTTTTTTTTTTTTTTTTTAATGTAGTGCTGTTTCTTGGACAACCCATGAGAGAAATCTTCTGTTTCTATTTACTCTATTTTGGTTTTAAATGAAAGTGTTTTGTCTAACCAGTAAGAACTTTAAACTCCGCATTGCAGTGGCTTACCCGCAACTTGCGTACCAATCACAGGACGTAAAAATAATGTTTTGCCTGTAAATCTGTCATGACTTTTTACTCGAAGAATCGAAGAGATTTTCTGTCAAGACAAAGTAGACATGACTCTGAATTTTACAGATATTTGTTATAAATATATTTATCGGACCTATTTTTTTAAACGGGGCTTATAATTTAACGGCCCATTAACAATTTTAGTAAAATTTCTTAGAGTGTATGTATCACCCAAATTTAGACTTTGATATAAAATGACTGTCACTTAGCTGCAATAAAGATTTAAAAGTTTTTTTTTTTTTTTTTTTTTTTTTTTTTTAACATATCTTTAAAATGAATGCGAAAACAATTTCATTTATGACAATCTCATTTATGACCGGGATAATAAATTAAAATAAAAAGTTGATAAAATTGTACCTAAAAAACAAAAATAATACTAGATAAAAAACTATCTGGAAAATGAAATAATTATATTTTTATTATTATTAATTTATTATTATAAATAAAATATTTATATCTATAATTACACATGTATTAAAAAATCAAATGACTGATCTGACTTAGCAGTCAGAGAAGATAAATATCGCGTCTTCTGAAACACAATTTTTCTGCTCTGGCTACTGTGATACTGAATTATCACATATGTGCAAATATTAAGTTAAAATTAATTATGAGAATATCAAAAGAATTTTTATTTATCTTTTTTTTTGTTTCAAAGTTAAGGCAAAAGTATTTTAAGTATATACATGAGAAATTTTCCCATTTAAAATTAACGCAGAAAACTTTTTTTTAAATATCCAAAAGTTTGAGTGTACAAAAAAATTATCTTTTCAAATTAATATACTTTCCCAATTACTGAATACTATAATATTTATTTTATCTCTAACTTCTATAAAAGATTTCTTATTCTAAAATTAAACTAGGCGTTTAAAATCGCAATAAATTCTTTCTCAGATTTTGATCTGCATTCGTAAAAATTATCTGTGTTAAGAAACATTAAAACAATCCTTATTTGGTCATACAAGTTGCATCCAGTTAAATACTAATTGCAATATCACCAAATTCAGCAATTCTTAACTTCGGCTTCTTTATTGGCGACACTTAAATAACGAAGTTGGTTTCCTTGAGAAATGTAGGGTAACCCTTATGAAAAATGATCAAGCATTTTGTATACAGGCATTCGAGCATGGGAAAATATTTTCTCTTTACCAGTAAGGAGCTTGGTTAAAGTTTTCGCGAAGAAGGCTCTTCACTCGTCAGAAGAAATACGGCCAAATCAAGTTTCTGTGAATTTTTTTATCCCTTCCCTAGGAATCCGTCTTGGAGTAGCATCTCCAATGCTCCCACTTCCTTTTTTAACATACGCATGGACCTTATATATGTATATATGGCTTATGATCATACTGGATCATTTGTCAATTATTTTCAAGAAGATGTGCTGTTTAAAATACAATTAAAAAAAAAAAAAAACGCAATGCTATTCAAGTAAATAATTTTTTGTTTTCTTTACGTTCATGATATTATTTTGTTGTGAAAAAATTGTCCACGGCTTTAATAAAAGAACTTTGAAAGAATAATTTTATGCATATGCAAAAAAGAAAGGTAACTTGACTACAGCTTTACACAAGATACTGAACATAACGTATTCATTTCAATTTTCTTTAGATGATTTTTTTTATTATTATTATCATTTTTTTTTTTTTTAATTGCAGATATTCGTAAATTAGGGAAATAATTCGGTGCACTTTTAATTTTTATTCATCGTTCATTTTAGCTTGTTTATTAAGCAATTGGGCAACATATTACATGAATTTTTTTATTTTATTTTATTAATTTTTTTATTTATTTTTAACATTAATTTAGGTATTATGTTGAACGTAACACATCTTGAAGTATGTTCAGTTAATTAATTTTTGAAATTGCATATAACGTAATAAGAAAAGTCACATTTAATCTTTAATGTTGTCTAAAATGTCAAATATTGCATTAATTTATAGTTCATTTTAATGATTAAAAAGGTTTTTGTGTTACGGTTAACATTATGTTAAAAATCTTTATAGACAGATTTTTACTTTAAAAAAGTTCAAGATCTTTAATTAAGTTTATTTTGAATATCTTTATCGCTTCATACATCGTCTTAATTTTTGAACACATCATTCTATTAAAAAAAAATACTTTGACGAAAGAAGCGCTTTAATAATTAATAATATTTTGTTAAAAAATAAAGAAAAATAATGATAATTAAATATATATATATATATATATATATAATCTCTAAAAAAAGAAAAATACAAATTTACAATTTTTTATTTTTGCAATAGTCGTATCAAAATATTTAAAAAATTCTCATTGGAAACGAATAATAAAAATCCCTGATGATGCTTTTCTATTAACGGCCCTCTTCACTTACCGTCGCCGGAAGCCCGAGCCAGTGTTTTTCTATGGGGAAATTTTCTTTACAAATAACTTATTAACTAATACATATTTTTGAATTCTGTTTTCACATTCAGAAAATTCCCAACTGTTAAACTGACGGACCTTTTTAATAAATGTACTTTTTTAATTTTTAATATTTTATTTTGAAATTGCAAAATGAAAAAAATTCACACATCGAAAATTCGTATTTTGCAGCTTCAAAATAAAATATAAAAAATTAAAAAAATATTTTTTTTAAAAAAGATGCGTCAATTTAACAGCTGGGAATTTTCAGAATGTAAAAACAGAATTTAAAAATATGTATTAGTTAATAAGTTATTTGTAAAGAAAAATTTCCTATAGAATAACATTAGTTTCGGCTTCCGGCGGCGGTGAGTGAAGCGGGCCCTTAAAGCGAAAAGTTTCGGAAAGTGTTTTTAATATGATATATATATATATATATATATATATATATATATATATGGCAGTGTATTTAGATTTAAGGTAGTTAAGCGTCGTAATAGGGTTATGAATTTAGTCTACAGTAAATAACCTATGAGTATGAGTACTATAAAGTTTAGAATTTAAATGTTTAATTTTATTAAATATTATATATATTAAGTACTGCAATTTTTGTATGTCCTATATAAATATTTCTTAACAAATTATCGTCGATTTCATGAAATAATTTTTATTTAATGTAATATAGCACGATGGTAATCTGAAAACAACTATTAAATAATTATCAACTATTTCTACATGTTCTATAAAAATTTCCAAAAGTATTAAAAAACAAATAAATGCCTATAATTTGAAATATAATAAACAGTTAACCATAAAAAAAAAAAAAAAAAAAAAAAAAAAAGTGAAGAATAATTCTACTTCAGCTTACACATAGAAAACACCCATTTATATTAATTACTGAATATAAACACAAATGTTGAAATAAGCACTAATATTGTTAATTATCATTTTTTTTTTCATGAAATATTTTTTCCAAAATCCCTATCATATGCAACGTCCTGAGCAATTATGATACTAACAAGATAGCGAATATCATTATAGGAATTTATTAGTTTAAAGACCTCTGGAAAATTATCCATATACTTTATGTGTTATAAATTGAAAATATTCAGTCGAAACTTAAACTGGTGTGAATATATATTTTTAATACACTAGAAACACATTGAAGATTCTAACTTTAAAATTTATATCCATCATGTAATTTCTTTAGATTTTTAAAATATCTAGATATGTAAATAATATATTCTTTCATGCATAAGAGAAAAATTCTTTTACTTCTTTAACCCGTTAGTGCCCAGTCGGCCACTGGTGGGGCGTACTCAAAGTAAGTAATTTCAAGGTTAGTAAAGAGTGTGTTTAAAGTTTCTAGTCATTAACCTCAGTAAGTAACGGGGTTAAAGTGTAGTTCACTCAAGGTAAGTTCAATGTAAGTAAATTCAAAATGAGTGAAGAGTGTTTAAACTTTTTTAGCCATTACTTCAGCAAGTGAGGAGGTGAAGAATATTTCACTCAAGGTAAGTTCAAGGTAAGCTACTTTAACGTAAGTTCACGAATGAGAAAGAAATTTAAATTATTTCAGATATTTTTTGTTTCTTAACATTTGTTTTAAGTATAATTATTCTCCTTACTGCTTCAATTCATGATATATATTTACATAACTGTATTTTTTATTTTACTAATGCATGTTTAAGTGCTTTTAGGAAGCTAAACTAAATTTATGTTTTCTTTTTTTTTTTTTTTTTTTTTTTTTCTTTAACCTTTCGGTTTTTAAAAAATTATGACTACTGAAACAGTACCTACCCTCTTTTTTCCTGTAATAATATTTTTATATTCATCTACAGTTTTATTTTGTAATATTGTAAGTAAATTAATTAACCTATGCAGCAACAGGAACATCTTAAAAAATCATAAAGATCATTTTTATGTTTTTAAATCTATGTGTAAATTTAGTCATCTTTAGAGTGTTATTCTTAGTTTTGGTAAAGATGGTGCTTCGTACTACGAACCCGTTATACATATTTGTAAGACTATATTTCTCAAATTATTTGAGTATTTTTATAAAAGTTTATATAAATAAATTAAATAAAAAAAATATATATATATATTTGATCTTTAAATCGCTCAGTTAAAGAAAGTTGAGAAAGAAAGCTTCTTTTTTAAATGTCTTATAATATTTTATTCATGAATACTTTTTTTTTTTTTTTTTTTCAAGCAAAATAATGAATACGCATGTATGTTGCAATGATATTACTTGTCTGAGAAACATTGAACCCCCCCCCCTCTCCCACCCCCGCACACACGTACAAACACATACTTGCTAAAACAAACTAATCAGATTTATTCAATAACTCTAAATAAATTTTATTGCACAAGTCAATTTGAAAGGGGAAAAAAAGAAAATTGCCTACACATATTATTTTTTAGCTACTGAATGAAGATATCCCTTTAGGAATTTCTGAACCCATCCTGAAAAATGTTCTGGTCATGAAGAACAGATTTTCTCGATTTGTACAAAAACAGAAATTTGTATAGCTAATAACAGCGGAAAAAGATTGTGCATGCACAAAATGTGAAAGAGAGCCGTTAATCAAGTGTGTTTTTATATCGGGATGCGAGAATTGTATAATTTTAATCATACTGATTTAAATTACGATTTAATCAAATGAATTAAAACTAATCATATTGACGATTTCTCTTTTAGATTCATTATAATTGGTATATGGATAATGCTCATCATTCCTGTTTGAAAAAAAAAAAAAAGAAAGAAAAAAAGAAAGAAAAAAAAACTTGTTGCTTGTAATAAGAAAAAAACATTTTTATTTTTAAAGTGGTTTATGCATTTCATTACATTTAAACTGCAGAGTTTAACCTGTAAGTTTACTGTGTAATAAGTGAATTACGGCCAGTGGCTAAATAAGCCAATATTCTGCACACTTTTTTATTTATTTATTTATTTTAAGTATTATAAAAGTTTACATGCGGTCAAATGTCAGTATAAAATTACAATACTGAGCGATCATGAAATTTTGATTATTTGCGTTAGTAATCTCAATACAAAAATGGGTAAACACCTTGCATTGCGGGAAATGCAAGTTGCATTTCACGATTCGAACCTATAAATAAAACTGCAACTGTATAGGAGGGGGAGGAATCCACTGTAAACCATGGAATAAGGACGCTTTCACATGTGGCGTGACATTACTCTTCCTTAGGGTTCCATTCTTTCAGTTCGGAGCACCTTGGAGTAAGGGTGTCGTTATTCTAACTTGTGGTGCCATCTTTCACCCCTTGAACCACCCTGAATTAGCGGTGCCATTTTTCTATACTATGGTGCCATTTGGCACCCCTAGGGATATCACCAGCAAAACAAGCTTTTTACCCTCAGAGGGTGCCATGTGTCACCTGTAGTTTTAACAGTGTGGCGTCATTAATTATTATTTAAGCATTTGGATAGACATTTTATGATTTTTCATTCTTCACACATGTATTTGCTTTTTGCGCAGGTATACTAATTTAAATCAAGTTGAATAATAATATAATACTTTCGAGATCTTTGTCAACATATAACATGAAATTAATCTGCTATCTCAAAGTTTTTCTATTTCGAAGTTTTCTCGTTAGAACACTATACGTCAATAAATGAGGATAGGCTTTAAATTTAAACTACCAGAAAAATTGATTAATTTAATATATTTTACTGTCAGTTGTCTATATTAATTTAGAAGTGAAATAATCAGCTAATAATATTTTGCAAAATTAATTCGGGTGTTAACGCGATAATATCCAAAAATCACTTGAATATTTCCTGAAGTTTAATTGCATCATGTTGTCTTCTTGAGAGGTTATGTCATCATTGTTAATATATATGTAGGACTAATTTAACAAATGAAATGAAATAAAACCCCAAAACACACAGAAGTCTTCATCAAGGAGGCCTTTCCGTGTAGGAGTTAAAGAGAAGTTTCTGAAAGGATAGTAGCAATTAGCCAATAACCATTCTTAGCCCCCAACTTCTCACAAAACAGAAAACCACCTTTAACAGAATAGAAATCTAACAGATCTGAAATAGATCAAAAGAGGAAAACATTGAAACATTCGGTTATAAGTTAAGACATGACAGTTAATTTTCAAGGATTTTAAGAGCTATTTTTAAATCACAATCATTATTGCATAAAATGCGAATTCTTTTGAACTGTGTGAACATATGAAAGGTACAAAATATTTGTAAAGAAATCCTAAAGTCATGGTCGTTAACTAAAATGTTTAAAGCCATTTAAGAAAAGGGGGGGAACAAATTTAAAATTTATTATAATAATATGTAAAACAGAGAAAGCTAGCGCTAAATGCTGCTTAGCTAAACAATGTTTTTTAAAATACGAAATTTTTTTAAAGCGAAAATGTGTACGATATAAAATGATATAAAATTAAAGATTATATATATATATATATATATATATATTTGAAATATGATAAATTTTAATTAATTTGTTTATTTTTGCATGGCAAGGATAAAAAATTAAACAAATACACAAGAATTTAGTACACTAGAAATATATTGAAAAGTGTTACTTTAAAATTTATATCCATCATGTAATTTCTTTAGATTTTTAAAATTACCCTTTCCAAATATATGAATAATATATTCTTTCATGCATAAGAGAAAAAAATTATTTTACTTCTTTAATATCCAATAATCACCTGAATATTTCCTAAAGTTTAACTGCATCATGTTGTCTGCTTGAGAGATTATGTCAGCATTGTTATTTTAGAGTCACATACTTTTTCTTCTTGAATACAAATAATGTCACGTATCACATTCCGCTGAATGAAAAAGAAAATTTTACTGAAAGTTTAATTCTCGCTGCTCAGAATAAAGATTTGTGATACATATTTAATACAGCACAATTCTTAAAACAGCACAAAACTTAAGAATTGATGTATATGTCTGTTTTTCTATAAAATGATACGAAGTAGATATTTTAGATTTCAAGATATTTAAATTTTAGAACATTTTTGATAAAGGCAGACATCTATAAATCTGATCTGAAATAAATATTTATGAATTTTTCAGAAGTAAGAAAGGTATATAACTTTTGAATAAAGAAATACCTTATTTATTTCTTAGTATGAATATTTAGAAATTAGAAATACAGTCATATATTTTTCTTTAAAACAGAAAAAATATAGAAGGACTTATCTGAAAATAAATTCACGAAAAAGCTTTTATAATTGTAAAAGTATTTTATAGTAAATATTTTTAGTATTAAATGGAAATATTATATTTCTTTATTCATTTAAAATACAAAAGTTATGAGGCATCATTTTACAGAAAACGTGAAAATTAATGTCGTTTGTATACCTTAATGTGTTTTATACAGTTATCACGTTCATAAATATAGGAAAATATCCACGTATGACATATATTTATAATAAATATTTTTAAATATTAATATTTATCTTAAAGTAATCTCATATGAATCAAATTTCAGTTTATAAAAAGTATTATTTATATTTAAAATATGATAGATTTTAATTAAATTCTTTATTTTTGCATGATAATAATCAAAAAACCTCTTCTAACTCTGAAAAAGAAAATTGTACATAATAATAAGTGTATTGAAAACATGTGTATATGCTTCTCAATATATCCCTCAACCCACCAAAATAAATAAATAAATAAATACAAATATAGTATATTTACTTAATTTAACGCAAATGGTCTAAAAGATTTTATTCTCACTACTTATTTTCTGAATTGTCCAATAACTGTTATCCACTTCATCAGTTATCCTAAGGTGAATCGGGGGCAAACATAGCCTTCCACATATTACAGTGGCCGGTGAAAAGGTTAAAATAACTATATATCTGATTATTTATTTGTATACCTACATATGCCTTTCCGACCCAGGCCGTACGATCCTGATGGTTAGACGTCCACGACACCCGAATACATTTTTGCATTTGGAACAGTGGTATGTAATAAAATCAGAAAATGGACGATCTAGTTAATTAGAAGAAAGTGTAAAGTACAATTTCCAATCAACAAATGTCGGTTATAGTCCACAGTCTTCAAAAACAGAAGAATGTGTTTCGGGTAGGAAAGGGATATGAAAAAGTGCAAATGTGTATTTTGAAGAATGTATAATGCATTTGTGTAGGCTTTAAAAAGAAAATGCGTCCAGATTAATGAAAGTACTTCTTATTAATGAATAAACTTCAATACTTATCAGTTTGCGTTTAATAGTTTAAAAACGAAATTTTATAAAACTAAATGTTGGCTACAGTCCGAAGTATGTATGTATAAGGCAGGAAATTTTTTAAATAAAATATTATTTTGTAAAATACCTTACTGAATGTATACGATGTTCAGGTGCACGGAGGTTTGAGGCACCTTCTTATATTCAGCTTCTGGAACGTTTACTTTTATTGTTTGTTCGTATTTCTTGCGTATTACCCTATTTTCGATTAAAAAAAAAAAAAAAAAAAGATAGTAAAAGAGAATAAAAGGAAAAAAGAAAAAAGAAGAAATTCTGCATTTAATACTACAACATGCAAATAAATATTATTACAAATATTTATTTCTCATGTAAGACGTTTTAGAATATATATCAGCCATTTTTGTTAATTTACTCAAATTTAAAAAAAATAGTAATGATTCATAATATTAAATAAGGTTAAACGTGTTTCATACTGATAATAAATAGAAAAACTACATTCAAGAATTTGTATTTAAAATACAAATTTTGTTCTTAAGCAATATTGCTGTTATACTAAATTTTTAGTAAATTTCATAGAACCAACAACATTATTTATTTTTTATAGAGTAATGAGATATTCTTATGCATTCTACGAGATAATTAAATTTTCTGAATATATATATATATATATATATATATATATATATATATTTCCTGATATATATGTACGCACATAAAACTATTTTAATAATTAAAAAAAATTATTAAAATCAGTTTATAAAACCTACACGCTCTTCATAAATCACAATTTATAATTTTTAAGAAGATCATATAATCTTTTTTAATTGTTATTATAAATATATTTTTTTTATTTTTAGTTACATAATATAATTGGATGTTGAAGATTTATAGTTCATAACATGCAGTATTTCTTTGTCACCACAAAGCATTGCTTTGAGACCATATGAAACAAGAAATATAATCAGATCAACAGCTTGCGCAATAGAAAGAAGTTAAAATGTTTCAGACACTGACAAAATCTTATATGATAATTGATATCGTTTTATCTATAGATAAGGCTCTCAATACACTACATGCACTACAGTATGAGTAAATTATAAAATGTCGCCCGCAGTAGTTCAGAAGAGACTATAAAATTAAATTATTCCAGATGTTAAAGGAACACTAAAAAGCCTGTGTAAAATAATAATAATAAGTAGAAAAATATTGAGGCGATGTTTAAATAAAACTTCTTATTTTAAGCGTTGTTGGAATAAATAGCAAAGTAAAGCAGGTCTTCGGTTTATTGAAGTATAAGATTATATCTCATATTTCATGAACATGTATTTGCGTGCTTATTAAACATAAAGTAGGACGCATATTTCAGGAAGAAATCTAGAAAAGAAAATATTCATTTCGTCACCAAATGGTTAAACCACATGTTCTGATACAACGTTCTTATAATGTGTTACAAGTTAGGATAGAACTCCAGAAGTTTACTAAATAGCAACTAGATATTTAAAGCGACCTTTACAGAAGAACAACCTCTCTTAATAATTGAGATTCGCACACATGAATGAAACAATGGTAACGCTAATAAAATTAGTAAACAAATATTAAGGTAATGCTCAATTTTCTCAAAAGAACACTCTCATATATGGATTTATAGTGTAAGTTTCTTATTATAAGCGCAATTTAAAACACAACGTGGATAAGATTTTTTTTTATTCGGTGTATGTTGAATTTAATTTACAGGGAAATGAAGGCAGTACTACATAATCCGAAAATAAATGTCCTCATCTCTTTTTCAAAATCTGTAATCAGTAAAAGGTTTACTCTTACGATATCATCAAATAAAAATTGCTTAGTACATTTGAAAACATATTTTTTGTAATTCTATTTAACTTGTACATAAAGAACACCTGTACAAGGTGAATGTAGACTAAGCGACGACAGAAAAAAAAAAAAAAAAAAAAAGAAAAAGCCGCACTTCGATATTTTCCATTTTTCTTTCTGTAATCGCTAATTTTATTGTTTCAAAAGTAAATTTTTGAACAGATTTTAATACGTCATGTTCCGCGTGCAAATTTAGGATTGATCCAAGTGTTAAAAACAAGTTGCAATTTTTCGGTTGCAATTTTAGAAAGTACATCAAAAATGGCAAGAATAAGGCAGTTATCGATACCCCCCCCCCCCCCAAAAAAAAAAAAAAAAAAAAATAATAATAATAATAATAATAATTTTTCAGCGAATAAAAAAAAAAAAAAAAAAAAAAAAAAAAAACAATAATAATACGTGGGATGTTAAAATAAATAAATGCTAACAAAATATTAGTGATCTGATTTAGCAAGATATAATATTTTTGGCTGTTTAAACTGCACATTTGTCCTTAGGCGGCCACGTTACTCATCCAGTCGGAATGACCGCAAGTTAAAAAGCCAGCGCTTAAAAAATCAGTTTATATTACATTTAGAACACAGCAGGGATTCAGAAGAAGCGTTTAGTAACATAATTTATCTAAATACAGTAAAATAGCAATTAAAGCAGGTTTAATTCCCGTAAAATCTGAAAAAAAAACCATTCTTAACTAAAGAATAAGAAAACCAAGACATTAGATGGTTAAAAGAAATAAAAAATGATCATTTAATTACTGGGCTGAAGTTGTTCTCTCTGATGAGTCAAGTTTAAATTATTTCGAACTGACGAAAACAAGCAGATCTGATCACGAAAATGTGACTGACTTAATGAAAATCGCACTTTTAAAACAATGACATATTCCCCGTACATTACGATACGAAAATGCATAACTTTTCGGTGACTCTAGCAAATTTTCATGTTTAAGGGATCGATTAACACCAAATAAAACTTGGTTATTAAAAATTTGATATCTGATCGACTACTTTAGGGGTATTTCAGACTCTTCAGTAATCAGCATTTCGAGATCATAAAGCACCTTGTTATATGACGCTTGTGATGCATTTATTTGATTCAAGCTGTTAAAATTCCTTATTCATTCTCATGAGCATCTATAATTTTGTAAGTTATCATAACTTTTTTTACTTAAAATTAATTCCCGCAAGGAAAATCGTAGGATTTCTTCTTTATTAGACCTGAAAATTAACCTAATCTCAATCCGCTCGAAAATGTTTGTCTATAAAAGAGATTGGGGATTAGAAATTTGTAGTCTAAAACTTTGAAAGAACTAGAAAAAAATATTTATAATATTTGGCGCAGTGAAATTTCTGAGTTTCATGTTAAAAAACTGTAAAATACTATGCCATTGCGCATTGAAGCAGTAATTTCATGTAATGGCGCAATTATCCATTCCTGAATACATATTTTTATTAAATAATTGTTTAGATCTAACAAATAAATAGTTTTATTTCACACATTAAAATTGAACTTGTTTATTTCATATAATAAATCATGATAGAATACAAAGTATATGTTTATTATAGTACGTTTTAAAAAAAAAAAAATGTAAATTTTTATTAAATACTTCATAGAGTCTAATAAAACGAATTATTAAATCAAAAATGTACATAGGTATCATGCTATGACTTCCTTATTATAAAAACACAACAATTTTATTTGTTGCAATCATTAGTTTTTGATTTATTACAAACCCAAAAGGTATAAGTCAATTTTTCTGCAGTGCGGCTTCTTTTTTTTTTTTTTGTCGCTTAGTGTATATATTCCGATATAATGACCATAATTATGTGTATATTATATAAAATTTCGTGTTATTAAAAAAAAGTGTGTTATTAGTATTATAATTATAAAAAAATGGGATAATTCGCATATGCTCATACGAACTGTTACATTGTTAATAAATAATAATAATATGAAAATTATATCCTAAAATGTACAATTTTTATTAAATATTAGAATGCATTTGTATAATTAATACGAAGTTCATATATTGAAACAGTTTATTTCGTAATATAAAGCCATAGCCTCCTAAACTAGATGCATGTCGCGTAGCTCGGAAACCTGGCAACAGTTGAAGCGGTAGGCAGCGCCACCTGGTACAGATTGCGTGACAACAGCTACCAAAAATGTTAAAAGTGGGATATGATATACATAAAAGGCAAATAGAATGGAATAAACGTCGATTATATGCATCATATATCACTTCTTAAAATTAATTGGTGACAGTTGAATAAAAAAGTCGCGATATCTGTACTAGGTGGCGCTGTCTACCACTTCAACTGTTACCAAGTTTCCGAGCAACTCGACAGGCATCTAGTTTAACAGGTTATGATGAAACATACCACACGAATGGCTTATACTGGAATCGCTTTACATACATTAATTTTCTGCTTCCTAAATGTCTAGATAATACCATTATAATGTATAGCCCCATTATATTTTTTTTAATTTATTTTTATTTATTTATTTATTTATTTTCTGAAACGTTTTTACAATTATATTGTATTCTTGATTATTCTCTTTCCCCTCTTAGATAAATAAAAAAGGATTATCAAAGCTATGTTAAGTGAATATTCTGTATATTTTATATTAAATAATGTGGAATTTAACACACAGATAATTATTACAAATAAATAAAGTGCAGTTACATTAATATATATATATATATATATATATATATATATATATATATATATATATATATATATATATATATATATATGTATATATGTATGTATGTATGTATGTATGTATACATATATATATATATTAGTTTTTCTTGTATGCATTTTATAAAAACATTCACACACATCATTAATATTTTAGAAACATAAATGTATGGTATATAAGATATTAAATATTTAAAAGTAAAACTCCTTTGCAGACATGAGATATTTTGTCCAATGGGACAGTAAATTTTGCCGAATTATCAATTTGTCCTTATAGGGCAAAGGAAAAATATAGAATGCATTTATATAATATAAAAAGGAAAGCTTAACATTTTGTCCCTATAGGAATCTGAACCTAAAATCTTTATATGAAAGAAATAGTAGTTAAATGTAAGGTGTTGAAAGACATAATATACTAGCAAGTAAATATAATATGAAATAACCTAACGAGGATTTTTTTCGATACTTAGAAAATCAGATTTTAAAATATATAAAAATATGAGGATGGTTTGTCATAATTTTAAATTTTAGAAACTGAGAAGTTTCTCCTTTAAATACAGATTTTCTCGAAAAGTTACATTATTAATAATTAATCGAGACAAAGTCATTTTAAGGTAATCCATTTCATTTATTAAGTGTAATAAACCTGGCTCTAAAGTGATAACGGCTTTATAAACGTTATCATTGAGAAAAGCATACACTGAAAATATAACCAGAGGAAAAGCTCACTACGTTTGTTATATAGTTACAATAATCAGAATAAAAAAAATAGATATTGTACAATTTTAATGAAATTCCTATTTTAAATACATTATAATTAAATATACAGTTTTCTGTACTTTTAATAATTCGCGAAAATATCAAAAAATTAACAGAACTCGGAGAATTTTATTACATTTTCGTTCATTATTATTTTTCTACATACAATTTTCTTATTTAAAGATTTTTTTTTTTTTTTTTTTTTTTTTCAAATGAAATTACCTTTTATTTGAAAAATTCTCATTAAAAAACTAAAATTTTCTCTTTGGAAACAATCTAAACAAAAGTCTTTGGAAACAATCTAAATTTTAAAATTATTTCCAGCCTATACATGACAATTTATGTTACTGGTTTATACATACATTAATTTCTCTCACAAAATAATTATAATGCATCTTACTATAAAACACGTATTAAATAAAATATATTTTCATTTTGATATCTTGCTGTATTTAAAAAGTTTGGAAACGTGTTTTTAAATATAAATGAAACAGTATTTGGATATTTAGATTAATAATTTAGTCATAGTTATTTAAAAACTTTGATTGGTTGGGCTTTACAGTAGCAGTAGTGCTGCGCAATGGGCAGTGTGCGACTCACCCCTAGAGATTGGATAAATGCCATCACAATTTTTATCCACCACGGAAGGGATGTCTCTTCCACTTTGGTGGCTTCCATAGGTATAAATTCGTTGCGAACAGGGAGGATATTGCGGCCACAACGGATTTAACGTGCACCACTCACCATTAGTGTACCCGGTGGTCTTTGGTCGACTCGAGTATCGAAACCGCAAACTTTCAATTATGAGTTCATTGGTGTGACAGGGCTACCGCCCCCAACTCCCCCCCCCCCCCAAAAAAAAAAGTTTAAAAATAGTAATATTATATTGTCATTATAGAATAATAACACTTTAATTATTTTTTTTTTTTCTATAGCAGTTAGAAAAAATTTGTAAATGCTTTGTTCTATTTATTTACAGTTATTTTATGAAAAATAATATGTATAAATAATTTAAACATAAAATAATAATAATAATAATAATAATAATAATAATAAATAATCAAAGTAGCGTCCACAATTGCCAGGGTATTTACAGATTGCAGTTAATATCAAAGTTAAAATGAAACCGCACACAGATACCCGTACGCATGTATATATATATATATATATATATATATATATATATATATATATATATATATATATATATTATCATAAGAATCAGCTTAATATATACTGTTGTAAAAAATTTTGAATTCCAAAAGTAAGCTTATTACTATTAAGCTTATAACTGTTATTGCCTTATTGATCAAAATATAGATTAGATATGTAATAGCATGTCATAAAAAAATCGCTGTACAAAATAGTAAGCAATCCAAACATAAATATTCCTTATGCATAACATTTTTACGTTACATAATAGGCCATTTAACTCAATCATTCTTCAATTCATTATCTAAAAATAAAATAAATAAATTTAAAAATAGTTATTTGTGAATATCACTGAAAAACAGAAGTAATGATATATGAATAAATATAGTAAAAAAGAACGAGCTAATGGCTATTAACTTATGTTTTAATGTAGTAATGAAAAAATATTTTTTCTTGATCCCAGTGAACCGAAAAATAACGTTTCACTGCTGCGGAAAAATTTTAAATAACCGATAATTTTCTTCAAAGACCATTTTTTCTTTGAGTTATTTTTATTTTATTTTATATTTATTACTATTTTTTTTCTTTAGAACTTATCCAATTTCTTACAATTTAAAAGAAAATATTTTTGTTCAAAATTTCTCATGATAAGAAAAATCGAACATTTGTTTAGAAACTTAATTTTAGTTAGATGAATAATTGAAATATCTGTTCAACTTGAACTACAAAACTTTTATGTTTTTCTATATTTATGTTTATTGAAAATGTATTATCTTGTCCTTTATTGGAAATAATTTTAAAAGTTAAATTGTATTTAGATTTAGCAACAATAGTTTTCAAATAAATAAATTCGCGTTATGTCTGCCATTACAGTAAAGGATTACCATTTTTTTAATTAAAAATTTTTCAGGAATGCAAGCAAAAGCATAAGGCATTTCAAAATTATACTTGATACATAGGAGTTTAAATAACTGGTATGTTAAAGTTTAATATATATATATATATATATATATATATATATATATATATATATATATATATTGAATAAAAGTTATCTTATGTGCATAATTATTTGGAAATGAGAAATTAAGAAATATGCCAGGTGTCCCTGAATTGTCTGCCAGAAAGGATTAAAATTGCAGGGGTAAAATGTCACTTCATGATGGATGCGAATTTTAGTACGTGGGAGGGGAAAAAATTTTTCAGTGAAATTTTTAAGAAGTTGTTGCGTCACTGTCTGATCAAGTAAAAGTGCTCAATCATTAATGAGAACAATACTTTACCAAACCATGCGTCGGTAATTATTTGTATTTTACTCAGTTTTCTGAACATCTCGCATAAAGCAGCAGTATTGATTGTTAGATTTCGTGAAAGGGATTCTCCAAAAAATGTCGTACCTATCCCAATATACTGTACATGATAAATGATTTTTCGACAAGTTATTGATGATTTGGTTTTCATCGTTGTTGGAAATGTCTTATGACTTTACTTTAATGAACTTTTACTTTTTTTTACGAATTTTACTTTTTTTTATTCAAGCATTACGTAAGTGGCACACAAGTCTCATCCCTAGTGCAAGTTGTGCCAAAAACTGAAACGTTGAACTTCTATTTCATACTGTGCTGCTCTGTAATTTTGTTTCATATTTGCCGAGCACACAAATATGATAATATATACATTTTTCGGAAACATTTTATTAAAAAATAAATAAATAAATACAGAAAAATACATGCAATGGCCTTACAGTTATTTTGCTTATTCTATTCTACATAATATTCTGTTTAATACCTTTTAGCAAATCAATGTAAACCAAAGTACGGTCACCCACGACGATCTTTATTTTGAACCTCTTACATATTTTTAAATGAAACTTTGCATGAAAATGTATAGATGTTATTTGCATCACTCATCACTTTTTGTCTGTAAAGTTAATTAGTTTGTCTTTGCATTTAAATCGGATTTGTTTTCCTTTTCATTAAGAAAGTAGATGACAGAGAGTAACAGACAATGGGTGATATGCTCAAATTATTAAACATTTTATTAGCTTATTATGAAAGCGACGCAATACTCAGCAAACTAAAAAGGACATCAGTAGAATGACCATGAGTCAGCAGATTAAACATTAAATCACGAATGCAACGCTCGAGGAAAAAAAAAAGAGCTTATTGAAATTTTATATTTATTAATTTGACTTATTTTACTTAGGCAGAACACATTAGAATTATATAAAATGTATCAATATTTTTTGTTTAATGTGTACTTTAAAAATATGGTCTAAGATGTACATATTTCATTATTTTTTGGGATTTCTCTATTAATAGCTATATTAAACATATTGCGCTTCTTTAATATTTTGCATAAAATTGCATAAATTTATAATCTTTAAAAATACGCATTTAAAAAAAAACGCTTTAAAAGAAGTCATACTCAACTATTTTCAAATTGCAAATAATTTAGACATGAAACAAAGTATGCGCCACTTAACATTATATTATTAAATCGTATTCCTGATTTAATCATCTTTCCTTGTCTACGGTGTTTACATTAATTTAAGAAAAAAGTGCATTTGTATATTTTTTACCAAAAAAAAAAAATTATATAAAAAATAAAATACAATAAAAACGGTGGAGGTTGGTGGGCAGATGCTCGATTAAGGAGGATGGGAGGTGTTGTTTGGCTGGATGGTTGGGAGGGATTGTGATTCTCGCGTATTTATATGTGTGTGCATATATATATATATATATATTGTAAATGTATATATAGATATGTATATGTATTTATAAATAATACTTAAAAAAGTGTTTGCTTTATAGATTCTAAAAAAAAAAGACACACACACACACACAAAAAAAAAAAAAAAAGCTGATAATTTAAAAAAAAATTATTATCATATTATTGACTTTCAAATTAGTTAATTTGACCATGGAAGCATTTATCAAATCTACATTTAAATATATATATATATATATATATATATATATACATATATATATGTATTAATTAATTAATTAAAAAAATAACCTCAATTTTAATTACATATTGCATTGTGTTCTTTTATTAACTCTAAATTGGATTTTTAAATGATAGCATTTGATTAGATTTTATTCAGCATACACACACACAAAAAAAAAAAAAAAAAAAAAAAAAATAGGGTCATTACTTTTTTTACACTCTAAAAGATGGCGCTCCATACTCACAAGTTTGATTTTATGTTTCAACAAAATGACACTTATGAGTTTCCGAATTTTCGTAAATCAAATTAATCTCAATTTTTAATCAAAATTTAATTTTAAATTATCGCTTTTAGGTTAATTAAAAGTCAAACAGTTCACTGAACTTTATCGTTCAGTTGACAAATACAATTCACAAAATAAATTATTCGTTCAGTTATTTGATACGATTCCAAAATTAACTGTGAATTTAACTGTATACAGCCTTTTATAGCAGTTTTTCATGTGTAATGTATATTAAACTTTAGTTTTATTAATTATTACTATTATTTCATTTAACTATTATTATAAATATTTCAATTAATATTTTTTGAAATTGCTGCTTGAATTTTAATAAGTTTGATTCTCATTTGGTTTTTCACATATTATTCTTTCAGTTTAAACTTTTATTTTTTCTTTTTTTTTTTTTTTTTGGGGGGGGGGAGGGGTGTTATTGGGTATAGCTTCTTGTAAATGTTCAGTAATTTGCATACAAGAAGACAGAAATAACACCTATTTCACATGCAATATCAATTCTATACGCTTGAAAACTTAATGAATTTCCATGCTTCAATTTAAGATTTCTTGATATTCGTAATCTTTCTTTGTATTTTTCTCTTTCATCTTATTCAATATTTCTTGGTTTCATCTATTTAATATTTGAATAGGTTTTCATTTCAATTTAAGGTAGTTTGATATTCGTAAATGTTTTTTGTATTTTTTCTGTTTCATCTTATTCAATGTTTTTTCTTTTAATCTATTCAATGTTTTAAAAAGTTATATATATATATATATATATATATATATATATATATATATATATATATATATATATATACCGCTTCTTAATAAATTAGTGCAAATCTCAAAAATCCACCATAAAAGAATTAATATACGCGGGGAAAAGTTTCAATTTCATTTAATATTATCAGGGGGACTGTCAGGCGAAATCAGACATTTTGTCTGACATTAGGTTTTCTAAATGAGAATTATCATCTGATGAAAAACTGTCTGCTTTCATAAATTAAATAAAAGAAGGTGAAAAACATTTTAAATCTTTATCTTACAGATTAAGTGCAGAATGGCAGAGTGGATTATTGCTCATATATATAGGTAGGAAAGCGGACTGTAGAGTCAGAGTAGCAACCCGTAGGAATTTAAGTAACTGGAGCTGTAAGCCAATAGTTATTTGGGATGAAGAAAGCTATGTAAAATTATGAATATGTGGATTTTATGTAATTTTTCCAACAATCACAGCAAAATCCCAAATAATGATATTTTTATGATTTTTATAGATATGGAAAGCTTCTAGAAAATCGAGTTTATGTAAGTGTTTAGGCTTACACATTATTTTAGCTGAATAAGCCATAATTCCAACATTAATACCTACCCCTTTCCCTACCTATATCTATATGATCAATAATCCTCTTCCTCAGTCTGCGCTGATAACAGCATGCTAAACGCTACAAAAACTGTAGTCGGCACTTATATATGTACTAGCAGGCTTTGCCCGCTTCGCTGGACTTTAAACTTAAATGAGTTGTTAAAATTCCATATCTTTATTAATAACCTAAGTTCTCGCTGTGATTGATAGAGGTTTTCTCACTCGCAACGTGAGGATTCTGGGTCCCCACTGTCTTCGGCACAACTTACCCACTTCTTATTTCCCCTTCCTCAGCGGGTGAGTTCGAAGTTTTGCGAAATCCCACTAATGTACATAATTCGTACACTTAATCAATATCCATACACCAAAATTCGCCATTCTAAGATAATTCAAAGCGAATTCAAACGGAAAAACATATTTTTACACATGTTTATTGCCTTCCGACTCCGAGAAGGGGGGGGGGGGTATTTCGAATTTCGTGAAATCCAGTTACAATAAGTGCCGGATGCATACAAACAATTTACGCACCAAATTTCGGAACAACTGCAATATTTCCCCACAGCTGAACATGGCGATTTATTTTTGGCGATTATGGCTAAATCATAAATCATATAGCATAAATGATAAAATTGTAAGCTGAATTATAAATCAAATCATAAAATCATAAATCCAAAATAAAAAGCATGCAGGCTGCCATATTATATCGCAAACAGTTCAGAACGACATCGTTATCGTTCAAATCGGCTCCAAAGAAAAGTGGCCGAATTCAACTGTGGGGAAATACTATAGTTGTACCTAAATTTCGTGACCACAGAAGTCTTTAATAGAAAATATTATAAATAAATAAATACAAAAAGCACAGCTTTAATATGGGACCCCTTTGGTGACTTTAAATATTTTAAGCCATTTTTGCGATGAACTGAATTGGCTATATCAATTGTGCAATTAAAGATCTTGGCGAGAAACGTCCGAGCTACTTCGGTGCCGAATTTCAAATTTTGCCAAAAGGATCCGATACTAAAGCTGTTCCATACACAAAATAAATAAATAAATAAAATAAAATAATAAAATAAAATGAAAACTCTTTTCTGATATTTACAAAATAAAAATAAAAAATCTTAATAAAATACAAATTATAATCATTTAAAATTAAGGGGAAAATATATGAAAGAACCTCCTAAGGTACACAATAACAACAAAAATTTTTTTGTTACTGCGGGGAAGAAAAGTACTGCTTAATTAAATAAAAATATTGAACTAATGCCAAATTTCTCTATGAAAATATTTATCCAAAAACAAATTCCTGATTAAAAAAAAATCACCAACTTTTGTAGATATTTTTCTCTCTAATTTTTATTATTATCCATGTGAAATTAAAAATATTTCATTTTATTTCTGGAAAATAAATATATATATAAACATAAACTTTTTCTACCGAATCTGGGTTGAAAACGGAAAAAGGATAAAATAAATTATAAATATCAGACCTATGTTTATAAATTTGATACCAAATGAAAGGGATGATTTTTCTGAATACAGGGGTGCAAAAAGTTTTTCGATGCGACAATTAGATTTTTAAAAAATAACTAAAGTATGAAATTTAAGTAGCAATGGAAAAAAGGAAAAATAAATTAGAAATATCGGACCTATCGATACAAATTCAGAACCAAACGAAAGGAGTGATTTTTCTAAATCCTGGGGTGTAAAGAGTTTTTCGATACGACAATTAGATTTTTTAAAATTAACTAAGGTATGGAATTTAGATGGCAACACTTATTTCAACCTTTTCATAATTTGTTGTGCGAATCACGCGAATAAAAAGTCTTTATCTTAAAAATTTATTTTTATATTTTATTTTTCTATTCAAAGCGTTTTAGTGAAAAAACATTTATGGCGCATGCGGAGGCATTTTTTACCCACAATTTAAACACTAATAATAATTTTGAAAAATTTTATAGATATAATTTTATGTTGGATGAAGACCTAAGTTTCTGCCAAGCGCTGTTGAATTCCGTCCAGCCGTTCTCGAGTGATGCCCGGACAAACGTGTTTTAGTCTTTTACCCCCTAGGGCGGAACGGGGGGAAATTTCTGAAATGTTGATAGATATAATTTTAAGTTTGGTGAAGACCTAAATTCCTGCCAAGCGCCGTTGAATTCCGTCCAGCCGTTCTCAAGTGATGCCCGGACAAAAAAAGCGACATACGGACACGATGACACACACACACACACACAGGCAAAATTTTCTGGCTTTCATGGGGTGTGAAACGTGAAGATATCGCAAAACTTTTTGATTCCTACAAATTTACAGACAAAACACTGATTTTATTAATACAGATATATTATTTTTATTTATTTATTTTTTACATTGTTGTTTTTAACGTTGTGTAAATATTGATAATTTAATCTATTTCCAATTATTGTTCTCATTTTAGAATATAATTGTGCTTATAATAATAGAAAAAATAAATATTAGATTTCTTAACATTTAATTATGTAAAATTTTCTAGATTGTTCCGCTTTTCAAAATCTAACGTACACTTTCTTAGTAATTTTAATGCACACATTTACTAATTAATTTCAAATTTTCTATTCAGCAAGTTAATTTCAGAATATGTTTTCAAAATACGAATATATTAATTTAAATTGCGTAATACCTAATAAGTAAAATACTTTAAATAAACACTATAGAACGCAAAAAACTCGCAACAATTGTTTCGGGTGAAAATAAACACGAGCCTTCGTCAGGTGAACAAAGAAATCACGAAGGCTATAAAACAAAGTGACAACGCATAAAGTAGATGTCAGTTATGATAAAAAACATTAACAACTAATGTCATTATAAATACTGATGTGGCAGGGATTATAAAAAAGGGTAAAATAAAATAATGTGCTATTTTGGATGAATTATAAAAGAAAAAAAAAACTACACTGTTACTAGTACAGGTCTATATCAAAAAGTTTGACTTGATGATTTCAACTGATCTTTATGTTTTTTGGTGAGTTGAAACCGAAAATAAAGCCAGTTTTTCTCTATCACGAATATATTTTTGTCAATGCAGGGTGCAAACCTATACAAATTCTTTTACTACTCTTCCACGAATACAATTATATGGTGTTTTATAGTATGTTTTTATGAGTAATTAATCATGGATACCTATTGTTGTGATTGCGCAGCACTGGTGCGACGTAAAACTATACCATACAACCATACAACTCATTATTTTTTATGGCATATGCAAGACATTGAGTCGGTAAACACCCTGCACTGACAAAATCTGTACTTTATAGAGAAAATCTGGCTGCATATTCGGTTTCAACACATCAAAAAACATGAACATCAGCTAAAAGCATCAAATGAAATTTTTTCAGCATCATATTTGTAAACTTGTGTAGTTAAACGTTTCACCAAAAGAGTGGTGCAAATTAGGCAAATTTAGCTGTCAACAGTGCTTTCGTTTTACCTTTTACGATTTCAGTGGTGCTTACCACTGAAACGTCACCACTAAAATGATGAAACATTTCACCGCAATACTGGTCAGCGAAATTGGAACCTTTTTTCTAGTGAAATGTAGGATTTTATTTTTAACGTGTACTTATTTTTTATCTACAATATGACTGTAATATTTTACGAACTTTTATCATTTCCTAGTCACACTACAAATTTCTCCATCTCATTTTTATTATAAAAATATTATGCATCCTTAAAAAATTAATATAACAGTGTCATTTAATTATAATTATTCCAAAATAACAAAAATAGGACGCTTACACGTCATATTGAGACGTTTTATGAAAATCCTTCTAGCAAAAAAGACCTGGCTGGAAATATATTCGTGATTCGATAATCGCTGTATGTTACCATTAAACGTTGACTATGTTAAAGATGATTATGAAGCTTTTACTTAATTTTATTCATCTTCTATCAGATTTTGAGTCAGTTATAATGAGTTAACTTATAATAATCCTAATTCAATTCAAAATGGTACGGAGACATGAAACATTTTAGTTAAAGCTAGTGAGACATATCTCATTATTAATCAAAGTGATATTTAATATAAATATTTTCTTATCATTATATCTAAATTTCTTATTATTACATTATTTCTTATTACATTTAAACACATCTTCGAACTCAAATTGTTAACTTTGCTTACAAATCACTTATTATAATATATATATATATATATTTATATGTATATATATGTGTGTATTTTTTTTCCATTTACATTTGCATTAAAAATTCTATTTTATTTTAACATATTGCTGACCGATCACGATTTAAATCGTTTCATTAGTAAGTCATGCCGCGCCTTTAGGCGCTTCCTTAAAACAATACATTGTTTTCAAAATGATTTTGCGCATTCGTGTTTCTTTCATTTAGTGTTAAAGGTGTACATATTCTTCAGTGGCAATAACGCATTGCTTGCTGAGGATAAAATTTAAGAAAATAAAATACGATTTGAAATAAAACTTTTGTTAAATAATGTAAAATTTTAATGAAACGCCAAATGGCGGAGCTTACAAGTATAAAAAGGAATTTATGCGGGAGTCAAGATGCTGATTAACTCTCATTAAATTCTGGCAAAGTAAGAAAGACCTCAATACTTATTTATCAATTATCTAAAACTTAAATTTAAATTCTAGAATTGAAAATTGCTTTCAAGCCTAAGAATGTAATTTGTGGGATTTCTGCTACTGAATTTCTTTCATTAGTTCGCAGTATTTAGCAATGAGGATATCTTGTTATCATTTGTAATGTTTGGATTTAATTTTTCATTTACTGTTTAATTGTTCTATTCAAATATACCAAAACAAATGACCGTGTAGAAATTAAAGTGTTGCGTTGTTTATATCAAAGTTTCTTTTTAATATTTAATGAGTAATATAACCGCAAAATAACCACAGGTAATGCCAAAATAATTTGAGGAATAAATTTATTCCAGATTATATCAATTACTAAAAATTACACATAAATCTGCATTGAATGAATCGTTAATCGATAAAGAATAAACAATTATATTTAATTAATAATCATAAGGGATTCAGCCGGAGGAACAAGCTCCATGGACTCAACCCATGGATACAGTGAAGCACTCAGTAACCCAAATTGGTAAACAATACGCTGAATTAGTTTAATTTAACGCATAAAAAATTATGAATTAGAGCTAAACTTATGTAACCTTCTTGACATAACCTATTATCTATTTTCTAACTACTAAAGTAGCATAACAGTAACACATTTTCCAAATACTGAATTTGGAGTAAGTGCTTCTTTTAAATCACTGCTAACTATTCTTTAAGGTACCGTTACTCAGCTTAAAGAACTCGAATCAGAAGTGACCAAGGCTTCCACATTATTTTTAAAACCAAAACATTGTACATCCGAAACAGTTTGTCAATATTCAAATGCCCTATCAAGACAAATGTACACATTTTTAAGAATGCAGAGAAAGAGTAGAATTCTCAGTAATATACCTGAGAAAAAAAAATGACATATATGATGAATAAATCAGTCTGGAAATCACATCAAAAACAAAATTCTGAGAGAAAAAGATTATCAGAGGAACAAAATTTTTATAAATAATTTAATAATGCGTCTTACAAAATGCAGTAGTGTATTTTGTATAATCACAGCAATAAATGTACAATAATTTCATATGTCCTAAATTGTTTATTGTTTAATTCATTTGTCCTGAAACACATGGGATAAAATTTTATAATATAAAATACCTTTTTTGTTTCTTACTAATCTGCATTTGAAATATTTATAGAAAACTACTTAAAGCTGCTGTATATTAAAAATAATCTATAAATTTTATAAACAGTATTTATTTTTTCAGTAGAAAAAAAAAAACGTATCCCATTTTCCCCCAGTCTCCCCCACTGAACATAATATGACTATAAACATATTCAACTAGTTGATGTTTGAAACAGATAATAAAGACATATTCAATTTCAAGTTTTTAAAGCTATCGTAAATGTCAATCCTATAATTATTAATTAATCCCTTTTAATAAAAAAAAATTTGGAGTTTCATTTAATTTTCTGTTTATAAAACATTATGGACAGATTTCTACTTAAAATCACAAGAGCTTTAATTAACTTTACTTAAACTTTTTTAATGCATCATTTAACAACTTAATTTTTTTTTTCAGTAGTTCTTTTGAAAATGTAAAAATAGCAATACTTAAGAGAAGAAAACCCTTTGTTTAATATGACGCGAAAACAAAAAAAGAAAAAAAAAAGTCATAATTAATCATATTTTCTGTAAAAATTAAGCAAGGTTAAATAAAAATAATAACAATAAAATAAAATTCTTTGGTAGATTATGCTAAATATGTGGGTGGAAGTTTCGTTAATATAATTGGAAATACTTTCTACGAAAAAGTATTAATTTTATTAGTTATTAGAAACTCTGATTAAAAAAAAAAAAAAAAAAAAAAAAAAAGTCAGTATTAATTTATAATGAATTAAAAAACTTAGGGGATCAATTTATTTCACTTAATAATAGTTTTTTTTTTTTTTTTTTTGTATGTCAATTTATGAGTGTTAGAAAAAATTATATTATGTCATGTATTGATATTAGTAAAATTTTCTATAGAAAAATAATAATAATAATAATAAATAAATAAATAAAAAATTCTTGTTAATCCATGAAATATGGGCATGAAATAAACAAGTTTAAAAACTTTTAACAAAAAAAAAAAAAAAAAAAAAATCAGTAAGAATTGTAGATTTGAAAGATACGTCACCACACAAGATAAAGAAAGTGATTTAATTTTAGCTTTACAAAGCAGCTTATATTTTTAGACATGAATTGAGTTTTTATTTTTATTTTTTTTATTTTTTTTTACTTAAATATTTGATGTCCTATACAGATCGGAATTTTTCTAAAAGTAATAATATACAAGTTGATTAAATTAAGTAATTTACTTATTTTTCAGTGTATACTCAACCTGTGATTATGCAAGATACACAATTGTATATATGTGTGTGTGTATGCGTGTATTAAATACACCAAATAAACTAAAAGTTTTTTCGATATTTTGTCAATCAGAGAGCAATCAAGGTACAATATATTTTAACATGTTTTATATTCCATCATGTTCTTAAATTTTCGAAACTTAAAAATTTGTGTTTAAAACAAAGCTATTTTTAAAAAAACAGACCTAATTAATAGTATAAAGAAGAAATACATTTTAAGAGGCATTTTTTCTTTATTAATAGTACTAAATTAATACTTAATGTATTAAAATTGTATTGTATTTTCTTTATTAATTGTATTGCATTATTTTTTATTTACAATCTGATCTCCGTTGACGGATATATCCGACCACTGACACAGAGCTCTTATTTTTCCTACTATATATGTATAATTGAAAATTATATAATTATATAGTTTGAGCTCTTTTTTCAAGTTTGAAGGTTTTAAATAATAGTCATATGGATAATAATCCCGGACACACTTACTTTAATTTCATATTAAAATAAGTATTATTTTAGAAATAATCGAACACCCCATAGACTGTCATCAACTGTCGAGAAATTACTGTTCTACGTGTAGAAAGAACTGTTTCCACATTAAATAGCTGAATTAAAGTTTCAATTTGTATATAATCTGAATTCCGTACTAAAAACTCATTTTCACTAGTAAGATAAATAAAAATTCTCAAATAAACTTCACGTTCTTACTAGTTATTTCGCGTACAAACAGATTTCGAGTAAAGTAAATAAAGCAAAGTAAATAAAGAATATAAATATATTTAGAAATTCTATTCGTAAATTCATCAACCGTGAAAATTCATTTTTAAGAAGATTGGAGTGTGAGGTTGATATTGTATGTATCAACTATGTGAAAAATACCAAATCTGTGAATCGAATTCCGCGTGACGCGCGGATCCTCTTCCACTGAGCCACCCTGGCTTAGACTCGCCTGTTGTATCTGCGTTTGCCGACAGAGTGATCATGCCGACGGTTATTATGTGGAAAATGCTAGGGTGGTTATCAACCAGGGTGGCTCAATGGAAGAGCATCTGCACGTCAAGCGGAGGGCCCGGGTTCGATTCCCGGTTTTGGCATTTTTCATGTAGTCCATTTACGTAAAAAAGTCATAATGATCATACATAAAAAATCAACCTTACACTCAAATCTTTCTAAAAATTAATTATAAATATATTTTTATTTATTTATTTATTTAAAAAGTGTTGTTATAATTGGATTTACATAGATTATTCTAAAACCGTTTGTGTCCTGATTCTGGTATTTTTTAATAAGCTAACCACATAGTAAATATACATATTCATGCTACATTATAAATTAAGCATATAGTAAATAAGCTTATATACTTGTTATTGTATTATTATTTAAATATTATGTGGTAGGAATAAATGGAAATTCATAAAAAATAAGTGTACGTAATAGTAAAATGATACCACAAAAAATATCTTTTAAAATATATATATGTTCTTCAATTCCCTAGCTATAAGTAAGAAAAATATTTTTCTAAACATATTACTTAACACACAAAAAATAGTGATATAGAAATAAACTAATTAAAAAAAGGGGGCTAATGGCTATTATTCTCTATTTTAAGATATCAATGAATAATGTTATTTTTTTTAGCTCAGTGAACCGAAAGATAAAGTTCCACTGCAGTGGAATAATTTTAAAATAACCGATAACGTTTTTTGAAGAGATTTTCTCCATTAAGATAGTTTTACATATTTTTTTTCACTTTTAAAATCATTTCATTACTTTCAGCTTAAAAAAAAAAAAAAAAAAAAAAAAAAAAAATCTTATTTAATTTTTTTAAAGAAAAATCGAACAGTTTTTTAAGAACTTAGATTTAGTTGGATGAGTAATTGAAAAATCTTTTCAAGCTGAAATAGAAAACTTCAATGTTGTTCTATATTTATATTTTTGAAGATGCATTATCTTGCCCATTATTGGAAATAATTTAAGAGTTAAAGAACATTAAGATTTTGCAACATTTTTTTTTTAAAGAAAACGTTCTATCCTTGCTTTGTATTATGAAGATTGCTTTTGAAGGTAAAAACATTATAAATAAACCAGTAAGAGTTAAATGAATATCAACATATTATTTTTTACCTATGCAAATGCATAATTAGTGTTTTAAAGTTTTTTTTTTTTTTTGAAAGGAAATTACATTACATGGAAAATTGCATGTAATTTAAAACAAAACCAAGAAATTTTAATACTGCAATCGAACTGATATAGTTACTAAGAGAGACTGAAACATTTTTGGTTTTGTCCCCTTCGCATTGAAATAGGAGAATAAATTTCGTGTCAAATGGAAGCTAGAGATATTTCGATATGTAACTGTACAAATATCAAGTCATTCTTAATTTTATAAATTTTATTATTTGTACCGAAATGTCTGAACAATGATCAGAAGAAGTAACGAGGCCATTTTAGGCCATTTTAAAGCTTCACAGTAATTTTTGCATAGTTTAGTGATAGAAGATGAAACGTGGCTCAACATTTATAATCCTTAAACAAAAGAACAGTCAAAAGAATGGTGACACAAGGTTTTTCCGCACCTCAAAGAAGTTCCGTACCCAGAAATAGTCCTAAAATTTCATGGCGTCTGTTTTCTGCGAAGAAATGGCATTCTGCTGGTGGACTACTTACCTCAGGGCTCCAGTATAACTGGAGAGTATTGTACGAAACTTCTAGACTAATTAATATACACTATTAAGAAGACGTTTACAGTGAGAGGCATACTGTTTTTGTCTGAAAAAGCAGCTACGCACTCTTCGAGATAAATTAAACACCCTGCGTTTCCAATCGGTCCGCCATGTTCTTTATTCACTTGACATAGCCCTTCTCATTATTTTATGTTTCCTAAATAGAAAAAAAAAAATGAAAGAGCAACGTTTAGAAGACATGATGTTCCTGAAAGCAGATTTCAGGTAAAAACAAATTCATTTTATTTTAATGGTCTAAAAATGTTAGAACTAAAACCATAACTTTAAGTTTTCGACCAACATTGCTTCATTTGATCTTCTGCTGTCTCAAATTTTAACAACAGTCATTTTTTGGGTTTTCTTAAACTATCCCAGTTATTGCTATTTTATATAGTTTACTTACACAGAAAAAAATTCGAAAATCAATAAACATTCCTAATATATTAATAAAAGCACTATATGAACATGAATTTTATGTTATCATAACTATTCTCTGAAACCTAACATATTTTAAAAGCTCAATATTTTATACTTTAAACATGTCAGTAATTTAAAAATATATATTTCTCATATCATTTCTTTACCTTTTTAAATTCCCATTTATTATTACATGAATGATATATTCTCTGATGCACTTAAAAAATATCTATATCATCTTTAATATCCTATAATCACCTGAATACTTACTGAATTTCACAGATCATAATGTTGTTTGTTTTAGTGTTTTTTTTTTTTTTTTGTATTTTATTTAGAAGCAGAGTTTTTGTTTCCTGAATATAAATGATGTCACGTATCTTTTCTATAGGAATGATTAAAAAAAAAAAAAAACTCTTACTGAAACTTTAATTCTAGGTGTTACGAACAAGTATTTCATACAGATATTTAATACAAAATATTCTTAAAGTACTTCAAAAAGTAAAGCCTAAATTGTCTGTGAGATTTCATTTAATATGATACGACACAGACATTTTATATTTTGAAATATTTAAATACTAGAATATATAAAAAAAAAAAAAAAAAAAAAAAAAAAAAAATCCTTTGATCTATAATTCTGCTTTTAAATCAAGTATATATAAACATTTCATAAGTCAGAAACGTATTAATTTTAAACAAATAAAATATATTATACAATCCATAATATATTCTATTATGCTAATTATATAATAGAAATATCATCCTAGTTTAGGTCTACCTCCTTGTTTATATATATATATATATATAAAGTTTAAATTAGAGAGATCCGCTTGAGCGCAAACTCGAACGTGGCAATGGGCGGCTACATTGGTTGCATGATATTGTTTATGTCTGAAGGACTTCTCCTGTGGGCTTTGAATTCTGTGTATTGATATAGTTCTATATCTGAGGTTGGTAGCTGTAGTATTTGAAATTTAAAGAAGTTAAATTAGAGAAATGGGTTAGGTGGTTAAAAAATTTTCTAGTTTTCGACGAAGAGGTTTTCGGTTAATTATGTTAAAAAGACAATCTGAGGATTTATTGACGGTTTAATATGCGACAGTCGAGGTTGAGTGGGCAGGAATAGTAGTAATGTTTTGGAGTGTCCACTGTTCACCAACACAAAGGTCTGATCGCGAGTGTTTGAATTTTTGCAGACACATTTTAAAAGGACCACGACCCATGAGAAAGACAATTACTCATAGTGTTAAATCATAGTCATATTTTAAAAACTTTTGGAAGTAATGATTAGTTGGGTCGACCTTTCTCCGAGTCTTTCCTTTAAAACTGCCACTTCTCTAGTGTACCTTTACTGTTAAAAACTTTAACATTTTAATATTTATTCTAATTATATTGTCTAATTAAACCAAACCTCTCAGCGTGGAGAATGAATGCAAATACCGTTTCTAGAAAGGATACACTTACATATATATATATATATATATATATATATATATATATATATATATATCGTATCCGAAAGAATTAATATTCCAAAAATGTAACTGTTTGGCTCCAACTATAATAAATACGTTCTCACCCCATTCAAATTTGGCTTTATAGCGTTTTGCCTTGCTAATATCTTTAAACGATGCAGAATACTTTTTCTACAATAAAATATAGATATTTTGAATTATTTATTTATTCATTTATTTTTTCTTTCATAACAGTGTTTATCTATTATATTTCCACCTTCTGTAAAAAGTTTCTGGATTTGTTTTACTTGGTGGAGATACTGCTCATCTTTCCTTAAAGTTTAAAATTGAAGTATTAACCCTAACATTTGTGTTTAAGTTTTGATTATAATTTTATATTAAATTTGTTATCAATGAATGGAAATCTTGGCTGTGTTGTCCAAGATATTTATAAGCTATAAATTTATAAGCTATAACATTTTACGACAATACATTAGATAACTGTATGAAAATTCAATAAAATATCCAATATCAATTTATGTTTGAGGGTTAAATAATTTTGAAAGGCTCTAGATCGTCAGGAAAATAAAGCTGTAGTAATATTCATGTATCGAAGCAAGTTAAATATGTGATATCGAAAATCACATATTCTAAATTATGTATTACATTTCTGATAAATTTAATTCTTTCCCAATTCATTTTCTATCTGTATAAAAAGCGAGTTAATATATGCGGTTTCATTCTTTATTCCTTCTTACAAAAAGAGCAAGCCATACTATTCCTTTCATTTAAAAGAAATAATAATAATAAAAGCAAGAGATGATCTTTCAATCGCTTAATTCTGTGGAGAACAATTCGTTTCATCTCAATTAAATAAAACAGAATAAAATGTTTCCTGATGTCATTTTTGAACGTTGAACAGATCTCACATCTGTTACGTAAAAATAGAAATCGCGTATTCTTCTTAGACTAGGGTTATGAATAAAAATTTAACGATAAAATTCTTGTGGTCAAGAGTTAAGGTTGGTTTGCCAGATTCTCACGAACTGATAACGGATTTTTTGGCTAAGAAATCAATCGCCAATATATTTTAAAAAGTTACACTAAATTAGCTGTAACTGAAAAAGTTGGGTGTTGCCTTGGCTTAATTTTTATGTGGTTTTGGGTAATGTATCCAGCCAACAATTTCATCACTTCTGCCTCTTCGCGGTTCCTGTTAAGACGTCTGTTGATTTGCTTCTCTCCCCGTGTCCATTCCATCCCGTTCATTTAATTTTTAATTCATATTCATCTTCCATATATTATACATAAAAAACTTTATTCTAGATGTTTCGGGTGACTATTTGTACTGTGAATTTTTTCAAAGGAATTTATGTGTTATTGAAATTGCAAGACATATGATGACTTTGAATTTTATTAAATGATTGCATTATAGATTTCGCTTGCCTGAGTTATTTGTGGGACATAACGCTTCTTCTGATTATCTTCACAGCTGTTATAAAGAAAGAATTCACACTACCTACCAAATAAATATCACAAAATACCTACGAGTGCTAGATTGGTGACGAGATGTCATCACTATTACAGAAAACAAACGTCTTTTTCTAAAATATTAAATGCGGTTTTCAGTTTTATACTATAAATTAGTCTTTTTCTGTTATTTTCCGATTACTTTTTCACTTTTAAAAGAAAATAAAAAGTGGTTGCTTTTTCTTCAACTGAAAAATCTAAGATACGATCGTTAAGAGTTTTGTGATAAAAATGCTTATAACCTTATATAATATCTTTATTTAGTTTTTTTTTTTTTTTTTTTTTTCATATATTCTAAGACAACGGTGCAATGTATTAGAAATATATATATATAAAACTTTCGTTTTTTATTAACCTCAAAATACTAATTGACTAAATGTAAACAATTTTCATCTACTATACCGATCGATTCATGAATTTTTTGTATGCTCACATAATTATCCACTATTCATCTCTAAGATCTTTTAAAGACAAATATATTTAACATATATATCTTTATATTATGTAGTATGTTTTTTTTTTGACATTGAAAAAAAAATGACAGTAATTAAGGTTGTAGAATCTACATACATTTAGTTATTAATTACTAGATAAATCATTAACACTATTCTTTGAATCTATAGATTAATCTTTTTTTATTTTATTTATTTATTTATTTTTTATTTTTTTAATATATATATATTTGGCAAATTTAATGAAGAACAAATCAATATTTTTAATTATAAATCATTGTTCGATTGCACATATCTAATAACTGTATATAGCGTTCCATCCGTGTCATTCAAGCGTAACCAAACTATTTTTGGAAATAAATATTGGTACATTACGAACTATATATATAATCTATGTTGAAAATCTCATTTCCCCTCACATATATTATCATTATTCTCAACGAAAAAAAAAATGATTCACTTTATTTTTTTTTCTTGCAGGCTATAACATTTAATTTATGAAATTAATTAATTATTGAGAAAGGATTGTGAAAAATAAATAATAAGTATTAACATAAACAATTTTAATAACTTTCTTTGTTAACTGAAAGAAAATATTCGATGATTGCAGTTGTATTTTCTTTTATAATAATAATAATAAAATAATAGTTTACGAAAGAAAAGTCTACCAATATTTTCACATGGAAGCTTTATTACAAATAAATAAATAAATAAATAAATAAGTGTTACCTAAAAAAAAAAAAAATCATCATAAAAGACGTTATTGGCTATTTACGTTTTTACATAATCGCATAGACATTCGCATTGTTTAATCTTTTTTACAAGAGGTTTTTTTTTTTTTTTTCATTGTTTAAGAGTTTATACCGTGTTCTAATATACTCTACATAAAATGAGTAAAGTATTGCTTTTATTATTATTATTATTATTATTATTATTATTTTTTTTTTTTTTTTTAAAATAAAGTATTACAAATATCCTGTAAATACTTCAGCAGATATTTAAAGCTCCATAAATTATTTTTAAGATTTAAGATTTTTCTATTAAAGAAAAAGATGCGTAATTTATATTAAAACTTTTTTTTTGTGTCCGTGTTTTTGTTATCACAAAACTTTCTTCTATATTTTCTCACATAAATTCACGCAGTACATATTATTTAATCTTTTTTTTTTTTTTTTTTTTTTTTTTTTTTTTTTTCATTATGAGTACAAACTATTTTCATTTCAGAGAGGTTTTACAAGAAACCTATAACAGAAGTGAATTTTTACCACGCAGATTGCATTCTTTCAGTTTTTAGGGATATCTACAACATAGAATGCCACATATCCGATGATATGCACCGCAAATTGAATCGGCATGATATCTTATAATTAACTTTTCACACAACAAGTTTAGTTCGATTATATTTCATAGAACCTGAGATAAAGTCTTCCCTTAAATTGTGAAATCACTGTACAACAGCGCCCCTTTTTGAGCGATTTGCTTCAAAAATTGATAGGCAGTACGTCAAGTTAAATCTACATATAATTTTATATGGAACTTTGTGCATTAGTTACTGTGATTTAGTCCTTCTTTGAACTGCGGAAATCGCTGTATGGCGGCACCACCTGTTGAGTTATTAAAAAAAAATGATGACAAGAACTAATTTATGCCAAGGTCTACGTATAATTTAGCATCTGCGTATAATTTCACCAATCACTGTATAGTCATCTGTTGAGGGATTGGCACCAAAATTTTATAGCCACTAATTTATGCCATGGTGAAACGACGTATGTAATATGCGCTTCTGAACATATACATTATATATGCGATACAGATGTAGATGTAATATGTAATTCTCGATAGCGTTATCCGAAAAATGTGAAACAATTTTATGTATGTAATATGTAAATCTACACATGAATTATCTAATTACATATATAATGTGTAATTCTGAGCAGTAGTTCCTGATCTACACTTCGAATAAAACCTTTGTTTCAGACATACAGACATTTTTTAAAAATGGTCAAATCGTGTTCTGTATTTCGACATGTCTAAAACAGGAAGTCGAAAATTTTTATGAATCCAATACTTTTTTCTGTTGGATGAAGAAAGTAAAAAAAGAAGAATGGAAGAAATAAAGCTATTTTTTTTAAATCATTTTACAATTTAAAGGTAAGAAAATAAAAATAAAAATTAAAATAAATTAATTCTAAAAAAATAAAAACGATAATCTATTGAAATGGTTCAAAACTTCGCTTTGAACAATTACATATAATTTTTTAACTTAACTTTTCTGTATCCTATCTCGCTGCCGCTAGAATGTATTGGGTTGTTCCATAAATATTGGCCGCAACTGATTTAGGCAACAGATAGTTTCGACCGGTACAGTAGTGATGCACCAAAAACAAGTCCTACAACGTGAAATGGAAGAGTCCACAAACTTTATAAATGACAGACGGTACAATGAAAACATTTAAGGACGTTAAGGAGCAACGTGACCTGTGAATCGTGATTCTCAATTTTTTTTTCTTTTCAGAAACAGATATTGATTTTTCAGTATATATTTTGAAATAAAAGAGAAATGATTAATTATTAATTTTTTATTAACTTTTTTAAGACAAAATGCTTACGTTTAATAATTTTTTAAAAAAGAAGTGTTCGGCAATCGGGTTATTAAATGAAGCTTTAGCGACATTAGCTAAAGTTATTAAAAATAATCAGCTCAGTGTCATGGACAATAATCCTTTTAAAATTACTTCAAACGAGGTATTAAAATGCAAAAATATTTTTATTCCTTTTGGCTTTTTTAAATATTAAGTGAATTGAAATAAATTAATAAATTACAAACATATGACAGGATTATGGCGATATAGGATAAAATATCGTATGAATATAAATAAAGAGAATTACTTTCATCAGCTACATTTTAACCACTGTATATAAAAATGTGTGTTAGCTGTTTTTCTGTTAAATATGACACTGTAAAAATTAAATTTTTTTGCAAGAAGTCAACTATTGAACGTGAGTTATAAAACAGTTAGGAAATACAATATACAATATAGTCTAGAAAAAAATGTTATATCCGTTTGAAATTGAAACACAAACGAAAAATAATTCGGTACGCATTGAATATTTACTCTTTCCAACTGTGCGTATTTGTTGTATCATATAACTTCCAATATTCTTTGCATTTGCTATCGCACAACGGATAGACAGAAAGACTGAAAAGTATACAAATAGACTAATCATATTCATAATCGCTCTTAAACATTAAAAGGCTTAACGCAAAAGAAAATTAAGCCCTGAAATTCTAATCGTGTAGCCCTTAATGTATTTGAATATTTTAGTGTAGCCCTGTAAATCTGAAGGTTAATCATATCATATTCTATCAAAAATTTTACTTTAGTATATTAACAATAAAAATCTATTTCTTTATTAAATTTGCAGTAGAAAATTATTTAAACGAGCTTTATAAAAATATCTGCTCTGAAACGCAACCCGTTGGCTTTTTTTCTCTTATTTATTTATTTATTTTTTTTTTTTTTGTTGTTGTCCCTGTACACAAACCAGTTGTACAGGACCTGCTAATGTCATTTTAAATAGGAAAAACATTCTTGTGAACTTGAATACACATATATCAATTTTTTAAATTTCTGCAAATATTGAAGGACACTAAGGGCAGGCATACACGTCAGACAAAAAGATGGACAGTCTGACAGACACATTTTGCAATTATAGTCACAGTTAAAAAATATTAGGAAGTTTTAAAAACGTTTAATTTAAACGAAAATGTAATTCCAGCAAATTTTCAATAATAGCCCTTAATGTAATAGAATATTTTTGGTTGACCCTCTAAACCTAATGCTAATCATACTATAACCTAAAGAAAACATTTTTTTTATGCATATGAATAACATATTTTAATTTCATTAAGATTTATGTACAGTAAAGTTATTAAAATATGATTTTTAGAAATACCTCTCATAGAACTCAATGTGTTGGAATACTTTCAGATGAAACAAACCAGAGATGATATTTACTCTTTCTTTTTACTCCTACGATAACATTTTACTTAAACATACTAGAATTTTTTAATGTTTCTTTACGACAAATTAGCTGGTGTTTCCAAAATATCTGTAACTGTAGAAAGATATATTAAAATGTTTATTAATTAACATTTTATAACGCTACATTGACAGAAAGCGAAAACAAATCAAAATGATTCACTTTGTAAATTGTCGCAGACTGCCCATCGTATATCTTTAGACGTAAATAGTGTTTAGTATTACCATATTAACTAGGGTGCCTGTCATGTATCTTTAGATGTAAATATTGTCAAATATGACTTTTTTTTTCTTTTTATTATAATTAGGCTGCCTGTCGTGCATCCACAAATGTAAATATTGCCAAATGTTGCCATTTCTTTTATATATAATTAGTAATTTATTTATAGCCAATTTTAATCAGAAAACTCTAGAGAACTACTTATGTATAAAAAATATTTATTATAATAAAATCATTTTCATTTTACAGACAAAAAATTGCCAGTTCTTTTTCCTACATTTAAAATTGAATTCTTAAATATATATAAACGAATATATAACAATCACTATTTTCTATTTGATAAACGGGTGCATCAATAAATATCCCAAAAATTTAAAAATATGTTTTGTATCTCGATAAAGAAAAATTTATAGCTTTCGTGATATTTATAACTTATATCTTAAAAGTGTGTAAAATAAAGAAGTGAAATATTTATTTTATGATATATGCCACGATATCAAAGAAGAGATATTTTCCGTTTTTTTATCGGAAATATGACAAAAGAGAAATAAATTACCTGGTAAATTCTATTTATCATTCGCTGACATAATATTATCGATCCTATGCCATTTTTAAAAATAAGTGACACGTTTACTGAACATATTTCATAATGATTTAAATTATTCAAAACAGAAAGTCAAATGATAAGAGAAAAAAAAATGCATGTATGAATGTCTCAATTTTGCATTTAATTTCGTTATAAGAAATAAATAATCTTGATTAAGAAATTAATTTTAAAAAAAAGAGCTTCTTGCGTAATGTTATTTAAAACATAAGATTTCATTAGAATTGCATTTTCTTATTTATAAAAGATAAAGTAAAGCAAACACTAAATTATACATCTGATTTCAATATATATTAATTAAAAAAATGTATTGCTTAATAATACGAATAACCTACAGTCGTGCATTGTTCTCTTTAAATATTGCGCTACAGAGGCCTCGAAAATAGGGCAGAGCGACGGAACTTAACTCGTTAGAAATATAATAGTCGTTATTTAGAGTGTTGTGAATGAGAACAAGAGGTGATTGAGACGTGTGTCCAATGGTAGGTTACACATACCATTGCTCCAGATTGTGACCCAGTATGCGGCTATCAAATCTTTGGTTTCTCTAACAGCTTCATCACTGATATGGTCTCCTTTAATGTGTGATCAACGACGAATCATTATACAGGAATTGCATGACGTTGCCTTTCAAAAAAATCACAATTATGTTTACAGCATCATGATTAAACTTATTCGCACTTAACTGCATTGCAAATAATGCATATTGCCATCTGGCATTCAACATTGTCATACTGACCAATCACCTTGAGTGATCGTATAGCGTTCCACTGGATACACATCTCGATCACTTCTTGTTCGCATTCCCAGCACTCTGAATAGCGACCATTACATTTCTGATTAGTGAAAGCTCATCGCTTGGTCCTATATTCAAAGCCTTCTTAGCGCGAAATTTAAGCAGGACATGGTACGACCACAAGTTGTCCATATTGTCTGGATCTACCTTGATATAGAATGTGTTCTATTGTTGCTCTGAGTATCGCGTTATCTTGACTTGCGTTCTCTTAATCGCTTTCTTCCGAATGAATGAATCTTGTCGCTGTTTGTCCGGAATTTCGTAAAGTCAATCTCAAAACTTCTTAACGTCATTAGGTCTAACATCAGTGCATGAAAAAGTATTACTAGAATGTTTGCATGGAGCATAAACATTGTTATCTGAAGATGCTGAATAGTGTTCCTTTTTCGCTTCTTTTCTTTTCCCACCAATTCTTTGTCTTTTTCTAGTTCCATAATTAGAAGCACTCACTAATACACCATCTATTAATTCTTCTATTTGAAAAAAAAAATAATAATAATAGTAAAGAGCACTCCTCTAAAATGAAGAAAACAAGATAGAGCTAACGAAATAAACAAACGTAAAAAGCTGGTACATGTACGAGTCACGTGACCAGAAAGAACAGTTTTGACTGGTCGGTTGGAGAAATCACAGTTTGACTGAAAACAGGCTCTGGAGGAAACACTGTTTGATTGAAACTCCAACTTTCTAAGAGCGTTTATAATGTGATAAAAAATTTTTTGGTTTAAAATAATAGTATAATTTTGTGCTACTTAATGTTGAGTTCACAGAAAAATCATTAATTCATTGTTTTTTTTTTTTGTTTTTTTTTTTGGAGAAAACACGGTTTGAATGTTTGCTCCTCAAGTTTAGCAGAAAGAAATAGCAAAAGAAGATTTGGTCTTTGGAAAAAAGTGGTGCCTTTATTTGCGAGGTAATACCTTCCACTCCATGTACACGAATGTGCCATACAATCACTGTTCAGTTCAATGCCTAAGCAGATAAGTGTAATTATTGCTCCTATATGTCGTTGCTTTATATACTGTTTTCTCAGGATATAAAAAAAAAATTCGAATTTAATAAATTGTTCTTCCAACTAATAATGTATGTACCCAATAAATATCATTCTGATATTCACATTCCTTTTAGTGTCGTATTTTGGGTGTCCAGCAGTGCATTTAATTTTAGCTTTGGAGTTTAGATGAGCATGTGAAAAATTTATACAACATAATTTCAATAATAATAATAATAGCAATAAAAGAACAGATATAATGAGATGTGTTGTAAAATTTCAATAACTCGATTTAATACTCTTGTAAGTGAAGTATATATCAAGATATATCTATCTACCTATATGTCTATCTATAATTAACTATGTGTACCTCTAGAGGTCAGTCGCATGGGGCAGCATTAGTGCGACGCAAAACCCAAACAACCAAACAACCAACCCCTATGTATAATACCCATATCTAAAGTAGTGTGACACATACAGTCGGTAACAAAAGTGTCCGAACACTAGCAAAAATTCCTATGTGAAAAAAGTACACTTCGTACAGTTTTATTAAATAAATCCTTGTCGAATCCTATTCTTAGTCAGTGTAAAAACATGATTCGATAATGATTTATTTAACAAAACCGTATGAAGTGCACTTTTTTTGCATCGGAATTTTTGCTAGTGTTCGGACACTTTTGTTACCGACTGTACGTTTTGGTCAATTTTGTAGTACTAAAACTTTTTTATTTTTTGTCGTACTAAAAATCCCTATATACAGTTCAGAACGTCCCAAACTTAAACAACCAATCTGCAAAGAAATCTAATACGTTTAAAAAACTAAATTTAACACAAAAACGCCCTTTCTTTTTAAATCATTAGTTTAGAGCTTCCTAAAAAAATAATTTTAGAACATTTTTTTTTTTTTTTAAGAGTAGTATAATGAATGATTTTAGCCATCCAGTAATAAAAGGAAAACGTTTTAATTCTTAACGTTTTAATTCTGAATTCACTGGATGAAGATTTTTGCATTGTTGTCTCTACAAGCATGGTATATTAGATTCTTCAAACTTGATTTAAACTACATCTTGTTTTTAAACCAGCGATATATATATATATATATTAATTAATGTCTATATTTTTGTAATGAATTCAAAAATTTAAAAAGCTTTAAACATAAGTATTCTATTGTTTATACACTATTTTTCTTATTTATGTAATATATAAATAATTATAATGTATAATTGTAATATACAAATAATTATAATATAAATAATTATATAAATAATTATTTGATAAATTTATTTAGATTACAAAAAAGTGAAATAAAAATGTATGTGTAATTGGTAAGCATGTAAAAAATATAAATAATGTTACACACTATTCTTAATTGTTTAATTTCAATAACATAGTTACAATTTCTAACTACTGTATGCATTTCAAAATACAGTAATATGTGTAAATGTTGCATGAGAAAGTGTTATGATAAATTACCTGTCTGAAATTCACTGTTACCTAATACCAACTGAAAATTTACGTTTGCTCCTACTTATACTTCTAATTATTTTTATTTATCAAAGAACTGATTGTTTATTGTCTTCTTATTACGGTTTGTGACTTATTGGTGCTTAATGAAAGTGGAATATTTTTATTCGTAAAATTAAAATTGTGTCTGTTGTTTTAAAAACAGTAAAATAAAAATTATCGTTTATTTCCAAATTATGAAATTGCGAAGAAATGTTGTACATACATGTGTGTGTGTTTATAGTACAATTATCTCAGTGCTTCGAACATGCTCATATAATAAGTGGTTTATTTAAAATTTATTTATTTTCTGATATTGATCGACAAAATTGTTCTAAATTACATTTTTGGTACGCAGCAATGCTATTTAAACAGGATAAACTTTTTTTTTTCTTTTTTTTTTTTTTTTTTTTTTTTTTTTTAGTATGTTTCAGTCTTGATACACAGTCAGTTCTCAAACTTGCTAGAGGTTAGCCTATTCGGCCCTAACGTCCTACTATGAGACCATATCTTTACACTTTTCTATATTCCAAATTTTTGAGATTTTTATCCTCAAAACATAGTACACTACTAATAATGCATGCAAACATAGCAAAATGCTACCATTTTTAAACAGTAGATAGCAGGATGTCCCCAGCAGAGAAGATAATGAAAGCGTCTAGCCATTTGCAAGAAAAAGGTGAATGCATCTTTTCTACTGCATTCTACAACTGCATCTTTTCTACTAAAACTAATTCACTTTGCGAGAAATATGCTGTATTTTCATGTTTTCACGCATAAAGAAATTGCTCCAAAATGGTTCATACAAAATATTTATTAACTGAATATAAAATAAATTTTCTATTTTTGCTTAATTACATCCTAGTGTTCTATTATTACTTTTTTTAACTAATTTGGTAATTGACAGGATGTTGTTATATTTTATAATTAAGTTACTTAAATATAATTAAAATCTAAATCTTCTAAAAGTTTAGAATTTGTACTTAGCGCACGTGCTAACATTGTTATTTAAATACATTAAAAACACTTTAAACACATATTAAAATTTATTAAAATAGATTACAAAACTTTTCGCCACAACATTATGGCATCATCAGATAATTAACACAAAAACAGATGAGAGAGCATCATATATATAACTGGAATTTTGATAAGGTTACAGTATAAGGATAACTTGAGTAAAATATGATGAATCCATTTATTACTTGAGTACGTAATGATTGGTTGATAAAAAGTAAGGAAGCAGCATATTGTCATTCTGTCTTATTAAATCTTCTGTCTTCTTTTTAAAATTAAGTTTCTTCTACAAGTATTTGTGACATATTACCCGAAAACTTGTGTTTCAATTGTTTTGAAAAAAACTTTTAAATTTGGTCATTTTGTACAACTCTAATCTCTGCAACATAATTTCTTTTGTACAAATGTTTTAAATTAATTAGATTAGTATATTTCATTTATTAAATATATTTTTACTATTATTTTTTTTAAATAGCTACTCATTGCTTATACACTTCATAATAGGCCTCAAATACATATTTAAGGAAAATGCTGTTAAAATATTCTAGGTAAAATTTGTGTACGTTTATTACAGAATAACTTTTAAAAGTATATATAAAAATAAAATTAACATTTATTAATAAATTTCTTACTGAATTCAATATAAATATTATAATCAATATAAAGTATTATAATTATAAAGTAAAAAAAAAAAAACTTTTTATATATCACGTTTTTAAATTTTATGTTGAATCATAGTTATAGAACTACATTAGTACTTTATTAATGTGTACAAGATTTTTAAAGTGATAATGAAATCAATTTTTATGAGATGCATAATTTAACTTTTTACATTTTTTTTAACTTTTCCGTTCAATTAAATGTATTTTTTTTTTTTTATGCCGAAAGAAAATGAACTCTTTTTTTTTTTTTTTTTTTTTTTTTTTTTTCAACATTTAAATTATAGCTAATATTTTAATAGCTATTTTTAAGCTATTAGGAGGTTATTATTTTCATATTTTAACTTAAAAAAAAATGATCAAATTTCGAAAATCGGGCTTCTAATTATTGAGTTGTCATCGGATTCCAGAGCTATTCTGAACGTTTCAAATATCGATCTAGTACGGAAGTTAGTTAAAAATTGGTTGCAAGATCTGTACCTAATAATCCCAACAAGAATCGAAATTAATAAAAACAAGGTAAAACGGATATACATCTCGTACTGTATTATTCAAGCCAATTAATACAATTACAAGACAAGGGGGGTGGCATTGGGCACCGTGGTTTTGGATTTTTCTTATTTTATTGCTTGTGCTGTGCTAATGGGTACCTTGGAGAGGATTGAAATTAGTGTCCATCGGGATACCATCCCTTTAAGGGGACACCCTACTTTTAAAATTGAAGAAATGAAGAAATTTTCGATCAACTTTCAGAATTTAAAAAATAAGAATGAATGCATGTACAAACTTTATTTCTTTACTAGTATGACGTTACTTTATTCATTAAAAAAGTTATTTTGATCTAATTTAAAGAAAAAAAAATATTTTCTGTTGCAGGTTTTTATTATTATTATTATTATTATTATTATTATTATTATTATTATTATTAATTCAAGGGTGCTTGAATTCTCCGGATATCTCAATTATTTTTTCTTTATTCTTATAATTTTTACCTTAAAAGAAACAAAACATTCAAATTAAGAGTCTAAACTAATTTTTTTGCTTGTGGTGTGCTAATGGGTACCTTGGAGAGGATTGAAATTAGTGTCCATCGGGATACCATCCCTTTAAGGGGACACCCTACTTTTAAAATTGAAGAAATGAAGAAATTTTCGATCAACTTTCAGAATTTAAAAAATAAGAATGAATGCATGTACAAACTTTTTTTCTTTACTAGTATGACGTTGCTTTATTCATTAAAAAAGTTATTTTGATCTAATTTAAAGAAAAAAAAATATTTTCTGTTGCAGGTTTTTATTATTATTATTATTATTATTATTATTATTATTATTATTATTATTATTATTATTATTATTATTATTATTATTAATTCAAGGGTGCATCCATTCGCCGGATATCTCAATTATTTTTTCTTTATTCTTATAATTTTTACCTTAAAAGAAACAAAACATCCAAATTAAGAGTCTAAACTAATTTTTTTGCTTGTGGTGTGCTAATGGGTACCTTGGAGAGGATTGAAATTAGTGTCCATCGGGATACTATCCCTTTAAGGGGACACCCTACTTTTAAAATTGAAGAAATGAAGAAATTTTCGATCAACTTTCAGAATTTAAAAAATAAGAATGAATGCATGTACAAACTTTTTTTCTTTACTAGTATGACGTTACTTTTTTCATTAAAAAAGTTATTTTGATCTAATTTAAAGAAAAAAAAATATTTTCTGATGCAGGTTTTTATTATTATTATTATTATTATTATTATTATTAATTCAAGGGTGCTTCAATTCGCCGGATATCTCAAATATTTTTTCTTTATTCTTATAATTTTTACCTTAAAAGAAACAAAACATTCAAATTAAGAGTCTAAACTAATTTTTTTGCTTGTGGTGTGCTAATGGGTACCTTGGAGAGGATTGAAATTAGTGTCCATCGGGATACCATCCCTTTAAGGGGACACCCTACTTTTAAAATTGAAGAAATGAAGAAATTTTCGATCAACTTTCAGAATTTAAAAAATAAGAATGAATGCATGTACAAACTTTTTTTCTTTACTAGTATGACGTTACTTTATTCATTAAAAAAGTTATTTTGATCTAATTTAAAGAAAAAAAAATATTTTCTGTTGCAGGTTTTTATTATTATTATTATTATTATTATTATTATTATTATTATTATTATTATTATTATTATTATTATTAATTCAAGGGTGCATCCATTCGCCGGATATCTCAATTATTTTTTCTTTATTCTTATAATTTTTACCTTAAAAGAAACAAAACATCCAAATTAAGAGTCTAAACTAATTTTTTTGCTTGTGGTGTGCTAATGGGTACCTTGGAGAGGATTGAAATTAGTGTCCATCGGGATACTATCCCTTTAAGGGGACACCCTACTTTTAAAATTGAAGAAATGAAGAAATTTTCGATCAACTTTCAGAATTTAAAAAATAAGAATGAATGCATGTACAAACTTTTTTTCTTTACTAGTATGACGTTACTTTTTTCATTAAAAAAGTTATTTTGATCTAATTTAAAGAAAAAAAAATATTTTCTGATGCAGGTTTTTATTATTATTATTATTATTATTATTATTATTAATTCAAGGGTGCTTCAATTCGCCGGATATCTCAAATATTTTTTCTTTATTCTTATAATTTTTACCTTAAAAGAAACAAAACATTCAAATTAAGAGTCTAAACTAATTTTTTTGCTTGTGGTGTGCTAATGGGTACCTTGGAGAGGATTGAAATTAGTGTCCATCGGGATACCATCCCTTTAAGGGGACACCCTACTTTTAAAATTGAAGAAATGAAGAAATTTTCGATCAACTTTCAGAATTTAAAAAATAAGAATGAATGCATGTACAAACTTTTTTTCTTTACTAGTATGACGTTACTTTATTCATTAAAAAAGTTATTTTGATCTAATTTAAAGAAAAAAAAATATTTTCTGTTGCAGGTTTTTATTATTATTATTATTATTATTATTATTATTATTATTATTATTATTAATTCAAGGGTGCTTCAATTCGCCGGATATCTCAATTATTTTTTCTTTATTCTTATAATTTTTACCTTAAAAGAAACAAAACATTCAAATTAAGTGTCTAAACTAATTTTTTTGCTTGTGGTGTGCTAATGGGTACCTTGGAGAGGATTGAAATTAGTGTCCATCGGGATACCATCCCTTTAAGGGGACACCCTACTTTTAAAATTGAAGAAATGAAGAAATTTTCGATCAACTTTCAGAATTTAAAAAATAAGAATGAATGCATGTACAAACTTTTTTTCTTTACTAGTATGACGTTACTTTATTCATTAAAAAAGTTATTTTGATCTAATTTAAAGAAAAAAAAATATTTTCTGTTGCAGGTTTTTATTATTATTATTATTATTATTATTATTATTATTATTATTATTAATTCAAGGGTGCTTCAATTCGCCGGATATCTCAATTATTTTTTCTTTATTCTTATAATTTTTACCTTAAAAGAAACAAAACATTCAAATTAAGAGTCTAAACTAATTTTTTTGCTTGTGGTGTGCTAATGGGTACCTTGGAGAGGATTGAAATTAGTGTCCATCGGGATACCATCCCTTTAAGGGGACACCCTACTTTTAAAATTGAAGAAATGAAGAAATTTTCGATCAACTTTCAGAATTTAAAAAATAAGAATGAATGCATGTACAAACTTTTTTCTTTACTAGTATGACGTTACTTTATACATTAAAAAAGTTATTTTGATCTAATTTAAAGAAAAAAAAAATATTTTCTGTTGCAGGTTTTTATTATTATTATTATTATTATTATTATTATTAATTCAAGGGTGCTTCAATTCGCCGGATATCTCAGTTATTTTTTCTTTATTCTTATAATTTTTACCTTAAAAGAAACAAAACATTCAAATTAAGAGTCTAAACTAATTTTTTTGCTTGTGGTGTGCTAATGGGTACCTTGGAGAGGATTGAAATTAGTGATCTGTGTGTGTGTATCTGTTTGTCTGTGTGTGTGTGTAAGTCTGCCTGTTATCAGCATATCTCAAGAATAAATAGTAGTAAAAGTCTAAACTTGGTATGTTAAAAATATATCCCATAGGGATGCTACACTAAGCTTTTTGTTGAGATGAAGTAAATGGTTCGTGCACACCCAAGAGAACTCAAATACATTACGTCTGTGGGGAAAATTACTGGTAAGTAGAGTTTAACGTCTATAGTCTGTATAGACTATATAAAACTCTTCCGAAGCCTAATTTGAATTGTTTTAACATATGTTTAGATAACAGTACTCGTTATCTTACCCCTTAATATCCAACCTGTATTTATAGTATTAAATTTCAGTGTAAGAGAAAGTCCTGTGAGTGGCACACCAGATTATTTACTTTCTCGCCCCATATATATGGTAGAGAAAGTATTGTATTTGGGTCAGATTTCCGAAATTGAGTTTTTGTTATATTTACAAATGTTGTTTTGAGGACCCCCGAATCATAAATGATGTTTTTAGCGGTTTATCGGTGTTTGTGTCTGTGAGTCTTTGTGTCTACCTATTTATCTGTGTGTGTGTGTTATCAGCATATCTCAAGATAAAGAAAGAACTAAATTTTCAAACTTGATATTTTAAATGTGCATCACATAGGGATTCTACACTGAACTTTCCGTTGATATCAAGCAAGCAGTTCAAGTACATTACGTCAATGGAGGAAATTGCGGGTAAGTAGAGTATAAACATCTATAGAATGTACTAAACAAAATGAAACGAATATATATATATATATATATATATATATATATATATATATATGCATAAGAACATGTTTCATGTAGAATATGGTATGGAAATAGTTTACTATTCGTTTACAGGGTTACACAAAAGAACTAGATTATAGTGCGACAATACTTGAAATTTGATGGAAGTGTATTTCTGGTTGTTCTGTGTGTTATTATTATAGGATTATATTTATTTGCACCATGTGGTGTGTACATAACCTTCAGAGGACTTACGGGCCTGCAAATATTTAAGCGATAACATTCTTTTTTATTGTTAGTGGAAGTGCTTTATTGTAATATTTTACAATGTCCAGGTAAGCTGCTCAGAAATTAAATTTAGTTCCTCATAGCCGTATAGAAAATAATGTATTTTTTAAGCAAAATATTCATCTCTGGTTTATTGTATATTTGCACGTTTTGAGGTTTTCTGAATACCGAAATCAAGTTTTTAGCGTTTAATGTTTGTCTATACCTCTTAGAATAAAATAAAGCAAATAATTTCAGTTGATCCAAATGTCATATTTTGAATTTAATGCATTTGTTACAAGAAAAGTTTGATCAAGATTGATACGTTTCAAAGAACGTTGCGTCTGAAAGTTGCCTAAATATTTTTAAGTAAACTTTTGATTTTAATAACAGATTTGAATTATGTATACAATAAATTCTAGGTACAATAATGAAACGGGTTGTTGTGGCGTTGCTAATTTCTCTCACATAGAAGTAATTGTCAAAAAAAAGCTCTTTTGAAGAATTGTTTTATCATAGATTTACATAACAATACTCATTATCTTACCCCTTAATCTCCAAACTATATTTATAGTATTAAATTTTAGGTTGACTAAAAAGTGTGAGTGACACACCAGATTATTTCTATCGGATAGGACTTCTTATTCTTAGTTCATTATATTCATTATGTCAAAATGTATGGCTGAGATAAATTTTAAGTTCATATCTCAAAAACTCTTTGAAATATGCGATTAGTGAGTAAGCACGCTTGGATTTTTTTTTTAAATAATCTGAGATAAAATGATTTTCCATCCATTTTAATTATTTGTCATAATAGTTAACACACACACACACACACCAAAAAAAAAAAGTACATGCGTTCATTCTTAAAAAAAAAAAAAAAAAAAAAAAAAATCTGAAAGTTGATGGGAAATTTCTTCATTTTCCCATTTTCAAACGTAGTCTGTCCCCTTACGAAAAACGTTTAGTTTCGTAACATTTATAACACATTTATTTAAAAATATATATTACGTTAAACGAGCTTAAATAAATATATTTAAAACAATAATAAAAATAAAAATATTACATTTAAATAGTATATATATATATATATATATATATATATATATATATATATATATATATATTTTTTTTTTTTTTTTTTTTTTTTTACAAGAAAACGTTTATGACATACCTGTTATTAAATACTATAGACTAATCCACTTTTTTTTTTTTTAAATACGAATAAAAAAACTATCTTTCTAAATACAGAATTATTACTGAATTTTGTATCTAAGTATACTTTTTATTTTTAACTTGTATACTTTTATTTTTATGTCGTATGTAATAATACACACCTTTACCTTTAACAACATTTTGACATATGTGACTCATACTTTTCTCTTACATTCTATGACAAGTTGTTATAAGTAAAAGTTATGAACAACTGACAACGAATTTCTGTGAGTAAATAACCTGTCAAAAAACTGTGGATGCTTCATGTTATATGTTCAGTATACTGTCATATATATTTATCATTTTCACATGTGATTCGGGAATGAAAATTTATATTTTTGAAAATTGGTGTTTCTTGTCGTAATAAATAAATATCAATTTAGTAGTTAGAAGCTAATTTAAACATAGTAAATTTAGGCATATTAAATATATGTATTCTTTTTTAAATCAATAAAAATTTATTTTTAAACAGTGAATGATAATAATGCTTAATTATTATAAATAGTTTAATGAATGATGAAAAACATTAAATATATAAATATGTATATATAAATAAAAGACTTTTTGACTTCACTTTTCCACATTTTCACACAAATTTGAAATATTTTTATAATTTCGGTTTGTCTGTCTGTCCATTTCTCTGTTCATCTGTTTCCATACGCTCTAATTTATTTATTTATTTATTTATTTTACAAATAAAATATGTAATTCAATCTAACCATGAATTGTTCCCTGTTTAAACTGTTATAAATACACAAATTGTTTTCATACAGAGGCAACGAAGAGAAAACTAAAGCATTATGTTCCATGACAGCTATTTCTATAAACCATCTCTATACATATGTTTCTAATGTGGTCCAGCTATGATTATATTCTGATGAAACGGTACGATAGTGGCATCATGGAAATACAAAATTCTTAGATTCATAGTATAAGGAAAACGCACACACACACACACAAAAAAAAAAAATTGGGTAATTTACGCAGTAATATGGTACGTAATTTTAATTATTGGTTAAAAAAAAAAAAAAAAAAAAAAAAAAAAAAAAAAAAAAACACTAAAATATATTAAGTTTTCGATTCACTTAAAATAACGCTAACCGCTTCCTTTTATTCGAAAATTAATTCACACAAAAATTTATGTTATAGAAAAAATCATCGATGTACTCTGTGTATAAAAAGAAAAATGCTAAACTTTATTCGACAAGTTTGTTTATATCTCAACGGATATTTTATTCTCGTTTTTTATATTTTTTCATATACCTTGGAGATGAAATCATGACACATTTAATACTTTTAGAAGGTTTAGAATGGCGAATGAAAAGTTTTACTGAAGCTAGTTTTCAGTCATTGTCAACTATATGTTGCTCTTACTCGAGCGAAATCTTTTACTTATGTGAGCATTATAGGAGAAAATCATGAGCTTGAAAACTGTGTTCTATTGAACTTTTCCAGTGATTTTACATAGAAGATTTTTCTGAATATCATGTCAGGGTTGTAGAAAATATCATACGGGTGTTCTGCGTGGGAAGGGAGAGTGTTAAATAACTTTCTAGTGCACGAAATTTAATGAAATTATTGTATATATTAATCAAATTCTCGAAATCATGTTTTCCTATACGGTAAGATGCGATGAGCATTAATGATTATTTTGAAAGTTTACACAAGAATATGTACACTGTTAAAATTTTCAACAGAAAACTCTGTGTAATCATCTATTATCTTAAGTCTTACGTAAAATTACAGAGAAAAAAAAACGGAGATGTTTAAAAAAAAAAAAAAAAAAAAAAAAAAAAAAAAAAAAAAACTTATTTTATACATTTATTTTAATAACTAATATTAATTTAATTATTCATTGATGAGAATATATTCCGGACTTGGAATGCTTTTTCTAAAGTAGAAACAGTCATTTTTAATTTTAATTAAATAATAAAATTATGTAAAAATACAAGATAAAGATTGAGAATCTCGATTATTTACTTTTAACTAAGAATTACTGTAAATTTACAGAGACTCTGGATAAATATTTACTTTAAATTTACAGAAATGTTTAACAGTGTACATGCTTAAGGGGAAGTAAATGGAAATTGGTAGGTGTACATTTACATTTTTGTTACATCTTTTTATAACTTTTCAAATAAATAAATAAATAAATAAATAATAAAAATAAATAAATAAAATAAAATATCATAAAAATAAAATCATTATGAGTTTGACTCGTCGGAACACAAAAAATATTAACAATGCGATAAAAATCTATAAAATTTACAATTTAAAGACATATATATATATATATATATATATATATATATATATATATATATATATATATATGTGTGTCTAGTGTTAATGGTTTGGTATATAGAATAATAAGTAATTCTATTTATATATAGATTTTAAAACTTCTTTACACACCATAAATTTTAAGCCAGTGTTGGCTTAAAATGTATTGAGTTAAATATTTGGCAACTTTAGAATAATCGTCTACAGTTTTATCTTTTGTCTGGAATGTAAAAATAAAAGATTTATTTTAAAAATGTCTCCTAAAATTGATAGATGGCTCAAATGTTACGTAACTCACTTTCTAAGGACAAATATTCCTATCATCAAACTGTAAAGCGGTGTAAAAATCGCGGTTATTGCATTTCTAAAAAATGATATTTATAATAATACGTTACATTTGAAAGAAAAAAGTCTAAGTGAAAGTAAAAATGAAATCATGACCAAGAAACTTACTTTTTTGACTGTTCGAATTCCAGTAAATATGAAGAAAGTGGATTTTCTGGTCCTAAAGGAAAATCCGCCGACTCAAAGGTTGCAACAAAACTAAGGATGTCTTCTGACGCTGTTAGTAAAATCGTGCATAAAGATTTAAAAAAAAATGTTTAAACTTGAAGTTTATCTGTTTTTTCCGTAGCATATTGCTGAAAATAAAACAAATTGCAAAATAACTTATGAAAATCACCTAGCTTCTGAAAAATGGAAATTTGGAGTAGCACTCGATGACGCCTCAGCATGTTTAAGTGGCTGTAATAAAGAAGGATCAATTTTCTGTTAATCAGATTATGGGACTATTAGTACGAAATGGCTTAGTTAATTACAGAAAAGGTTCCAAAGAGATTCATAATAGTTGCAGAATTCTTTGTTACAACGAGAAACTAAAAATTTCAGGACCAATTTTTGAAGAAAATAATCCAACCTTATTGGAAATCACATTCATAAAGTAAGGCTTCATTTGGATACAGCCTCTAGTCACACGTCTAAATTAAATGTCGCTTATTTAGGAAAGAAAGAATTATAAACATTGATAAAATATATCTCATTTAATGAAACACCTGTAAAATCATATGACACTTCTCTAATGGACTTTTGCGCTTTTAGATTATCAAAACGAACCTTAGGAAAACGGCATAGAAGAACAACGGTCTTTGGAAAACGGTATAAGAGGAATGAAATAATAACTGACATGATAGTATAAGGAAAAAGGTTCCTTTCACATAAAATTCGTGCTATTGTCAAGAATCATGGCTATCTCATAGAAGAAAATCGACAAAAACATCCTTTATACATAAAACACAACTACTAAAATCGTTTCCTTAGTGTGAAAGAACTGAGCATAATAGCTCTACTCCTAGATCAATACTGTCACCTATCAGTTGTTGAAATATGTCATCTTAAGATATTGCGTCATCTTTCCGCGTAATTGAAAATATCCTTTTTTCTTTTGACGATTAGAATTTGTGTAAATACTTTATCTGCTTTCGCAGGTGACTTGACAGTCTTTACATTTTTAAAATCAGTTGTAGTAGCAGGAATTTCGTGACCAATTTGACATTTTCATAAATTATTCACATTTGAAATTTTCATTATCTATTTATATACATCAGTTAAAGTAATTAATCCTGCTACTGTATTGACAGGAAATCGGAATTGATTCGAAATAAAAAAATAAATTATTAGTAGTAACATTTTGCTACCTCTGAACACGTTAATCATTCGATTTATTTTCTGCAACGTTTTCACAACTGCCAATGCATTGTTTTTCTGTTCTCACGCATAAAGCAATTTTCATTATTTTTTTCCTGACTTATTTCAATATTATTTCGAAATTGGTTAACTGGTTAATATGAATTTATCACATTACCCCATTACCACATATGTTTTACCACACTTTTTCCCTAAATAAAAAGGGGGAAAATGACATTAATTTTTTTCTAAAGTTTTTTTTTTTTTTTTTTTTTTCCACAGATTTATTTAATTAATAGTTATGAAGCGGTTCACTAATTTAGATTTTGAATGCAATTAAAAAAAAAAATAGGGCTATTTAATGTGATATGCCAAATATTAATTTTGCCGTCTTTTTGCTAGTCACTGCATTGGGTTTGTTGGTTGGTTAGTTGTGTTTAATATGGCATGGATTACTTTGACCATTACTTAATTTTACGAACTTTTATCACAACCTTAATTTTATTCACTCGCTTAAAAAAATCCGAACATCAGCAGCTAAAAATTCAAAATATTTTTTTGCTTTGAAGTACATTTATGGTATTTGAAAATCCTACTTCTAATTTTTGTCTATTTTCATTTCTAGCCCACATTAGTTTTCCTGTTGCTAAATACCTGATATGCTCTCTGTTACCTGAGAGTACTAACAATGACGAATTTTCAGGATAACAAAAAATCTATATCTAACTATGGAAAATGTTAGAACAACGTTATTTTTTCATAGATCAGGTCCGAAAATATTAAATATAAAGTAAGTCTTCTAATACTCCATACTCCTTCTATTACGTATGATTTTGTTTTGATATGAAAAAATAGAAAAGCCTATCTTCCTAATACATGTTGCAAGAAATATATGTTTTCCAGATGCCCTTACTGTAGATATATTTACTAAATTTCGTTTGCAATTAATAGCTAAATTCAAAGAAAAACCGAACCAGGTATTTTTAATGCATGGTCAGATTTAAATTCATCTTGTGATGTTACTAATCGGACATAACTTCAAGATCATTGATGACGACCCTTAAATCTATATTATCTGAAATATTTTCCATATTTGTTGAAGAAAATAAAGCTGTAGATTCTGATTGCTATGTAGATTTTGTTTTTCTTAACAAATGGTTCAGAAAAAGCAGTAAAACCATTATTGCACAATCATAAATATTTAATCAAGGTCGTAGAAGAAACTCATTTGTAGGGAGCATCATTATCATGGTCGGTTCAGCTTTAGATACACGAATCAAATCATTATTTATCCGTGCTTGTTATTAACATTTGTCTCATTGCACCTAATTACTATTAACTCATTTAATTGTGAAACACTGGATCCAAAAAAATGTACGTATTGATTCATTAATGAATTAATATTCTTCTGTTCGAACAATTTCATGTCCTACATATTCATATTTAAATTGCTTTAAATATTATAATATTTCTCCTTGGCGATCTTTCAGTAGTGCATTGTGACCTTATTAATTTGCACTTCTGTGTTTCTTTTCTAAATCGAAACATATTTCAGTTACATTAATGGAAGATTTGGCGTAGAATTATAAAAATAGGGCAAACAACAACGTTCTAGAACGTCAAAATAGATATAATGGGAAAGCAGAAAAAATGCTGTTTCGGCTGCATTTAGCGTATCGTTTTCAGAGCATGAAATGATTTGATGCTCTGAAAACAGTACTCTAAATGCTACCGAGACAGCTGTCCTGCTTTCCCAATATTTCTATTTTGGCGTTCTAGATGTTGTTGTTTGCCTTGTTTTTATATTTCGGTTATGTAGACAGACGTACTGTTAATTTGCTATGCTCTGCAAATGTATTTCAAATCTTTCTATGCTTTCTATAAATTTTACTTTGGTCTACTACATGCGGAGTCCCTCCTTCGTGTAAAAATCCAATATTTTTAAAAATCACTAGCAATTGCAGCACCTGCTTTATCTGAAAACAGATATACATCGCTATCAGTTACTAAGATAGGAAAATTTAAAATATTTTGGGGTTAAAATTGCATCATGATTTTATGCGTTTACGATGACGACGAAGTAGATGGTGAACAATGTAGATCAGTATTGTCTTTTTTCAAATTTGTCTTCTTTTCGAATCCTGATGCAGTGTCACTGGTGATTTTTTTTCCGACTGAGTGAAAATAATGCCTGGACCGGGAGTCGAACCCCGGATCTTTGACTTACAGTCAGGTCTAAGATGACTGTAAGTCAAGTTTGACTACACTTTGTAAGTCAAAGATCCGGGGTTCGACTCCCGGTCCAGGCATTATTTTCACTCAGTCGTAAAAAAAAAAAAAAAAAAAAAAAAAATCATTAAATATGATACTCTTCCAATCAGTTGATTCTGATTTTAATTAAAAAAAAAGTGCCACTGGTGTTTACGCATGAGATTGAATACCAATTTTAAATATTTTTCATTTCATTCATTCATGTTCCACGTGTTTACTTTTTTACCTTACACTTTTTGTTTGACTTCTAAATCTATTTTACAATTTATTTTTTATTTATCATTTCTAATTTTAAATCTGAGTAAAAATCAGTTTTCCACAAATATTCAAGTGTTTTAAGATGCACAAAGAAATAATTAAATCTAAAAAAAAATTACACGCATGCTAGCATGTCTAAAAATAACTTTTGCTCCCCGTGCCTTTTCATCTATCTGCATTTAAATTTTTCTCTCCACCCTAATTATCATTGCAAATCATTATCATAGAATATGGAAGTATATAGTATTTTTTAATTTAAGTCATATTGGGCAAAAGATATCTGTAATAGGATAAAAAATGTAATAAAAAAAAGTAGTTGAGAAAAACTCACTGAGTGAAAATAATGCCTGGACCGGGAGTCGAACCCCGGATCTTTGACTTACAGTCAGGTCTAAGATGACTGTAAGTCAAGTTTGACTACACTTTGTAAGTCAAAGATCCGGGGTTCGACTCCCGGTCCAGGCATTATTTTCACTCAGTCGTAAAAAAAAAAAAAAAAAAAAAAAAAAAAAAAAAAAAAAATCATTAAATATGATACTCTTCCAATCAGTTGATTCTGATTTTAATTAAAAAAAAAGTGCCACTGGTGTTTACGCATGAGATTGAATACCAATTTTAAATATTTTTCATTTCATTCATTCATGTTCCACGTGTTTACTTTTTTACCTTACACTTTTTGTTTGACTTCTAAATCTATTTTACAATTTATTTTTTATTTATCATTTCTAATTTTAAATCTGAGTAAAAATCAGTTTTCCACAAATATTCAAGTGTTTTAAGATGCACAAAGAAATAATTAAATCTAAAAAAAAATTACACGCATGCTAGCATGTCTAAAAATAACTTTTGCTCCCCGTGCCTTTTCATCTATCTGCATTTAAATTTTTCTCTCCACCCTAATTATCATTGCAAATCATTATCATAGAATATGGAAGTATATAGTATTTTTTAATTTAAGTCATATTGGGCAAAAGATATCTGTAATAGGATAAAAAATGTAATAAATAAAAGTAGTTGAGAAAAACTCATGGTTTAAGCCGCTTTAACTATTAGTGTGAACTTTTTCAGAAAATTATTGAATTACTTCTTTCAAAATATTACTGTCTGTATAGCAAACTTTTTATTCCATAATTTTAAATTTTATTTTGTTTAATATTAATACAAAACTCAGAAAAAAAAACATTTTAGAATACACACGACTCGTTCCATATGTTTGTGCTAGGAATTCACAGTTATTATAACAAAATTTAACAAAACTTCAACAAAATCAATGTGTTTAAATATTTGTTCTTTTTATTATTATTATTATTTTCTTTAAATATATATAAATAGGTCTGATGGTTTTTCTTTTTCTAAGAGATGATTTAAATACATTGTATAAACTTTTATTAGTATTAATAGTGAATAATATTTACAAATTTTAAAATCAACAAATTGTTATAAATAAACACGTTTTAAATCAAAATAGTAATTTTTTGCATAAGATAATTTAGCAATGACTTATTTCGTTCTATGTGACGTACAATTAACATCTTCTGTATGAGCATTTATTTTACCCTCGTAATCACCACATATTCGTGCTACTAGCTTTTGCTACAATCCCTAAAAAACTTACCCAATTTTTCTACCAACTGGTCTTAAAGTGCCTTCATAAATTGGTACATCTAGTTTACTATCAAGAGCTTCCTTTTTGACAAATGGAACTGAGTTTTTAGAAGTACTGGTTTTGTATATATATATGTATATATATAGTATATATATATATATATATATTTATCTAATTTAGGTAGTTTTTTAACAGTATAAGTTTCGTCAGCAAGTACTTCAGAATGTTTATTTATTAATTTCTCTTTTGCCATATTTTATGATTACGTTAATTTTTGGCCAAAATATATTTTACCAGATTTTTCAAAATAATTTTGGAACATACTCCGTAATAGCAAATTATTTTAAATTAAGAATATATATATTATTAACAGTTACATTATCTGTCAATTCCCTTTAAACATTTAAAATATTTTTACTACATAAATGAATTTTTAGATGAAATTTAAGTAAGTGTAGCACAGTTAAGAACAAGGTATTCGAAATACATTTTTTTTTACGTTATTAAAAGCTTCTCTTGTATCTATTTCAAAAGAGATTGGTTTATTATTTATAAACGTAGCTTTAGTAAAACTACCACACTCATAAGTATCAGTCTTGTAGTTTAAAAATGTTCTTATATAATTTTATTATGGCGTCTTTGAGGTTATTCTTAAGAACATTGGAGGATTTTTTAAGAATTCATGCGACCTGAAAATGATCTATTTTACCACAAGAAAAGCATTTAGCTAACTTAAATAGTCGGTTATTGTGCTCATGTTGTTTGAAACAGTTTGTTGTTGAAAACACATTTTTAGTGCCATCTACTTGTTCCATCTATCTTTCAGAATAGGCGATCAGTCTCAGTTCTATGTATAATGATACTCCACTTTCATTCCTAATGACACTATCCACATGTTAATTGAATATGTACATCAAAGGGTTGCCGTTTGTATCCCCACGACAAGGAGTCCCATTTTATTATGATATCCCATATTGCGCTGTTGTATCTCTTTCTTTCTCTCTCTCTCTTTTTTCTTCTTCTTCTTCTTCTTTTTTTTTTTTATAAATATAATTAACCTTTTAAATATTCGTCAGCTGTCAGAGCGTACATTTTCATTACATTTTACTCACTCTTTCCTTCTGTTGCATTTTCAGTTTAAGGCAGTTCATCTTGACTTTCATGCTATTTATATAAAATTTTACAATGATTATATCTGAAAGGGAAGGAAGTATAATCATCTTAATAATCCATAATTCTAAAAACTTTAAAGATCACCGTAATAATTTATGCAAGTCTTACAGTCTGAATTGGACTATTATAATGAACAATTTACTTTATTTCTTTTCTCTCTTTTTTTTTTTTTTTTTTTAGGGTTTCCCGTTTTCAGGTGCAAATGTTGAGGAACGGCCTCTGCCATTTGGTATAACTGAAATTCTCCAAGATCGTCTCCAATATTTCTCCAAGACTATTTTACAGTCATTATATTTGAAAGGGAAAGATGGATATACATCTTAAAAGTCCATTATTCTAAAATTCTAACGAGCATCTTAGAAATTTATGCCAAGCTCTAAAATTATAAGATGTAAATTTTTAAAAATTTTGCTAGAATGCGTAAGAACATTCTAAGCAAACACTATAAAATATTCAAATATGTAGTGTGAAAGAATCCAGCAATATTTCCTCTAAGTAAAGCAATTTTAATGTAAGAATATTTATATATCAAAACATAATTAATAATTATATACACTAGGCTTGTGATAAGATGTCCTTATGTACTACGCAGAAGAACCTTCCTTTTCTAAAGGGTAAGAAACACTTTTTTACTGGTAACCCCTAAATTAGCCTGTATGCAATTCTTTACTTTTTTACTTTTCGGTTTGAGATGTGAATTCAAAAATGATCGTTATAATTTCTTTTTATAAGAAATAAAAAGGTACATTTTTTTAAATTTGTATATATATATATATAATCTTATATAAAATCTTTCTTCTTCTACAGATTATAGAATGTCAATTAAAACGACAGTGAAAATTATTGAAAACTTAAAAAAATAAATAAATAAATAAATAAATAAATAAATAAAAAATACTATTGTTATTTACTTTTTAATAATTATTTACAAAACAAAATATTTTTATCTATAGCACAAATCGATACATTAATTCCCTGTATGCTCCGGTAATTATCCAGCATTCATCGATATGAAAAATATCTTTTAAAGATCATTTACCGTTTCTTTTGAATATGTTTCTTTATAGCATATAATAACAAAAATAAATCTTGCACCTGACATTAGAAAAATAGTACAAATTAAGGTCGTAGAATGCCCATGTATTTAGTTATTAATTACTAGAAAAAATGCTAAAACTAATTTTTGAAATGGTACTTTATTATTATTATTTTTTTTTTTTTATGTTTGTGAAATTTTTATCGTAAACGCATCAATATTTTGAATTAGAAGTCTTTGATCGATTACGCATATCTAATAACAGCGTATAATTCATTACCAATACCACTGAAGCGAAAACAGATTGCTTTTGCAAATAACATTGGACATTCCGAAATATGTTGAAAATTGCATTTGTTTTTTTTCAAACATATTACTATTACGATCCAAAAAAAAAAAAAAAAAAAAAAAAAAGAAAAAAAAAAGAAAAAAAAAGATTTAATATATATATCTGTATATATTTCAGATTATTTTATTTTATTTCTGAAATTAATTAATTATTAGATTTATAGTGTAAAATAATATTAATAAATATGAACACAAATAATTTTAATGACATATATTAATATCTGGAAGAAAATATTCGAAAAATTGCAATTGCATTTTATTGGATAAAATAAGTTAAAGTAAGAGAGATCTTCCGAAAAAAAAAATTCGTCGTGTGTTTTTGCAAGAGAGCTTTATTAGAGAGTTTTTACAAGAAAGTCTATTAAAAACATGCAATACCGTCACAAAACACGCAAAATCTTAAGGGCCCTCTTCACTCACCGCCGCCGGAAGCTGAAGCTAATGTTATTCTATGGGAAATTTTTCTTTACAAATAACTTATGAACTAATACATATTTTTAAATTCTGTTTTCACATTCTGAAAATTCTCAGCTGTTAAATTGACGGACCTTTTATATTATTATTATTATTTTTTTTTTTTTTGAAGCTGCAAAATACGAATTTTCAATATGTGAATTTTTTTCATTTTGCAATTTCAAAATAAAATATAAAAAAAAAAAGAAAAAAAAAACATTTTAAAAAAAGATCCGTCAATTTAATAGTTGGGAATTTTCTGAAAGTGAAAACGGAATTTAAAAATATGTATTAGTTAATAAGTTATTTGTAAAGGAAATTTCCCCATAGAATAACATTGGACAGGCTTCCGGCGACAGTAAGTGAAGAGGGCCGTTAATATGCGTCTTATGTACTATCGAAAAAATCTAATGTATAAAAGTTTAACTATAAATATATTACGTTGATTCGATTCAAATGCATATGAAGCAATAATTGGCGCTGATCTTTTGCAACTTTCCTTGCAGGTCAAGTATATCAGTATATATGCATTCAGAGTGATATGTGAACGTTTTTTTTTCGTCATTCTAATTAATATCTCGTAGTACTTTTTTTTTTTTTTTTTTTTTTTTTTTTGTAGAGTAATTTTCCCTAAATGTAATTACGATTAAGTAAGAAAAAATACTCTACAAATAACTGGTGTGAAAACAGTTCAGTTCTAGCAATGCTATTGAATATTAATTATAACATTCATAAGTATATAATTTAAATGTTTATCATGAAAAATAATGCTGACTTGATTTAAAGGTATATCCAGTCGATAGGTAGCACTGAAATTGCACACCTTATGTTTATTTATATAAAGATATATCTCAAAATCTATTGCCTAAAATTTAACTAAACTGCATACATAAAATCTTTTTTGCGAGAAATTAATATTATTTAAAACTTACCGCATATTAACCGGTATTTTCCTCTGTTACGTAGAATGATACAAATGTAAGTTTAGTTAGTGTCTAAGTATATTTATTTTATATGTGTTTCTGTGACTGGAATATTTTTGTCATACTATATATATATAATAAATTTAATTGAAGATAAAAGATGAGATGAAGGTGAAAAGTAACAAACAACAAGAAAAACTTATCAAACAATGTTAATAAACAAGAAAATTGGTTAGATTTAAACACTATTTAAGCTAGAAATTCAAATTACGCTGTGTCAATCTCTTCAGCAGTTGGGAACACAGCAATTAAAAATTAAAAAAACTATGTAGTACTAGCAGGTTTCAAAAGACATGTAGGCTAGCATACTCCAAAAGTAATTCAAACTGAATAGTAATGGAAAACAATGTATAAAGTTTTACAATTATTGAAATTTTTAATTTAAATTTTGATAAAAACTGAATTTCAATTTATTAAAAATCATATTATAGCCAGCAAAAAACTATTAAATATACAAGAAAAAGATTTTTATATATGAAATGCTAGCCAAACATATCCCCACCCGAACCTACTAGAAAAGATGAAAAAACTCACCAGCTGCGAGAAAAACAACATCTTCAAAATTCATTCCAGCTTAAAAACTTGAAAAAACACTAAATTTTCTTTCCGTATCCAAAGATGTCCAAGAACTTTCCAGGTCTGGCGATACAAAATAACTCCAAACATTAGCAAAATGGTCTTCCTAGAAGGCTTTAAACCAAGTGCATCAAACTGGACACCTATATGGATCACCAATCAAAAAGCAGATACTGCGGCACTGACACTAAAAATTCAAATTTTTTGTATAATGAAATATAAAATTCAAAGGATACAAATTCTTGTAATATAATAAAGCTTGAAAATTGAAAACTTGTTTATTAAAATTAAATTTTAAATTACATAACCTTTTGATTCTTAATATATGGTTGATAACAATATTTATGTAAATTCTGTGACTAAGATTAGAATACCAATGCGGCATAAAGTTAGTAATGAAGTTAAAGTTTTTTCTTTTGTCAAATAACTCAGTATATAAAATCAGTATATATCAGTTTGAATTACTTTTGGAGTATGCTAGCCTGCATGTCTTTTGAAACCTGCTAGTACTACATAGTTTTTTTAATTTTTAATTGCTGTGTTTCCACCTGCTGAAGAGATTGACACAGCGTAATTTGAATTTCTAGCTTAAATAGTGTTTAAATCTAACCAATTTTCTTGTTTATTAACATTGTTTGATAAGTTTTTCTTGTTGTTTGTTACTTTTCACCTTCATCTCATCTTTTATCTTCAATTAAATTTATTATTGGTCTTGTATAATATTTTGTGCTGCTTTAAGCGCCTTTTTTATACAAATTTATTTTTGTCATTGATATTGAATTTAATTTTATATATATATATATATAATAACTTTTTAAAATACTGGAATACTCTCAAAGTGTTTTTATTTTTCAAAATATTTCAATATTTGAAATATAAAAATATTTTTAAAAACTAAATTATAATAGTTTTATCTGTATAATACAAAAAGAAAGAATAATATATTTTTTTAGAGCTGAGAAAAAAAATAATAAACTGCAGTGAATTTAGAATTTTACATAAGAGATACCAAAATATTTCATTATCCCAAATTTTACCGTATTTATTAAGCGATGGTATCGAAAATTTCTAACTGATTTTCTTTTAAAAGTATCACAATTCAAAGTTCAGTCTCGCCGTACTAAATAAAAATTCCTCGAATATTTCTCTTTTGTTCAGCACTAAGAGATACGTGACATCATTAGTATTCAGGAAGTGGAGAATTCTGCTTTAAAAGTGACAGTGCTGACATAATCAGTCAAGCAAACATCATGATGTGAATTGAAACTTTAAAAGTACTTTTGCTGATGATCATAGTGCATTGCGAGAATGTTTTGTACCTTTTTGTTTAATTCTAAGACTGTATAAATGGATTATTTATAGTAGGAATTGTGTTAACGTTAAAGATTTGTAAGTAGGTATTGATTTCTTTAATTGCATTGATTTACGCATTTTATATTTTTAACAATATTAATTAAACATAATCTGGTGTGTCACTCACACGACGTTCTTTTGTCCTGCATTTCAATACTATATAAAGATAGAATGTAAATTAAATCGTAAGATATATAAAAATAAGATTAGTATACTTTAAAAATAATTTAAAATAGATTAAGGAGCAGTTTTATTTCACATATCTGTTTATAGTATGGGTATGAAAAATTAACTTTCCTAAATGATTAGTGTTCGTCGACATAGTGAAAAAAAAAAAAAAAAAACTTCCATCAATTACATTAAGAAGAAAATAAAGTTTAGCTTAATTTTGTGTAGCCCTGTATATTGTCTATTAAACATATGCACATTACATTATGTACTTTAATTTAGTCTTATATTAAAAAAACTTAATTATAAATGAAATTCAGTTCCAGCAATATCGAAGAATAGTCGAAATATATCCCGATACTTTGGATAACCCTGTAAAGGAATGATGAATGATTTTCCCACTATAATCTACACAAAACTTGCTTTTATGCCTATAAAAAAATATTTTCGTTCTATTTTACTTAGAGTCGCCTAAATACTTTACATTGTACTTACCAGAATTTCCCCCCATATACGTAATGTATTTGAATTATCTTGGATGGCCCTGTATACAAACCATTTGCTTGATCTCAGTGAAAAATTAGTGTACTATCCCTATATAATGCAGAAGTAATGTCGAGTTTGGACTACCTGCTACTATTTGTTCTTGGGGTATGCTGATAACCGACACACAGACCAACAGACAAACACATGATTTTCGGATTCAGGAGAGCTCAAACATGTAAATATAACAAAAATTCAATTTCGAAAATTTGACCCAAAACAGTACTTTATATACCATATATATTGGTAAAATAAAAGTATAAATAAATAAATAAATAAATGTTTTTGAATATTTAAATGAATGTTACAAGCTTCAGAAGCTAAAAATTAAATATAGTATTTAATCTATATTAGGCAAATACTTTTCTTAATTTAAGGAAATTATTATTTAACAATATAATTGTTAAGCTAAGAAAATATAAGGACAATTATCTGTATATATATATAAATTACGTGTCACGATTTTTGTCCGGGGTAAACTCCTAAACTAAGGAACCGATTATAATGAAATTTTGCACCCTGTGTGCAGTTTGGTCCAACTTGAGAGATAGGATAGTTTTTATCTCAATTTATTGTCACAATATTGTTTTATTGCAATTATTTGTTAATTATAGACCTTTATTAAAGTTGCTCCAAAATATCTGTGAGTTCCATTAATTTAATTGTTGCCAAAAAAATAAATAAATAAATAAATAAAAAAAAAAAAAAAAACGAGTTCATTTTCTTTCGACATAAAAATAAATACATTTAATCAAACGTGAACTTTAAAAAATTATAAAAAGTTAAATTATGCATCTCACGAAAATTGACGTCATAATCAATTTAAAGATTTTATACACATTGATAAAGTGCTAATGTAGTTCTATCATAGATATAGTAATATATATAGATCTCTCATCCCCATGTTATCGTACAAAGATTTTTGATGCCGAAAAAAAAATAAAAATAAAAGCTTTGGAAACAGCCATTAAGTGGTATTGAAAAAAAAAAAAAAAAAAAGAAAGAAAGAAAGAAAAAAGAAAAGAAAGAAAGAAATATGAATTTGAAACTGTATCTGGAGTCTTCCATTCCCCTTTAGCAAATAAATTATTCATAAATTTTATTTGCTAAAATATTAGTATGTATTCCCGTGTGTATTCACTCGGGGAAAGACGGCCATATTTTGGTAAAAACGTTGTCTTTTCCCAAATGAAAAGGAATAACTTTTTTCTCCCCAATGATCACTCTATTCTATATATGCTAAATTATATCTATGAGTTCTATACGCAAGCGAAGTGTGACTCACTGACCGTCTGTGCAGCCAAGAAAAAGATTTCCTATGTTAATTGCCCACTGGATTTTTTGTAAGAAATTATTAAAAATCGAGGAAATTTATTTCCCGATTTTAATCCTTATATTTGGGTATAGATATGTATTAGTTATCGCGGGTGTTAGATTGAATTATTTTTCTGTGAAATTGACAAAATTTTAATTTTAAATTTCAAAACTCTGTCGCCCTTGGCTTTTATTATTATTATTATTACTATTTGGCGATCAAAAGCGTAACACGAAAATATACATGCCAGATGTATGCATTGTACGAAATGTAATATGTATTATTCATTGTACGTATGTATGACATGTAATATGTATTGTACGAAATATTGTTTCATATTATTCATTACTCTTTTAATATAAGTTGTTAAAATAACCATGATTTTTGAAAGGAATTAAATATTTTCGCCAGATAATTTGGCGATATTCTTTTTTTTTTCGCCAAGGATGACAGAAATGAAATCTATTCCGCTGCAAAATATTAGTATCTTACATCAGATATTTTATTTAGACATTTGAAAACAAATTTGACTTCAAACTATGATAGAATATTTATCATTTTCCGTTTAATTAGTATATTATTAGTATGTTAAAATTTAAAAGCATGGTATATAAAAAGTTTTTTTTTAATCTTATAATTATTCTTATCTTAATCATCAATGTTTCCCATCTTTATTAACTTGAATTTACTATTAAAATTATAACATACTCAAAAACTTCTCATCACTTCGTTAAAATACACTAAACTTTTCAAAAATCTTTTTCTATTTAAAATGATACATGTATTTACTTTAAATGTCCAATATTTCATAAGATTTCCAATTTTAAAGTTTTAAAATATTTATCAAATTTACCTATTTTTCTGGTTTAGTCTTATTGTTTTCCTTTTTATAACTACAGCTGTTGCCCTCTTTAAAATATTAAAAATGATGAGGTCATTTTATAGTAAAATTATCCATTATAGCATATATTATATTTCACTCCTCCATAAAAATTGATTTTAAAATCGTCTGTTTCTTTTATACTTTTATTTTAATAGAATTTTAATAGAATTTAATTTATATATTAGTCATTTTAGCAATTTTATCCAAAGTAGCATTAAAAAAAATATATATATCTTCTCCATTAAAATTTATAGGACCCTACAATAAAATTACTTTGTGCTTAATATCAACACTACGAAAATTTTTATCAATCGCTTCCAAATTTTGACCTAAGTTTCAAACCTCAACCCCGTGGGTTTTTACATCGGCTACAACGTTTTCGTCTTTGTTCGTAAATAATAATTTGACTGTACTAAATAGTTTACAGCCGTATAATTCAACGTATAACTTAGTCATAGCAACGCGTGGCCGGGTCTGCTAGTTATTATATAATAATTATTATCATTATTAAAATCTGTATATATATATATAAATTTCGTGTCACGATATTTTATGTACATTGATAAAGTGCTATTGTAGTTCTATCATAGACATAGTAATATATATATAGATCTATCATTCCCATGTTAACCTACAAAGATTTTTCATGCCAATAAAAAAAAAAAAGCTTTTGAATCACCCATTAAATGGTATTGTAAAAAAACAAAAAAAAAAAAAAAAAGAAAGAAAGAAAGAAAGAAATATGAATTTGAAACTGTATCTGGAGTTTTTCATACACCTTTAGTACATAAATTATTCATAAATTTTATTTGCTAAAATATTCGTATGTATTCCAGTGTGTATTCACTCGGGGAAAGACGACCATATTTTGAGAATCACCTTTTTCTCCCAAATGATCACTTTATATATACTATACTATATCTATGAGTTCTATATACAAGCGAAGTGTGGCTCACTGACAGTCTCTGCAGCCAACAAAAAGATTTCCTATGTGTAAAAAATTATCAAAAATCGAGGGAATTTATTTCCCGATTTTAATCCTTATATTTGGATATAGATATGTATTAGTTATCGCGTGCGTTAGATTAAGTTATTTTGCTGTCAAATTGACAAAATTTTAATTTTAATTTTAAAAACTCTGTCGTCCTTGGCGTTTTTTTTTTTTTTTTTGCGACCAAAAGCATAACACGAAAATATACATGCCAGATGTATGTATTGTACGAAATGTAATATGTATTATTCATTGTACGTATGTATGACATGTAATATGTATTGTACGAAATATTGTTTCATGTTATTCATTACTCTTTTATATAATTTGTTAAAATAACCATGATTTTTGAAAGGAATTTAATATTTTCACCAGATAATTTGGCGATATTTTTTTTTCCGCCAAGGATGACAGAAATGAAATCTATTCCGCTGCAACATATTATTATCTTAAATCAGATATTTTATTTAGACATATGAATACAAATTTGACTTCAAACTATGATAGAATATTTATCATTTTCCTTTTAATTAGTATATTATTATTATATTAAAATTAAAAAGCATGGTATATAAAAAGTTTTTTTTTTTTTTTTTTTTTTTTTTTAATCTTATAATTATTCTTATCTTAATCCTCAATGTTTCCCATCTTTATTAACTTGAATTTACAATTAAAATTTTAACATACACAAAACCTTCTGATCACTTCGTTAAAATATACTAAACTTTTCCAAAATATTCATATATTTAAAATGATACATGTATTTACTTTAAATGTCCAATATTTCATAAGATGTTCTATTTTAAAGTTTTAAAATATTTATCAAATTTACCTTTTTTTCTGGTTTAGCCATACTGTTTTCCTTTTTATAACTACAGCTGTTGCCATCTTTAAAATATTTAAAGTAATGGGGTCATTTTATAGTAAAATTATCCATTGTAGCATATATTATATTTCACTGCTCCATAAAAATTGATTTTAAAATTGTCTGCTTTTTTTATACTTTTATTTTATTAGAATTTTAGTAAAAATTAAATTACATATTAGTCTTTTTGGCATTTTAATCCAAAATAGCTTTAGACATATTATATTTCACTCATCCATAAAAATTGATTTTTAAAATCTTCTGCTTCTTTTATACTTTTATTTTATGATACTTTTAATAGAATTTAATTTATATATTAGTCATTTTAGCATTTTTATCCTAAGTAGCATTAGAAATAATATATAACACTTATCCATTAAAATTTATAAGACCCTACAATAAAATGAATTTGTACTTAATATCAATTCTACGAAAATTTTTATCAATCGCTTCCAAATTTTGACCTAAATTTCAACTCTCAATCCTGTGGGTTTTTACATCGGCTACAACGTTTTCGTCTTTATTCGTTAATAATAATTTGACTGCATTAAATAGTTTACTGCAATATAATTCAACGTATAACTTAGCCACAGCAACGCGTGGCCGGGTCTGCTAGTATAAATAAATAAATAAATATATATATATATATATATATATATATGTGTGTGTGTGCATGTGTGTAATTTTTATATTAAACAAGACCATTTATGAGAAAGTCGTAACTTCTAGCAATTATATCAGGTATTTTATTTTTATTTATTTATTTATTTATTTAACTTAAAAAAATACTATTGTTTACAAAAACAACATTTTTTTTTTTTTTAGCCTACTTGTAAATCATGTTGACACATGTCAAGGTACTATCTTTCTGAACATATCTGCTCTATGACAAGATGTTATAAGATATTCTTACCTGTAATCTACACCGTAATTCGCGTAGAAAATAACGTTTCAAATATTTGTCTATGTATGATATGAATTCTGTCATTTTATGATTGAAGATTTTAGATTATAACGAGAGTGCGTAAACCATTCATTTTTCCAGCGAATGTTATTTAACGTCTCGATAGAAAAGTTACAGATTTAATATTTATAGGTAATATAAATATATATTTATGGTAAATCGTGTGTCTGGCAAATAGTATACGTGGCGTGTAACAACTACATGACTTCAACCACTACTACACATGAAAATAGTACAGTTAAAAGGCGTAAAATTAATTTAACAGATTAGACTTCTAACTATTTTCCTGTAAGAGCAAACTGATATATACGTCGTGAAAAGAAACGCACAAACACGAGTGAATCTGAAGATCAGGAGCATTAACGTCCTATTTGCATCACAAATTATTCAACAAATCATTTTTATTTATTTCCTATTATATAATATATATTCGATTGACTTGCAAGATAAACAGGTACGTTTCTGCGTGTGTGTGGAAGGGGGGGGGGGTACCGCCACTCAACGACACGGCGTATTTCTATTTCGGTACCTATCTGTATATACGTGCCTATATATTTATTCCTAATAGCTGAAAACCTTGTATTTATTCCCTGAAATTCATAAATATATGTAACAAATTCCATGCAAAAAGGTTGCATAGCATATCGGATTAATTTTGTTCAACCCTGTAAACTAGTTCCCAATTTTATGGCAACAATTTTCAACAGAAAATCATGCTTTTAAAATTCTAATAAAATTTCCTTATACTTAATAAGCGTGTAACCATGTTAAAATACACTTTTATGAAATACCGACTATCGACCGTAAGAGTACGAAATTCGTTTATGTATCCCATGAAAAGAGCCACAGTTATTATATACGCCAATAATAAGAATACACCTAATTAATTATAACTCATTAATTTTTTAAACTAATTTGACATCATTTGGATGATTACAGTACGTCATCGGAATCCTTTTGTGTGGTCCCGTAAATAAATTATTTAGTCTATACATACCCTTTTTTTTTAGTGTAAACATTCTTTTAAGCATCTTTATAATGCAATTATAAGAAAATTTTTGGCGTGTCCCTGTACACGAACTACAAATGGAATACGCACCCAAAACTATACAGGTAGTTATGTGGGGCTTATAAACACGTGTATCAAATTTCAAGTCAATAGCGAGATTTTTGTAGCTGCTCTCGCAAGACAAACAAACAGACAGACACACTGACGGAACCAAGAATATTTTTGAATCTCCACATGGAGGCCTCCAATGAAGTTTCGAGAATAAAGCCTTTTATTTTTAATACACACATTTCTGAAATCTATAATTGACCTACTGAATCAGAAGACCTGTCAATAATCTGCCATAATCCAGTAATATATCTAAAATACGAAAAAATGAAGAGGTTATATGTCTATAAAGATGTTTGTGTAACAAATTTGAAGAAAATCGTTACAGTATTTTTTGGGATACCGACTTTTGGTTCCACTTTCGATTTTCACCAAAACTTGGAAATCTCATCTGCTTGCCGGAAACTAAGAACTGTATACAAATGGTACAATAAGGCGGGAGATAATATGGCAAGTTTGAACAAAATTCGTCGAGCCATTTTTTTTAGGAGCGCACTTGCGAAACCTAAAAATTACCTACTAACACAAGACGTATATTATCTTTCCTGAACTAGCTAACTAATGTATAAGAAAGGACGTTTTATAGGGTTTTTGTATAGCACCTTTATAGATAATCGTTCAAGCCGTTTTTGAGATACGTACCTATGGTCTCATTTCAGGTTTGCATTTTCCAAATTTGCTTTTTTAATTTTCACCAAATGTTTGAAAGAGAATTTGTACACTACACCTGTCTTAAATCAGAATTTTCGTGTTTATTAGTTTTTGGAGTCAGAAAACGTGTAAATTATGTGAAAGCTAGACATCGAATTTTTTGATGGTCTACAATACATTCATCGCCTATGGTAGTTTGATAATCGAAACAATTTATAATTAAACAATTAAAAAAAAATTATAATTAAAAATTGTAGTAATACTGATTAAATAACATAATATACATGTATCATACACTAACCTACCTACAACATACATTAGTTTTATTTTAAAATGTAAAAGAAAAAAAAAAAAAAAACTTAGTTTTGTTTTCTAAGTAATGGACATAAAATTTTGTACAAAATATAATTTAATTTAATAAGTCAGGACATTTTTAATCCATTCTTTCATAGAAATGCATGCTGTAACTGTGTTGCGTTCCTTTGCAGCGGTTACTAAATCTCTTTCTTAAAATCCCCTTTTTACATCTTTATTATAGTGTGACTTTTAATATTTATAAATTATGTTGCCAGTTTTAAGGTGATTTAAGATGTCTATCGCAAATACGTAAAGGAAGATCTTGGAGAGCAACGTCCGAGGTACCTCGGTGGCAAATTTCAATATTTTTCATGTGGTTCTATACTAAATTAATATATTTTTTTAACTTGATGCGACAGGAATGTGCAAACATTTGTATATATATCTAAATATAAAGCTGAATATTTGCCACTGTATCTGTCAAGAATTTTTGTCCGGATGATTAGATTTGAACAAAAACGGTACATTTATTAATCTAGTACATTTACTAATACCGTATATTTTATTTCAATCGAATAATTGGTTTGAAAAATATTAAATAACAACCAAATTTTAAATTTATTTTCAGTAAAAAAAAATCTAATCACTGTCAAAAATAAATAAATAAGAGCATAAAAATATTTCTTCTTACGCCAAAATAAATGAACGTGCAAACTTTTTTTTTTAAATATTTGAAATAGAATTGAAAAAAAAACGTGCTAAAAAACTGAAATAGCTTTAGTATAGGACTCCCCGTCAAAATTTGAAATTTCGCAACTCAGTAGCTCAGACGTTTCTGAACAAGTTCTTTACTTAAGCAATTCCAATAGTCTTTTTAATTTATCCCCAAAGTGATAAGAAAATGTTAAAAGCCACCAAGGGGTTTCTATGCTGAAGCTATACCAAAAAATTTCAAGAAATTAATATAGGCACCGATGATAGGGAATAAAATACTGTTACTACAAGCTTTTATATGGAAGAATAAATTAAAATAAGTCTTGACGTACTAAATTAAATTCTACTTTGTACAGAATTTTATATCTATTACTTGAAAAGTAAATTGGCTTAGGTTTATTTACTTCTTTTGCATCAACTTGATTTTTATCAACTTTTTTAATAATTGCAAAGTTAAAATGGAGTTTTGTTTTGTATCTTTTGACGAATTATCAGATTGGATTAAAATATACGGAGTTTATGGTAGATTATTTCTTGATTAACAAGTGTAGAAATTTTCTTAGAAATTTGTTCAAAGGTGCAGTCTCATATAGCGAATTAAAATCTGATATATACAGTAATAGTGACGACTTGAAATACTTAACTTAAAACACTAATCCTGTCGTACTAAAAACATTTATTAAAACTTCAATGGAAACAAATATTATCAATGACTAAATTTCCATTAATACGCATAAAATACGTAGAATATTTTGTTAATTGTTCAGTACATGACGTTGCTAGAATTCCGAAACTCGCGTAAATAATGGTAAAGGTTACATAGAAAATATTATAAACAAGTACCACAGAACTGACGTTTAAAAGTAATAAGTACAAAATATTGAAAGAAGACACGACCTTTCGTCAGGCGAACAAAGTAGGCACGAGTGAAACAAATGAAGCACTCCATTGCCCCTTTCATTGAAGCACTCCTGCGTGCTTCCGTTACTTAATGAAGGGTCATGACTTCTTTCGACCCGAAAGAGTTGTTGCGAGGTATTGCATTTTATAGTGTTTATTCGAAGTTATGTATGCGTCACCGCTTTGTTTGCTGTACTCGTGCCAAAATTATTCACCTGACGAAGGGTTGTGTCTATTTTTGATCCGAAACAATTGTTGTGAATTCTTGCATTTTATAGAATTTATTCGAAGTTTTGTACTTCTTACGTAGAATGTAACCCCCGGTGGGCAGCAAATCCACACCTAGAACCTAAGTCATTTAGTCTTAACCCGCACAACAATTAACAATCACCTAAAAGTATAAAACATTTTACTTTCCGAACACTATAGTGAGGAAAGTATTGTAATCATGTCAAAAATCCGAATTTGAGATTTTGATGTTTCTATACGTTTCAAGGTCCCCTGAGTCCGTTTCGACTATTTTTACGATGATGTATGTATGTGTGTGTGTATGTGTGTATGTATGTGTTTATGTCTGTGAGTGAACACGCTAGAGTCTAAACGCTTTGTTCGAATACGCTGAAAGTTGGTACGTATATTGTAAGTCACCATAGTACGAACCCTATACATTTTGGTGAATCTAGCACATATAATTTTTTACAGGGACACTAGGAAAAATTCTTTATCATTATGGCCTACGGGGCCAAATTTTTAAAAGTGCGATAGCGTCTAAATGCTTTATTAATCTGAGCAAAAATTTTTTACACATATTATAGGTCACAGTTGCACGAACTGTATACATTTTGGTGTATTTAGCACTTACAGTTTTTTACAGGGGCACAAGGGAAACTTCTTTATCATTATGGCCTACGGAGCCAAATTTTTAAAAGTGTCATAGCGTCTAAACGCCTTATTAATCTGAGAAAAAAAACTGCACATGTTAAAGGTCGCACTTGCACCAACTGTATAGATTTTTGTGAATTTAGCACTTACAATTTTTTTACAGGGACACAAAGATAAATTCTTTATCATAATGGCCTATGGGACCAAATTTTTCAAAGTGCGATAGCATCTAAACGCCTTATTCAATTGAGCTGAAAATTTATATGAATATTATAAATCACTGTTGCACTGAATATAAGCATTTTCGTGAATCTATCATTTATAGGTTTTTACAGGGACACAACGAAAATTTATTTATCACTATGGTCTAAGGGCTCAAAGTTCAGTAGCGTTAAATAAAACATCGTGTAATATATGGAGAAAAATACTCTTTAACTACATTTCATGCGACCATGGAAGCCTCTGCGCAAGTGTGGATTCAACGAGTCCACTAGTAAAATAGGGGAGACAAGTTTTTCTTTGAGAGAAAATAAACGATAAGGGAATACCGAATGACTGGATGTTTACTAAATTCAAACCTGTTGGTCAACTTGGAAACCCTCCAAGATTTTCGACTCGTCCTCACTGCTAGGCGTAGGAAACGTGGTTACACTATACTTACACTCTATTATGGTTTTCTCTCTTTTGTTTGTTTAACAATTCCTCTTTCTTTACTTTATCTACAAAACTGTCAATTACTTAATGTTCGGAAAGTCGAGTGGAGTCACTCCAGATTTTTTGAATTATGTTTATATATTCGTGACGTATGTTTTGCTAGTAAAATGCAAATATGTTAAATCTTCATTTGTAATTCATTTATGATCCTTAGAATACGATCTGTTTGTGAGCTAAACTTAAACGTAGAAATTAAAAAGAAGCAGTGAAGATTTTATTAATTAAGCTTCGTCTGGTCAGATTTATTGTCTTATAAAAAATTTATGATAAAATGTATGCTTATATTTACTGGGATAATATGTTCAATTTTGCAAGTGAACTCAGTACGCTTTCATGCTAACTTTGGTCAACGATTCTTTTCTTTATATAAAGAGCATAAAATTTTATTTATATTATTTTCTTAGAGAAATAAATCCAGTGCAATTTTACCATGTTTTTATTAACTTCGATTCTTATTTGTTTGTTTGTTTGTCCACAAATCTTGCAATTGATTTTTAACTAACTTCCCGACTAGTTAAACATTTGAAAAATTCTGAATAGCTTAGAACACGGTGACAATGCATTTTTTAAGTACTTTTAGCCAAATGGTTCGAGTCCCCGCTGATTTCGGTAGCGTTTATATGACATGATTCAACAGTCATATAACTTCCCGACTAGCTTGGCATTTGAAAATTTTAGAGCACGATGACAATGCATTTTTCTTTAATACTGTTAGCCAATTGCTTCGGTTCCTCACTGCCTTCAGTAGCGTTTATATGGTTCAACAATCATGTAACTTCCGCACTAGCTAGACAATTGAAAACTTTCAGAATAGCTCAGAAGACGGTGACAATGCATTTTTTTAAATACTTTTAGCCAATTATTACGGGTCCCCATTGCATTCAGTAGCGTTCATATGATTCAACAAAAAATTTAAATACATGGTATATAAAAAGATTTTTTTTTTTCATCTTGTAGTTATTTTACTTAATTTATAAATGCCTGTCTATATGTTCTTGAAATCTAAATTATAATTTATTTGTTTTACGTTAATATTAAAGAATAAAAACCATGTGTATATTTCATTTCATTTCATCTTATATAACATATAATTAGTATATTGCATTGAATAATTAAAATCTTGTTATAATATATATATATATATATATATATATATATATATATATATATATATATATATATATATATATAATATTACATATTTAATGATGTATATGCATAATAATAAACGTAAATTATTTTCTTAGAATGTGGATTTTAAAAATGTCTGCAATGAATTTCAACCTAAAGCTCTAAAATGCAATAATTGATACACTAATAATTATTGATTTGCAGTTTCGTTGCAACTCCTTTTAAATTCATTTATTTATTGCTTTAAATATATAAATAAATGAATAAATAAAAGTTTAAAAAATTTAAACAGTTTTTTCATAATATTACTTAATATCAAACAAAATTAAAAAATATATATATATTAATATTATATAATAAAATTTGATAACAAGACAATTTTATATCTGGCTATCTATTTTATGTTTCTGAGATTTAAATAAGAAAAACTATTAAACTAAATACATTTGAACATGTTAATTTGTTCATTAACAAAAGCATAAATAAAACCGTAATAATTGCATATGACACTTTATTACTAAACGAAAATATTTTTTATTATGCCTATTTTCTTTATTTTTCATGTTATAAAAAGTTTATTTTTTGCTTTCTCCAAAAATATATACCTACGCTTTTCCAAACAAAATGCTTTTAAGAACTATAGCCTGTTTTTCAAACGAAACTACCGTAAAATTTTTATACTAAGTGCTGAAAGTTTGAATTACTGCTGAAGAAACATCGCTACGGTGTGCTTTGAATTATTCATATATATATATTTTTTAATTCACGTAACGGAACTTTCGCCTGTGTAAGTAAGGCAGCGACAGCACAGAATTTTCTAAAACAAGAAAAACAAAAGTATAGTAAACAAAATATTATATATTATTTATATATATTCTGATTTTTCCTGGACTAAGGAGTTATAAAACTTATATAATACAAATATTTCGATAAATAAAAAGCTGTAAGTGCTTTACACACACACACACACACACACACACACACACATATATATATATATATATATATATGTATATATTAAAATTCGAAATTCACTTATTTCAGATATTTTACTGTTATAGACCCTTACGGTACCAAAATAAATAAATAAATAATAATAATATAAAATAAAATAAAAGTAAATAAACAAATAAATAAAAACAATTATTAAATAAAAAAGTAAGAAGATTTAAGTTATATTTTTCCCACTAGTGGCCGAGCGGTTCTGCACCCAAAGCTGTTTGTCCGTAAGCGTCGGGTTCGATCACAGGTCGTGCTCGTCGACATAGTCTTTTGGAGTTTTCCGTGGTTTTCTCCGAAAATCAGTTAATACGGTCCTTTATCCCTTAAAAAGACCCGCACGGAAAACAATCCACATATAAATCTAGGTACCTAGTGTAGTCAATAACCTTAATAGCCATATAACACAACCTAAGTTGTATATAATAAACATACAAAAAAAAAAAAAAAGCTATTATTAAAAGGCCTTTTAAATTAACTTTTTATTGCTATTTACAAAGCTTAGGATGTATCTTTAGAAAAATTAGTTGTACATTATTTATTGTATATTTATTGTATATATATAATTTTATATTATTTATTTTATAAAGCTTTTATATTAATAAGTCGTTTTATTCCAAATGCATTTAAGTATAAGAAGCACGTGTAAAACCTAGTCTAGAATTCATACACACAAACAAAAACACAAAGATTGTGAGGAAATGGTGGTCATCATTCCTTAAAGATTAACTTAAGTATCTTAAGTAGTAAATAAGAATTGCACAAGATTCAAATATTAAATGAAACTAAGAGTTTATTCAACTCTTAAAAAATAAAGGGAGTGTTGACCTGGTATAGCGTAACTCAATCAGCGGACTTAAATACTTTAATAAATATATATACAAGAAATAATTTAGATAATTTCAAATATCTCACCACAGAATGCAGCAGAGGGTTAGCGACGGATGCACTCCTTTCCTTAACTGACGTGAACTTCATGTAAATCAGCGGATTCCCGGCTGGTTCACTTTTCTATTCACTAATACTAACACAACCGCACATCAACACTCATCAAATTAATTAGCTTTAATAGCACTCGATCTGAACTATCGAAATAAAACTTAATCCAGACGCTAAGCCCTAAATTATAGCGTAGACAGACTTAATTTTACTTTTAAATTAAGCATCCCTCGATTTACACAGGACTCGTCCTGAGCCGTAATAACATTATAATCAGTAAGATTTAATGGTTTAAAAGAGAAATATTTAACATATGCATCATATGATAAAAATGATTTTTCAGCTCCAGTGTCACAATATGCCGGCATAACAACATCATGTAGGATAATATTCATATGAGGCAATTTTACTGGACAATGAGAAATAGAATTTAGAAAGATAGATTTCACTTGAGTATTATGAGAGTTTGCTGGATCCCGTGCATCATTTTCAGTTTGATTTGAATTACAGGGCCGTGACCGGGAGAAGTTAGTACCTCTACGTGGCTCTTGCAATTGAGGAGCTTGCTGCGGTCGACTGAAATTATCATTTGAAGGGGGAGGGAGGAATTCACCCCTCTCTAAATTATCATTTCACCCCTCTCCAAATTGTCATTTGGAGAGGGGCGAAATTTTCACGCCGTTCACTTTGAACTTCTACACTTTCCTGCTGGCGATTAAAGGCATTATTAGGTTTAATAGCATATCTGCCTTGATATTTATCTAACACTTGAAAAATTGTATCAAAAGATGCGATAGGTTTTAAATCCAGCAAATCTTGGATTGGAATTGTAAATAGCGGTGTGATAATATCAAGCACTGCAGAAAATGATAAATTTAATTCCAATAGCTTAATGATTTCGAGTTTACGGAGCAAAAATTTTGTAGGTTTATCATATAACGATATTTTAGTCGTATAGAGCTCCTGCCGTTGTGTTAGTTTATCGGAGCTTGAGGAAAAAGTGCATGTAATTTTTACACTTAAGTCCTCATAAGTAGGGCTTTGGCCAATCGAATGAGAAGCAATATGTTCGTACCATACGAGTTTTTTAACCAAGTAAATCTATCATCGATATCAATTTTACAAATTTCAAAGTACTGTTCAAGCTCATCAAAAAATTCAAGCACATTATTAGAGCCAGTAAAATAGACTCGAGAAGGGCCACTGTGAGGAATTGGTGTTCATCATTCCTCAGAGATTAACTTAAGTATCTTAAGTAGTAAATAAGAATTGTACAAATATCAAATGAAACTAAGAGTTTATTCAACTAGAATATAGGGAGTTTTGACCTGGTATAGCGTAACTCAATCAGCGGACTTAAATACTTGAATAAATATATATACAAGAAATAATTTAGATAATTTCAAATATCTCACCACAGAATGTAGCAGAGGGTTAGCGACGGATGCACACCTTTCCTTAGCTGACCTGAACTTCAAATAAGTCAGCGGATTCCCGGCTGGTTCACTTTTCTATTCACTAATACTAACATCACCGCACACCAACACTCATCAAATTAATTAGCTTTAATAGTCCTCGATCTGAAATATCGAAATATAACTTAATCCAGACGCTAAGCCTTAAATTATAGTGTATACAGACGTCGGGCAAAACTTCATTACATACCACAATCTTCACGAAAATAATCTCCTACTTATACTTCCTTCCACCAACTTCCCTTCTCTTCCATTCAACCACTTCTGGGGGTCACCGAAGCGGGAGAGCCATTCCTTCCGTGGAGGATCAAAATTGTGATGGCATGTCTCCGGACCACCTCTAGGGGTGTGTCCCAGACCGTCGCCTATTGCCCATCTGCGCAGCATTAGTGCGAAATAAAACCCAACCATCCATCCTTCCATTCAACCAAACTTTAGAACCGCTTCACATTCGTCTACACTTCGAAACTTACTTCCTTCGCTGCAGCGCTAAGTCTACAAATAACTATTCCGACCTAAAATTTTGCCGGTTACTGGCGCCGAAGTATTTTAACTGTCCCAACTGATTACTTTGCTGGATCCAGCATAATTTCAAACCAAACCTGGGATGACCTACTACAGTCTCGACCTAACGAGAAACGTATATATATATATATATATATATATATATATATAAGATATTTTAATATATTTTAATCATGCAAAACAGTAAAAGAATTAAATAATGAAAATATCTTTTAAGAATCTAATATGCAAACCAAAAATTGTAGAAAAAAATCAGAAATAAATCTTAAAAGAGAGACACAGAAAATAAGAAATAAGCTATTTAAAATGCTTCGTATGTTATATTTGAATATTTTATGCATATATGTATTATAATATATATATGCTGTGTTCAAAAATTCATAAAATTGTTATATGAACGCTATATAAGATTGTTGGTCGGCTGGGTTTTACGTTGCACTAGTGCTATGCAATGGGCAAATGGCATTGGTCTAGGACTCACCCCAAAGAATTCGATAAGATCATAAATTAAACAATTATTATAATATCTTTGTTCAGTTTTCTCAATAAAACATTGTAAATACAAATAATCTGTCGTAGTTAATTAATTAACTTATTGATTGTAAATACATAATATATTAAAATTTTAGTTTCTAAATTACCGTACATGAAATTAAAAAAGAAAAAGATATATATATATATATATATATACTTCTTAATTTAATTTATTATACGTTATAAACGTGCATAAGTTATCTGTAAATGAAAGGAGAGATGCTAGATTGATTCCCGATATGTTAGGGTAATCAGAAATATTTTTCTTTCCTTCTTTTCTTTTATTATTTTCTTTTCTTTTCTTTTACTTTATTTTTGTAAATATTATTGTTGCGTATTTTAATTACAGAAATTTTAATGGTTCAGACTTTGTGAGGTAATGTTATGTCAGCGTAACGCTACAAACGAAGTTCCCACTTTACTAATAACACGTGAATGTGCAGAGTTTTAGGATTCGGTTGATGAACGGAGTTAGTTCTTAGGCTAAACTAAATTATAATTTGCGGTATGTTAATATTTTGGAAAGTGAGTTTGTTATAAAATGTGATGTGTTTCATAGTAGAAGCAGTAAGGAAGAGAGTAAGAGGTAGAGGTGGATAGTGAATGAGAAGTAGTTGGAGGTCAAAGGAGTTAGTAACGAGCGGCTATAGTAGAAGATAGTTAGTCGAGTAGTATAGTGATTTAGGGAATCCTCCCACTATTGAAAGATGAGTAAAGTCGTGAGAGATAACGACGTTAAGTGAAGCTGTTGAGATTATTTATGTTTATCTTTGATGGTTAGAGGATTTATGAAGACTGCCGCTTTAAGTTTATAAAGCTTAATCTAAGTTAAATGAGATCATGACGTCCATTAGGTCGTCACAGTGGCGCCCATATTCGCTTGACACCTCCCCCGAGCCAGTATTCTTTGATGGCACTACTAGTGTGCTTCAATTTTTTGATGAGCTTGAATATTTTTTAAATTTTTATAAAATTGATATTGCCGAAATATATGCTTCGTTAAAGTGTTCCTTAAGAGGTGAACGAAGACAGTGGCATGATTTAATCGCGTGCCATTCACTTGGCCCAAATCCAACCTATTTGAAAAGTAGAGTTATCAGTCTCTTTGCCACTCGGGGGAAATCCGCAGTGGGAAATCCGCAACAAGTTATTAAGTCACAGGAAGCAAGCTCGAGTAATTTAAATCTCCCTAAAAGTGGTGATAGCAACTTTACTTCTAGTGGCAAAAGTCAAATACAAACAAACGAGCAAACTTCGCTTTCAAACAGCACTACAGACGAATTTAAGTCTGCTATTCAGCCTCCAGCTACAGATAAAAAATCTGACAATTTAGCTAGTGTAGCGACGGCGGTTGTAAAGGAAAATACAATTAAAATAAATGTGGCGGCTGAAACCGTTAAACTGAGCGAAAGTGATAAATCATTAAATGATTCGGCTAATCTTTGTAACTCACCTTTAGATGTCAGCTTTGATTCTATACAGCCGGCACAGTCGGTTATTTCTAATGAGAGATTGCATGTAAATTGTTAAAATGACACGCCAACTAAAGTAAAAGAAAATTCAGTGTTAACTAACTTTACTTCTGCACATCTAGTACATAAAATCAACAATAAAGTCGTAAATCGAACGGAAAAGTCAGTTAACTGGGTGGGTCATTAGTTTAAACGACAAAGTAACCGAAAAAGTGATTTTTACTACTGCATTCCAATATTTTAAAGCTTGTAAGCCCTCCAGGACCTCGACCTCAACCAGTAGAGAGCAAGCGGAATCTTTTCCTGTAACTATGGACGGTGAAAAGGTTCCGGGTGCGAAACCCCTCAAGAGAGTGACCAGGCACCAGGTTCGAAGCCTACTTAGGACAGCAACCTTGCAACGTCTGACCTGATTCTCCAAGCCACTAACGCTGAAATTTCTACAACAACTCCACAGCCCAGTCTGACTCGCATCTCTGATTTTGCTGATATCAAGGAATCAATATGTCAGGTGCTATGGTTCTTTTTTTTCCGTTATAAAGTGTATTTCTAGCAGAGCAGTCATAAAATCTACGACATGTAGTGAAGACTTTTGGACTTTCAACCATCATCTGAAAGCCATGAACATTCTTAAATTTCAAAATTCTAAATTTAAACTTGGAGCATGAACTTTCAACTCCGGAAATTTCATGTTTTGCTTACATGTCATATTTTTTTTTCTGTTATATAATATATTCATGTATGTACTCTAATGTTTTTTTTTACTTATAGCCATCAACAGCAGTGATTAGTACGATATTTTTTTTTCTTCCCTTTGTATATAAATTTTCCCCTCTATAGCTCCTTTACATGATCTCTATGTATAAACTCTAATGTTCTTCTATTTTATAGCCATCGACGGCAGTTTTGGAAAAAACTTTTTGAACATTTGTATATATATTCCCCATCTATGTTTCTCTAAATGTCGTATAAATTGTATAAAATGAATATTTCTTATTGTTAAACTTTTGCATTCTAACTAAAATTTCAATGTATGTATGTATTATTAGTATGGGATAAAGAGACTTTTTTTCGCTATTTTGCATGTAAATTCGTGTTTAACGACTAACTTTAATAAACTAAAGATTTCGTTTTTTTTTTTTTTTTTTTCGTTGTGCAAATAGCTAGGTGGGAAATATTGGTTATCTATAAAATGTTATTTCAAACTTTCATTTATCTATCTGCAAGCTATAATCTAACTTCTATTTTGATTTCTACTGTAAAAAAATTTTGCATTTTACAAATACTGTGATGATTCTGATGTCCAGTCGCTTATTCTGAAGTGAACTCAACATGACCTCTAATCTGAAAATACAATCTGATTCTTTCACCTGTTACTTCGAAATGAAGACTGAGAATTTTTGCAAGAAAGTATTTCTGGACATTTGCCAGCGCTTTTTGATTTCTGAAGGGAAAGAATTATCTTGGACGCATGCCAGCAGTTGATCCTTTCAAGATATAAATCTGATAGAACATTGGAATTTTTTTTTATAACCTCTTCAAATAAAGACTTTTTTTTCTTATCACTCTGCACCAATCAATTTGAATTTTATAATTAATGATCGCATATTTTGCCTAAGCGATCCACCTGTACTATTTTTTTTTTCCATTTCATCAAATTTTTACCTTTCCGATCTATAGGAAAGAGGTTCCTGTAAACCCTTTTGTAATATGTTGGGCTATATTTCACTAAGTTTTCGGCGCTAGGGTTTTCCATCATAAATCAACTTAGACCGAGCTTAAATTTCTGATCATACATTTTTTCTAAGTGGATTGTTTTTCAGCCCGGCGCTCTTAAAATGTTTACTCACTATTAGATTTTAAAAGCAAGTAGTTATTGTTCGGCAGTTTACTTTAAGCTTCCCCCCTCTTTTTCTAAAGTATTATGCAGTTTCATTTTAAGCAGTAAGTCCGTGCAACTGTTTTTCAGTTGCTTAGCATAAGCAATCCTTTAAAATTTTCACGGGTAAACACCCGTTGTGTATTTTTACGTGAAATTTTTGTCTTTTGGGGAGGAACTGTGAGGTAATGTTATGTTAGCGTAACGCTACAAACGAAGTTCGCACTTTATGAATAACACGTGAATGTGCAGAGTTTTAGGATTCGGTTGATGAATGGAGTTAGTTCTTAGGCTAAACTAAATTATAATTTGCGGTATGTTAATATTTGGAAAGTCAGTTTGCTATAAAAGGTGATGTGTTTCATAGTAGAAACATTAAGGAAGAGAGTAAGAGGTAGAGGTGGATAGTGAATGAGAAGTAGTAGGAGGTCAAAGGAGTTAGTAGCGAGCGGCTATAGAAGAAGATAGTTAGTCGAGTAGTATAGTGGTTTAGGGAATCCTCCCACTAGCGAAAGATGAGTAAAGTCGTGAGAGTTAACGACGTTAAGTGAAGCTGTTGAGATTATTTATGGTTATCTTTGATGGTTAAAGGATTTATGAAGGCTGCCCCTTTAAGTTTATAACGGTATTGAATGTGAATATAGTCCAACGCCCACCTTTTCATTAAGCTCTAAATAAAAGCTCTTCGTTTATTTTATATATCTGACTTTGTCGCTACTTCATTAAGTAATTAAGTTAAGCTTAATCTAAGTTAAATAAGATCATGACGTCCACTAGGTCGTCACAACTTTTTAATACCAATAATTTCTAACAGAAATATTATATTTATCATTAATCAAAAAAGCTGTGATTTAAAATACCGAAGATGCTTATATTTATATGAAATAATCCGGAGGATTGGCAGCTATATAATTTTCATGTTTTCATATTGGGAAACTCTAGAAATTAATCTACTACTCTAAAGTTTAGCAAAATTTGAAAACGATCATTTTTTTCCCCCAATTTAATTTTTTTTTTTTTTATTTCGACGAAATAAGTTCAAACATTCGGTATTTAAAGAACATGATTTTCCTCATGTTTCTCAGTGAAACTTGGCTTATAACAGCATTTAGGGGGCTGGTAATAAATTGAGCAAAATCAATAATGTTTGTGATCCCCCTGTATCTTCAAGTGAACCAAATTATCTGTATCTTAGGTATATGTTAATATGAACTCAGTGCAATTTGTGGATGAATTTGTGTGACGATAGCATGTTAAATAACGGAGATATAAGCTTTTATTTTAAAACTCCCCCTAAAAAAATCAGAATGTTTTTTATTTATAATATACACAGTTTTAAACGAAAATTATCCCCACTTTCAGATAAATTGAAAAAACACTTTTGAAACAATTTACTGTAATTGGAATATAAATAAATATCTCAGGAAATATGAGCATTTTTATGAAAAATGTTTTCGCACAAGCGAAAAAAAAATAATAATAATCCATAGGTCGATAAGTTGAACAAGTTTTTTCAAAAGTGCATTCGAATTGAGTAAAAACTAAGCAAATTATCTGATGAGAATGATCTAGATTTTAAATATTTTCCAAGAATTGAAATTTCCTAAGGGGTTTTTCACATGCCGCGTAATTAATTTGAAGATCCAATTATTTGAACTACGCTCCAAAAATACTTTTTTTGTGAAAAACCCCTTATAATTTTGTAACTCTAATATATTTCTGTTTATTTACTTAGGTTTGTGAGATGATAAGGTGAGTGGTTAGAACAAAAAAAGAACATTTGGTAAGTGGTTAAAATAATTGGATCTTTAAATTAATTACGCGGCATATAAAAAACTCTTTATGAAATTTCAACTCTTGGAAAATACCTAAAATCTAGATCATTCTTTATCAGATAATTTGCTCAGTTTTTATTCTATTTAAATGCTTTTTTGACAAAAGTTGTCCGATCTATCTAGCTTTCGACCTATGTAATAATATTTTTTTCTATATTTTGCACAAGTGCAGTGAAACCTTCTTTCATAAAAATGTTCATATTTTATGAGATGTGTATGATATTTTTATTCCGATTGCAGTATATTGTTTTAAAAGTGTTTTTCCAACTTATATGAAATCAGGAATAATTTGCGATCTTTATATTATAAATAAAAAACATGCTGATTTTATTTTGAGCTTTGAAATAAATGCTTACATCTCTATTATTTTATATGCTATCTTCACACAAATTCATCCATTGACTGAACTGGGTCTATGTTAGCAAACCCTAAAGTTACATATCATTTCGTTCACTTAACGATACAGGTTGAGCACAATCATTATTGATTTTGCTGAATTTGTTATCGGTCCCCTACATGTTGTCCTAAACAAAACTTAACTGAAAAACATGAGGAAGACCCAGTTCTTTAAATACCAAATGTTTGAAAAAATTTCATCAAGTTTAAATACAAAAAAATTGAAAATTCTGATCGTTTGCAAATTTTGCTAAACGTTTCAGCAGGAGTGTACAAAAAGGTCGCATAGCACTTATTTATATAAATATAATTGTTCATAACCGTAAAAAATATCCAGATAATTCCATCATTATCTAACTATAAAAGTTACATCATTTTGCATCCGAGAAAAAAAAATACATCTTCAAAAAGATGATGCACGTGTGTTTTTTGTATAATAATATATGTAATGATAATATTTTATCTATATAACAGTCTTTTCCATCGTTCGTTTTCATATGTTCTTCATTTCGAATGATTTTTAAAACGTTTTTATGTTATTCGATAATTATAATTAAAGTACGGGTAAATTTATGTAATTGTCAATCTTAAAGAAAAAAAATAAGTTCATATGAGGCATTACGGATTCAGAGGACGAATTCAAGAACCGGTCAAATATTTATTATCCGTATCTAGACCATTCAGACAATCTATAGGTATATTTTTCATATTGCTTACAGCTTCCCCTTACAAAATGCGCAGAACGGAAATCTCTTTCATCGAGTGAGCTCTCATAGATACTTTTCAAACATGTTTTTCTGACAAACATATTTTGTTAAGTTTGCCCTTCCCATTTCTATAAAATACTGACAAATCATATTAAAGCCATGTTATCTGACATGACGCGAAATTAAAACTCCTAAAATAAAATATTGGCTCGACTTATTCATGATTTGGAATTGTTCAAAGCAAGTTTATTTTGCATGGCCCTGCACAATGAAAGGAAAAATTATCATGTCATCAAAGTGTCAATAAACAAATGTACTAGCTACATTGTACACACGCTCTCTTTCTTTCTTTAAAACACAATTAGAGACGCACACACGCACATTAAAAATTTACCTACTACTAAAACATTACATCTTATGAATAATTTATTTTTTTTACGTTGGTCACATGAATACATATTGTTGCGTACTTGGGCATTCGTGAGTTGTCCGAGAACGAAAGGTGAAACTTACAAAAATTTAAAAATTTATTCACAGAAAGTTCCAGAAAAATACAGGTCTATAAACCAAGTATCAGCTTCAATTCAACCAGTAAACACAGCTTAAACAACAGCTGTCAATAGCAAATCCAGGTTCAAACTGTATAGCAATAACACATAAAGCAAGTCTCTTTCAAAGAAGCTGAAAGCAATGCAAGCATTAGCGGAAGCTGGCTGAGAACTTAAATGACTGCCTTGACGAAAAAAACAGCCCTTATATACTCCTGTAGAAAGTGAGGAAAGTTCCAGAAATTACCGTATCTCATCAACCATTGGGATTGAAGCTTCCATATTTGGTATATCCATAATAAGAATTTTCTTGCCAAAGTCGCCAAAAAATCGCCAAGGTGGGAAAAAGTCACGAAATTTGGCGCCAAATCCATTACCTGCCTTATTGGGGCTTTTTAATGCGTTTTTACGGGAAAATAAAGCCATTTCAATGCTAATACGACTAGAAATGCCCAAAATTAGCACTTTATGAACTTACTAAGCCTCTTTGAAAGAATTTATACAAAAATAAACAAAATTCTTTACAATTTTGTAACACTGCCCCCCACCCAAGTACTGCACGTCCCGGGCAGTGCAACCCTTGGTCACGGAGCGAAACTAAACAAATTAAACGGTCTAACATATAAAAGCTAATTTGCATTTAACGATAAAATAGAAATATAGATTACAAAATCAAGTAAAAATTATTTACGAAATTTACAAATATGTACAAATATTTATATACAAATATTTGCATTACGCATGCGTACATTTTGCAAGTATTTACATTATAAATTGTAATATACCGTTAAGTGGGCTACTTGGCTAGCCTACTAAAGTCCACCACCTTCGGTTTTGATGAAGGTGTTTTAGTAATCCGCACAACTACATCATTCAACCGTTTAAAGACTGTGTATGGTCCCTACCAGTTACACTGTAGTTTGGGAGAGATTCCTTTCGTCGAACAGGATTCCACAATCAGACCTCTTCTCCTTCCTGGAACTCAAATTGTGTAGCGTTCAGATCGTACCTTGTCTTCATTTTCTCCGTTGCCATGTGAATCCGCTCCCGAGCAAAGTTGTGTACGTCCTCAAATCGTGCCTGGAGATCGATGCCTGGAGATACTCCTCGAGCGATGAAGGCGCATCGGGTGGACAATCAAACAGGAGATCACATGGTAGACGAAGTTCACGTCCAAACAGAATCTGTACTGGAGTATAGCCGGTACTTTCATGGACAGCACTTCGATAAGGCAGTAGAAACAATGGCAACTTCAAGTCCGAATCTTGCTGGTTCCTTGATACTAGAAGATAGAGGTTATTCAGGATGGTACGGTTGAAACTCTCGACCATGCCGTCCGACTGGGGATGTAAGGGTGTTGTCTGGGTTTTGTCTATGCCGAGTAGTTGACACAGCCCTTTGAAAACAGCAGAGGTAAAATTCGTACCTTTGTCGTTGTAGGGGCGTACCGTATCTTGACACCCATTGCTGCACTAGGAGCTCCGCAACTGTGCATGCCTCTTGATCGGGAATATGATATGCATCAGGCCACTTGGTGAAATAATCCATCACGACGAGGACGTATTTATTTCCACTGGAGGTCTGTGGCGAAAGACCCAAGATGTCGAGTGCAATCTGTTCAAATGGTGCTACCACGTTATATCGTTGCAGTCATCCTTGACTTTGTTTCTGCGGGCCTTTACGTGTCGCACAAGCATCACAGTATGTACACCATTTATCCACGTACTCCCTTGCCATGCACCAGTAGAAGTGTTCCCGAACTTTCTGCAGAGTCCCCAAAAGGGCCTCCGGTAGAGCTACTATGCAGTTGTTCTAAAACATCTGGAATTTTTTATCTTGGTAATACAATCTGCCATCTCAAGCTTTTCACATCATCAGATTCCCACTTTCTGTATAATACTCCGTTTCTGATATGAAGAGAGTCCCAAAGTTCCCCATAACTTTTCGTGGTGAGACTGAATCTGGAAATGTCTTGCCAGGTAGGTCTGTTGCTGGTCGTCTCCTTCAGCTGTAATATTGGCTTTATGTCAGGATCTTCCAACTGGACTTGCCTAAGTTCTTCGTCACTCCATGGATCGGGATCTTGTTCTGATGGTGTTGAGACAGTAACTTGACAGGCAACCGAATTTATCGGCATGTATTTCTGTTCGGCTCTAGAGCAGTACTTACAGATTTCCGAGCAGAGCTTCCGTGACAAGGCATCTGCATTATCCCTTTAGGATGAATTATCTCGAAGTCATATTCCTGGAGGCGTTGTATCCACCTGGCAATCTGTCCTTCCGGGTTCTTGAACTGGAGCAACCATGTACAGGATGCATGGTCTTGTCCAGAGCAGGAATCTTCTGCCATAGAGGTAATGATGGAAATGTTCTATGACTTTTAAGATGGCGAGTAGCTCTTTCCTGGTAGTACAGTAAATTCGCTCTGGTTTAGACAGGCATTTACTCCAATAGGCAATGACATGTTTTAGACCATCAATTTCCTGCGACAGAACAGCACCGACACTCTTATGACTGGTATCTATATCGAGTATGAACTGTCTATTTGGCTGTGGATACTTCAAGATAGTCGATGATGTTAAGGCCTCTTTAAGTCGCTTGAACGCTTTTTCACATTCTTCTGTCCACAGGAACTTCTGTTTGACTTCCGTCTGCTTGTGGAGTGGTCTGGCAATATTTGAGAAACTCTTGACAAACTTCCTGTAGTAAGTGCATAACCCCAGGAAACTTCGTAGTTGGTGTACATTTTCAGGGCGACTCCAGTTCTCGACTGAAGAGATCTTTTCAGGATCAAATCTCACACTTTCGGCAGAGATCATATGGCCGAGGTAGCTCACTTCATGACGGAACAAGTTACGCTTGCCTTGATTCAATTTGAGGTTAGCCATTCTGAGTTTCTCCATCACCTTTCGGATGTTTCGTAGATGGTCTTCAAAGGTGCGCCCAACAATGTTAATATCATCCAAACACACCAGATATGCTTCATAGGAAAGTCATTTTAGCACTGTCTTCATCAGGCGTTCGAAGGTGGCAGGTGCATTACATAATCCAAATGGCATAACTTTAAATTGCCACAGTCCTTGTCCCGTAGTTAATGCAGTCTTCTCACGATCATCAGCAGAAGACCAGAATTACGTCAGGATGTAATTCTACTTGCCAGTAACCGCTCTTCAGATCCAAACCACCGCACTTTAGGATGTAGAAAAAGAGGGGAAAAAAGCTAAAAAACTCATAGAAATAGCATCTGAAGAAAACCAAAAAAACTCACAATGTCAAGTGTGTTTAAAAAAAAACACACCGGAAGTAATAAAGGGACTCACACCGGAAGTAATAAAGGGAGAAAATCGACTGGGAAAAGACATGGAGCACCGGGAACGGGCGGGCTGGGGCGTTAAATATAACGACCAGGGTTTATACGTCTCGCCTACTATGTGTCTATGTTAGCATATCCTAAAGGTACATATCATTTCGTTCACTTAACGATACAGGTTGAGCACAATCATTATTGATTTTGCTGAATTTGTTATCGGTGCCCTACATGTTGTCCTAAACAAATCTTAACTGAAAAACACGAGGAAGACCCAGTTCTTTAAATACCCAATGTTTGAAAACATTTTATCGAATTTAAATTGAAAAAACTGATCGTTTGCAAATCTTGCTAATCTTTTGAGCAGGAGTGTACAAAAAGGTCGCATAGCACTTATTTACATAAATATAATTATTCATAACCGTCAAAAATATACAGATAATTTCATCATTATCTAAGTATAAAAGTTACATCATTTTGCATCCGAGAAAAAAACAATCTTCAAACATATGATGCACATGTGTTTTTTGGATAATAACGTATGCAATGATAATATTTTGTCTATATAGCAGTCATTTACATCATTCGTTTTCATATGTTCTTGATTTCGAATAAACGTTTTTATGTCATTCGATAATTATAATTAAAGTACGGGTAAATTTATGTAATTATCAATCTTGAAGGAAAATGTAAAGTTTATATGAGGCATTGCGGATTCGGAGGATGAATGCAACAACTGGTCAAATATTTATTATCTGTATCTAGACCCTTCAGAAAATCTACTGGTATATTTTTCATATTAATTTCTTACTGCTTCCCCTAGCAAAATACGCAGGAAAGGAAATCTGTTTCGCCGAGTGTGCTCTCATAAATACTTTTCAAGCGTGTTTTTCTGACAAACACATTTTTTTAAGTTTGCCCTTCCCATTTCTATAAAATAATGACAAATGATATCGAAGACGTGTTGTCTGATGTAACGAAAATTAAAAATTCTAAAATAAAATATTGGCTTGGCTTATTCGTGATTTGCAATTGTTCAAAGCAAGTTTTTTTTTTTTTTTTTTTTTTTTTTTTTGTATGGCCCTGCACAATGTAATGCGAAAATATAATGCCATCAAAGTATCAGTAAACAAATGTACTAGCTGCATTGTATACATTCTCTCTTTTATTCTTTCACACACAAACACAGACATACATTTAAAATTTATCTACTACTAAAATCTTATATCTTACAAGGAAACATTCAAAAGGTGTCATCTTGAAAAAGTATTGAAAGAAATATATGTGATTCTACTCTTTATAAAACACCAGAAAATGAAAAAAATATCTGCTGAAATTAATTACAGCGACCACAAAAAATTATCTAAATTAAACATATTTGGCGATTTAGCTCTGTTAGGCGATACGTTTGCTAGCACCGAGATTGCCGTGTACGAACAGAACCGTGTTTTGCTTTTCCGCCAAATTCTCAAAATCAATCGCCTAGCAGTGTGAAATCGCCAAATGTGCTTAATTTTGATAATTTTTTGTGGTCGCTGTAATTAATTTCAGCCGATATTTTTTTCATTTTCTGGTATTTTATGAAGCGTAGAATCACATATATTTTTTTCAGTACTTTTTGAAGATGACACCTTTTGAATGTTTCCTTGTTAGGAATATTTTATGTTTTTACGTTGGTCACATGGATATATATGGATTACTATATTTATTCATAATGGTAATATTACAATTTGTCCTCACAACGATCGCTAAAATTACAATTTAAAAAAAATGACTAACGTATATACATGTAGAATACAATAAAAAAATTATTTATATAAGCTACACAAAAATCGTCTCAAACTAAAATACATAAATGAAGCAGAAACGTATCAACACTATACAAAATGCAAAATTAGCAGCAATTGAAATTAAAAACAAACCAGCCAAACTAAACATTTGCCTACCCATATAGAAAAAAATTCAGCTGTAAAATATAAAAGTAAAATATAAAATGGAACCAATACAAACCGCAAGAATGCAGCAGATTACTCATTTCAATGCTGAAAATAAGAAATAGGTACGTACATTGTAATGGCAAAGCTAAAAATATGAAGGCCAGTAAAAAAGTATCAGAATGATATAAAATTTAACAAAAAAAAAAAAAAAAAAGAACCTAACCAAACTAATCAAAATAAAAACTTAACAATAGATTTTAATAGCGCCAAAAAGCTCACTAATTACGATAACAATATTTATAAGCAACAATATTTTTAATTACTAACCAATAAAACAACGTGTAAGGATAATGGCGCGAAATATTAAAACAGAGGTATAGCCGAAAAAAGGAAAATCTCAGATCTACGGATTCATATGATGACGCGTCGTGTCCGACTGCGAAAAAAAATTTTAATGAAGATTCTAAGTAAATTGTATTTCCTTTTAAGATAATTATATATATATATATATATAGAGAGAGAGAGAGAGAGCGAGAGTGAGAGAGAGAGAGAGAGAGAGAGAGAGAGAGAGAGAGAGAGAGAGAGAGACTATAGACTATATGCAGTAACCGCCTCTTAATAAAATCACTGGTTAATAAAATCAGCCGCTTAATATGATCAAACTGCCAAGACCGGAATCAAATCAATACAAACTATTGTTGAACCCGCCGCTTAATAAAATCAGCATTGCCCGTTAATAAATTCAGAAAACCTCATCAGCAGTCAAAATCAAAATTATCATTTATGCACACTAAAAATTTTTTTTATTTACATTGTAATTTTTTTTTTTTTTTTTTTTTTTAAAGAAAAAGGTAATTTCAATATCATATACTTCAATGATATATGATTTCCTTCTTTCAACGTAATATCACCTGAATTTTACAATTCGTGTTACGTTAAATAACATTTCTTCAACTATTTTTCGTTAATAAAAATAATCTCTTTTATGTATGTAATTTTCGATTCTGATATATCGACGAAAAGCCAATAACATATACGTAAAAAAAATAAAAAATAAAAAAAAAATAATGGGATATGGAAAAAAAAAAAAATCTTCAGAAAAATTATTGATTTTTCATTTTATTTTTTCAAGCTAGAAAACAAATGATTAATTATCAACCTTTTTTAATGCGAATATTTAAAAGCGAAGCGATTATCATTTAATTTTTATAAGAAGTGGTCAACAATTAGGTTATTAAAGGAAGTGTTAACGAACATCAGCTAACGTTATTAAAAAAAAATTTAGAGCACATTTATTAACAATAATCCTTTTAATTATCTTAAGCGATATTTAACGTACTTGAAATATATATATATATATATATTTACAGCATTGCCTCCTTAAATATTAATTGGATAAAAATGAAATAATGTGATAAGTGCATATGGTAAGATTATAAATATTGAAATTGATTTTTATGTCTAAATTACACACACATTAAAAAAAAAAAAAAAAAAAAACTAATTATAATAATGCTTATTTTTTATTACAAAAACTTAAAATAATTAACCTTTAATACATTAAACTCTACAAAATAAATAAGTCTTAATATAAATAAAGGAAACTAACATAAACTATTCATCGTATAAAAATATCGTTATAAATTATTTATTATTATAAAAATTTAAAAAAATTATATTTACGATTAAATTACTGAACTGATAAATCTACAAAACCAATTTTATATTTAAACGATAAAATTAGCTCTGTCTTGAGAAAACAAAAATGTATTATTGATATTATTACTATCACATAGTCGTGCTCATTTATTGTAAGTATCAGCTGTTTTCATTTTAAACAGCTCCAAAATATGTATGCATTAGGGAAATCGTCCAGTTTTCCTAAAGTGCATAGGTGACAGCAGCGCCAAAATCCCTCCTGACGGTGAAATTGTTTTATAATATTTTTCGTTTCAGAAATAATCTATTCATCTTTTCCCCCAGTCTGTAAAGGAAATTTGTCTTCATTTAATTTATTGGATTTAACCGAAAACGTCTCCAAACAAGAAAAGTTATTTTTTGGAACAGCCTGTAGATTTTTTTTCTTTATGAACATATATTTTCTTTTTCATATTTTTGTAAAAATATCATTGATCATTCAGTGATTTGCAGAGAGCCAAAGATTAAAAAAAAAAATAGATTTTTTTGTTTCAACATTCTATTAAAAATAAAACTACCCAAAAGTGAAACCTGTTCATTAGTTTACATTTTTATTAATACTCAATATATTTAAATTTTAAGCGTAAATAATTTATTCTTTTAACTATTTCCAAACTAACATTCTTATTTAATTGTTTTATAATTTAATCTATTTTTTTTTCTAAAAATAAAATAATAAAAAAAAAAAAAAAAAAAAAAAAAAAAAAAAAACTATTTTATAACAATCAGTAATCTTCAAAACAAAAAGTCTCATATATGTGTAAAGGAGAAAAGAAAATTAAGAAAAATATAAATTTTATTTAATTCATTTAATAATAATAAAATGAATTAAATAAACTTTAAATTTTTTATTAGTAGTAGTACTATTATTATTTTCTTGACTAAATTTAAACTGTTAAAAATCATTGATTTTCATTCAAATTTTGCGTTACTTTCCCCAAAATATTTCTTTTTTTATTATTTTATTTTGTTTTGTTTTATTTTGAAAAGTAATCAAATGAGTTGAAAAGCGGAAACTTATGAAAAAATATGTACTGGAGATACAGAGATTCAAACATTATTGGTTATTTAAAAATTATTCCGCTGCAGTTGAAGCTGTCTTATTTAACGCTTCACTGCTTTTTTCTAAAATAGAGTTTTCTTCGACATAATAAAAAGTAAACTAAACCCATTAACAAATTTTTTTGTTTAAAATATATCTTCGAGTATCATTCTATTTTCTTTTTATTTCATTTAACATTATAAAAGACTTATTTAAAAAAAAAATATATATATTCAGCTTTTTTTTTTTTTTTTTTTTTTTTTGGTAAAAATAAATAATAAACTTTTCATTTAAGAATATTTTTTAATTATTATTATTATTTTTTTTTTAATGTATATATTAAGTATGTTGAGCTTTACATGTCAGTCTCGATTTTTATGGATAGGAATTATAAGATAGGAAAACTGACTTGTTTTTTGTCTTATGAGAGAGTAGAAATATTCATAGATACACAAAATTAATATGAAGTAGTATTACAAAATTTTTTCATAGGAACAAAGTAATTCATGGATCTATATATTTGAAGAAGAATAAAATATTTTAATATGCTTTCTAATTATTTAAATTATATTCATTCATGCATAATAAATATTTAAACATAAATCTTCTTTACAAATCTTGATTTTTCTTCCAAGGTTCTAACACGTGCTTTTTCCCCCTGAAGAAGAAAGGCCACGTCCTTTTGAAACTGATATCCGTCCCTTTATTTTATGGTGTTTATTTTTATTTATTTATTTGTTTATATTTATATTTTTATTTTTTAAATAAAATCTTTGGATTTGAATTTGTTTCGTAAGTTAAAGGAATATACATCTTTTTAATTACAATAATATTTATTTTCTCTCCTAACGTAGAGGTCTATTTTCTTAATTTTTTACTACAAATTTCTGAATATTTACTTTTGTTAAATTGCTGAGGTGTACTTTCTTAAAGTATTTTGAAAAAATATGTTCTTGAATAGTTGAAAAGTTTATATATATAATGATATACATGGTGGCCATAATGAAACTGACAGTGTTTACAGTGTTCTGTTGAGTTATCTAATTGCGCGAATGGCGCCAAATTTTGCAGGATGATTTAACAAGGCGGGAGACAAAGGATTGCACTAAAAAATATTAGTTCCAAAAGTAACCGCTAGGGGACTATGTGACACTGTGCAAAATAAATGAGAATTCTAAAAAAGGCAGATTCAGTATTGAAATAAAATTACCTTTTATTTAGTACATTTAACAATTTAATTGAAATTTAGTGGGGCAACAAAAGCGAAAACATTACATAAATAATGATAAAGTTTCTTTATCTGCAATTTCACTTACTGAGGCCTTATTCAGTCGTCGCCTCAAATGGATCGGTAACTTCGGATGTTGGGAAGTTTGATCTGTTAATCAGTTAAGATACTTACTGGACAGAATCTGTCAATGGATCAGCCTAAAACGCTATTCGGATTGTACGGGACATTCCTGCAGGCATGTTACTTTCTGCTGTTGTGAATACTGGTCACAGAATGCAATATGTGGTCCACAAAAATGATGGATACATTAAACCTGATTTGAATGCGCTAAGTAAAAGGTAATTTTATTTCAGTATTGATTCTATGTTTTTTAGCCTTCTCATTTCTTTTACACAGCGCCACATATTTTCCTAGCGGTGACTTTTGGAATTAATTTTTTTTTGTGCAATCCTTCGTCCTCCGCCTTGTTAAATCATTCTACAAAATTTGGAACCATTCGCAATATTAAACCATTCTACAGAACACTGTAAACACTGTCAGTTTAATTATGGACACACTGTATATAATATTTTAAAACTATTTCTCTTTTGTTTCTTCTCTTCCCCCCGCATTTCATAGTGCAGTCTTTATAAATTAACAGTAAAGAGCGACATTTAAACTAAAATTTCAGATACACTTCCACCCATTTGAATAAGTAATTTACATGTCTTATATTCATGTTTTAAATGCTTCAATAAAACAGAAAATAACTGTCTTTGAATTTCATTGTCTGCTTATTGGTAACAACAGATAAAAAATTAAATACTATTACAATCTCTCTCTCTCTCTCTCTCTCTCTCTCTATATATATATATATATATATATATATATATATATATGTATACGTGTGAAGAAGGAGTTGGGCAAGTTACACCACGCTGACAAACGAGATCATCTGAGTTGATTCATAACGCTAGGCATTACTAATAGCATTACTAACACCGGAAAGTACGGTATTGACATTAGACTTATTTCCCTGTCGGTTCCTCCAAGCAATAATTGAATTGGAGGGTGCCCTCCCAGTTAATAATGCAAATCATTAGGCTGAACAACTGAGTGACTCACCTACCCTATCGAATACAAACGAAGCTATACCAGCAAAATTGAAGGAAGAAATAGCTATGGCAATAAAGGAATAAAAATGGATTATCTTCAGCACAAGACAAAATGACTGTCGATAATTTAAAATAAGCAGAGAATGAAGCTATTTAAGTTCTTACTGAACTATTCAACAAATGAATAAAATGGTCTGATGTTTCGAAAGACTGAACAATGATATCATAAGCATGCTATAAAAAAAAAAAAAAAAAAAGAAAAAAAAAAAAAAAAAGAAAGAAAGAAAGAAAAAGAACATAGAAACTATCGTCTAATCAGCCTAGTCTCAATCTGTATAAAATTCTGATGAAATGTCTCACAAATAGCTGACAAAAACAGGTAGGTGTAGAAAAAATCTTAAGAACAAACATGATTTCAAAGTGGTTTTTAACCATTTCATGCCATTACAGAAATTATTGATAAGAAAAGACTAAGGAAATGACAACATTGTCACTGGAGAGATGAAATTGCAAAGAGCAGGAAGAGCAGGAGGGAGAATAAATTCAGAAAACAGGACAAATTGGAAACCTAGAAAAGGCTTCATCCTGCAGTGGATTAATGAAGGCTGAAATTGATGATAATAATAAGGATGATATAGTGTGCGTGTGTGTTTGTGTATGGCAAGAGATTAGCTAATATAATTGCATAATATATAAGATAAGAATAGATTAGTTTTAGAATTTTAGTATTTTTTCATAATTTAATTTGACTTCATTTTTTAAATATTAGAAAAAATAACATTAATTGAGTTAATCAAATTTTTCTATTAATCAATTTATTATCAATATTCTTTGAATATTATAACTAAGCCATAATTTAATTCTATCCCTACACAAATTTATCTCTTGTTCAATAATTAATGCCAGCTTTAAAAAAAAAAAAAAAAAAAAAAAAAAAAAAAAAAAAAAAGTAGATATATATGCTTAAATATCTGATATTTAAATTAATGTAATGCATCTAGCTAAACGAACGACAATGTAATGTAGAATTATGTTTCAATATTTCAGTCCCTAGAGAATTTTTGCAGACAATTGAATATCCCTTCATTTAGCCAATTTAAGTAATAGCTTTTATCCGATTACGATTTTCTATTTAAAATTGGTATTTTTTTCTAATACAAAGTGGCTTTTTTAATAATATTTCAAAGTACTAAAAAGTTTGTTACAGCATTAATTAAATTTAAAAAAAATACGTGTATGACAATTTAAACGCTTTTAAAAGAATTTCCATTTAGGAAGTAGAAAGAAACATTTGTTTCAATACACATTAATTCAATATTTATGTAAAATCATTTTGACAGATGTGTTGGGTAATCCAATATATTTCAAAAATACTGTTTATTTATTTATTTATTTATTTATTTATTTATTTACAATACAAATTGATATTACAAATAAATTATATATTTAAAAAATATATATATGTTTTTTTTTTTTTTTTTTTTTTTTTTTTAAGTAAGTTATAAATGGTATCTAAAATTGTTCCTATCATTAGAACCTTTTTATTAAAATTGTATTTTGTCATAGTGACTTTGTGCCATGTTTAAAGACAAGACGCCTCAACATGTGTAAGCAAATCCTTACGTCGCTAGTTGACTCAGCTGGTTAAAGCGTTATTTTCATATCACGATGGACGTGTGCTCGATCCTTGTATTTTGGGTTTTCGTAGATAATTAATAGAAAAGGTGTGAACTGGTGAAAGAAGTCTTTTCATTGTCTACACAGTATCCTAAGAATTTTTGAAAAGTTTTTTAAGAAATTCTTTCATTACTAAAAAGCCCAAAATGAAAATTTGGATAATACATATATATATATATATATATATATATATATATATATATATATATACATATATATATTTAAGAAGCTTTTTATCGAAATTAGATTTTTGTCATCCTGTCTTCGTGTCACGCTATAAAACAAGATGTCTCCACTTTGATGTAAATGCAAGCAACGTTTTTCGTCGCTCATTATCTCAGTTCGTTACAGCGTCGTATTTATTACGCGACGGTTGATCCTCGAAGGGTCCATGTGTTACTTTTGCAGATAATTATTTGAAAATATGCCAAATCATTAAGAAAAACTTTCTTTCAATGACTACACAGTATTCTAAGATTTTTTTAACGCTATTCTTTAGTTACTAAAATTCAGAAGATAAAAATTTTAGTGAAAGTATATAGAAAGATTAACACTCGAATCGTTTTATTGTGGAAGCCTAAAACGCATAAATTAAAAAAATATTCTTGCACAGATATGCTATTAAAAATAAATAAATAAAAGTTTCAACAATAAGAAAAATATATAGTTATTTTACTTTTGCCAGAGAGGAAAAATTTTAAATTTTTAAAATATATAAAAAAGCATTTGAGAGCAATATTCTTAGTCATTAGTTTCTGTATAATATTTGTTAGATGTTTATAGCATGCTCTATAAAAAATTTACTTGACTGTTTTTAAAGTTTTGGTTAGAGCCTCGTGCTGATAACGTGATTGTCTTGTGTTCAATTATCCAATTGCCAATGCGTTAATTCTTGCATATAAAAGAAATGGTGTCAATTGCTAACATAGAAATCTTCTACTATTAAAAAAGTTCCTTTACTCACAAATTTATTTTAAAGTATTGGGTCGCACGGAAAGTTCATGACGATTTTCGTCAGGTGACATAAGGACAGGTCTGAATATATCGGATTGATTGAAAGCAAATGATACACATTTTAAAAGTAGGTACTTCGGAAATGTTTAGAAAAAAAAATTGGTTACGATATGTTAATTGTTGTCGTTTTATACACCTTTGACTGAAGCAAACAATGTTCATTATAGGCATTTAATATTTTTCTTTTCAGGAAAGGCAAAAATATCACACGAGCGATAAACAAAATATTAGCTTTTCATGGCGAAGTTGCAGAAAGAACTGTGTAAAAGTAGTTTCCTAGTTTTAAAGCTGGTGATTTCACCCTTCAAGCTCAAGAACTAACGTGTAGACCCTCCATCACATATGAAGCGTTTCTTTGTCCTTTAATAGTTACAAACACATTACTCTCGGAATAAAATAAAGCAATTTTTATATCGGGCTTTTTGAAAAGTAATTGTGTTTATACTTCTTCCACAAAAGAATTAAATCATTTTAGCTATAATTATTTATTTTGAGAATGTAATTTAAAAGTCGTTATCAGCGTATTTCTAGCATATGTAGCTATTAATAAAATAAAAGATAGTCATTTCAGTTCATATTTATTATGCTTGTGTTTACATTAAAAGTTATTATTACTTCGAGCAAATCATTATAGTTCTAAAAATAGATTTCTAATGAATATTCACCGCCTGAATGGCGTCTATAAAAGCCGTCGGTTTTCGTACGTTGAAGATGATTGACACCTGGCGATGCTTTTTAATACCAAGACGATCTAACTTTTGTAACGACATTTTTATATTCAAAATTTTGTATTAAAATATTGTAAAGACAAAGAAACAGCTTGGCATTCTTTTGGCTGAATTTTAACGATGCCAACCTTTTGAGGATGCAGTTTACGACTCTGAGACTGGCAGATCCCATCAAGTTTTTTCGCTTTTGACTCCGTTGGTGTAAGACGTGATTTTTATTGGTCTCCTCCTCCCTCTCTGTCTAAATAACTGGGGTAGAACATTTTTATCATCTTTGCAAATAGAGTGATGAAATACAAAATTATTTGTGCCTAAGAACATAATTATTGGAATGTTACAACAATATAAAACCAGTAAAGATGATTCGTGGGCTGATTATTTAGACGTAAGGACTTCTACATTGTTTTCCTCGTATTTACGATCCGGCCTTTGTGAAAACAGAACCTGACTCTACTAATCAACGGTACACCCTCCATCACATATGAAGATCAGGTTAAAACACTGATCGAAAATAACCCACACTATACGAAAAGTGAAATGTTAAAAATATCAAATCTACTGTTTAAAATATCAAACCTACTATCTATGAGCATTTAAATGTGTTGAGTATCACTTTTTCTTCATAATTAGTACGAAATGTCTGGACAACCCAATATTTAAATGGATATCCCATTTTTCTTACAGAAGAATAAAATATAACTGTTGAAATTCTAAGCTTAAGTTCCGATATCACGCATTTCTTAATATTATATGTTATTAATAAAATGGAAGAGAACTTTTCAGTAAAGCTACATTTCAATAAAATGTGGGGACTTTCGCACCCATGGAAAAAATTAATATTCAGTAACCTAAGCTCTTATAGACTATTACATTAAAGTCCTTTTCTCAACAAGTAAAACCTTACAAAATTAATTTAAAAATATAATATTTCATTTATTTTTCATTTAAAATTTTTATTTAACTGAAAATATTTAGTTTAATTAGCATACTAAAATACTAAAAAGGCTACTTATGTAAAAATTACTGCTAAAAAGATAAGGCGAACAGAAATGCATTTTTTTTTTTTTTTTTTTTTTTTTTAGAATTTCTGTCTTTTATTTATTTATTTATTTTTTGTCAATTTAATTTTCATAAAAGATAAAATATTCGTTATAATACAATTAAAAATGCTAAGGAAGAATTTTTCAAGATTTGTTATTGAAAAGATACAAAAATCTTTTTTTTTTTTTTTTTTTTTTTTTTTTTTTTAAATCTCGATTAAATTTATGAAAAAAAAAAAAAAATTCACGCAGTTTAAAAAATAAGCTAAGAGCACAAAAATGGTATACATACTTTACTTGTATTTAAAAATTTTCGACTAGTTACTTTTTTCGAAGATAGAACGCGTCTTCGTTTCATGTTTCGGTTTAAGCGGTTTTCATAATTGCACTGCCCTCTTAGATTATTTGAGCGTTTATTGAATTTTGTTTAACTTTTTCAGCTGATGTTAACTTTGAGATTTTGTAAAAAGAGCAGTTATAGTAAATTTTTTATGTCCTAATTAATGGAATCTATTTTTTTCTTGTTATATTTCTTTTAAAATGCAATCGAAAATAAATATACGTTATTTTCTGGGTTTTATAGGCGAAGATAAATAATAATTAGCTGACACATTATCGCTTAAAATGCCTGTCGAAGAAAGCTGTGTCAGGAACAGATTATAGAACTGACATTAATAGAAAACTTTCTTCACACAGTTTTCACCTTTCGCGGTCTTAAAAATTGATTTGATTTATATTAACTTTCCATAGTTTATAAGCTTATTGACTGATGTTGAAATGACTGCTAAATCATGTAACTTTATCTAAAATCTATATTAATAAAATCAGAGTTTTGTCTGTAAATTTGTCGGAATCGAAAAATTTTGCGATATCTTCACGTTTCACACCCCATGAAAGCCGAAAATGACTTCAGAAAATTTTGCCTGTGTGTGTGTGTGTGTGTGTGTGTCTGTGTGTATGTCATCGTGTCCGAATGTCGCTTTTTTTGTCCGGGCATCACTCGGGAACGGCTGGACGGAATTCGACGACGCTTGGCAGTAATTTAGGTCTTCACCCAACTTAAAATTATATCTATCAACTTTTCGGAAATTCCCCCCCGTTCCCCCCTAGGGGGTAAAAGACTGAAACACGTTTGTCCGGGCATCACTCGAGAACGGCTGGACGGAATTCAACGGCGCTTGGCAGAAACTTAGGTCTTCACCCAACTTGAAATTATATCTATCAACTTTTCGGAAATTCCCCCCCGTTCCCCCCTAGGGGGTAAAAGACTGAAACACGTTTGTCCGGGCATCACTCGAGAACGGCTGGACGGAATTCAACGGCGCTTGGCAGAAACTTGGGTCTTCACCCAACTTGAAATTATATCGATCAACTTTTCAGAAATTCCCTCCCGTTCCCCCCTAGGGGGTAAAAGACTGAAACACGTTTGTCCGGGCATCACTCGAGAACGGCTGGACGGAATTCAACGGCGCTTGGCAGAAACTTAGGTCTTCACCCAACTTGAAATTATATCTATCAACTATTCGGAAATTCCCCCATCGTTCCCCCCTAGGGGGTAAAAGACTAAAACACGTTTGTCCGGGCATCACTCGAGAACGGCTGGACGGAATACAACGGCGCTTGGCAGAAACTTAGGTCTTCACCCAACTTGAAATTATATCTATAGAAATTTTCAAAATTATGGTTAGTAGACAATAAGACTTCTTCACACACCATAAATTTTAATCCAGCACAACCGGTTTCGAAAGGACGTAGCCTTCCTTCATCAGGTGCAAAAAAACACGTGCTACTGCCTTGGAGGCAAAAGCAAGACTGCTTTTGCCTCCAGTCTTGCTTTTGCCTCCAAGGCAGTAGCACGTGTTTTTTTGCACCTGATGAAGGAAGGCTACGTCCTTTCGAAACCGGTTGTGCTGGATTAAAATTTATGGTGTGTGAAGAAGTCTTATTGTCTACATATCTATTGTACACCAGTTTTTGCATTTAGTTTTGATTATGGTTAGTGTTTAAATTGTGTGTAAAAAACGCCTGCGCACGCGCCATAAATATTTTTTCACTAAAATGCTTTGAATGAAAAAAATGAAATATAAAAATAAATTTTTAAGTTAAAGACTTTTGTATTCGCGTGATTTTCACTACAAATTATGAAAAGATTGAAATGAAGTGTTGCCATCTAAGTTTCATACTTTAGTTAATTTTAAAAAATCTAATTGTCGTATCGAAAAACTGTTTACACCCCAGGATTCAGAAAAATCACTTCTTTCATTTGGTACTGAATTTGTAATGATAGGTCTGATATTTCTAATTTATTTTTCCCTTTATCCGTTTTTCCGTTGCCACTTAAATTTCATACTTTAGTTATTTTTTAAAAATCTAATTGTCGCATCGAAAAACTGTTTGAATCCCTGGATTCAGCAAAATCGTCCCTTTCATTCGGTATCAAATTTATAAATATAGGTCTGATATTTCTAATTTATTTTACCCTTTTTCCATTTTCAATGCAGATTCGATATGGAACAGCTTTAGTATTGGATCCCTTTGGCAAAATATGAAAATCGGCACCGAAGTAGCTCGGGCGTTTCTCGCCAAGATCTTTAATTGCACAATTGAGATAGCCAATTCAGTTCATCGCAAAAATGGCTTAAAATATTTAAAGTCACCAAAGGGTTCCGATACTTAAGCTGTGCTTTTTGTATTTATTTATTTATAATACTGTGTATTAAAGACTTCTGTGGTCACGAAATTTGGTGCGTAAATTGTTTCTATGCATCCGGCACTTATTGTAACTGGATTTCACGAAATTCGAAATCACCCCCCCCCCCCTTCTCGGAGTCGGATGGCAATAAACATGTGTAAAAACATGTTTTTCCGTTTGAATTCGCTTTGAATTATCTTAGAATGGCGAATTTTGGTGTGTGGATATTGATTAAGTGTACGCATTATGTACATTAGTGAGATTTTGCAAGACTCGGAACTCACCCGCTGAGTGTAGGGAAGTAAGAAGTGGGTAAGTTGTGCCGAAGACAGTGGGGACCCAGACTCCTGACATTGGGAGCGAGAAAATCTCTACCAATCACAGCGAGAACTTAGGTTATTAATAAATATATGGCATTTTGACAACTCATTTAAGTTTAACGTCCAGCGAAGCGGGCAAAGCCTGCTAGTTAATAATAATTTGGTAACTGAGATTCTCTTATCTATGTCCCTGCAAAATCTTCAACAGTAAATCAATTCATTTTAGTAAAATTCACATTGAAAAGTTTAAGTTGAAAATATTTAGTTCAAATTTCCTAGAATTCTTATAATCCAAAAATGCCTAAAGTATCCCAGATTGTTAATGAGTATGTATCAAAAATATATTTTCTCGGAATTAGTTAAACCTCTTTAGTATATACTCCGAATCTGTGAGCTAACCATGTCTGTTCTGTTAGAAAAGATAATTATTATAAAATATTAAATAAGCGTTATATTACGAAGGCAATCTTTTACATGGTTCATATTACATACCAAATGCACAAGTATAATATTTAAACTTTATATATAGATATTTTATTTATATATATATATATATATATATATATATATATATATATATGTATTATTAATAACTTTCCATACATTGTAAAAAATAAAATGAAATCACCTGGAGAACATGAACAATTAAAAAAAAAAGAAAATTAATGAAAAACTTTTAAATTGTAGGCATGCAATGCTTACAATTAGTCTAGGCAATACATCATCAGAGGCCTAGATTGTATGTTGTATGCAAAATGTGTATATTTATGTGTACTGTAAGGAAAAGCTAAGAAATTACAAGTAACTAGGCCGTGAGATGTAACAACTGAAAAAAAATATACACGTAACATGGAAATACTACACGGATTAAAATCTTTTTAAAAATGAAAAACAACTTCAAACACCAAAAATTTAAATTAACATTCAAACTACAATGTTAACTTTACTTTGTTTAAAAAAGAAAGTATCAATTATTTACAGACATAAGAAAATATATAAAATATAAATTGCATTAATTTTAACCTTTGAACGTAAAGGTTGGTCATTTTCATTTAAATGAAACTATTTTATTCTTACTAAACTTATTGGTAAACATTTATTACCTCTAACTTGTTACTACTAAAAAAATAAAAATAAAATGATGGAAAGAAGATTAAATGTATAGTTAATATCAGTTAACAATTTTAACTGAAATAAATTTACAATAGGAGGATATTGATTTACTTTAAAATTTATATTTATTTAAAACGAATAATATTGAACAGAAAAATTAATTCTGTAGCCAATAACCAATTTTTTGGTATTTTTCATGTATCAGATTTACAAAAAAAAAAAAAAAAAAAAAAAAAAAAATCTATTTTTTTTATTAAAAACCTGTAGCATGGGACGAATTTTCGGGAGGATTGTGCAGTGATGCGATTTATTGGAAAAACACAGATAATATTTCCAAAGTACTTTTTGCAAAATTATTCCAAAGTTAATTAAAAATTAGTGATTTGTAATTTAAATTTGTTAAAGATACTCTTATTATTATTATTATTATTATTATTATTATTAGTTAGATAGTTTTTGCAATGAAATATTTTTAATATAATATGGATTTATTAACGTTTTATTAAAATCAGTTATGAAGCCAAAAACAAACAAAAAAAATCTACCTCTGTAATTTAAATTTTAGATTATTATTTATGATTTTATTAATGCATAAACAGATAATTTTTTGTTTAGATTGTTATTGCGAAGAAGTATATATATAGGGGAAAGTTGGACAAAACGGGATACCATTCTTGTTTATTTTTACTACGAAAAATGAGTTAAAGAAAACCACACATTATTATTATTATTATTATTATTATTATTTTTTTTTTTTTTTTTTGTAACTACAACATTTATTGTAGCACACAAAAAACATTGTTTTAACTAATTTTAATGACTGTGAAATAGTAAAAAAAAAATATTTACCAAACTCTTACACATCCCGTATTAGCACACCTGGGTTGGACAAAACGGAAAAGGGATTAAAATGTTTAATTTTTTGTGTAAAACTAACTGAAAAGTATAATTAACTGGCAAAATCCTGTAAAGCAAAATTCCTGCTTGAAAGAACAATGTCTTCAGTAATCAGAGACTCAAAATAAGAGTTTTTTATGTTATTATTTACAAAAAAGGAAAGAACACCTTTTATTTAGGCCTATAGCAGAACAAAAGTCCCATATAAAGGTGTCGTCCTCTTGGTCGTCATTAGAACACGCTTCGTCAGCCCATTCTTGGCATCCAGAACATTGGATCCAACCTTCACCAGCCTTAGAGTCGACGTACAATGCATTACAAAATATGCAGTTTTCTTCTCCCTCTGTTTCATTTTCACACGATCACGACATGCACTCTTGGCTGCTTGCTGAAGGTTTATTAAACTTTTCTATATTTTGGCTTTTAACATCAGAATTAGACTTTCTTTGTATTCTTTTGAAGGACTACTTTTAGGTTTCGCTGGACCAAGTAGCTCTTTTTCATTTTCTTTTCCGTTTCCTTTTCTTACAAACTTCTTTTTTAGAATTTTTAAGAGGGATTTGTTCGCAACCTTACCTTTTCCTCAATTTTCTTGGTTCTTTCTTGTAGTTTAATCGTCCCTTCTTTTTCTTCCATTTCTAACTCACTCCTACATGGAGTTGATGTTATTACTACAGTTTTTTTCTTTCTCTTATCAGCCCTTTTTTCTGGGCGAGGCCCTTTTACTTGAGGTACAGACAGAACAAACTTTGGAGAGATGGAAAATGGTAGCTTAGGTCGATAACAAGAGAGTTCTAATCCTTTCTCCCCTGAGGATGTTGCAGGTTGGTCTGGACATAGGCTGTCTCCAGACACGTTTGTTGGTTGGTCTACTCCTACGATGTCCCTTGAAGAAGTTGAAGGTTGCTCTTGGTCTTTGCTCATATCAGTCTGGTGCCCAACGCCTGGAGGTACTTTCTGCAGGTCTGACGTAGGGTGGTCTGTAGTGGCAGAGGGTGCAAAAAAGTGATCTGGGAAGATGTCAGGATTGTAAGGACTTAGGCCAGTTTTTCTAAACCCTTGAACGGCAGTTTCTGCAACAGCTGCCCGTGAATAGGCTGCGTTGAACAGTTTTGCAACTTCGTAAATTGTGACGCACCTACCTGGATGATTAAACAGCCAATTTTGAACTTCTTGTTCATAATACGTGTTCAGTGGAGCCATGAAACTAACATCCAGGGGCTGAAGGTGATGAGTTGTACGTGGGGGGAAGGTTAGGATGGTTACATTATTTTCTCTTGCCAAATTTACAAGTTCCAAACGTTTGGTGTGACTGTTGTGTTCATCAAGTAGCAACAGCACTGGCTTCTCATGGGCTGGGTTGAAAAATTCTACGAATTTTTTAAACCAAACAATGAAGGCCACCTTCGTAGTCCAGCCGGTCTTGTGATACACTGCAAATGATACTGAGAAAGCATCATCCATGAGTCGTGGGTTTTCTTTCACTCGTGGAAATACAAACATAGGAGGGACGAATATACGGCATAAAAAAAAAAACTGTATCCCTTTTTATCCATATCATAAGTGTCCCATTTTGTCCAACTCCGACACTTTTCAAAACAAACATGGCTGATGCCTGAACGTGAAAGGAAAATAAGATAGACTACACATGAGAATGTTCGTTAATAAATGCTTAATCAAAGGTAATACTCACCGGAATTGTATTCCCATACATGTAGTCAGTATAATCTAACAACGCATGTAAATGTAGAAAGTGCCAAGAAATCAGAGTAAAAAAGTTCTAAGAGCTACAACTTTTCATCAACTAGTGATCTCGAGGCGGGACGAACTGAGAATGGTGTAATGACGGCCGAGAACAAGTTTCTGTCGTCTTCCGTTAGATAGCAGTACTAGACAGGTCCCAAGGCGACGTATCCCGATTTATCAAACTCTCCCCTATATATATATATAGTAATATATAGTATGATTAAAAACATATTTTGATATCTCATATACACGCACACACAAACACACACACACACACATATATATACATACTATCAGGCTTTGCCCGCTTCGCTGGACAGTAAACTTAAATGAGTTGTCAAAATGCCATATCTTTATTAATAACCTAAGTTCTCGCTGTGATTGGTAGAGGTTTTCTCGCTCCCAATGTGAGGAGTCTGGGTCCCCACTGTCTTCGGCACAACTTACCCACTTCTTACTTCCCCACCCTCAGCGGGTGAGTTCGAAGTTTTGCAAAATCCCACTAATGTACATAATCAATATCCACACACCAAAATTCGCCATTCTAAGATAATTCAAAGCGAATTCAAACGGAAAAACATGTTTTTACACATGTTTATTGCCCTGCGACTCTGAGAGGGGGGGGGGAATTCGAATTTCGTGAAATGCAGTTACAATAAGTGCCGGATGCATACAAACAATTTACGCACCAAATTTCGTGACCACAGAAGTCTTTAATAGACAGTATTATAAATAAATACAAAAAGCACAGCTTAAGTATCGGAACCCTTTGGTGACTTTAAATATTTTAAGCCATTTTTGCGATGAACTGAATTGGCTATCTCAATTGTGCAATTAAAGATCTTGGCGAGAAACGTCCGAGCTACTTCGGTGCCGAATTTCAAATTTTGCCAAAAGGATCCAATACTAAAGCTGTTCCATATCGAATCTGGGTTGAAAACGGAAAAAGGGTAAAATAAATTAGAAATATCAGACCTATATTTATAAATTTGATACCGAATGAAAGGGGCGATTTTGCTGAATCAAGGGGTTCAAACAGTTTTTCGATGCGACAATTAGATTTTGACAAAATAACTAATGTATGAAATTTAAGTGGCACCGGAAAAACGGATAAAAGTAAAAATAAATTAGAAATACCAGACCTATCATTACAAATCCAGTACCAAATGAAAGGGGTGATTTTTCTGAATCCTGGCGTGTAAACAGTTTTTCGATACGACAATTAGATTTTTTAAAATTAACTAAAGTATGAAACTTAGATGGCAACACTTCATTTCAATCTTTTCATAATTTGTAGTGCGAATCACGGGATTACAAAAGTCTTTAACTTAAAAAATTATTTTTATACTTTATTTTTCCATTCAAAGCATTTTAGTGAAAAAATATTTATGGCGCATGCGCAGGCGTTTTTTACCCACAATTTAAACACTAATCATAATTTTGAAAACTTCTATAGATATAATTTCAAGTTGGGTGAAGACCTAAGTTTCTGCCAAGCGCCGTTGAATTCCGTCCAGCCGTTCTCGAGTGATGCCCGGACAAACGTGTTTTAGTCTTTTACCCCCCAAGGCGGAACGGGGGGGGGATATCTGAAATGTTGATAGATATAATTTTAAGTTGGGTGAAGACCTAAATTCCTGCCCAGCGCCGTTGAATTCCATCCAGCCGTTCTCAAGTGATGCCCGGACAAAAAAAGCGAAATTCGGACACGATGACACACACACACACACACACACACACACACACAGGCAAAATTTTCTGAAATCATTTTCGGCTTTCATGGGTTGTAAAACGTGAAGATATCGCAAAATTTTTTTATTCCGACAAATTTTCAGACAAAAGTCTGATTTTATTAATATAGATAGATAGCTTTTGTAGGCTTCCCTGGTAGCACAGTATGGTATTTTCAACGTTGAACAAACGGCAATGCATTCCGTTGAATTATAGTTTTTCCGTAACGTTAATAATCTGAAAATATGTCTCGTTGATTTCCTCATCTTTCAACGGTTGTTTTAATACATTTTACAACGTAAAAAAAAACGTTGTAAAAGGGTTGTACGAAAACGCAATACTGTCGTTTTTTTTATAACCTAAAAAAAAAAAGTTGTAAAATGGTTGTTCAGAATCGCAATACTGTCGTGCATTTTATATCAGTTTTAAACGGCTTTTCTTATGTCTTATAAACGTTGAAATCCAAGAAAAATAGCTATCTCCATATATCCATTGAATTTTTGTTTCTAAAATATTGCTAACAATTTTAAAAAGAAAAAATTAATAAAAAAAAAAATGGAACATTATTTTTTACTTAATTTTTAGACTTTTTTTTATTACTAATTTTATTACTTTTTTAATACTCAATATACGAAAATATTAGATTCGTAAAAATTTTCAACTTCCGTTTTTCGAGGAAAGCTAAATTTCATAGTACATACAACTGCACAAAATATAATATGTGAGACAACTAATATAAAAACGAATGCTGAATTAGTTAAGAGTGTGTATCAGTAGACAGGTGATGCTCTCATTACTCACTTTCAGAGATTTTTACATGACATTTCAACATCAGTTAATTAAAATTGCTGCAATTTCTGTATATAAAACCTTTATTCTGAGAAACTGTATAAAACTTTAGTGCATGTTAAATAACATTATATATAGATTATTTTTTCAGTAAATATGAAAAAAGTAAAATTTTACAAAAGTACAGTTTTAAAAAAGAGTATTAAATATTTAAAGTTAGATCGACCCCTGAAAATTTAAGACAAGAAATCAAACATAAAATTAAAGAAGGGAAAAAGAAACACTCACTTCATTACTTGAAAAATCTTGTTTAAATAAATACAGCATCCACAATTAGACGAGAACTCTAATTTTTAATATTATGCTAGCAGGTAAACACACCCAAAACCAAAGAATATTATAACTTTGAGCTTTTAAGGAAATTTACCAGCTAGCAAGTTGTTTGGAAATAACGAAAAATGTCAGAAAACTTTCGTACCATTTTAACAGGAAAGCGATATTCATCTTCTTTCACATCACATTCACTTTCAAAATGGCACGCGTCGTATCGTAAGACGCTTTTAAGGTTTGCCACAATATACTTGGCGATTTCGCATGTAGAACGGAAGGGAGAAAGCGTACATTAGAACACCTTCGTTAGCTACGGTTTCCGAAAGCCAAAGAACATTCTACTATTCTTGTTATTATAATTTGCCGAAAGTGTCCCTTCTTATCATGTTAGAAGTTCTTTCGCAGCACACCATATCTTCTAAAACTCTAAAGAAAATTATAACACGCACATCCCGCCAATTCACAATCGTGTATCGATATCTAGTTGAAGAGATTCAACGTCATTTGACAGAAATAATGACTTATAAAAAACACCTATTAATTCGTTGAAAAAACATATTTTTTATTAGAATCAAAAAGGAAAACAAAAACTAATAAAATACCTATTTTAAAACGTCGAAAAAATAACAGAAAAAGTACAACCATAAAATAACGTTTGTTATAGGTTTTTTTATTACTGTGTAAATATTCGAAATTGTTCAGTGAGAATATTGCGAAATAAAAACTATTTTCCAACGGACATAAAATAACGTAACCAATTTTTCACTGTTCAGACTTATTTGCAACGCTATAACAACGTTATGTGTTACCTGGGTTAGTATTAAAATATGCGTGTTTCACATCTAATTCCATATGAGATCCTTTAAAAAGAGAAAAAAAGGTGAAAGAAAACCTATCTACAGCTTAAAATATGAGTATCAGCCGGGTTAGGAACTCTAGTATATGGTCTTGACTTCATCACAGTATTTTTCTCTTCAAACATAGCTTCTTAACAGCATTTCTAAATATGAAATTTCAAATGAACGTTTTAATATTTTGGTATCATATTTAGTTCTATTCATGAAAATGCATAATTTTCTTAAATATTATCTATTTTTTTTTCTTTCTTTTGTTTATTTAGTCAAATTACCAGAAAAAAATATTGTTTGCTCTAAAGAAAAAAAGAAAAATTTTCTTAAAAATATAACTTGATTTTTAGCTTATCATAGGATATTCAATTAGTTTTTGAACTCTTATTCTAATAGTAAAATGTTCAGATACCAGTTTATTTCGGCGTTATGTCTGAACACCTACTAAAACATCGGAACTACGTTAGAAATGCTTTACTGAAGATTGTGTTCTGGATTAAAGTGCAAAAGGCATTTTCCTGTAGCCTTTTTCACACACTATTTTTCGTAATAAAGAAATGCTTTGGGCAATTTATATCATTGTCGCGCATTTTTAATATAGTTAAATGCTGTATCATTTAATCTCTCACTGATATTATCTTGTTCAGGTTGGGTTGGGTACATAATTTTATCTTTCCTTACATATTATTAGTATCATCAAACGCTGTAATTTAATCACTCACTGAGGTTAACTTGTTCAGTTTGGAATGGGTTGATTAGCATTGCTCTGGAGATACCTATTGAGTAATATGCGACCTATTTGTTTCGGAAATATGTGTGCTTGTACGTTTTGCTCTTAGTGCTTTGTCTCCTAGAGGAAAAAATATATCTGTTGGCTAAACATTGCAACTTGATCTGTTTGTCAAGTTAATAATTTTTTATATAGAAAATGTTAAGTCATTTCCTTAAATTGTACAAATCAATTAAAAAAAACATCTTTTATTTCATTAGCTATAGTTTTCGTAAATCTTTTGTAAAACAATGAATATATAGGTGACCCGAAATAGATGCTTTATAAATTAAATACACATTCATATGCAGAATCTGCAATAGGTTTTATCTGATGATAAAAAAAATAAAAATAAAATAAAAATGCATTTTTCCTTATAAATCTCCAAAATTTCAGAGATAATTAATTGTATTCTTATAACAGGTTTGTTTTGAACAGCTTTAGTTTTACCTTATACTTCAGTGTTCAAAATTAACGTAAATAAATATCCTAAGGCACACTTCAGCATTATGCTATTCTGTTAATGTTAAAAACTTGATAATATGTCGGTTATTCGACACAAAAAATGAGTGTTCTTTTTTTTGGTTGAATATAGCAATTTAATGAAAAATTTAGATCAGCAATCATTTTTCATATTCATTTTAGGGCATACATGACCCATTTATTTTTCATTCTTACAAGTTTTGAAGAAGTTTCCTCGTTATACATAATCATACCTATTTTCCCAGCTCCTTTTGAAATGACACGTTACATCCAACTGCGACAGACATCTAAAAACATACCGTAGGTTTTAATAATCAAAATAAACTTATATTAAGGCAAAAATAATTTGTCCATAAAAATAAATAAGTAAATAAATAAATGAAAAAATAATAAAAAAAAAATCACTAGATGCACAAAACAGCTTTAACATTTCAGTTATATTTCTAATCATTTTTTCCAACATTTACTAAATGCAGAATTCCTTTTGTGGGAAAGAGGGTAATAGAGAATAATGTGGGAAGAGAATATCTGTAAAGGTATTTTTTTTCTTTTGTTCTTCGATACCACCTCCTTATATTATATAAAATTCGTCGTTATGTGGCATCCTCAACATCCTCAATTATTGATATATTATTAGGTAGAGATTTGCAGAGTCTAAAGTAATATATATATATATATATATATATATATATATATATATATATATATTTATTTATTTATTTATTTATTTATTTGAATTATTCGAATTATTCGAATTTGTGGGGAGTGCAAAGCTACTCACATCAACACGTGGCTGTGTGTGGCAAAATCGAGTAACCTCAATGTGTATTTAAATGCAACATGGTAAATCTCTTAATATTACGAATAAACTACAAGTAACGTAACTGTAGTTAAGCTACCTTGATCTTAACAGCAGCAAACTCAACTGTACGGATCAGCAATGATTTCCTCAGAATTGTACAGGAATTGCATCCGAACTGAACTGAATCGTGAGTACGTTTTTAATATGGTTTTTATACGCCAGAGAATTAATTTGCATTCTTATGCCCGTATCACATGAGATATTTTGCTCAACATTTTACTATACACAACATGATAAACTTTTCCGAGTGACTGTTGAAAAAACTGATTACACACTGATCTTGAATCTTTATCATACGCTGCTGTGTTGTATTTGGCGAAATCTCGAAAATCTCGCATGGGATATGGCCACACTACCTCTTTTCCAGTAAAATAACTAGAATCTAATATATGTACTAAATTCTGCCAAACCCGAAATTTTCGTTCCAAATTCTCAACGATTAGCTATCACTAAACATAATATATAAATCAAAGTTAAGGCTTCAAACCTGCACAACATTTTTTTCAAATCCTAACTTACGAATTTCTACGAAAACTTCTATGAACCTCACATTTTTTTTTTTTTTTTCATATGATTTACAGTTACTAGTATGGTTTTTTAACCTAACTACTCCTGATCTACTAATATCTTCTTAAACCTTGATTCTTCTGCTAAAGGATATTTAAAACCTCAAAAAAATGGGGAATTTTATAGATATTATTTCGTATGAAGTAATTAGGATTGTATATAAATATTGGATAAATAACGCATTAAAAACAACATGTATCCAGTGTGTTTGGTGTTTGGGAGTAAGGCCGATTGATCACATGAGTGGCCTAGGCGAAGGTTGATATTCCTTCCTGTGAGGGGGGTAGTCCTTAGGGGCTCTAACCCGTATTTACTCGAGTTTCGAAGAAAGCTATGGAAAAATCCAAACGGCTAGGTCATAGAGCATGACCTGGAATTGAACCGGTTACTTCTTGTGTACCATCTTTGACGGAGGAACCGCGCAGGCACTGGTGAAGCCAACATGTATCCAGAAAGACGATTTGAAAATCTATGTATTTTAATTTTCGTTATTATATACTACCAATAAGTTAAATTAATACAAATCTAATGTCAATAATGTTCAATAATTATTAAAGGAAATTTAAAATTGCATGCAAATCCTTAAAACGTTTGAACATTTTATTTTCGAAAAAAAAAAATCTTTCGATTTCAACGTAAAAATTTAAAAGAAGTATATTTATATTTCCTTTGATGTAAAACTCTTTGATTCTGCTTTTGAAGTGTGGAATTTAAAAATATTTTTTAATTTTTATTTTTCAGGCAACATAGTGCATGCAGTGTAAACAATAAAAATGACGAATTGAATATGGTTGATATGAGAAAAAAAAGTTACATTTCGTCGAGTTACATAAATTCGCATTTCCTCTCATTTTGAAATTTTAATCGTGGCATTTTCAATAAAATTTCAGATTTTGTGTTTCAGATAAAAATGTAGGATTATAAAAAATATAGAAAGATAAAAGGTATTCTTCAATCGAAATCGGTTTTCTAAATAATAAGTTAGAAGTGTTTTAGAAAAAAAAAAAAAAAACTTCCTTTAACAGTAAAAGAATATGAGTTTATCTTTTGATAATGGATAGAAAAAAATAATAATAATAATATAAAAGTATTTTTTATTAAAACAAATCTCAATAAGAAAAACTATATTATTCTCTTTTTTTTAATAATTATTTTTAAATTATCTGTAATCTTAAAAATATTTTAAATTCATTTTATGAATTAAAAATTTAACTAAATTACTTAAGTCATCGTTTGTAAAATATTTTAAAGAGGTTCATAAACATAGCGAAAAATTATCAGAGCCTTCTTGTTATATGTTTACTATGAATAAATATGTTTTTATAATCATGAAACGTATTTAATGTTTCAAAGGTATTAGAATATTTTTTTAGCATATTGTATTACATCAAAGTCTTATAAAATGCTACAGTACTTAAACCTAGAAAGGTAAATTCCTTAAGAAATTTATATAGATGTATTGAGGTACAAAATATAAATTATAAATTTTTGAGATTACTTATATATATATATATATATATATATATATATATATATATATATATATATAAATGTATATATAATCAGTCTCAGACCAATGTAATGATATTTAACGTACAATCAATCTCATCTACATTACATATGTAAATGGCGTTAGTAACTTAAACATTTTTTTTTTTTTTTTTTATATTATTAAAAACTCAGCTATCAATGATAAATATACTAGAATTTCGATCATATACATAAAACCAGGTTTATTCTATAATATGGCATGAAAAACATTCATCTTGTTTTTGTATACAATCACAAATAAAATTGGATATATTATGAATAAAGTTTTGATATTGGTTGAGTTGTAGGTTTCAGAGCGGATTGACTGCACATTGTTCCCAGGCATTTTTAAGGATTGCCCTCCATGTTAGTCCTTCTAAGGGGTCGAAGCCCGTATTTATGCAAGTTTTGGAGTAACCCACCGAAAACTCTGAACGCCTAAGTCGATCAGCATGATCTGGGATCAAACACTTTTCGTCCACGAGCTTTAAGCTCAGAGGCTCTTGGCCGCTGGTGAGCATTTTGACATTGGTAAAAGAGCGAGTTAAATTTTTTTATTTATTTTTTACTATGCTAAAATATATTAATATAAGTAAAATGTACAGAAGAAACAACATATAAGGCTATCAAATAATGTAGATTGAATTATTTTCTGCAAAACGTAATCGAAGGAAAGACTTTTAATGAATTACACTATGTTTAAGATAAATAGTTAGAAGTATTAGTGATATTCTTTTACATATTTGATAGACAAATAGTATTTCTTAAAGTAGATTTGTTCTCTAATTACAAGGCCTAAGATCCAATGATTCCAAAATTTCTGTTTTTGAAAGCTGGGCTGGGACTTGTGCTAGGTATATGCTCCTTTATGTCAATATGATAATTAAAAAAAAAATGATATTAGTAAACAATTAAAATTTAGTATGTCTTTTGTATATCATGTATCATCATTAAAATTATTGATATAGGAACAAAAAAAAAAAAAAAAAAAAAACACTTACGCGAATACATTTTTTTTATTTTATTACTGAAAAGAAAATAATAGCAGAAAGTCCAAATTCATAATTGTAAGTTAATATACCATAAGTATTAAAACAGGAATAAACTACTACGTCAGAAACGCCAAAGAAAAATTATTGAGCTGCATACAGCTGTTTCGGTAGCCTAAAGCGTACCGTCTTCAGTGTCTTTTTGCACTGAAGACGGTACGCTTTAGGCTACCGAAACAGCTGTATGCACCTCAATAATTTTTCTTTGGCGTTTCTGACGTAGTAGTTTATTCCTGTTTTAATATTCCAACGCCAAGTCTCCTGCTATTAAGTATGTCACTTGAAACATTTTGGTAAGATATTGGTATGTTGCAAAAAGTTTTGTGGGTAAAAAATCTCTAAATAATTTGAAATACATCTTTTTCAATAATAGATTTAAATGTTTATGAATGTTGGTAAAAAATACAATCCGTGATTTTGATAGAATAGATAACTCATCACTACATAGAAAGAAACATATGCCAATTGAAACTGTTTCTAAAACGTATAAATATCAAAAAAGGTATGTCAATGTGAATTACTTCCATGTTCACTCCCCTGTTCCGTGCATAAGGAGAGAAAGTTGTATAAATGTCACACCAAAATATATTTCCTTATTTTTTATTCATATCAATGAGAGATTATTATATTTTTAAAGATTTAAATTACAGTTTTCATTATTTATTTGTATATATATATATATATATATATATACTTAAAACTATTGTACATATTTAAAAAATAAATTTCTCAATTAATCATGTTTTGCATTACGTATATATTAGTATCTTTTAATCAGCTATTGTATATTCTAACAAATTTTTTGTTCTTTTGCATTATCAAATAGTAACTTTTTTAAAGATTTTATTTCTCAAAATGGTTTTTAAAATTAAATTACTATGTATTCTATAGCATCGATAATCGTCTAATGTTCCAATATAATTTTTATTTTTTACATTAATATATAATATTGTTTTTCATGGAAAATAATTTTTGTGTATTTAATTCCCTTTAAAAGAAAATATGCTTTTTATTTTTATTTATTATATTGGTTGGAATAAATCGTAATATAGTGTAAAGAGCGGGGGCTGTAGAAAACATGTTTCAAAAACTAAAATCTTTAATAGGTACTGAGGGTGAGTCCACTTTAAAATCGTAGTTCTTAAATAATCCCCCAGACGGCGTTAAATACCCAGATAGAAGAGTTCGGGAAGATCTTACTGCAGGCAGCGGAAACCTGGACCCGGGGCGGGCGGAGAATGTGCTTCTTTAGTCCGCGGGTACCCGAAACGAAGTTTAGAGCGGTTTGAATGCATTTATTTATTTATTTATTTATTTATTAGTTTATTTTTTTGATGGGACATAAAAATTAGTGATTCAATTCTTCTCAGTTCATTTAACTATACTGCTAAGAATATAATAAAGGAAAAGCAGAAAAAAAATAAGTTATCGTTTTTAAATAAAATTTAAGATTAAAAATTTCATTAATTAAATTGTGTTAATAATTATTTTTATCCATAATAAGATTGCTTTAAATGATCTTACTTAAAAAGTTTATACTATATATGCATTTGATTATGTTTGTTTATTTATGCAGTTGTTTAAAAAATAGAAAGTTTTTTTAAAAGATAAAAGTATGACTTTTGAGCATTGGTCAAAATATACTTTACAACTTTAAAATATACTTTAAAATACATTTTGTTGCTTTTTTTACTTAAGAAAATATAGAAAATTGTAGTATTTGTTTACTTGAAGAGAAAAACAATGCTCTCGGATATCCAAAGTAAGAAAGAAATTTAAATTAAAAACTACAATTTTTAAAGAATAATAGTTTTACATTTAAAAAAAAGATGAAAAAAAAAAAAAAAAAAAAGTTTAAAGACTGTTAAAAAAAAAAAAAAAAAAAAAAAAAAAAAAACTCTAAAACTTAAAAGAATAATTTCCTGTTTTAAGACTTCTCCTTTAAAAGCGCATAATTGTGTAAAATTACTTTGCAAGTTAATATTGCTTCTCTGCTTTTATCTAAAGATTAATTAAGTTACGCTCCATTATGGCTTTTTCGTATTACTTGCTGTTATTTAACGCATTACTGCAGTTAGACTAAGAAGTTAATCACATTATTAAAGCTATTATAAATGAGAGAAATAAACGTTTGTAGAGAACGTTTACATATTATTTATTTATTTATTTTATTTTTAACTACTCAAAATGTTATAATAAAGAGTATGTTTTTTTTTTTTTTTTTTTTTTTTTTTTTTTTTTTATGGTTTTGGCGTCTCTTAAATTTAATCTGGTTTTGGCGTCTCAATTTAAAGCAAATCCATTAAAAAATCAAACGTATGGAGATATTTTAATCTTAAATGAAATAGAATTAAAACGAAATTTCTTTTTTCATGACGTTAAAATGTCTCTCATAAAAAGTAAGCTGTAAATTATATAAATAATGCATTCTAAAATTTAAGTTGCATTTCCAAGTGTAAAAGTATTTTTTTTATGAAATTTCTGTACATAAATAAGCACATTAAGTACGTTTTTAGGAGTTATTTACGTATGGGTATATTCTCGTTTTAAAAAAGTAAATCTTTTTTTGTGGGAAGGATAAAATAGAGTAAATTAATGAAGTTAAATGTATATGTCTGTCTATAAACATCTAAGGTGATGTTGAATCACGTACACATAATTACTTAGATTTTTTAAGGATACAAGGTATTTTATTGCTTAAAGGGATGGAATGTTTGTATTTGACTGATTATGCAGGCAAGTGAGTACTTTGGGCAAAGTGAGTAGTACTTTGGGCAAAATCGTTCAGTACTGACCTATTTACGTAAACAGAATGTCAGATAGCAGCCTGTAAAGGTGTCATACAAGTTTTAAGAGTCAGTGTTTTAAGCTATGCTTTGAATGAAGGTTATATTTGAGATCATTTAATGTATTTTCTGATCAGGTACAATGATATGGAAAACTTCTAAATTGATTTTCATTTATATAAAACAACTGAATTAGGAAGATAGCTCTTTTTTGCAATGGACATCGTTAGAGCTACAAGAGAACTGTTAAAATAGTTTAAGAGATTTAGCGATGGTAACACACTAAACAGACGTGAGAGTTAAACTTTGTAAACAGTAAGCGAAAATAAAGGTAATATCAGCTTTAATTGAACATAACCATTTTCGAGCTAAGCCTAAGTTTTAAAACAATTTCACTAGCCAATATTTAACTTCTTTTAACCCTATGCGCTTATGGGCCCGCTTCAATTCACCGCCACCAGAATCCGAAGCTAATGTTATTCTATGGGAAAATTTTCTTTATAAATAACTTATTAACTAATACATATTTTTAAATTCTGTTTTCACATTCTGAAAATACATAGCCGTTATATTGACGGACCTTTCTTAAAAAAATATTTTTTTTATTTTTTATATTTTATTTTGAAGCTGCAAAATACGAATTTTCAATATGTGATTTTTTTTTTTTTTTTTTTTTTTTTTTTTTTTTTTTTTTTGCAATTTCAAAATAAAATATTAAAAATTAAAAAAAATACGTTTTTAAAAAAGGTCCGTCAATTTAACAGTGGGGAATTTTCTGAATGTGAAAACAGAATTTAAAAATATGTATTAGTTAATAAGTTATTTGTAAAGAAAATTTCCCCATAGAATAACATTGTCTCGGGCTTCCGGCGACGGTAAGTGAAGAGGGCCGTTAATAGATAAATCTCAGTCATCTATTACTTTGTTGCGGGATATCGAGCAGTGGCAATCGGTCTTATTTGTTTTTAAGTAATACATTATCATATATTTATCTATATATATGTGTGTGTGTGCGTATGTGTGTGTGTGTGTGTGTACTTGTGTGTGTACGTGTGTGTGTGTGTGTGTATGTATGTTTATATGTGCAGATGTACAATTACACATACAGATACGGTGTGTACACCCGCATTGAATGAAAAGGTTGAAACTGATAGAAATCCTTGTATATATTCCATTAAAATGTCGACCAAAATTCATTAATGAATCTTTTTAAATTGAAAATATACTAATTATATTTTTCAAATATCGTATCATCAATAACTGTATTTTATGATCTGAAAAAAGAAAAAAAAAAAAAAAGAAACGTACGGTTAATTTTTAGTGAATCATATGCATAACCAAGTAACTTCTAATAAATCAACGTCTTTCTTGTTATTACAAAGCTGAATAGTAGTTACATTTAAAACGTCTATTATCATAATACTGTAACACAAGTAAATATTTTGTTTATCTCATTTTTGAAATGTCAAATCTCAAAATTTTAGAAATCTCTTGACTCATTTCGAAATTTGATATATTTTATTTAACACTGGATATTTAAGGCAACAGAGGATTTTCAAACCGTCAAAAATTGGGCGAAATTCCGATATCTCAATTTCAATATATGAAACTACATAAAAATAGCAATGTTTGGTAATAAAGAAGTTTTTAATTACCCATCATTCTATTCTGAGTTATAATCGTTTATATTTGTAAATAAATAATTAATCTATACATATAAAAGAGTACTTCCACTCACTCACTGACTCATCAAAGCACAGCAAAATTTACTGGAGCCACTGATTATAGTGTAAGCACCCTCTAAGAAGAGATTTTGCGAAATTCGCCCCCCCCCCCTCAAAGGGGAGTAGGGGCGAAATGTTATTTACCAAAAATCTTCATATCTCAAAGAAAAAAGTAGATATCCATAAAACTTCTTCTTTAAACTATAGCTAACACGAATATCTAAAAATAAATTTCTGGAATTTTAGAAATTCGGTCCCCACGGGGAAAAAGGGGACAAGACGTAATTTCACATGTGCAAAACGTGGTTTCACATACTCCTATATATCTCTAACGAAAAAACAGATATATAATCAAATATTTGCTCTAATATATAGCTAATACAAATACCTAAAAAATAATATCTGGAGTTTTAGAAATTCAGCCCTCAAGAAGGGGGAGGGGGGGCAAAATTATTTGAAATAGTCCTTTATATCGCAAACAGATAAAAAGACATACGTGAAATTTTTGCTCTAAAATATAGCTCCCACAAATACATAAAAAGTAATTTCTTTAATTTTAGAAATACGTCCCAGGTGGGGCCGGAAAGGGGACAAAAAAATAGAAATACAGTTAGACCGTTCAAAACTGGTACAGATAGGTTTTAGAGGCCTGCAAGTCGAATGAGGATATTTTCGAAAGTGTAAAGTTATTAGGAGGGTCAGAAAGGGGGTGTGGTAGGGGCAAAATAATAAAAATAGAGTTAGACCGTTCAAAACTGGTGCATAGAGGTTTTTGATACCGACAAATCGATTGCGGATATTTTCGAAATTGTAAAATTTTTACGAGTGGCAGGAAGGGAGGGCGGAGGGGCAAAAAAAAAAAAAAAATAATAATAAATAGAGTTATTTCGTTCAAAATTGGTACATGGAGGTTTCTGATACCTACAAATCGATGACAAATATTTTCGAATTTATAAAATTATCAGGATAGACTAGCAAAAATATATAAATAAGAGTTAGAGCGCTGAAAATTTGTGTTGTTAGATTTTGAGGCCCGATAAATTGATTGCGAATATTTTCAAAAGTACAAAATTATTACGACGGGCGAGAAGGGGGCAGGCGCAGTGGTAAAAATAAAGAAATTGAGATAGAATGTTGGAAATTAGTATTATTATGTTTAAAAGCCCGAGAGAACAGTTGCGAGTATTTTTTAAAGTTTAAAATAGTTAGGAGGGGCGAGAACTGTAGGTGAAGGAACATGCGTGCGTGTATACTCTGCCGCAGGCAGTGGGGGCCCGGACCGATTATTACACCGATGGGAGAAGTTTTTTTTTTCTTGTATTTTCTATTTATGTTTTTCCCTTATGATAATATAGTGATTCGTTAGGACTGTCGAACATAAATGTGCGCGCAGTGCACAATGGTAGTGGGCACGCGGTGCAACATTATTTCCAATGAGACTTTTTTTTCCTTTTTTTTTTTTTTTTTTTTTTTTTTTTTTTTTTTTCGCATGATGAAAATTAATGCAATTTTGAGAATTCATTAACTATAGGGACTCGTTTAAAAATAGTGACCAGCGAAGCGGGCGTAGCCTGCTAGTTTATTATAAAAGCAAAACATTAAACATCGTTTTCTCGAAACTAAATTTTACGATGTTGCATCAAATTAAAAAAAAAAAAAAAAAAAAAATCCTCGTGCTTTTTTTTTTTTTTTTTTTTTTTTTTTTCAGGAAAATGAATTTAATAGTTTTATATTATATATTACTTAGCATAAATTGTAGATACAATTTTCTCCTTCACGTTTTTAAAACAGTAAAATTTATATATAAATATAATCAATGAATTATACCATCCATTCAGAAAAAAAAATATATATATCAAAGATAATCTTTAAGAAAATTTCAAAAACCTGCAGATATGATTTCCTGAATATATGTATATATATAGATAGCTATGGAACTTTGAAAAACACTGAATATCCCTAAAAGGAAAAAGAAAAAAAATCTTCAAAACACCTGTGAAAAATTTTAATACCGGCAGTATACGTGCAGTTTCTAGCTGACTTTACCTGGGATTTTGGAAAAAAATATGTTTTCGCGTAATTATGATTCTAAAAACAAATATAAAAAAAAATCTACTTTCTACACTATTTTTGTTAAAATTGTCTAATGATATTTGTAGTAATAATAATCATAATAAAGTCTAAATGAAAAGTTAATTTGCAAGGAGCATTTTTAATTTAGCAATTAATAATTTTAAGTAGTACCTTAATTAATTATAATGCAAATGTTAATTTTAATAAAGAATCTCTCTTCTACAAATAGTAATACCGTATGAAACTGTAATTTTCTGCAGTAATAGAAATTTTTATTATGTTTTGTAGATGTTATGTTATGTTATATTATTATTATTATTATTATTATTATTATTATTATTATTATTTTAAGTACACTGTCGACTTAATTAGAGCTTAAATTAGAGCTTAAATTTCCAGTTAAAAAAAAGGAAAAAAAGTAGAAAAAAGAAAAGACAAGAATACGTTTTGCTGTATACTTTTGCTTGTGTTAGTCCTTTCCTTTCACATATTAAACACCTTGAATATGCTATAATTATTATAACTATTAAATATAATTTTATATTTATCACCTTACATTTCTTTAACAATGGCATATTTATTTTTATACAAAGAAAAATATATTATCGTTATTTAAAGAAAGGGATATTTAACCAAAAATATATTTCGTATAATTTCGTTAGAATTTTTAAACAACATTTTTGGTTTTATAAAGAAGTAGATTGAGGGGTGAAGAGGTTCTTTTTTTTTTATGTAGTCTCATAATACGATCAAATTCGATTGGTTTTCGATCAATAAAGTTCTATAAATTGTTAGCAGATGGCAGCAGTCGTTGCATGAAACTTCAAAGAAGGGGAATGAAGTACCCCCACTTGAAGTTTTGATTCTCCGCTTTTCCCGCACATAGGAGTTATGAGAGTTCTTAGTTTGAAAAGGCGTACTTTAGGAAATATTAAATATCCAGAAGTATTCTTTATTTTTGAAGTATCCTATTTCAAGGAAAGTTTCTGAAAGAGGTAAGATTACATGTATGTAAATGTGTTCAGAAAAAAAAATTGAAATCTGAAGAATAAACTTATGCAATAATAAATTAATAGATATAGAATTACATAAAGACTGACCAACAGCCTTATGTTAAAGATTAAATAATCTGAATTACCTACAAATATTTTTTGTGGATCAAATAATTTAGCTGTATGTATTTCTTGCTTGCATTTTTCTTTATTAACTGTAATAGGTAAACTTTGCAGTCATGCGCAGAAAATAAATTCTAAATAGATACTTTTTAGGAAATATGTAAAAAATATTAAGTCATAAATATTGTCATATTAAGACTAGTTTTCGTTACTAATATTCTCTTTAAAAAAAGGATATCGTGTACTATTAAAATACCCCCATGTTCTCTTAATAAAAAATAAATAAATAAAAATGTGTAATAAAGTAAAGGATGTAATTGTGTCTAAAATGCTGTTGGGAATTCAAATAACAATATAATTAGAATATGCATATATATATGTATACGAAAGTTTTATCAATAAAAAATGATATACAACTAACATACTATAAATGTTCATGCACACACACGCTCATACATATATTATATTGTTGAAAGTTTACACGCACAATTTTTATTTATTACAATTTACTGTAATTAAATATAATAAATAAATTGAAAAAAAAAAAAAAAAGATTTATCTACATCGAAAACAAATATCGTTTATTACATAATAGCTTTTGTATAAATTATGTTTCATATCACAATGTGATAAGAAAATACAAACTAATGAGAAGTTTATTAATTAAAAAAATTCATATTCAATATTTAATCATCCATATTTAATAGTTTAATTTATTAAAATTAGTTTCACTATATTAATCACATATGAAGATAATGTATAATCAATAATCTTCTTACAAAACTTAATTATAAAAAAATGGATCAAATATATTTTAGGAAATATAATAAAGTATAATGTTTCACGAAAGATGGTGGAAAAGATCAAAATTACTAAGTTATGTTTTTTGCTCTTATTTTTTATTATTATAGTTATAGAAAAAATATTTTATTTTATTTTATTAATAATTTTTAAAATATATTTCAATTTTATATTATAATTAGGTCTATATATGTATTATAATAAGTTAATTTTTTTGCGTTATTGGCTTAGCTATTTTTAATGCTAAACTCATAACCGTAAAACGCTAAATATATTGACCTCTAAAAAAAAATTAAAGCAAACGTACATCTGACTTATTTCCTTTATTTAATTAATTAATTATTATTTTTTTTACATAGCTCTGACTTTTGTTATTTTCGTTTTATATTTTAAAATTATTTGCTTTTACATTCAAGATTTGTCACACTCAATAGTATGTCACACTCAATGTTTAAACAGCCGTTACAGAAGGAAATCTTACATGGTAATACTCAACGAAGAGATGGCCGATCCTCACGATTTATTTCTTGAAGTGTTGATCGTTGTTTAAAATATTTCAATTTTTAATAAGTTTTTATTGTTTCTTTTTGTGAAAGCCTGATGTGAATAGACACTCTTGATTATTGTCATTATGATGTTGTTTCTCACGCTATAGAAATGCCCTTTTGTCAACTATGAATATTAATTTAGGATATTAGAGTGTAAGGATATATTTTTTTTTAATACCAGCTATTCGAAAAATAGCAGAGCTGGGGTTCGAACCCTGGTACTCCGCTCACCATGTGGATGCTCTTACCAGTAAGCCATCCTAGTTAATTACGCACTAGGCATTTCTCAAATAAAATCTGTTAGCAAGGTCGCAGTATCGACAAGCACTGATGTAACATATGAGCATATTATTCCTGGCAACTCTCACTCACGTGGTTCTCACTATATTTTTAAAGTGTCCACCTACCTCAAAAAACGATTTTTTTTTTTTTTTTCAATATTTGAAAAATTGATACTCAGGTGCATTATGTTATAGAATATTGCTAAAAACTGTGAATACCAAGTAAAAATATACATATTTTTAGATAAAATCACAACTTTGCAAAACATTAAATCTCAAATTTAAATAAAGTTTATTTTTATACTGTAAATTTCATTATGATCAATGAAACTTCTCTCTCCTTGACATACTAATGAATTTTCATAACTAGAACTATATTATTAAAATAAATAGATAAATTATGCTAACGTAATATTTTTACACACGTAAAAATCAAGAAAATACACTGTTAAAAATGGTTTCTTAAAAATGAGCAAATTACCTCAAAATAGCTCCGAAACAATATATACTTAAATTGAAAAACCCATATAGTACTCATTTTTGAGTATATTGACATGTCAAACATGGACATGTTGGGTTGGGAGTCTTATTGATCAACCCCATTTATGAGCATGTCAGTATACTCAAAACTGAGTACATGGGTCTTCTAATTTAAGTATATATTGTTTCGGAGCTATTTTGAGACAATTTAGCTCTTTTTTAAGAAACCGTTTTTAACAGTGTATATATGCCAATTCACAACTTGTACGAAATAACTTATGAAAAATAATTAACTATATTTATAGCATAAGCTTATTACCTAAATTAGCTGCTTTAGAGTCCTTTTATAACGTTTATTGACGTTAGAATTATTATTTTTTCAGTTATGATGTTTTGCGATAAGACAAAATGTTAAAAATCTCATTTTGAGAAAAATCAGAAATGATAATTAAATACCCGATTTTCAATTTTTTTTTTTTTTTTTTTTTTTATCGATTTTGCATGTAGTAATAAATTTCAATGCTTAGATTAAGTAAAACAATAATGTAAACAGTCATTTACGATTACTTCCGCTAACGGAAGGATACCGTTTTCCAAAATGTGAGACTGAATGATATGAAAATGTCTGTAAGTAGAAATAGATTTCCTATTTATGCGTATAAGGTAAACAAATGACATGGATTGAGGAAATAATGTAGAATTTTCAGTACATATATTCTAGATGACGAAACAATATTATAAATATATGTAATAAATTATTACTAAAATATGTTCTTCATAGACTTAAATCGCTTTCACGCTGTAATTATAACGTTTAATTTAAAAAATTTAATTATGTTTGGAAGTTTTAATACAACCGCATTTGTATTTAGGATGTTTTTCACAAACCACACGACTTTCTTTACCCTGAAATCTAATACTATAAATACAGGTTGGAGATTAAGAGGTAAACCTATGTTGAACAATTCAAATTAGGCTTCGGAAGCGTTTTATATGATATTGAGTTCTGTGTTAGGGGGGCTATCGCCCCCGCAACCCCCCGTTTGATTAACGCACCTACATTTATATAGAATTTAAGTCGGTAATTAAAAAATAATTTTGTTTTTAAAAAATAATTTATTAAAATTATTATTTCAAAAAATATATCTTTTATGATAATACAGACGATTTCCATATTAGCGAAGTAGTATAACACTAAATATCCTGAAAAAGTTTAATTTATTCTCAATATTGCATTATTATTATTATTATTATTATTATTATTATTATTGTTGTTGTTGTTAAAAATGAAAGAAATCGATAACTTTATTTTAAATTATCGCAGATCAATGGTTCAACCATTCGCTTTAAAGGTATTGGCGAGCTCTTTTGAAAGATGCCCATCATGAAAATTTACTCCCCTCGAGGGGGGACTTCCCCCCCCCCCCAGGGGGTGGAGGCGAGGCTCCTACATACACAAAAAAAAAAAAAATCCCAGTTGACTATCTCTATTACAAGAAATATATAGTTGTTCCATTTGGTTTAGTGCAGTCTATAGATGTTAAACTCTACTTACTTGCAATTTCCCCCATAGAAGTAATGTATTTGAATGCTTTTGAGTGTCCCTGTGCACGAACCATTTGCTTCATCTCAACAAAAAGCTTTCTGTAGCATCCCCATATGATACACATTTAGAATACCGAGTTTGAAAATTCTGCTACTATTTGTTTTTCAGATATGATGATAACAGACATCCACACAGACAGACAAACAGACACGCAGACCATTCACTAAAAACATGATTTTCGTATTCAGGGGACCTCAGAACATGTAAATATAAAAAAAAAAAAAAAAAAAAAAAAAAAAAAAAACTCACGTTCGAAAATTTGACCCTAAAACAATACTTTTTCGACCCTATGTGTAAGAGAAAGTAAAAAGTAAAACATTCTCCTTTAACGGTACCTAGATCGCTTAAATTTATTGTTGAAAATTTGTGTTGTGATGCGAGGATAAATCTCATTTTCAACAATATTCTAGTACTAAAATCTCCAATTTCAAATTAAAATAAAATATAAATTTATATTTATGTGTATTTTTTTTTTTTTTTCATTTTCTTTTTTTCATATTTTTATTAAAAAAAAAAAAAAAAAAAAAAAAAAAATCCAGTTTCGTTTTGAATTCATGAATTATTTCTAAAGAAGGTTACACAAACACTAAACGATTAAAGATCTGAAATATTTTGAATAGCTAAGACTTCATTATACATGGTGTGATTAAGTTTTGTGTTAAATAACATACATCAATTAAAACAGGTGATTTCTGCTTAATTTTTTATATAGAATATACTTAAGATGTGCTAAAGATGTTTATTATTTTACAATAGTTCAAAATGTTCTATTTGGTGGAAGGTAAAATGCTACGATTATGATAAAAAATTTAACACTTTATATCTCATGATCTAGGATTTCAAAGCTATTTACATATATGTTTGAATATTTTATCTGAAACATATAAAATTAGTTTTGAAAACATTATACAAAATAATAATAATAATAATAATAAACATTTATTGACAGAAAGGTGTATTTTGGATGTCTGAAACATCGTGCAAAATGACATAATAATTTTTCGAAAAAATCAAGTTTTCAGTTTAGGTGGAAATTTTAAAAATCTCTTAGTTGCTGACTCGTAAATTCTTTTATTTTTATTTATTTTTATTTATTTATTTATCTATTTATTTATATAAATTACATCCCTGTAAACTATATATGTTCAAAAATTTTACATTATATATATTTTGTTTTCTCCATAAATTTAACTTCGGTGTGAAAAAATTTCATAATCCCGCCATTTCTTAGAAATTTTATGAACATTCTGTGTTAACTCTAATGTTGCAAGATAGCAACAGTACAATAAATAAATAAATAAATAAATAAAAATTGCTGTATAAATAACTTAGCTATTTTGGTAAATTGCAGAAATGCAACACTGTGATGCAAATGGTTAACATAATTCACATAAAACTTAAATTTTTTTTACTATATTTTGATAAAAGGTTTGTTTATATTGAGGGTTAACATTCGTTAAATTCTCCATTATTTCAATGTAAATAGCTACCTTGTAATTCAAATATCCAGTAATATGGAGCTGTTCTTCTTCTTCTTCTTAAAAAAAAATTAAAAAAAAAAAAAAAGTAGGGGGATTTGGAGTAATAAAAAAATATATATATATATATATAAGCAAAAACATAACAAAGTATATGACTTATAATTGATGCATGTAGCAATTTAACATTTAGTTCTTCTATAGTGTTTCTCGTTCTATTTTGTAATTTTTACTTTCCGAACACTATAGTGAGGAAAGTATTGTAATCATGTCAAAAATCCGAATTCGAGATTTTGATGTTCTATACGTTTCGAGGTCCAACGAGTACGTTTTCGCTATTTTTACGATGATGTATGTATGTGTGTGTGTATGTATGTGTGTATGTATGTGTGTATGTATGTGTGTATGTCTGTGAGTGAACACGCTAGCGTCTAAACGCTTTATTCGAATAAGCTGAAAGTTGGTACGTATATTGTAAGTCACCATAGTACGAACCCTATAGATTTTGGTGAATCTAGCACTTATAGTTTTTTACAGGGACACAAAGAAAAATTCTTTATCATTATGGCCAAGGGACCAAAATCTTAAAAGTTCGATAGCATCTAAACGCCTTATTCAATTGAGCAAAAACTTTATACACATATTATAGGTCACAGATACTCAATCTGTATAGATTTTGGAGAATCTAGCACTTATAGTTTTTTTACAGCGACACAAAGAAAAATTCTTTGCCAAATTTTTAAAAGTGTGATAGCGTCTAAACGCCTTATTAATCTGAGCAAAGAATTTGTACACATGTTATAGGTCACATTTGAACCAACTGTATAGATTTTGGTGAATCTAGCACTTACAGTTTTTTTACAGGGACACAAAGAAAAGTTCTTTCTCATTATGGTCTATGACACCAAATTTTTAAAAGTGCGATAGCATCTAAACGCCTTATTCAATTGAGCTGAAAATTTGTATGAATATTATAAATCACAGTTGCACTAACTAAAAGCATTTTGGTGAATCTAGCATTTATAGATTTTTACAGGGACACAACGAAAAATTTTTATCATTATGATCTAAGGGCTCAAAGTTCAGTAGCGTTAAATAAAACATCGTGTAATGTATGGAGAAAAATACCGAAACACTCTGTTATGGTTTTCTCTCTTTTGTTTGTTTAGCAACTCCTCTTTTTATATTTTATCCACAAAACTGTTAGTTACTCAATGTTCGGAAAGTCGAGTGGAGTCACTCCAGATTTTCCAATCATAGCACTTAAGAGGAGTTCATTTTTTAACTAATGATTGTTTTTTAATGTCTTAGACACATCTCATGTTTACTCCACATGTCATATTTTATGATAATTTGCTAATTCTTTTCAGTTAGAGGATGATGATAAAGGGATAAGTAATTATAACCACTTGCACATAAGTTATCGATAATAAGTACCATTTATTATTAAAATTGCTGCAAGGAATATTTTATATAGTCCATATGGTATTCATTACACTTACATCTCAAGTAATATGAATGAGGTGAGTGAAAAAAATAATTTTCTTTGTATTTATTTATGAAAAATAAATTTTATTCCTGCAATTTTTTTTTCATTAAAATAAATTACAGAAAATCAAAATTAGAATTTTTATTTACGAATAAAAATTCTCGTTAAATGTTTCATTTTCAGCTCTTCAAGAAATTAAATAAGGATTACTTAAAGCCAAGTTTTATTAAATTAAGAATTTCTAAAAACAATTACGCTCTTTTTTATTAGTTTAAATTTAAAACAATCGAATGATAACAGCGAACGAATCGAATCATAACTAAAGAATGCCTTAGAAAGCTTTTATTTGATTAACAAAATATTTAATAAAAGTGAAATATTTGTGTTACAAAAATATTAATATGAAAGAACAAATGAAATGAATTAAGATGACAAACAAAATTTAATTCAAAATTTATTCAATTAAATTTCAACATTAGAAATTTTATCAGTGTTTCATAAAAGTAATTAAATTTATTTTTTATACATACTTTAAATGAAATGAAAGGAAAATGACACAGAATTTCATATTTGGTAGAATTAAAAATGTGATATTTTGGAATGACTTAGGAATGACTAAGATTTAGGAATGTGTGAAATGATTTTGGGTTATTATTGGAATGATTTAGACTCCTTAGAAAGATACTATTTTCATAGATACGGATGGACATCTAACTAAGTCACTTTTACTTTTTTTTTAATATCCATGTATTCGAATAAGATTTTAATTTCATATTATAATGTTATCTCATTCAAAAATGAAGCTTTTCGATTTTAACTTTTTAAGCATGTTACCTTTCATCTTAGAGAGCAGTTTTTGCAATAAATAAATTTGAATATTTTATTTTTAAATGTAATCTCAGGGCTCCACTTTTAAATCTCGAACAGAAATTGGACGGTAAATATGTTTCTATAGCTCTACAACCTCATTTTCATGTACAAACAGTATAAAAAATATATTATCAGTAATATTAATAATGAAAAAAAAAATAGTTAAAAGATCCTCTGTTGTACTCATACTAATTCAATTTACTTTGCATTACAATAGCAGATAGTTGCATTATCAGCCCGATATTCTTAGTTAAACCTTGCTTTAGAGGGGAAATCTTTATTGTAATACATTTACTGCATATGGTATGATTTATAAAGGCACTACATACCTTGCATTTTCAAATAATGTACTGTTCTAGATTTCCAGAAATCAGTGTATTATCTATAAATTACACAGGACATCTACTAGTTTACTCATATATGCTGTGATTAAAATAAATAAATAAATAACAAGTCTTAAAATGTACCTCAAGTATATCTCAACCATGACTCTTAATATATTTAGATTATTTCTATGGGATTGTAAATGAATGATGTATATTTTCTTACCTTATTCGGTTGGAAATATGTCATAATACGTACAAAATATATATGTTAATTTTATCATGTCTCTTACAATCTACTATCTACAGTCTACTAAGTGTTACAGTGTACTATCTACTACCTATCTGCAGTTTAAATGTACTAATGAGAAATTCCTCTGATAGATGTAATGTAATTAAATTTGATTGTATATCCCAATGCATGGATTTTTTTGAAGTATTTGAACTGGTATGATATTAAATCAGATTCAGAATACATAAATTGGAATTTCCGGATATACATACATACATACATACATATATATATATATATATATATATATCAAGTGATCGGAAAGTCACAGAAAAATAAAAATGTATATAATTTAAAAACTACTGATTGTAGCTCTATGCGGTTTTCATTGAAATGTATCTAAAACTATTGTATATTTTAATTTGTATAAGAAAAATCTATTAGTAATATGTTTTCGGAAACCTATCACGCTGTATTCGCAATATTTTCTCCCATTTAATCCGATCCGCATGATCAAATAACACCATAGTGAAAATACTGAAGGTCTTCTTTTTTTTTTTTAAGAGTATTTCCAATTCTCAACGTCTGATGATTTTTGTAATGAATGACGGCTATCACTTTGAGCATTTATCGTTGAATGTACTGACGCACTGTACTAAATAATTTTACAATTAAGACGCTAGCTGGGGAAGAAAATTTAAACTAATGTGTTAATAAAACTTTTGTTATATAAAAATATACCATGTTGTTCTGTGCATATCAGTGAAATAAAACATAGTGCTACGTGACTGCATTGTGCACCGGTCAATAATTTTTCAGTAACATATATATATATATATATATATATATGTATATATATATTTTTTTTTTTTTCTGTGACTTTTAGAACACACGGTATATGCACTCCTTCTCATATTTATAAGGACACTTTATGTTTTGAAATAACTAATGTAAAAATAATTGTGAACAATATTATACTAAATGCACTTAATATAGCTAGTATTCTGAAAATCAAAACTGCTATAATTTTTTTAATATGAAACAGAATTAATAAAAAATAATGCAAAATATTTTTTTTTCTCCACGTTTTCAGATGTTCATAATTATAGAGACAATCAAGATGTTTTCGTTTTATTCAAATTACTAGCGGATAAATTACAGTTGACATGCGAATTTTTCAACTACTGGCCTAGATTAATTTATATATAAGCCATCAATTTTTCTTGGACGGACATTACTGATAATTATTCGAAAAAAAAGAACGTTCATGTAGTGAAGTATGATAAATGTGTTTTTTAAGTGGAAGGATAATTTCAATCCGCAGAATTTCTAATGAAATTCGAACATCTATAATTGCTGAAGGAAATGTGATCAAACGTTGAACTGCTGGTTTGATAGGAGGGTTTGATAGAGATCTGATGCAAAATTAGTGTTGTTTTACAGAGATCGAAGATTCATAATTCCTCTGACTGCTCTACTCATAATGACTGCTGCTGAATTTGCTCGTAATTTTTAACGAAAGGTTGGGGTACACATTTATACATGTTTAAAATAATTAATAATATGTTAAAATGAATAAAAAACCCCGTAATAATCAATAAGCATTTAATGGGGGGAAGAACGTCTGTGTTAAAGTTGAATAAAGACAATATTAAATGGTAAAATGTTGCATTTTCGGATGAAAAACATTTTATTCTTGATTAACCAAATGGATTTAACAGTTACTGGCACGATCTGAAGATAGCGAAAGACAGAGCAGATTTTTTAAAGGTAGATATGAATCGGACACTCTAAAGGTGGATCTATGGTGCTCTGGGGAGCTGTTTCTACTGAAGGCAGAATTAATTTAGTAATTTTTTCTGTTATTATGAACATCAAGAGAATATCCGCAAATATTAAACGTGGAATTCTCAGATTTTTGTTAGATTTTGAGGGGTAATAATATTTTTTTAACAAGACTTACATTTTTGCTCTACTTCTAGAGCAATAGGAAATAGTTTGAAGAAAGTAACTTCTGTTTTATTGCCTTTCCCGTTTCCTAAAATTTGAAAAAAACCTTAACTTATCATATTAAAAAAGTGCATGCAAGTGGAAAGCAGTTTTAAATAGTTTACATGTATTCAGAATATCATCTATGCTGTATGAAATGGTATTGAAACTGAAAAAAAAAATGAATATAGATATACCAGAGAGAATGCCTGACTGTTTCACCCTAAAAAGAGACCCGTAAAATATTAATTTAAAGAATAACTAAAAAAAAAATTACTAAGATTCAAGCAGTCCTTATAATTGTGAACACCTGAAAAATCATATTTTTGACCGTGTTTAAAGTATTTTAAGTTAGAAAAACGATAAAACTTTTTAAATATAGTCTATTACTTAAATTAAAATTAATAAAAAATATATTTGTTTAAATAATAGTGTTCAGTGTTTAGTTAATGTAGAAGAACAAGTGTCCTTATAATTATGAGAACCAGTGTATATGTTTTTGAGGTATGTTTGTTAAAGGAACACAGTCAGAGAAAAGAATTACACAGTTGTAATTTTCTTTTTCTGATTTTGGAAACATCGGAATGTCCCTTTAAAAAACTCCAGTTTTAAAAAATTGACAAGAAGATTATAATTTCTCTACGGTAAATGGGAATGTGCGAAAGTAAAAATTAAAAAATCAGTTATTCTCGCTATTATAGATTGTAAATTAGGAGACACTATTATAGATTTCTTCACACTACTAGGCATTTTAAATATATTATCACTTAAATTTGTGTAAGATATTTATCGTTTTCTTTTTCTTTTTGTTAATGAGTTTTATACTAAACTCATGACGTTTCAATATTTTTAATTTTTGCTTTTATGTATTTATACATTTATGAGAGTTTAAGTACATAAAATTATGTTTAAGTAAATATAAAATTTTCTGTTACTAATGTCTTTTGCTTCAAGAATGCAAGAAAAATATTTTGTTTTCATATTATTTTTGGAGCCAACATTCTATAAATTATACATTTTTTATTTAAAATAAATATCAATTTAGTCGTATGATAATGTATAAATTGAAACGGTAAATACATATATTTCAGGGTAATATAAAAGCGAAATACGCAAAGAATTATTACAATTAGTGCTAGTAATAACATTTCCTTGATTCTCTCTTTATTTATTGTGATGTTCTTGTTCCAGTGACATACACGTTAGACTCACTGAGAAAAGTTTTAAACCACTTGAAACTTTTCGAGGAACTCAAGGTTTCTACAATATTTAATGAAATTTAATGTGACAGTGTTGCTTTACATATTTTTGACAAATTTACTCTTTTAACTTAAGATGTTACACGTTCTTTGCAATAAGTTCCATGGAAATTTAGTATGCTTTTGTACTTTATGTGGAATAAGATTTTTATAATTTTTATTACAATCTAAATGTATATCAAAAATTAGCAACTTTATAAAATAAATAAATAAATAAATAAAATCTAACAATTTGTTAGATATAGAAAATTACCATAGAAAATAAATTAATGAAATAATTAATAGAATTTATTCATTCATTGAGAAAATATGTACATTAAAACACGTTAAAAAAATTAAAGCAAATGATTTTATAACTTCTATTTATTATTTATACTAATATAAAAACATGGACTTTGTTAGTTGAAATGAGGTTTAAAAAAGATTAATTAATATCGTAATTTAATTTTTATTATAAAGATTATGTTACTTTAAAACTGTCTAGGTTTAAATTAGTCTGAACTATTCAATATTTTTATAATAAATAATTAACATTTTATATATTTAAATATATATTATCATTAAAATAATTAAAATTTTTTTTAAATGTCATTCCCCGAGCATTCCATGAACATTATGGAATAAAATAAATACTTATATATATATATATATATATATATATATATATATATATATATATATATATATATATATATATATATATATATATGTATGTATGTATGAATGTTTTCCGTGTTCCATATTTTTATTTGTGTTCAGATAAAGAATTGTTGAACCTGAGATTATTTATTTATTTTTAATTACTTTTATAGAAACAAAATTCAAAGTTATTTTAATTTTTCTTAGATTATAACAACTGCCAACACCCTAACTGATTCTCCATATCATTGTTATTACTCGCCTTATTTTATTTCTACACCACTTTATTTTTAGAGCAATTCTCTCCAAATCTGATTACAATTATATAAGAATAAAAATACTCTAAAGAATCAAATGCTTCCCTCACACGCCTTTCTCGTACCCTGAAATTTAATATTATAAATAAAAATTGGAGATTAAGGGACAAGATAACGAGTACTGTTAACTAAACTTACGGTAAAACAATTCAAATTAAGCTTCGGAACAGCTTCATTTGAAAAATAATTCTATGTGAGGGGGACTCTGCCCCTCTAAATCCTCCGTATAATTATTATACCTACATTTATATATAATTCAAATCTGTTATTAAATTCAAAAGTTCATTTACAATTATTCAGTGAACTTTCACACACAACATTCCTTGAAACTTATCAATCTTGATCAAATTTTTATAGTAACAAGCATATTAATTTAAAAATACAACATTTGAATCGCCTGAAATTATTTGTTTTTAATTTACTCTATACAGACAAAGATCAAACATTGAAAACTTGACTTTGATATTCAGGAAACCGCAAAACGTGTATAGATACAAAAAAACAAGCGACGAATATTTAGCTTAAAAATTACATTATTTAATAAATGGCTATTAGGGATTAGTTTTAATTTCTGAGCAGCTTTCCTGGACTTGGTAAAGTATTATAGTAAAACCTTCCATTGACTGTAAAAAGGAATGTTATGACAGATAAGATATAAGGATAATATAAGAAGAAGATATTGGCAGCCCTATATATCTTCTAGTGGTTATGCACACACCACATGGGACAAAAAAATATAATCTTATATTAATAACACACGGCACAACCTGAAATACACTTCCATCAGTTTTCATGTATCGTCGCATTGCAATCTAGATATTTTTTGTAGCCCTGTAAATTAACAGTAAATAATTTCCATGCCACATTATACACGAAACATGTTTTTACGCATATAATATATGTATATATATATATATATATATACAGGGTGAATTTGACATAATCTGCCAAACAAAAGGAGGTGATAGAATAGCCTACGGTGAGCATAAAACACCATAGAAACCTTGTCCTATCTCTAACTGTTTCCGAGTTATGGTAGATAGAAGAAAAATCTGTTTTTTTCATCCCGTGTGAAAAAAACCAAATTTGTGAGCTTTCTGAAAGACTTACAGGGAAAATAAGCACATATTTAGAAAGAGCAGAAAAAATCCTATCGGGTGACAACATTTACATCAGAATACTTTAATGTGACGGTGAGCTACAAGATCTAAAACATTGGCGAAGTTTAAAATCGAGTTTTCACCAAATTCTTTAACCGGCAATTCTGAAAACACCGTTCAAGCTACAATCGGTGAAATTTACCAAAAGCTTCTCTATTCCACAAGCTTTAGAATGAGCCCGCAATAAACTATATCGGTGTTCTAGTTCAGGAGAAATTTAGCCTTTTGTTTGAAATACATTCATCACTGTACTGGACGTTTGTCAAGAAGGAGACTCACGGGGTGCCACGGTCGTTCCTGATTTCATGTCCGCCTTGAGCCGGCTGTTTTGTCAGATGCACAAAAGAAAGTTTTAAAGACAAACAAGAAAAGTAGCAGTTGTAATAAGTTTACAAACACAATGGAATGGAAACAAAAGAAGCATGACGTTTCCCACGTCTTTCCCAAAGGAATGTGCAAAAAAAAAAAAAAAAAGTGGCGTATCTCACGTTTATGATTAAAGCACATTTGCATTCGAAAGGATGTGTGAAATTTAGTGCCGCTGCTGAAATTGGTCACCCCTACACCTGATACATGCCTTTGCGCGCTTACGAACGGAAACCACAGTAGCTCATAGCGAAAGCTCATTCCTCAGTTTTATTATTGCATCATCGATCCGGCTGTTTAAATCTTGCAAACTGGCAACTTCTGTGGGGTAAACTTCTTGCTTCAGGAAACCCTAAACATAGAAGTCCAATGGAGTGAGATCTGGTGATCTAGGTGGCCAAGGAATTGTTCCAATACGACCAATCCATCGCGGATACTGCTGAGTCAATAAGTCCCGAACGGCATTGGAAGAATGTGCAACGGCCCCATAATGTTGGAAAATGATTTCCGCCCGTTGGGGTACAGGAATGACATCAAGTAATCCTAGAAGTTGATGCTCCATAAACTCCAAATAAGTATTGCTTGTCAGATGACCTTGGAACACATGTGGACCTATCAAGCGATCGCCAACCACTCCAAGCCAAACATTTAAGCTGAATCAGTTCTAGAACGATGAGTTTCGTGTTGCAAATGTTTTTGTTGAGCGTAATGATGCCAGTTATGTAAATTTAACATACCATCCCGAGTGAAAAGTGACACATTTGTCTACAGTATCGTTCTAAGGAAATGGTGTTCCTCAATATCTCGCTCTAAAAGCCAGCGGCAGAATGTTACCCGTTTTTGGAAATCTGAGCGGCGTAATTCTTGTACTGGTGTGAAGTGGTATAGATGATACTGGTTTTTGCGCAAAACACTCATCGCTTTACTTTGGGAGATTCCACCTTCTCTCGCAAGTATGAGAGAACTCATATTTGGATTTTTCTCTACTCGGTCGAGTACGGACTCCTCAGCGGTGTCGGAGCGGCGACCATGGCCCCTTTCGTACACCCTACCGGACGACCCACTCTCCCTAATCCTTCAATGAATCGCGTCAAATACACCACGGTTGGGCGCATGACGATGTGGATAACGTAGACGGTATTCTTCTGCGGCTCTCCGGCAGTAACCATCGCAAAATCCACACACAGAATGCATATCCGCGTAATCTTCATTTGTAAAACTAGGCGTATCTGTTTACAGGTTTTAAAGTATGACAATTTGATCCCTGTGATGACTTCAATTGAAAATAAAAATCAGAAGGGTAAACAAAAAGGGAAAAAATTTCAATATTAATTTACGAAAGTAGAAGAAAAAAGTGCAACGGAATAAGAACCAACTTGTACGAAAACATACTAAGTATGAACTAAGAGAGAGCAAGTAGATGTGAGAGCAGCGTGAAAAATATCGGCCGAGCTCAGGCAAAGTCCAGAAATTGCTAAAGCAATAAGCAGCATAACACGTAAAAGAAGCTGACGAGCTAATGAGCTTTTACAGATTGACTCGCCTTTTGTACCCGCGAGTAGGATGCGCGCGCAGAACGGTTGGAATACATCTACATATTACTAAGAGTCCAGATGCAGATAGTAACGATTTTGCATACATTCCATTTACTCACCATCGCTTCGTTTGCCGAAGTTCGCCGAACGCCGTTTTCAGTGATGTATTTCAAACAAAAGGCTAAATTTCTCCTGAACTAGAACACCGATATGGTTTATTGTAGGCTCATTCTAAAGCTTGTGGAATGGAGAAGTATTTGGTAAATTTGACCTATTATAGCTTGAACGGTGTTTGCAGAATTGCCGGTTAAAGAATTTGGTGACAACTCGATTTTAAACTTCGCCAATGTTTTAGCGCTTGTAGCTCGCCGTCAGATTAAAGTATCCTGATGTAAATGGTGTCACCCGATATGATTTGTTCTGCTCTTTCCAAATATTTGCTTATTGTGCGTGTAAGTCTTTCAGAAAGCTCACAAATGTGGGGTTTGTTTAGATGGGATGGAAAAAAACAGATTTTTTTCTATCTACCATAACTCGGAAAAGTTTAGAGATAGGACAGGGTATCTATGGTGTTTTATGCTCCCCATGGGCTGTTCAATCACCTCCTTTCGTTTGGCAGATTATGTCAAACTCACCCTGTATATATATATACATATATATTCGTTCATTTGGTTTAATGGAGTCTATAGATGCTTAAACTCTACTTATCTGCAATTTCCCATTTATACGTAATGTATTTGAATTCTCTTAGGTGTCCCTGTGCACAAACATTCGCTTGTTCTCAACGAAAAGTTCAGTGTAGCATCCATATAAGTTACACATTTAGAATACCAAAATTGGGCTTTCTGCTATTATTTATTCCTATCATATGTTGATAACAGTGAGACACACAAAAAATATACAGATACAGACACAGGCACACAAACATGCCAATCGCTAAAAAGCATGGCTTTTGTATTCAGGTACCTCAAAACGTGTAAATATAAAAAAAAATTCAATTTCGAAAATTTGACCCAAATACAATACTTTCTCTACCATATATGAGAGAAAGTATACCATACGTAAGAGAAAGTAAAAAAAAGACTTGTGGGAAAAAAAATGCGGATACTAACAATTCTATGGAATATCAATTAGGATGTTGCGAAGTATATAGATTGTTTATGAAAAACTGTCTCTTTTCTTTTATTAGATTAGGACCCATCAAGAGGCGGAATGGTTAGTGTTCTTTCTTCCTCTATCTAGGTGCTAGATTTGAATTCATTTCATGCATGGATGTTCATAGATGTTCGGAATTCATTTAGCGTCATTTTCGTAACGCTAATGGTGTCGCTTTTTTCTATTCCCCGCCGAATGTAGTTCTGCGGGAAATAAGAAAAGAAAAAAAAAGAAAAAACGAGTAGAAAATGACCAAGTGCACCGAATTCACACGAAGCTTTTCCCGCAAAGCTCTGACCTGTGTAAAAAACGGGAAGGGGGGGGGGGAAAGAAGGGTTCCCATCGCACTGTGGGAAAATAGACCAATTTCAAAAGTAAAATGTTAGTAATTGCTTAAATAAAAAATAAATAAATAAAAAGCAGGAATGATTTGAAAACATACTACGTTCGTGAAAACCACTGAAAGTCTTTTACTGAGAGTTTCTTCACTTTATCATTAAGGGATGATCAGTGAAAAGAAAAGGATAATCAAACCATAGGAAGAATTTATAAGTAAAGGGCGCCGAATAGACTAATATACACCAAGAAGGAATAATAATAACGAAATGAAATCTGTTGGACACATAAATTATAGTAGGAAGAAAAATTAATTATATTTTCAGGAAATTTGGAGTAATATGTACTGAGAAAACAGTACGTAAAGCAGCGACCTCTGTGAGAAATAACAGCACATATCTGCCTAGGCATTGAATCGAACAGCGATTGGATGACATGTACGGGTAGAGCACTTCATGAAGTTTTAACACAATGCCACATTTCATCGATCGAAGTTATTGGTGAGTAATGGGGGTTAGTCGCTTTTCAACGTTTAAACAGTCATTTTCTTTGGTGCGAGATCCGAAGAACGCGCTGGCCAGAGCAACAGTCTAACACATTCGGCATCAATGAAGGTCCAGACAATATGGACAGCTTGCGGTCGTGCATTGCCATGCCTAAATGTTGTGCTTCGGAGGCCTTGAACATAGGGCAGATCTATGGGCCTTAACTCGTCAGAAATGTAATGGCTGGTATTCAGAGTGACGGGAATGAAAACAAGAGGTGACCGGGACGTGTATCCAATGGTGCAACATACCATCTATCCAGGTGGTGACTCAGTATGCGGCTACCAATATTCTCATTACTCTCAAAACTGCATCACTGATATGGGCGCCATTAATGTGTGATCAACGATGAACTTGGACGCAGGAATGGCGTGAAGACACTTTTGAGACAAATCACAATCCTGTTTACAGCATCAAGATTTACTTATCCGTATTTAACGGCAATATGAATAATGCACAGTGCCAGCTGGGATTCGACATCATCATACTGTCCATCATTTGCAATGATGTTATGGGTTCGCACAGGATACACGTCTCGATTACTTCATGTTCGTATTCCTGGCACTCTGAACAGCGGCCATTAAATTTCTGATGAGTTAAGGCCCGCCCCTCTGCCCTGTATTCGAGGCCTCCGTAGCGCAAAATGTAAGGAAGATAATGCACGACCGCAAGTTGTTTGTATTGTCCGGACCTTCTTTGATACAGAATTTGATCGACTGTTGCTCTGGCCAGCGCGTTCTCCAGAACTCGCACCAATGAAAATGAGTGTTTAATCATTGAAAAGCGACTGGCCCCCCACCACTCACCAGTAACTTCGATCGATGAATTGTGGCATCGTGTTAAAGCTTCATGAAGTGCTCTACCCGTACATGTCATCCAATCGCTGTTCGATTCAATGCCTAGGCAGATGTGTGCTGTTATTATCACAGAGGTCGCTGCTTTATGTACTGTTTTCTCAGTACATATTACTCCAAATTTCCTGAAATTTTAATCAATTGTTCTTCCTACTATAATGTATGTGTCTAACAAATTTCATTCCGTTATTATCATTCCTTCTTGGTGTTTCATTTTCAATGCCGAGCAGTGTATGTAAAAAAAATATATATATAAGTATAATATATATATATATAGCAAATTACTTTATTACTTAAATATACTTATCGGTAATAATAACGAAAACGCAATAAGCACTGCAAAACAAAAGTATATAATATCATAATCAAAATTACCGTATTTATATATTAAATGTAACCTAACCTTTTTTCCGACGAATATTTCGTATTTTGGACACCCGTTTCTGTATTAAAGGTATTCTAAATGTTATTAATATACTTAGAATTATTTTTTTAATAACATTTTAGGCATGAATATCATTGCTCGCAACTTTTACTTTAAGTATTGCTTATTGCTAATTATTTATGATAAATATTTTTATTATCTATTTACTAAAATTTAATATGACAGCAAATAAAGGCATTAAATTAGTAGCACAAATTTTTACGGAAAATGCAGGCAGCTATGCTCGATAATAAGGAAAATAAAAGAATATTTAATATTAGATCGTTATACATCTTGTAGTAATTCATTGTGTTCAGGGAACAAAGAACGTATTCTTAATAATACATTGTAGAGCTTATCGACTAAAAAAGCTTTTACCGGTTCCAAAGAGATGTTTTTGCATTGTCACAGTAATCGAGGTATAACAGGAATCCAGTAATCCAGGTATTTTTTTCAAAGGAGGCTATGACTTTAAGTGGAAAACTATTTCAAACTATGGTTTTTCAAAGACTGTTTGTCTGCATAGATCAATAAATTATATAATTTTCAGAAAGTTTATTGGATATATTATTGAAAGTTTAATTTACAATGCCATAATTATTTTTTAATTCATAATTTAATTTACACATGTTATGTTTCACTCGTTAATTTCAATATGCTTAAATCATTATTTTTTAACAAATATAAAATTACATAATATATTCAAAATGCAAATGTGTTGTTACCGTCTTTATTAGTTCGTAATTTTTACTATTAACCTCTAAGTTGTCTTTAAGAACTGATATCTATAGTAATAATAATTATTCATATGTCTTAATCTGGAATATATGTTTAATAAGTTTTTATTATTATTATTATTATTATTATTATTATTATTATTATTAATATTATTATTAAATTTAGTTGTATATTTTATAAGGAAAATTTTCCAAGGTGTTATTTTTATTGTTGTTTGATTTTGGTCGTAATGTTTGATATATTGTTTGTGTTTTTCAATCCTTATTTTGACAATTACTTTTTTTTTTTTATATTCAAAAGAATTCTTATGAGGGAAATTCTAAGTATCTAAATATCAATCTTTTAATAATTATTTATTTTGTTTTCAAATGTTGTCTCTCTGTGTAAAAAATAAATCTTCAGACATTTTATATATTCATCGAGTAATGTTATAATGGTTTTTCTTTGTAAATAAAAAAGTTCAATTAAAGCATTGTTAAAATTAAAATGCTACATTTCATCAGAAAAATCCTTCCAGTTGTTAGCAATCAATATTTTGGTGCAATGTTTCACCAATTTAGTTGTACCATTTCAGTTCTGAGCACCTTTGTAATGTTGAAACTTACCACCAAAATATTGGTTGTAGCTAAAAATGTCTATTTTGCATCATTCTTTTGGCAAAAAGTTTAACTATTATTTTTAGCAGTAAACTTAAAACGACCTAAATATTCATAAAATTCATATCTAAAACAATTTCTTAAACTCTTAAATGAAAAAATGCAAATGAAATATCAAATTATTTTTGACAGGCACACGTGCCACATTTATTTTTATGTAGGGAGAAAAATTATTCACACAATCTTACAGGGCATACTTAAAAACATTAATAGTTTACTGAATGTCACATAATGTCTTCCACACAAATATAAATATAAATTAATATAAATAAAATAAGAATTACTGCAATCACTTTGATGTTAAATCTTCACATGCATATAGTATTAACTTAAAGAGCAATTTCATTAGAAATATATGAAACATTTTGTAATTTAAATTTTTTAAAGTTAAAAGTCGTTTATTTTGAATTCAGTCATGAGAAGTTTTCATATTCAAAATTTTAAATCAATACAGCGAATCATTTACGAATTATTTAAATGTCTAATTGCAATAAAATTGTCTTTTCTATATTAATATATTAGTCCAATTATTGGGTACTATGTACGTATTTTATCCCTGAATTTAAGAAACGAATTCTTATTCAAAATTCAATGTGGTCATGTAAAACCTCAGTAAATTCTATCTCTAAGCTCTTGTTGTATTTGTAAAAATTATTTGTTAACGAATTCATTAAATCATTCTTTATTTGGTCATACAAATTGTCTATAGGCTGAATCATAACGCTGTATCAGCAAATCAATCTCATGAGATTTTTATCTCTGCTAAAAAAAGTAGTAAAAAATGGTTTCCTTGCAAAAAGTAAAGCAACCTTTCAAAAACGGTCGAAATTTTAATGAGATTATTCTGTGGTAAAAAAGTATTTTCTCTTTTACTAGCAAGCAGCTTGGCGGATATTTTTGTAAGGAAGGTTTATTACTCGGTAGGACAAGAACAACCAAACATATAATTTTTTTTTTAATAATTTCAATCACTCTTCAAGAAGATCTCCTGCTGAAAAGAATTTACGTTTGTTGTAGCTCCCATTCAATGTATGGCACATCTGAAAATAGTGTCTGTACTTAGTAAAGCTACATTTTATAAGAACTATCGCCTACAATTTTTATGTTAACCTCATTACTTTACAAGATTTTTTTTTCTTTTTTTTTTCTTATTTTTTTTTTTCTTATTTTTTTTTTTACAGGCCATTGGAAAAATTGTTTAGTAATAACTACACTATATTTTCATTCATTTTAAATCTAAAGACAAATGAGTATAAGGTTGGTTGGTTGGATATTACATCGCACTAGTGCTGCGCAGATAGGCAATCGGCGACGGTCTGGGACACCCCCCTAGAGGTGGTCTGGAGACATGCCATCACAATTTTGATACTCCACGGAAGGGATGGCTCTCCCGCTTCGGTGACCCCCAGAGGTATAATTTTTTATGGGAACATGGAGGACATCGCTGCCACGACAGATTTTACGTGCACCAGCCACCATTAGTGTACACGACGGTCTTTGGCCGGCTCGAGTACTGAACCCGCAATCTTCCAACAAATGAGTATAAAGAGAATAAACAGTCCAACATAAATATTTTTAGGTGTTTATTTCTAAATGGGACAATAATAATAATAATAATAATAATACTTTTTGTAATAGATAAAATAACATTGAATGCTAAAAGTTATATGAATAAATGTGTATCACACATAGACACAGCAAAAACGAAATATCATTACTTTTCATTCCTCATTTCTTTTCTTTTCTTCTCTTGATCGAACGACAAAAGACACACACACACACACATGTGTGTGTGTGTACGTGTGTGTGTAATTTTTCTTCATTGTAAATTACTTTATTAAAAAAAAATCACAAAATTTTATTTGTGGAGCTATATTACATGTGAAAGTACATTTTCTTTTTTAAATATATATATATATATATATATATATATATATATATATATAAATATTAAAAAAAAAAAAAAAAAAAAAAACTGCTGTTTCAGCAAAATGTTTTATTGCTTCTACGTGGAAATATATTTAAAAGGAATTGTTTTTCTTTGTTGTTTCCTGAAATAATATCCATCACAATAAGCATTTCATGTTGAAAGAGCATTTGAGAAAAGATCATGAAAAGAAGATTAATATTGGTAAGTTTTAAAAATCTAAAACCATTCTTTCTCTGAAGTTTATATATATATATATATTTTTTTTTTCACATGATCTATCGTGCTATCATATATGATGAATATCAATGTTTTTTTTTTTTTTTTAACTGAAAAAACCAAAAATAAAAGCAATATCTTAAGTGTCTCACTTCAGACAATCATAAATGTTTCGAAAGATTTCTTATGTAGCTAATATTTTATGCATTATTCATTACGAAGTATAGAGGCCACATTTCTAAGAAAATATATCCATTATTCATTACTATGAAGTACTAAACACTCCATGCTGCATTTGTCACAAACCTATAAATTTAGTACAGAATAATATATATATATGTATAATTCTTACAAATTTGTAGAATGAAAAAAAAAAAAAAAAAAAAAAAAAAAGTATGTTGGTGAAATTCCATTGTAATTCGGAACCATAAAAGTAAAAAAAAAAAAAAAAGCTAAAAATACATTAATTAATTAATTATTAATAATAACTCTTCATTGCACAGATAAAAATTCAATAGGAAAAAAAAATGTTAGAAATTAGTAAGGTCATAATACTTAATTGATTACAAATGAAGCTAATTTATTTATTTTTTTTTTTTTTAAAGTTTATGCTGTTGAGAAAAGGCAAAGAATTCTATTTAAATTGAGTTTTATTAGTAACTTTTTAGGCAGCCTCAATTTGATATTCTAAAACTATATTCTATGGAGATACTGCTCAAAATTTTTTATTAAACTCGAATAAATATTTCTTGTACAGGGACATTCGAAAGAATTCAAATATATTACGTCTAAGCGCAAAAATTTTATTAGATACAGTTTAACATATAATAACTGTACAGGACAAAATGAAATGCAGATATGTTTTTCATATTCATAAAAGTATCTTTCATAAAATGTAGAATATGAAAATCATTCCCCATTCCTTTACAGGGCAAGACCAAAAAATAAATAAATAAATAAATAAAATAAAATAAAACAAAATAATAAATAAATAAAACAAAATAAACAAAGTAAAATAAAATAAAAATAAAAAATCCAATATATTATCGTTATAGATGGAAATTCCTTAAAGTTCATTCAACATTGTCGTACTCATTTTTCGTACTGCGTTAGATTTATTTACACTATATATTTTATATATTTTGTGAAAAATATACAGGGTGTCACAAAAATAAGTTGAAACATAGTTTTCTATTGAATGCAATTCATTGAAGTGCTGTACGACATTTATCATGTCCAAAAAAAAAAAAAAATGCTTAGGAATCATAATTACTTTTTCATACCTATTTTATAGACAGAGTATTGTTTCATGTCCAATTTTCAACACTAATATTTTAATATAGAATCGTGTTTTAAAATCCTCATAATAAGAAAACAAAGATTAAAGCAGTTGGTACGTACGTAAATCTGCTTCATGATAACTTAAAAAAAAAAAAAAAAAATAGAAAGAAAAAAAAAAAAGCCAGAAATTCAAATTTGCAATGTTGAACTTCATATGCAACTTAAGTGTTTGACCTTAATTGGTAAATATCATGGAATACAGTTAGAAATTTGGATAATTTGAAATAAATATGGAAATTTTATAGCAGCCTTATACTTTATTTTTATTATTATTATTGTTAATTTATGAATATTGTTGGTAAGTTAAAGTGAGGGTTTCATGAGGCAGTTGCTCCCTCGAACAGAAATATTTGTAAAAACAATTGTATGCTATTTTAAAGTATATTCTTACACAGTACTTCTCGACTAATCCCGTAATATGTAATTCGTCTTCATAGTATTCAAATGTTGTGTAAGTAAAAGTTTGTGAGTGTTACACAAGGATATTACATAACTTCTCGAAATTTTCAACACTTTATAATTGTAAATGTTTGATTCTGTAAAAAAACAAGTTTTATTTAAAAAAAAAATATATATATATATTTTGAATTTGAATTTGAAATGTAAGTAATTATGAAAAATAAATAAAACGCTGAATTTTATTAGTTGTTCTATTAGTCAATTTCCTTCTTATAAATCTATTTTTGTAAAAGAAAACAGAATCTCGGAAAACATCTTTTGCAAGATGTTTCATCGCTTTTATGTGTAAGTAGATAAATCATGTGTTGTGTCTCTGAAATTTCTTGCATTTTACAACTTTAAATACATAATATTACGGATTGCAGTTTATGTTAAATAATACAATCTTTATCTGAGGGTACTTTAATAAATAATTGAAAATAATTTTAAAACAGTTTTATTTGACATATATTTCGGTTTCGGAAGGAGGTGGGCTAAATCCTCAGGAATTTCTTGTTGTTTGTATTAACAATATCCTTCTTTTAATAAGTAGTTAACTAAATATAAAATTCATTTATGTATATTTAAAAATTTAAGAGTGTTTCTTTCATAGAAGTGCAAACAAGGTGGAAACGCAATCGTGCATTCTTTGTTCGCCTGACAAATTGTCTTGTCTTCTTTCGAATCGAAACAGTTGTGTGAGTTCTTGATTTTATTCAAAGTTTTGTATTTTTTACTTTTAAACATCAGTTTTGTAGTTTTTTTTTTTTTCTTTTAATATAAAACTCACTGGTAGTCCGCCCAGACAGCACATCGCCTCCTCAGGATGTCTTCAAGATATCCTCTGGATGAAAAGGCATCCCAGAAACGTCCTTAAGATGTACTGTGGATAAGTTAAGCCTAATTGTGCTGTTAGGGTTTCTAACAATTATAGATAGTAAGTAGCAAACGAGGAAATAAAGTTATGAGATTTTAGACAGTATTCCCTATAAATAACTTTTGAATAAACAAAGAACTACAAACCTTCAAAAGCAAATAAACTGATTGCAAATATCAAATTAAGTCAAAAATAGAAAATTCTTATAGCGAAATTAACTGATTTGTTATTACTAAAAATTATGAAAATTTTCAGCGACATTAATTGATTTCCAACATCTAAAAATTACGAAAATTTTTAGACTCATATATAAATCATAATATGATATTTATAAGGAGATTCATAGTAAGTGACAAAAATCAAACTAAATTGGAGATTATATTGAATTGACATGAAAGTCTGAGTTCTCCTGAGTCCTCCATCCTTTTGGGTAAATGGGTTGATGGACTCATATACGTCTAGCGGGCTGAATCAATGGTGGTCATTCTTAAGTGTCAACAAAGCGCATAATTCTAATCAAACTTTAAGCATATTTATTAAGCGAACATAAACATAAATCTGATGTTATGCCCATCTACACTGTAAAAAATAAATAAATAAAAATAAAAATAAATCCCGTAAGATTACGGGGAAAGCCCGGCAGCAGAGATTCCAGACACAGCCCATAAAAAAGGCATTGGTTTTACGGGCAAAATGTTTTTTTACAGTCATGTAAGGTAATTTAAGGTTATTATATACTTAATTTACGGTCTAAGCGTTTCTTTTAATTGTGATTTGTCTGGAAACTCTGCTGCCGGGCTTTCCCCGTAATCTTACAGGATTTCGTTTTACAGTGTAAGGATTATTTTATCAGTTCTGTCAGCAGCAAGATATATTTTCACAGAAAAAACGAATGATATGGAATACAAACAATGCTCATCAATTTGAATTTAAAAAAGTAAAATCGCATATTGCTGTTTAAATCACATTTGTTTAAACTGAATTATAAAACCCTTAAAGTAATATTTAAATTTATTAATTTAAAAGTGTCATTTTAAAATTTTAAAATTATCTTACTTTTAAGGTGTCATTAATTTCCAATTTACCAATGTTTCTAAGAAATTCTTTGATTTGATAATCCAATCTTTAATTCCAGTTCCAAAACTGGACAGTTAATGCGTCACAATTTCTCATATTTTGAATATTACTATCTTTTCATTATAATTTTTCTTTATTTAATTTCACAAATCCAACAGTATTTAAATCAAAGTTTAATATTACAAATAATAGTATTTAAAAAAAAAAAAAAAAAAAAAAAAAAAAAAAGGATGCTGCGAAACAGATACAGATACTTCGTATTATATTTAAACTAATTTTTAAAAATGTAATTTATTTAAAACCAGTGTTTTGTGTATATGTAAGCTTATATATATATAATTTTTAATAAAATCACACAATAAACTGTGGAAGGAAATCATATTTATTGAAATTTAATTTTTCCGACTGAGTGAAAATAATACCTGGACCGGGACTCGAACCACGGATCTTTGACTTACAAGGTCAAGGCTCTACCAACTGAGCTATCCAGGCCGACATCCCGGTCAGCATTACTCACTCAGACAACCTTATAGGCTGAAACAATCTGGTCTATCATTTAGATAGCTCAACAGAAATAAGCCGCAGGAAAGGAAAACACCATTAAACAATGGGAGAAAGAAATACAATTTTTAATAAAATCACACAATAAACTGTGGAAGGAAATCATATTTATTGAAATTTAATTTTTCCGACTGAGTGAAAATAATACCTGGACCGGGACTCGAACCACGGATCTTTGACTTACAAGGTCAAGGCTCTACCAACTGAGCTATCCAGGCCGACATCCCGGTCAGCATTACTCACTCAGACAACCTTATAGGCTGAAACAATCTGGTCTATCATTTAGATAGCTCAACAGAAATAAGCCGCAGGAAAGGAAAACACCATTAAACAATGGGAGAAAGAAATACAATTTTTAATAAAATCACACAATAAACTGTGGAAGGAAATCATATTTATTGAAATTTAATTTTTCCGACTGAGTGAAAATAATACCTGGACCGGGACTCGAACCACGGATCTTTGACTTACAAGGTCAAGGCTCTACCAACTGAGCTATCCAGGCCGACATCCCGGTCAGCATTACTCACTCAGACAACCTTATAGGCTGAAACAATCTGGTCTATCATTTAGATAGCTCAACAGAAATAAGCCGCAGGAAAGGAAAACACCATTAAACAATGGGAGAAAGAAATACAATTTTTAATAAAATCACACAATAAACTGTGGAAGGAAATCATATTTATTGAAATTTAATTTTTCCGACTGAGTGAAAATAATACCTGGACCGGGACTCGAACCACGGATCTTTGACTTACAAGGTCAAGGCTCTACCAACTGAGCTATCCAGGCCGGTAAATATGATTTCCTTCCACAGTTTATTGTGTGATTTTATTAAAAATTGTATTTCTTTCTCCCATTGTTTAATGGTGTTTTCCTTTCCTGCGGCTTATTTCTGTTGAGCTATCTAAATGATAGACCAGATTGTTTCAGCCTATAAGGTTGTCTGAGTGAGTAATGCTGACCGGGATGTCGGCCTGGATAGCTCAGTTGGTAGAGCCTTGACCTTGTAAGTCAAAGATCCGTGGTTCGAGTCCCGGTCCAGGTATTATTTTCACTCAGTCGGAAAAATTAAATTTCAATAAATATGATTTCCTTCCACAGTTTATTGTGTGATTTTATTAAAAATTGTATTTCTTTCTCCCATTGTTTAATGGTGTTTTCCTTTCCTGCGGCTTATTTCTGTTGAGCTATCTAAATGATAGACCAGATTGTTTCAGCCTATAAGGTTGTCTGAGTGAGTAATGCTGACCGGGATGTCGGCCTGGATAGCTCAGTTGGTAGAGCCTTGACCTTGTAAGTCAAAGATCCGTGGTTCGAGTCCCGGTCCAGGTATTATTTTCACTCAGTCGGAAAAATTAAATTTCAATTATATATATATATTTGCATTTACGTCATACATAATGAAATAGATACCAAAATAAACTTTTGAAGTGTAGCACATTTGTATAACTTCATTTCGAAAACTATTAAATTTTTGTACAATCACAAGGTTAATCACTTTTGCCGTAGCATATATAATGCTGTGTCACTTGATTTATAAATTTAACTTGTATATCTGATGATGCCATGAATTAATGGCGAAAAACTTAGTATTATGTATAACATTATTTTAATAAAATTTTATGACGTCTTTTAAAAGCACTGACCCAATTCTTAATATGTTTTTAATTAGCATTATTCATAGCGAAATAGAGAAACAATATTTAGGAGAAACGTTGTTTATTTATTATCACGGATTATTTTAGACTTAGCATGTTCAGAAAAGGTTTTTTAGACCGATAGTGATCACATTTAATTTTCATACAAGTTATGAATGCGAAGCATGATTTAATAAAAATAGTTAAAAAACAAGATTTCATCGACATGAGTAAATAAAAATAACGTGTTTATTTATTTAGTTATTTTAGTGTAAATTTCAGATTCCATTTTAAATATATCCATAATTGTTAAAAGATATTTTTTAAATTTGTTAATTTATCGTACATAGAATTATGAACTCAAAAATAATATTTCAATGCATTACAAATGAGTAATTTCGTTAGAAAAATTGCAGTGAACGCTTATTTTTATTTTTATTTTTGAAAATCAGAAACTGGTAGTTTCTTAATGATTTTAAATCTTTTATTTAAAATACATTATTAAAAATATGACTAAATTTATATTTAACGTTCTAAAAAACAACAATAATTTTCTAGCTATTAAATATGTACTGTTTTAAATATGAACAGCAGATAAAAAGAAAGCAAATTCTATTTGGCGTAGAAATTTAATACGTTAATGACTAAAAATATTTAGTAAAATAATCAGCACAAAACCTGAAAAGAAATACATAATTAAAAACCTTTATTTATCAAACATAAATGTAAATCTAATGTTATATACATCTAAGTATCATTTTTCTCAGTTCAATCAGCAGCGGCACATATTTTCATAGAAATAATGAATGAATTTGAAATATGATAATAATTACAATAAGACATTCTTTAATTAGAAATAAAAAAAAAGAAATCATATATTATTTTTAAAATCACATTTCTTTAAGTATGTTTATAAAATCACTAAATTATCTAATTTAAATTTATGAATTTAAAAGTGTTGTTTTAAATTTTAAAATAAATCTAAAGATATTATTAATTTCGAATTTACATAACTTTATAAAACATTTCTTGACTTGGTAATTCAGTTCATGATTTCTGTTCCAAAACTTCAGAAATTGGTGTGTCATTTTTTCTTACATTTTAAATACTAAGATTTTCTATTGTATTTTCAATTTATTTAATTGCGAAAACACAACAATTATTTAAATCAATGATTAATGCTATAAATAATAGTATATAATACAAGATGCTGCGAAACATGCAGTTCATTCCTATTATATTAAATTTATTAAAAATGTATATTTAAAACACTAGGGGGCTCTGCCCCTTGCTCGCTCCCCTCTCGGGGGAGGCTTTGCCTCCCAAGACTCACTTTACTTATTAATACATGCAGAGCTCTTGTCGCCTATTCACTGCTTTCCTTTCACTGAATAAGGAAAGGACATGTTTACAAACAAAAGTTCCGTCAATCAATCTTTGCCACTCTCGAGTGGCAAAAGATCAACCTGTATTGGTGAAAATACCAACAGTTTGCCATTCTACACATAACATGATTGCGAGTGACGTCACGTGCCCTTTCCTTATAGGAATATTAATAATGCATAACATGAGACAAAAGCAGGAAATTACTATAAAAATCTCCATAATTGAAATATATAATATAATAACACATTATTTATTTTTATGAAAATTATGCTAAAAATCAGATTTTTTTCTTCTTTTTTGAATAAAAAGAAACTCGTAATATCTAGGTTTAGTATATGGCCCTGTTTATTTCTTTTTTACAACCATAGATCCGGACCTTTGTACCCTCGTTGATAGAGCGTCGAGCTCGTAATTGCAAGATTTCGGGTTCGGTATTCGAGTCAGCCAAAGAACGTCGTATACACTAATGGTGGCTGGAGCACGTAAAATCTGTCGCGGCAGCAATGATCTTCATGTTCCCATCAAAATCGTACCACAGGGGGGCGACGAAGCGTGAGAGTCATACCCTCCATGTAGGAATCAAAACTGTGGTGGCATATCTCCGGAACATCCTTAGGGGTGTTTCCCAGACCGTCGCCAATTATCCATAGCGCAATAATCGTGCAACGCCATACCCTACCTACCTAAATAACTACCTACCTACAACTATGGATCATATTTTAATTTTCTCGTGTAAGAAAATTAATTTTCTAAAAGTAGCGAAATTAAGTTACTAATAGCAACACTGACATTCATTTTCTTTCTTTTTTACAACCATGGTTCCGGGCAGCGGTTCCCCAGTCAGTAAAGCACCGATCTCATAATTGGAAGATTTCCGATTTGATACTTGAGCCTGCAACAGACCGACGTGCACACTAATGGTGGCTGGAGCACATAAAATCCGTCGTGGTCGCTAAGTCCTCCATATTCCACTCAAAACTATACCGCTGGGAATTACCAAAGCGGTGGAGCCATCCCCTTCATGGAGTATCGAAATTGTGATTGCATGTCTCCGAAACATCCCTAGAGGTGCGTCCCAGACCGTCGCTAATTATCCATAGCGCACTATTGGTGCGACGTTAAACCCAACCTACCTACTTACCTACCTACTTACAACAATAGATCATGTTTTAATTTTCTCTTGTAAAATAGCTTCATGACAAAAGAACAACGTCACTGGGAGAAACTTTTTTCAAGGTGGCAAATAGAGTACTTTCATAAACATGTCATTTTTAGTTAATAACTTCTTTAATTAAACTAATAGAAATGTCTAAGCAACTAAAATGTCTTCCTTGGCATATTTAGAACACATTGATAACGCTGTTGACGCAAAGGACCCTGTCCTCCGCGAGAAGATGCTGTCGCAGACAAAAAAAAATTGACGCAAGCGACAGTAACTTTTTTTTAATATATAGAGAAATGTTAAGTATACATACACTTATACATATGCATATGCACATAAATATATTTAATACTGAAAGGAACAGATACAAAAATAGAATATTAAATTGCGATAACATTTTTAATATGAAAGTATATATCAAATGTCCTTTGAATTAAATTTAAACTGTTAATTAAGCAATGCATGTTTCTATTTAAATACAAGCATAATTGATTAATTTTATTTAGAAAACCATTTATTTTTTGTACATAAAATAGTGACTAAACAGTTATACTTTAAATACTATTCAGATAATTACATTGGTTTAAAAATCAAATAATTACATTGGTTGAAAAAAAGTGTTAATGACTTGAATTTGTCAGTGGGTCTATATAAATAAAGAGTTCTTTCATAAATTTCTATCAGTGAACTATTTTTTTTTTTCTAATTAATCGTATATTATCTTTCAATTTTAATAATGCAATACTTATGTTATAAAATATAAGTCCTACTATATATATAAATTATTTTTTCTAATTTTTGTCTTGCATTACATTTTTTTATTTTTTATTTATTTATTTTTTCACTTTCATGGCTTTCCGCAAAATTTCCTAATCTTATTTGAGTAGAAAAAAAATCGGGATAACTTTTATTCTTTTGTTTACTTTCGAAAGATAATTATAAAGAGTTTTTTTTTTTCCTCATTTGCACTTTTTTGTAACTTTTTTTTTTTTTTTTTTTTATGACGCTAAATAAATTATTTTTCCAAATTATACTAACTGTTATATAAAACTATTTGTAAAAGAATCTCTTTAGGGCATTAAACAATTATTAGACTGTTGTATTTTTATTATTATTATTATTATCTTATTTATTTATTTATTTTGTGTGTGTGTGTTATTTTCTTTAGTTCTTTTTGTTTAAAATTGTAGTTTTCTTGCCTTTAATATTTTTTAAAACATAATTACTCAATTTCTGTTTAACTATTATACATATTTTAGAATTCTTTTTACAAAATAAAGCATGAGTTAAAGTAATAATAACATGTAGTTTACATTGTTATAAAATTTAATTGAGGATTTCCAATTTCAGTCTTCTTAAAATATCACTCATTGGAAATATCGTTGACTTTTTTTTTCTTTGGATATCTATATTTGCATGTCTGTATGTATGTATGTTGCATAACTCAAGAAAATTTTGATTTTAAACGTTGCAAAGATGCATTTAGGTATGTTATAGCGCAGATTAAGCGCCTCGTTTTTTGGTGAATATCTGTCTGTTCGTTCTAGACATGTACTATAGAAAATTTAAAAGTTTCTTTTATTATATGACTTCCCATTTGAGAAATTTTAAATCAGCCTAAAAATATGATCTTTGCTATTATTGTTTCAAAGATAAAACGCCACTTTTTTATTAAAACTTCCGTTGGAGTGTAAAATTTTAAAAATGTTCGAGGAACATAATAACAGTTTATAGGCTAAAGTATATGGATACTGGCGAAATTCTTCCCAAATTCTTTGTGGCGCTGCTAGATACTAAAAGCTCAATTTCAATTTGAAATGTAGTAAATTAACTCTTTTGGAATAATTCACCAACTTCTCTGCACTAACCTTTGTCAAAGAGAAAAAAAAATCCACCTGTTTTCAATTGAATGCCAAAGAACTCTGAGTTGTGCAATTGTCAATAAAAAATTCTGCTATGTCTTTATTTCCGTTTGTGAGCACGGAGTGTTCAAGCTGTGTTACTGAACGCTGTTTTTGTAACTATCCCAGCGTGAATAAAACTTAAGAATATTCTACAAACAAAGTACATTCATCCGCTATAATATTTCCAAAACACTTACCGCACGCACGGGGGGAAAATATGAATATTTTTATATTTTTCAGATTTTTTTTTTAATTTTTTATTTTTTAGAAATCTATTTTTATTTTTTGATACATTCGCTTTTTAAATGTTTTTGAACAGACACAATCAATTGAAATTCAGTTTATATCTCTGAGTGTATTTTATTCTAGAATGTAAATATTGTTACAAAATTGTAGATAATTGTGTGTACTTTTGTATAAATTCTTTCAAAGAGGCTTAGTAAGTTGATAAAGTGCTAATTTTGTGCATTTCTAGTCGTTTTAGCGTTAAAATAGCCTTAATTTCCCTTAAAAACGCATTAAAAAGCCCCAATAAGACAGGTAATGGATTTGGCGCCAAATTTGGTGACTTTTTCCCACCTTGGCGAATTTTTGGCGACCTTTGCGAGAAAATCCTTTTTAGGGATATACCAAATATGGAAGCTCTAATCTCATTGGCTGATGAGATACGGAAATTTCTGGATCTTTCCACACTTTTCTACAGGGGTATATAAGGAGCACTTTCCCGCCAAGGCAGTTCAGTTCAGTTTTCAGCCAGCTTCGCTAGTACTTGCATTGCTTTGAGCCTCTTTGAAAGAGACTTGCTTCAAGTGTTATTGCTATACAGTTTGTACTGTGGATTTCCTATTGACAGCTGTTGTTTAAGCTTTGTTTACTGGTTGAATTGAAGCTGATACTTGGTTTATAGACCTGTATTTTTCTGGTACTTTCTGTGAATAAATTACTGAATTTTTGTAAGTTTGGCCTTTTATTCTCGGACAACTCATGAACCCCCAACTACGCAACAATATATTCATCTATAATGTATATATATTCATGTTCAAATAATGTGTAGAGTGAGCCAATTCAGATAATTAAATAAGTTCCAAGTGAAAATACCAGTTTTTAAATATCACTACAAAGCATTTAATTATTAAAAATTTAATGTACAAAACTATCTTTTTATTTAATTTTAGCTAAGTTAAAAGTATTCATTTAAAACTAATTATTAAAAAAAAATAAACACTTTTGTTTAATAAGATGATACATAATCTTTTATAGGAAGCTATGTCTCAAATCTTGTTTAGATTAATAAAAAATAATCCAAAAAATAATCCTTTACACATATTAAACATGATTATAAGAGCAAGTAAGAGGTGTAGAAGAGTGTGACTCGTTTTAAATTGTTTCTTACAGTGCAATGTTTTCTGTACATATATAAACAACAACAACAACAACAAATATATACGATTTTCTTTTATAAGTAATTTAAAACTGTCCCTACCACATACATCACTTAATGTTTAAATATATTTTTACTCAATCATGATGTCTTACAATATATTTTGTTATTTTTAAAGAATAAAATAAATAAATAAACACCGTTCAATAGATTGCTTTTGTGTAATCCTGTATATTGTCCAAGAAAACCAATGCTATAAAAACATATTTCGTTTATAACAGTTTTTAAAAAAATCTCACAAAATCTATTTTATTGCTCTATTTTCAGAAAAAAAAAAGTAGAAAAATGTTTGTTTCTGCAGCCCTGTACACTGTTAAAAATTTCAACAGGAAACTCTGTGTAATCTATTATCTTAAGTCTTACGTAGAATTACAGAGAAAAAAATACGGAGATGTTAAAAAACTTATTTTATACATTCATTTTAATAACTGATATTATTTTAATTAATTATTGGTGAGAATATATTTCGGACTTAGAATGCTTTTTCTAAAGTAGAAACAGTCATTTTTAATTTTAATTAAATAATAAAATAATAAAATTAGCTAAAAATACAGAATAAAAATTGAGAATCTCGATTATTCACATTTAACTAAGAATTAATGTAAATGTACAGAGACTCTGGATAAATATTTACATTAAATTTACAGAATTTTTTAACAGTGTATATTGTTACATAATCAAATAAATTATGTGAAAAAAAAACCATGTATCTAAATAATATATACTTATTTCGATAAAAAATAATAATAATAATAATAAAATATTAGTTACATAAAAACTTGCCAAAAGTCAAAATGCATTGGATTTTTTATTTTTTTTTTCTAATGTGTGTCCCTGTACACTAATAAGTTTCGTTTTGATTAACATTTTTTAGAGAAGATTAAGAAAGGAACTTAAATAACGTATAACACTTTACAGTACTTTTGTATATTTGAATGAATACTTCAATGCTTACAGACGGATAAAACAACCAAATTGATAATCACTCTTTCTTATTTCTCCTCTCTTCTTATCTCCACTAACATATCTGATTTATATATTCTAGTCTGACCCAGTATAACAAAATGCTAATAACACCATACTCTGTAGAATGTATACTAGGGGGGATCGAAAAAAGCAAATTTTTTATGATGCTTTTGGGGTAGAGCGGAAAAGTTGCCTCTATACATAAGTAACTTCTGGTCAAAATTTCACCACCCTAGGATAATGTCCTCTGTTCTGGCAGGGGATGTAAAATTTCAAAAATTTAGTAAAATCGGCATTTTTATTTATATATTTATTTATATTTTTATTTTTTCAAATTTTACAGCACTTTGCGGTAGTGTGCAAAATTTGCACCTATGTATGGTTAATTACAGTGCAAAATTTGGCGCCCCACGGACAATATGTTCTGTTCTGGCAAGGAGCCTAAAATTACCCCAAAATCGACAAATACACTGTTTTTTCATTATTTTTTTAGATATAAATATGATTTATTAACAACTATTTTAGCAGCAGATTTTCCAGATTATCATTAACCACTAATTATTTACCACTAATTAATGGTTATAAATTAATAATCTTTTTTTTTTTTTTTGTTACAGGTCGTGAACTGAGCTAGCAGTGAGCAACAAAACATGGCAAAGTCTTCAAAATTTCAAAGCGAGGAGCATTAGACTGCCCAATTTTCGGATCACCGACAGATTTTGCTAAGATGCTTCCAACAAAAGAGGATGTTATTAAATGCTGCATTTACGAAAAGTGGCGTCTTGGATCTGAAACAACTGGTAACAAAGAACCCGCATTTCCTTACATCGCAGAGCAAGTTTGTGTAAACCTGTAAATGCTGTATTGTGATGCTTCCATTCGTACAGTTTCAAAGAAACGTGTCCTTGATATGATTCATGCATATCACAAGAAATATATCGATATCAAGGCTGTTTATAAAAGAATAGAGAAAAGCATGGCAACTAAAGTGAGGGTGGAGAAGTTTAAAGAAGAATCATGCTTTCTTTTTGATATAGCAGCTTGTAAGTGCTCCACGTTTACAGACTGCAATTGACCGAAGGAATCCAAGGTCCCCTTTAAGGAACAGACATTTCTTGCTGATCAGAGAACAAAGCGCCTAATGTGCATTGGATCGCTCGATTTGAAAGGAACCAAAAAGCTCCAAGCACGTGCTGAAAGGAAGACAAAAAAAATCCTTCGTAGTTCTAAATCTACTGCATCCTGCTCATCACAGCCTGATGGTGATGAGCCCTCATCAACATCAACGTTATTAGAAGATGATGAGGCATTGCATGAGGCTAAGGAACCTGACCCTGGTGACTACGACTACAATCCCGGACCATCGACTTCATCCTCTTCGCAAATGCCAAGGGAGCTTTCAAATACCGCCTAATAAGCCAAAGATTTGGGGTATCGCTTCCAGCCACGGCTGCCATAGCTTCTAGCGTTCTGCACGTCATAAGCCTAGTCTCTGAATCGGATACATCTTTAGTGATTGATAAGAACAAAATTGCTAGAGAAAGGTATCGAACCATGCAAGAGCTTAAAAGTGAGAGTTCGGACATTGACAGTGATCATTTAACAGGTCTTTACTTCGACGGCCGACGTGACAAAACATTGTCAACAGAAAAGGAGGATGATAATTACTACCAAAGAACAATTGTAGAGGAACACTATTCCTTGGTGAAACAACCAGGATCTAGCTACGTTGGTCATGTTACACCTGCTTCAGGATCAAGTCTGGCCATTGCTGAAAGTTCTTACGACTTTGTCACACCACAAGTGCCCGGAGGTTTAAACCATATTCTTGTTCTAGGGTGTGATAGAACGGTCGTAAATACTGGGGTTCACAATGGGATACTGCGTCGTCTTGAACTCAAGATCGGGAGAGCTGTGCAATAGGCAGTTTGTGAACTACATTTCAACGAATTGCCTCTCCGCCACTTGTTCGAGTCCCTCGATGGTCCGACCTCCGGACCCAATTCCTACACTGGTTGCATTGGAAAATCTTTGAAGGCGTGTGAGCGACTTCCAGTGGTAACATTTGAACCAGTTAACTGCACCTTGCCATCAGATGATATATCCACTTTGAGTAAGGACCAGAAGTATCTGAGGGATATTGCTCTCGCCGTTAGCTCAGGCATGTGTCCTCCAGGTCTTGCTAAGCGCGATTCAGGTCCTCTAAACATTTCCCGCTGGTTGACAACAGCCAACCGGATATTACGACTGTATGTTTCCACCACGGAACCGGAACCGTCAGACAACTTACGTACCATAGTAGAGTTCGTTATCAGGGTGTATGTGCCATCTTGGTTTCGCATCAAAATTCATCATTCACTTAAGGATGGAGCTCGGCATCTTTACCATTTCATTCAGTCATACAGATACTTGGATCAAGTTAACCGCAACGTCATCGACCCAGTGATTTCTCGGAATGCTTACTTCGCATCTCCAGAAAACATTCTGCTCACGATACTGACTGATAAGAGAACACCTATCAGAGCCCTTGGCATTCGACGAGTCATAAAAGCACGAGAATCATGTGAGACGGTTGGACACGTTGGGATTAGAAAGTTCGATATTCCAAAAATAAACTTCGAAGAAAACCACTACAGCGAACTAATTGACTGGTCGTCCAGCGAAGTAACTCCACCACCAATACTGAATGATATGATTGCAGAAGATTTGAAAAGTATGCTGAAAGAACCAATACCAATTGACTGGAGTTTTACAAAGTTCCCATGCCACACAAAAGCTGTGGAAAGAACAGTAAAATTGGTTACGAAGGCCTCAAAGAAAGTGTGTGGTCATAAAAAACGGGTGGGATTTATTTGCTCAACTCTGAAATCGAGAAAGGCCATGCCTGAATTTAGGTTCAAGAGACAGTACAAAACCTAAAGACCTAACAAAACACACATTTTCGTAATTTTAATTTTCAATACTTATTTCTTAATTCTTATATCTAATAGTATGCGAGTGTATGACAATTCTGGTTTATGTTTAATAAATGTTAGCTAAATAATGAAAAAACAGTGTATTTGTCGATTTTGGGGTAATTTCAGGCTCCTTGCCAGAACAGAACATATTGTCCGTGGGGCGCCAAATTTTCCACTGTAATTAACCATACATAGGTGCAACTTTTGCACACTACCGCAAAGTGCTGTGAAATTTGAAAAAAAATAAAAATAAAAATAAAAATTCCGATTTTACTATATTTTTGAAATTCCACGTCCCTTGCCAGAACAGAAGACATTATTATCCAAGGGTGGTGAAATTTTGAACAGAAGTTACTTACGTATAGAGGCAACTTTTCCGCTCTACCCCAAAAGCATCATAAAAAATTTGCTTTTTTCGATACCCCCTAATGTATACTTTTGTCGTAATGAACAGCCGATTTCCTTATTCATTGTATACGAAAATATATATTAAAATATGTTTCGTAGAAATACCTCTTGTAGAAGGCAATGCTTTGGAATGCTTTTAGATATATCTGTACGCAAACCATTTTCAATAGATAATATGCCCTAGTGAACTTAAAGTACACTTATCTGTTTGAATGAAATTTGCAATTATTTATAGGATTTAGAGTACGGGAAGAGCCAGACAAAATAAAGTCATAAACAATTTTAAAATTTTCTAAAAGCTATAAAAAAAATTATACCAAGTATTAAATTTCTATTTTTGTACAAATAATCTTCAAATTCTACAAAAAATGCATCATTTCAACTTGAAATGACTTAGTTATTTTTTCCAGTTGAAGGACTATGAACTTCAGTAAAGAATTATCATAATTAATACAAAGTTTCTAATTCAAGTTGTTTCTAAGTTTCACCACGAACATTTATACCCTGATATCAAACACTTTAAAGGGTTACAGCAGCAATTTATTAGCGTGGTGAATATAAACTTCATAAAAGAATTATCATATTAGATGTGAAGTTTCCTACTGAATCAATTTTTATTTGCACACCTTATAATCACATGCTACATCCAAAATGCATTTTAAGTATTATTTGATACTTGGTGATGCAAAACCTTTTGATTTTTCCTTAATTCTTTCCTAGTCTCCTTTTCTCTTCAAGAAAAACTTTTGCTGAATTATATGAGGTTTAACATGTTCTTTATACCCCCAAAATTTCAAGATGATACCTAAAGAATTTTTGTAAAAAAATTACGAAACGTCTTAATTCGAAATTGTCCAAATACTTGTTCTTAAAAAGTGTATTGGTAAATAGTGCAAAAATTTTTTTAAAGAGCTAAAATAAGTTAAAATTCACTTATATATTTAAATGAAAATATTTATTATCTTTATAAATTATTACCTACATACAAAATTATAAATTGAGTTATAGATAGTTTATTTATTCATATTAATTAGTTTATAGTCTTATATAACGCATTTTTATTTCATTTTAAAACGATGTAGAATCAAGAATATTTCTGAAAAAAAGTTAAGGTTAGCTGTTATGAATAATGTAAAACCTTACATTGAGTTGGTTTATACTTGATGTTTTTCTAGTCTGTATAATATACATATATATATATATATATATATATATATGAAGGCGGTATCTATTATAAAAAAGGTTTAATTAAAAAAAAAGAAATAGTATTATATGAATATGTTAATCTTTATAAATATGAATATATTAAAGTATAACATACGTATATATATATACACAGAGTGGTTACAATTAAACTTCCCCTATAAACAGCATCCTACATCGCAAACGGGTGAACGGAATGCAACGAAATTTGGAATATATACTATTCAAGAGATGCGCTCATGGAATTTTGAAAAACATTTTTATCTCCAAAATGTCCACCAGAGGCCGCCTTTTTCCATAAAATCAGTGGCGGATCCAGAACTTGACTTTTGGGGGGGGGCTGAGATTTTTCAAAGTGTTATTCTCGACCAATAAAACATTTACAATTGCAATATTCAATTGTGAATGTCAGTGTTTTGGGGGGGGGGCTTCAGCCCCCTAGCCCTCCCCTTAAATCCGCCACTGCATAAAATCATTACATTTAGCGCAACAAACGACCAGAACGGAATATAGAAACAATATTAACACTTATAGTCCAGTTTCTGCTCAACTTGTCATCGAATCACATTAAGCAAACGAAAGAAAAATAAATAACAGTACGCTGTCTGAGAAAAGCAAAAATGTTCAGTTTTTAGAAACAAGAACACATTAGAACGGAATTTCACAAGAGCAGCCGTTGTTAATCGTGTCCAGGACGATGTAGGGAAGGTGCTCCGAAGGTTCTTTATACGACGAAATTCACGAACTGCAGCAGAAGCATTCTCCTTGTTTTCGTCAAACAGCTTCACCAATAACGCACGTTCAACTAAATATACCGTCATCATACAGACGGAAAAATTTTATTACTCATAATGCTTGTTCTGGATTGTTAATATTGTTTCTGTTTTCCATTTTGGTCGTTTATTGTGTTAAATTTAATGTTTTTTCTGAAAAAGGCGCTCTCTGGTGGACATTTTGGAACTTTTTTTTTTTTCGAAATTACGTAAGCACATCTCGTGTATAATCAGTATACCAAATTTCGTTGCATTTCGTTCACCCGTTTGCGCTATTGGATGATGTTTATGGGAGAAGTTTAATTATAACCACCTTGTACATATAAGATCTTCTTTTCTAATATAAATACTTTATATACAATTAATTGCGCATAGAATTTTTGTGTTAGTTGAAGTATTTGAAATATCTGACAAGAATAAAATTCCGACTGAATGTATTGTTTTCTTTGCAATCATGACACAGCATTTATTTTTTATCACGTAATGTGTGGATGAGCCCAAATAAACATTGTTGTTAGAACATATACACTCCAATAATAAAAATATGTGCGTGTGTATAACTACAAAAGCAAAACAGAATATGGTAAAAATGTACAGTCGGTAACAAAAGTGTCCGAACACTAACAAAAATTCCTATGTAAAAAAAGTACACTTCATACGGTTTTGTGAAATAAATCCTTATCGAATCCTGTTCTTACACTGACTAAGAACAGGATTCGACAAGGATTTATTTAACAAAACCGTATGAAGTGTACTTTTTTTACATAGGAATTTTTGCTAGTGTTCGGACACTTTTGTTACCGACTGTATCTGAATGTAAAAGATAAGAAAATAAATCGAAATTAGACTTTAAAAAGGGAAAACTGTAACGCAATGCGCATAAAACCGTAAAAAAATATGTAACTTAAATATAAGTCTGAGTGGAAAGGGACAAAATTTATTTTCAACGAATTTTCCATCACTATCGATTTTGTTACAATATGAAAAAAATAAAATCGCAAAATTTTATTATCTTCAAACACAAACTGTGAAAAATATTTTCGTCTTGCATGACCAGAAACGTAAGAATTTTGAATGAATCTTGTTAGTGATTGCAATTATTTAATTATATACTTCTATAATTTTTTGAGCATTTTTTCATTTTCAACCATCTATTTTATTTGTAATTTCATGAGCAGTGTCTTAGGTCTAAGTCTACAAAAAGTTCTAATTTATACCAGGCTTATTGTTAGTACCATCTTTGTTTTAAACCTCATTTATTGAAGGGTGTCTTTCTTCTTATTTACTCGTTATTAGACATAAGGATAAATTCCTTTATAAAGTAATTTCTTGTGTAATAACCGTAAGATTTCTATTACCAGCTACTGCACATATTACAAAAATATTTCAAACATTTTGTTCAGGAGACGTAAAATTGTCCTCATTAATCACAGATTTTCAACGTTCTTGTTGTAACAGAATAATAAACACACTAAGGGACAAAATAAATAAATAAATAAATAAAGCCGCACTGCAAAAAAAAAAAAAAAAAAAAAATTACTTGTACATTTAAGGTTGATTTTATTAGAAATCGACCTATTGCAATCACTTCGTTTATCTATATACAGGGTGGCTGAAAAGTTCTTGTATTTGTATTTGTGCGGATATTGTCATTCTCATTGTGGTTTTACGTCGCTTTGAACAATTTTAATGAATTACTCGTGTAATATAAATCCAGGAAATGTTTAATTTATTTACTTTTATTCGATCTGTTTACATTATGAGCCATGAAAATGAACGTATCACTATTGTGGAACTGTACAAGATGAAAACGGTGACGGTCGACATTGTTCGAACGACTGGTTTTAAGCAGAGGACCGTCTACAAGATCGTGAAACGCTTCAAACAGACAGGTGGGACTGTAGGCCGTCCTTGGAGTGGTCGTTCAATCACTTCCACCACTCCGGAGAACATGACCAGAGCTGTCGAAATCCAGAGCTGTTCATGAGCAAGATTGCCACAGAGCTCAAAATCAGCAGAGAACGCGTTCAAAACTTTTTCAAGAGAAAGCTGTGAATTTGTAGTTACAAGATTGCTTCGTCCGCATCCTTAATGATGCTATGAAGGAGAAGCGGCTGAAGAACTGCCGCAAAATGCTTCGTCTGGTCGGTGCTGGTCGTTTGAACAAAGTGCTCTTCACAGATGAGAATATTTTCATCGTCGAACCATTCCATAATCGTCAAAATCGACTTCAGATAATCAAAAAAGGTCATCAGAAGACTACGACAGCAGGAACAGTCGTCCGCAGCCATTTCTCGGACTCTGTGATGGTGTGGGGAGGAACCTGTACCACTGGAAAGACGCCGATTGTCTTTATCCAAAGAAATGTCAAAATCAATGCCGCCAGATATCAGCAACTGATCCTACGCGACGTACCCAAACCATGGCAATTCGACCCAGAGGTATTTACATTTCAGCAAGACTGGACTCCGGCGCATTCTGCTGGGAAAGTTGTTCAAATTTCGCTGGGAAAGTTGTTTCACCATTTTTGTTTCCAAGTTGCAGTCACTAAGATTGCCACTTGAAAATTTGTCATAACAATAAGTTTTGAAACACTGCACTGATTCGAATCAAAGTTGAACAGTGAACCTATGTTTTAAATATCTTGGATAAGTTTGCTGGGCAACTTGCTGCATTATAATGTTTCCAAATGGCGATCACTTGAATTTTTTTTTTTTTTTTTTTTTTTATCACGGTAACTTTTGAAATTCTTAATCAATTCTAACCAAAGTTGAAAAATTTATTTATCGTTCAAACAATTATGATTTCAGTGGGCAAGTTTCTCTGTAATTTTGTTTCCAAATTGAGAGTCAACTTGAACGCTGCCATTTGAGACATTGTTATTTGGATAATTTTTGAAATACTGAATTTCTTCGAACCAAAGTTGGACTGTGGATTAATCTTACAAATATCTTGGATTAGTTCACTGAGAAACTTGCTCCACCATTTTGATCCAAGTAGCGGCTACTTAATTTTTCAACACAGAGACTTTTGCGATTCTGAATTAATTCGAACTAAATTTGTACAGTAGACTTACCTCACAAATGCATTTGATATATTTGTTTGCCAACTTGGCCCACCATATTATTTCCAAGTGTCGGACCCTTGAAATTATAAATTCATATAAAAAGGTATTCATGAATCGATTTGCTTAATGTTAGCCTACATCAATATTTCTACCAAGTCCATTAATAATTTGTAGCCGCCAATTTGTAACAAAATGACAGCTACTTGATATGGAAAAAGAAATCAACCTACCCTTCCGAATGAGCCGGAAGGACATGTTTTATTTGTAATAACTTCAAAACTAATGGTTGAAACAGATAAAAATGTCATGTTTGCATAATACCAAAGTGACAAAATAACACATATGTATATTTATGATGTAGTAATTCGTTTTATTACGCTCCACGAAGTAATTTATAAACATTAATATAAAACTTTCGTTTTAAATGTAATATAATTAACATATAATTAATATTCTAATTTGATTTAAACAATTTATATTTCAACATTTGAAATAAAATTATTTATGTGTTAATCTAAACGATTACTAAATAAAAAATAAGTATTCTGCATTTGTTTAATTACACCTTTTATATGGAATTACTGCTTTAATGCACAAGAGCCATTGTATTATACAGTGTTTTAATATAAAAAGCAGAAATTTCACTGTGCCAAATATTACAAGTATATTTTCTAGTTCTTGCAGAGTTGTATGCTTCAAATTTCGAATCCTTTCCGTCTACCCCCGTTTTTTTATAGACTAAACTTTTTCGAACGGGTTGAGATTAGAACTATTTCCATATCTGTTGAAGAAGAAATTCTACGATAATCTTTGTGGGATTTAAATAAAGTGAAAAAAATATATGAATAATTATAGAATTATAGGTACTCATGGGAATGGATAGGCACTTTTAAGTATCTGAATCAAATAAACGTACCACAGACGCCCTTTAGCAAGGCGCATTATCATCTTGAAATGCTGTTTGTGGAAAAGCCTTAGATACATTAAAAAAAGTTGGTCATGGACCACTTTTGTGATAACTGTGTTTTATTCCGAGTTAATTGATCTCTTGAGCATGAAAATTTGCCCGACTCCTTCAAAAATTATGCACCTCCGTGCCATAATGTACGGAGAACGTGTCACTGTTACACGAGAGCAATTTTCACTGAATCGGTCACATTTTTGTCGTCCTACTAGAATTTATCATCAACTCGAAACAAATTAAACTTGATTGATCAGAGAAAACCAGATCAGCCCAATGATTAACACACACACACACACACACACACACACACACACACACACACATATATATATATATATATATATATATATATATATATATAAATATATATATATATTATTTTTATTCCACTGAAGGTCAGTTTTTTTTTTTTTTTTTTTTTTTTTTTTTTTTATTATTAAACTTTTCCTTAATAATATATTTTTTGCAGATCTTCTGGTTTTTAACCTGCTTTGTTTAATTGTTGCTGCACAGTTCTTGAAGAAATTATTTCGCTGAACAAATTCTGGAATCTTTTCTAAGTTCTGAACATGATACAAAACGACTTTTTCAACATTTACTTTTCATTTTGCCGTCATCTTGCGTGGATTAGCAACGTGGCCGGTTAAAGCCAAATTTCCAGTTTGAACAGCCAAAACAATTTTATATCATCTCACCAACATTTCGTCAACATTTTATTACTTTGTCATCTTGCGTTTTTTTTTTTTTTTTTTTTTTTTTTTTTTTTAAATTCTAAAAATAATACTTTTTGTGGCATCGTTAATTGCCTCATTCTTTCTCTTGTTGGAATATTTTCTAAAATTACAATTTTTCTGACAATTGTAATTTGTTTTTAACACCGGGATCAAGCCTAAAGTGTACTTGGAGGACGACGTAATAAATCTGTTCCAAAATTTGCTTTTTAAAAGATAAAATTGGCGGTTACAGGAAGAGAAAATAAAAATATCAAAGTGCGGCTTTTTTTTTTTTTTTTTTTTTTTTTTTTTTGTCCCTTAGTGTTCGTTGTAACTATAAGTAAAAGAGACTTTATAGAGTGTGTAAAGAAAATCAGTAGAGTCCTTCTTCAAGTACTTGTATCTGGGATATATAATGGACATATCTGAAGATAACACCAATCAGTTTCCCTGTAAATACCAAGTAATATATGCGAACGGATATATTAAAAGAGACACAAGTAATATATCCTAAAAAAAAAGTGCTGGAGCCGTTCGTGTGACATTGACTTTTGTTTCCATTTCCGATTTTTCTCAAAGCATAGCAAACTCATTTCTTAATCGGAAACCAACAATTTCTTGAGAAAAGATATCACAAAGGGAGATGATACTGTGAGTTAAAAAAAAAAAAAAAAAATGCATAGTGCCATTTTACAAGAAACAAACTTGCGAGACCATATTTTGACCTATTTATTGGAGAGTATTATCTAGTTTTCTGATATTATCAACTAATAAATTCGAACAGACATTTAAAAGCGTGTTTATATACCAACTTTAAAGACAATCGTTACAGTTGCTTTCGCGATATGGACTTGCAGTCGTAATTCCAGTTTTAGAATTTTTACCATATGTTGGCAAAAATTCATCTATACACCAGATTTGTCAAAATTATGAATCTTCGACGTTATCTATTTTTTTCGTTTTAGAGATACATATTCAGAATGATAATTATGTATTTTAAATTTGTACTTATATGTCAAGCAATTTGTAATCACTTCTGATACTGAAATTTCTTTAAAGTAACTGCATGAGAGTTGCAAGAGGTTTTTTTTTTTTTTTTTTCGCTCATGAAAACCTTTTAAGAGTCAACCAAATTTTTATTCAGTTCAACCAAAAGTCTATTTATCATTTTTTTTTTTTTTTAATTCCTTAGACATTTTTTATAATAGGGTTTTCTCAAATAGAAAATTGATGTTGGTTCTATAAAAAAAATTTCGAATTCAAATGATTCATTCAGAAGCTATTAGAACATGACATAATAGTTATTAATGTATCACCACTCATAAAAATATTAAAAGATTTTAAAGCAATTATAAGCAAGTCTATAAAACAATATATATAATCAATCGCAGTAACAATAACCAATTACTGTATTTTCAATACCATAATTACAGATATAAAAATCGCATTTGAGATACTTTCGTTTTAAACGAAAAATATTATTTAATACCTTAAAATATCGTGTTTTAGTCCAACGAATGAAACTTTTATATAAAGTTTATATAAAATTTATTATTGAAATGCATTTATTTAATTTGAATTTTACATATCTATGATTATTGTTATATATGATGCTAATAGTAGCTGTAATTTAAAAAACAATTTATGTTCTCTTTTAGTAAAAATATAAAAAGAAAATGAGTTCGATATATATATATATATATATATATCGTGCTTAATGAACTCTAAGTTATTACATAAGTAACAAAAGAAATAAAAGAATATTTATATAACCATGCTGTTTAAAATTACTTTCCACAATTTCATTTACAAAAATCGAATTTTCTTTATTATAAAAATTATATAACAAGTCATAAATTTCTCTTGTATGCTCATAATAAATTTAATACTTCAAATAATTATTAATCATATTATATTAAACAAATACTTTTTTTAAAGTTTATATTTGCATTTAAATAAACAATCACCTATTCAAAATTATTATGCTTTTTTTTCCGAAGTGAAATATTTTTGCTATAATTAAATTATTTTCGAAGGAAAATGAAAGAATAATTTTAAATTTGATTAAATTAAGCAAAATAATACTTAAAAAAAACTTGTTGAAATATTACGCAAATCTTGAGCGATATTTGAGTTTAATTGAAATGTATTGTATTTATTATTAATTCATCCATCTGACTTTAATTTCATCTTAAATTCTTTTGTAATTTAAACAATTTCTTCCTTTAAAAAAAGTTTGACCTTTATTTTGCTATAGAAATCATATTTTGTAAATTTCTGTTTGTTTGTTTCATTTCCAAATAAAATTACAGTATGTTTCTCTATTATTAAAAATATTATATAAGTACTGTAATTGGTGAAACGTGCGATATGTAATTTTAATTTTATTTATTATTTAAGGTTATTATGTTACTAAAGTCGATGTTATCTTCTTTTTACTTCATTTATATTCAAAATAATGCAATCAGTTGAAAGAGTGTAAAACAGTTAAAAAATAAAAATAAATAACTACAAAATTTGAGAACGTTCAACATTATAGTAATTTTTACTTTATATTTTAGAATTTCAAAATAAAATTATTATTAGTTTTATTTTTTGAGAAACATTTTCAAGCACGATTTAGTTTTAATAACTTAATTAATACTTTCCTAGTTATCGCCAGAAAAAAAAATAATTAAAACGCCCATACAAATTTACTTGTTATTGTTTTAACAGCCTTTCGAAATTCATAAAAGTATATAATTTATGCGAAAAAAAAAATGGACTAATTACATAAAGAGGGATATTGTAATGAAACTTGGGCTATTCACAAGGTACCTTATCTGTAAAGTACGGTTTAAAAAAAAACTGCAGATACAGAATTTAAAGAATAAGACAGAATATTCTGAAAAAGAAACATGATAACGGGTGCAGAACAGTCAAAACGTTTGAGCCATTATTCAGTCAATAACTGTGGTCTATTTTAACATTTTCCAACATTATGTCGTTTAAAACTACTGTTTTTACATTTAAAACTTTATGGTAGTATAAAGAATGATAACATAAGTATCTCAAGGGATGGGATATATAATTTGATTTACATTGGCAGATGGACTGAGCGTAAGTTCTTATTATGGAAAGAAAGTGATCGAATGAATATCATTTGTTTATAGTTGAGATGACTATTGGTTTATATGAAAGTGTGTTAATCGTGAATTTATTTGTGAAAATCAGTTAAATTCAGTAACAGCTTTTCGTGTATTTCGGTTCGGAGTAGAAAGAAACGACGGGATTCTGAGCTGGGAACCAATGCTTTCACATGGTGTTGAACTGCGTGATAAAAAAAAAAAAAAAAAAAAAAAAAAAAAAAAAAAAGACTGTTATTTATTATACAAGATAGAGAACCAAAGCTTTTTAATTCAGAAGTCATAAAAGCTACTAAAGTCGTAGAAGCTAAAAAAGATAGCTGGAGCTGTTGACGAAAACTCAATAGCGATTGACTCTGACACATGTATTGTACATGCAGTGTCCCGACCATCAGGCGCGTAATATGGAACAACGCGAAAGTTACTAAAAAAATAGGGCACTTTTTCCAGATATAAGATTAGCTACAACTAGAACCTGTTAGTTACATTGTTGAAAAGTGCTCAAAACTCTTTAAATTTGACATATTAATTTCGAAAAAAAAAAAAAAAAAACCATGCTTGTCTATTTTTATGAAATATTTCATGTTTTACAAATAAATATTGAAATATTTCATGTTTTCAAATAAATATTGAAATATTTCATGTTTTGAAATATTTCATGTTTTCAAATTAATACCGTTCTATTTCGTAATTATAAATAGGCGGAACCAGAACACGTTTTTTATTAGAATTTCTACAAATTTAAACAGAAAGAGCTCAAGCACAAAATTTATTGCTTCATACCTCCAGAACTATATTTTGTGGCGGTTTCATACTGGTTTGCGGTATAATACATCAATCAGAAAATATGTTTGGGATACTGCGATTCACGATGGTCGATGGCATTTTTTGAGCATGTTAATGTAATAAACAATAAATACATGGGCTTTTTTAATTGAGTATACTTGCTTCGTAACTACTTTGAGTAAGCGACATATTAAATTTGACACAATTTTACTCATTTTTGAGTATTTTTACTCTTTTATTTTTTAGTGTACCGATATTTAGCGCCTCTTACATTCTGCATTTATTTTATTTTATTTTATTTATTTATTTATTTTTATTTTATTTTTTTTTGCCCAAAATTAAGTTGAAACATCATAGTCATGTAATATCCTGAACATAAACAAAGTAAAAGAGCCCTTAAGTAAAGGAGGTTTTTTTTTATCTCAGAGGAACGGCGAACAATAGAAATTTTCAGATTTCTGCCATGAATAATTCCTGTGCCTTCCATGCGAATAAACTCCATTCTCCTAAAGTATCTTCGGAGACTTCTTCATCGAAAAAAAAAAAAAAAAAAAAAAAAAAAAAAAAAAACGACGATAATACACTTATTATACGCTGTGTAATGGCTTACAAAACATATATTGGTTGCCTTGTTGTGTTTGGTCAATATATAACACTCTGCAAAAGCAACCAGTTGTACAATATTTATTTGAATTTTATTTATTTCAAAATCGCCTTATAATGCGTGTTGGGTAGATACAAACAACCAACACATAAGAAATCCCCTCCCTAAAATAATTTGTAGCAGAGTTAAGCTTGAAAACGTATTTTTTCCACCCGCACATAGACGAAAGATTTTCGCAAAATCTCCTTGCACTAGGTGTTGGATACATATGACCAACTTACAAATCAAAAATCACCTCTGTAATATAATTTAAAGAAGAGTTATGCATGGGTATATGTTTTGTTGCCCTTCCTTAAAATTCGGTTGGAAAGAAGTACGTATATTTCCTTTATAGTATGTGTTGGGTACGCATAACCAAGCAACGCATCATAAAAAATCTTTTCCTGACATAATTTGGAGCAGAATTAGTCTTGAAAACCTGTTTTTGCATCCACCCTACACTTAATGAGAAAGAAGAAGCAAAAGATTTCGCAAAATACCTTTATAGTGTGTGTTAGGTACGCATAATCAACCCATATGTTTAAAAAAAATAATTGCAAAATAAAAAGAACTTTTTATATAACATGTTTTATATTTTCTCTTCAACCATATAAATGCTCGAAGACAATGAGGACCCAAACAATTGGCTAAAAGTATTTAAAAAATGCATTTTCACCTTGTTCTGAGTTATTCTGAAAATTTCAAAAGTCTAGCGAGTCGGGAAGATTGATGATCGGGAGGAGTATATGATTGCTGAATAATTTGAACGCTACTGAAGGCAGCGAGGACCCGAAACAATTGGCTAAAAGTAATAAAAAATGCACTGTTCTCGTGTTTTGAGCGATTCAAAAAGTTTCAAATGTCTAGCTAGTCGGGAAGTTAGTTAAATTTTCTATTGAATCATATAAACCGTACCGAAAGCAAAAGGGATCCGAAACAGTTGGCTAAAAATATTAAAAAATTACATTGTCACCGTGGTCTGAGCTATTCTGAAAGTTTCAAATGTCTAAGTAGTCGGGAAGTTAGCTAAAAATGAATTGCATGATTTGTACTGGAGAAACAAACACAAAAATAAGAATACGAGTTAATAAAAAAAAAATACATCTTACTGTGATAATTTGGAGCAAAGTCACGCTTGGAAACGAGTTTATGACCCCCTCCCCTGCTACTTACCCTCTGCTTTAAATAAAGATATTTTTGAGGACGAATAAAATTTTGAGAACTTTTCTTAAAAGCAAACAATTTTCAGATTATTTTGCATATGAATTTGTTTCATTTGCAATATTTGGAATTTTACCATTTAATGTTTTGTGTTTTAAACCCTAAGAATGGATTTAGATTCTAAGTATGCGCCAAGATGTTTTGTTTCATTAAATTTTGTAAAAGCGCGATTAAAATCAAACTACTCAGCAAATTGTTTCTTTTTATTTATATGACCACCACTGGTGCAAACACCTGACGACTACTGGTGAAACTCATTTTTCAAGTGACGAGCACTGGTGCATTTTTATAGGTTTTATTATTATATTATACATTTTTTTAAATTGGCTTAATGTGTTAAAAAATTGTAAGTGTCTAACAGCTACTAGAAGAATCAGTGTATAAAATAGACCAAACTATAATATTGATACATGAATAACATACGAATACCACGCGAAAAAAAAGAAACATTTTGAAAATAAGGCCTTAAGAGTGACGAACACTGGTGTCGTTTCCTTATACTTATATGAAATGTTGTCCTATACTGCAATGGAAAAAAAATAGAAAAAATGGATCGCAATGCGCACCTGTTTTTCGTTTAATTCCTAAATTTAGTCAGCACCAGTTTACATAAGGTTCTAATTAAATATCAAGTTTAGATAAAGTTGGTTCGCTGGTTCGGGAGTTACAGCGTCTACAAAGTTTCTGATACTCACGCTCGCAGAAAAATATTTTCTAAAATAAAAATTCAGATAGTTTTCAAGATATCATGTCCGTCGAAATACTTTCAATAATTAATATTGTCTTCTTGTATTTATAGAAAAAAAAGTAAACATTGCTGCTAAGATCTAAACTTTACCTTTTTGTTCGAAACAACTTGCTTCCAAACACACACCTGGCCTTTGTACCATGGTAATGCCATTACTGTAATCAAGAGAATAGTGTTTCCCATCCGAAAAAATAAAATTAAATAAAAACATTAAGACCTCAAATTATCTTTAGTAATGCTCAAATGTTTTAAAAACAAGGATAATTTAATTAAATACAATTTTTAAGCATATAAAAATTGCATTAATTTAAATATATTATGTGGAAAATTGTTTTGTCTAAAAATTATTCCTGTAAATTTAATATTCATTCTTGTCGGTTTTCATTTCTATTTAAACATATATAATGCAGTTTAAAATTCATTTACACAGAAATAAAAAATAATTTAAATTTTTTTTATATCAATGTAATACAAAATGAAAAATTTAGAAAAATTAAGATATTTATGAGGTAATTTAAATTTTGCAACAATTCGAAAAAAAGTCGAAAATAATTTTATGCGTTATGTATTTTATGCAATATGCTTTAAATGGAATAAAATTTAAATGCAATTTTATTTTTACTTTCACGTCCATTAAGTATTTTTAGCTAAAACTGATAATGATTCTTTTATTTACGGGTATAACGCTTTTTTTTATTGAAAATAATAATAATAATAATAATAATAATAATAATATTAATAATAAATAGTATGTTGTGAGCCTCGCAGGACTTTCTTCTGCATTTTCCTATAGAAATTCACCCAGTAAAAATAAATAAATAATCTGGTGTGTCACTTACACGATTTTCTCTCACCCAGAAAATGAATACTATATATATAGGTTGGAAATTAAGAGGTAAGGTAACGAGAAATTATATGCAAACCTATATTAAAACAATTCAAATTAGGCTTCGGAAGAGTTTTATGTGATAATTAGTTCTGTGTGAGGGGGGCTACCGCTCATTACTGTACCTACATTTGTAGAGAATTCAAATCTGTTGTTAAAACTAAAAGTTTACTTAATAATATTCAGACAACTTTCACAGGCAACATTCCTTGAAACTTATCAATCTTGATCAAACGTTTCTAGCAACAAACTTATATTAACTTGAAAATACAACTCTATTGGATCTTCTGAAATTATTCATGTTTAATTTATTGTAAGAGACACATATAAAGATCAAACGTTAAAAATTTGACTTCGGTATTCAGGAAGCCTCAAAACATGTATATATACAAAAAACAATCAATGAATATTTAACTTTAAAGCATGTATTATTTACCATATGTCTATGAGGAATTCATTTCAATTCCTCAGCAGTTTTCCAGGACATGATAGAATAGTATAGTAAAGCACTTCCACTATCAAAATAATATTATCGCTTAAATATTTGTAGCCATGCATATCTTTTGAAGATTAGGTCTATGTTGCACCTAAATATAATCCTATAGTAATAACACACGAAACAACCTGAAATCCGCTTCCATCAAGCTATTGTCGCACAATAATCTAGTTCTTTGTGTACCCCTGTAAATGAACAGTGAATGAATTCCCTACCATATTCTACAAGAGACATGTTTTCACAATATATATATATTTCATTTGTTTTAGAGCAGTCTGTAGCTGTTAAACTCTACTTACCTGCAGTTTCCCCATAGACGTAATGTATTTGAATTGTCTTGGGTGTCCCTGTACAAGAACAATTTCCTTCATCTCAACGAAAAGCTTAGTGCAGCATTCCTATATCATACACATTTAGAATACCTAGCTTGGTCCTCCAATTACCAGTTGTTCTTGAGATATGCTGATGCACACACACACACACACACACACACACACACACACACACAGACAGGCACACACACAGACCAACCGCTAAAAATGTTATATTCGGATTCAAGAGACCTCAAAACATGTATATATAACAAAAACTAAAAGTAAAAAAAAAGTAAAGATGGAATTGCATGAAACGTAAGTAAAAAAAAAAAAAAAAAAAAAAATCACTCTATGCTAGGATATGGTAATGTCAACGAAGCAAGGGAAATTATTCACCCACAGCGCTCTTAGAATATCTTGAGGAGAAGCTGTGCGATATAGGAGCTTTGTGGCTGGAGGCATTTCAGTTTGTAACCTGTCAAGTGATTGGCCAAAATTATTGATCTTAACCTGATTATAGTATACCCAAAAACCAAGAATTATAAGAAAAACCTACTCTGGAGAACAACGCATGTCAAATAGGTTTTTCTATTTTCTTTAAAAAATGCATAGTTCTCCAAATAACATAGAAGTATTTTATTCAAATATGTATATGTTGTTTCAGTAAAGCATAAACGCGCACTTTGTCTGTACTTGTTAAATATAGGCTGTATTGACATTTTATTTACTGTTAGTTTTTTAGTAAACCAGCAATTATTATATTTTTTAATAAGTTTAATAAGATTTTAATAAGTTTTTAAAATGTTTTTCGAATGAAAAAATTTTTTATAGAAAGAGGATTGGAAGGATCATTAAAGATATTATGAAAATGAAGTTTATTAAAAACTGGATTCCAGGGACAATAATTTTTAACATTTACTAGACTAAGATTTAAAATATGTATATATATATATATATATATATATATATATTTAAATAATTCGTTAACATACTTCAGAAAAACTTTCGCAATTAAAATTATAGAAAAGAAATGACGTAAATTAAATTCGTTTATCACTGTAAAATTAAGAGAACTAATTTAAATGTATGTTAAAGAAAAACCTAATTGAGAAGTTCGACTAAAAAAGATTAATGTTTGCTCAATTGATTGTTTTAATTTTAAGTAAATAAAAGTATGCTCTAAAGAAAACAACGGCAGTAAACAAAGTGCAATAGCATTAATCTTCTGATTGTTAATTTAATTGAACCAACCAGAGTTTTTCGCGGTTTTTTTAATAAATTAGTTGAAGTTTAAAATAAATTTAAACAGAGGTGTTTTATAAAAAAGGGATTTCTTTCCTTTAGCATGTTATAATACAATTGTATTATTTAAACAATAAAAAAATATTATTATTATTTATTATTATTATTATTATTATTTTAATAATTAAATTTTAAAGTCTAGTTTTTATACATGAAATCACTCAGATCTATGCTGTTTAATAATAAAAAAAAAATAATAATTTAATCAAATTAGCTACAGTTACCTCGATTAAATTAAAGTAATTACTAAAGAAGTATCTATAATTTTATTAAAGTGATTTAAAATAAATAAATATACATATACTATTATATTGTTTGTCCGTGATATGGTTGAAGTTCCGTGATATGATGAAATTGCGTGAAGTTAGCGGTATTAATAGTAGTACATCGCGAATTACAATAAGCCAGGCTGTAAGTCTATACTTCATTTCAGTGCCACTTGACAAATAATAACAGCAGTCATTTCCAATAAAGCAGTTTTTATTTTTATGCCATAAAAAGACATGAATCATTAAGAAGGCACATGGTCCTCGTATGATCTATAGGTCAGAGAGAGAGAGACAGGGAGAGCAAACTAGGACAGAAGTTTCTTAGCGCAGTACACAAGATATGTTGATAGTTTGAAAACGAAAGGTTTACTGAATAGCATTCGCAATTCAAACCCGAAATTAACAAACTAATGGCAAATAAAGCGCCAAAAGAATGTTCTAATTGGTCAATTAAAAAAAAAAAAAAATCTGTTATCCAAAGGGCAAAGAAAGCAACATAAATTATGCCCAACATAATTATTCTTTGTCGGCGCCAGGACTATATCATTAAGAATTTATTTTTTATTTTATTTTATTTTATTTTATTTTTTTATAATTATTATTGAAAGAAACGAACACAGCATCTCTTGACGCCAGTGAGACTGAAATAACTTATTAAGATAGCAAAAATCACCGGAAATGAAATACATTTAGCAATTTCTATTTACATTAGAAAGTAATTTAGACAAATTAATTATTTTACATCTATGATTAAATGAGATTTTGAAACCTAACGTTGTTGAAAAAGGGAAAATGTAGTTGGAAAATATTTGAGATGCATCTCAAATATTTTTCTCTGTTGTTTCTGGCGTAGTAGTTTATTCGGGTTATAACACTATAGGACAATTTGAATATTTTAAGTAATATTGTTGAAAACAGCACAAATAATCTTTTATTAAACAACAAAGATGGCATATAAGAACAAATTTGAAAATTTGAATAATATACATATTTATAGGACAATTTACAAGACATACAATTCTTATAAGACTGTGTATTGAACATGACATAGTTATCTAATTATTAAAGTATATTAGTGTGGCATAATAACATAACGTGTGTAAAATACCAAAAGTTCTTATTCATAAAATGGCATATATGCTTGAGAGAACAGGAAAAGGAGGTCAGTAGTTAGAAAAATGCAAAACAACTCATTTATATTTTATTTGTTAATTTAAAATAATAATAATAATATAGTATTAATTTGAAAAGATTCCAAATAATCTTAGAGTATATATGTATATAAACTATTATCCTACATGCGAAAATCCAAATTTTTAACAACGTGAGCCACAGAGTGTAAAACAGTACAATAGGTATGACAGACATTATGGTTTTGTGATGCCAAACTGAACAGAGCATAATGAACCATATGTGAAGCAGAAGAGTCTGCATGTTGTACGAAAGATGAAAACCTGCATTCTGCAAAGCGACATAATGAAATGACTGATGTTTGTGTAAAACTGTGTAGAAAAAGTTATCTAGCACTATGTTAGAATGAGAGCGCACATGTAAGAGTTCTAGTAAAATTTTAAAGACAATTGTTATTCTTTATTTATTTATTTATTTTTATATCTAATTTTAGTTTATTTCCTGCATTATAATTTATTTTCCTTGCATAAATTTATGAACCAACTTTATTTCAATACATTGTGTTAGTCAAAAAAGTATTAAAATTTACCCTTATGAAATAATTTCCTTTTCCTAAACAGAACTTTAACAAGTAATTAGTATTTGAAAATTATTACATATATTTTTTTAACAAATTTGACAGTGATAAAAATTAAAGTCATGCCAATATAGATGTAACAAGACTAAACCATTCAGAAAATTTTTCAAAAACAGCAAAATTTCTAAATACATATTGTTTTAGAATTAAGTTGAATTATTATATTATCAAGCGTAAATGATATTTACTATAATTTCTTAAGAAAAAATAATTTTTATAATACTGCTCAGCAAGAAATTGTCTCCTTAAAAAAAAAAAAAAAAAAAAAGAGTGAACCAGCCACATACTTCTGAAAAGACTACCTCTTGCAACACATACATGATTTCAAGACGTCTTCCAAAATGCATCTGTGGTGCAAAACATTACAATAAGGGATTATTTTAATTGAGAACTTTTAAACAGATAAATATTTAATTTAAATCGAGAGAAAACTTTTTAAGAGAGTTTTACTTATTAAGCAAGAAATTGTTTGTTATTTTTTTTTTTCTGAAGCTTACAGAATATGTACGGATACTTCACATTTTACCTGTATTTTTATTTGAAAAAAAAATAGGCTCTAAAAATATTAGAATTTACTATAAGTTGATAAGACAAAATAGATATACATACAGTGTGTCGTAAAAGTTCCAGTACTCCAACTTAAAGAACTCATTATGTCCATGATTTTTTTTTTAATATTAAATTTCATCGTCTGCTTATTATTGCATCAATTCTTTAATTTTTATCGTTTGTTTCTTTTCTAGCTCAAGTTGTGTGAGAATAAAGTTTTATGTTATTTTGTTCTTCATAGCGAAATGAGTTTATCACGCATTCAGAGAATTACGCTGTTTGAAGCTTATTTTCAATGTAAATCGTATGCAAGATGCAAAGATGTTTGGAGATATAAATATCCAGATGGTGCAATACAGAGTAAAAATATGCTATATCAGCTGGTTCGACAATTTCGTAATACAGGTTCTATATAGGTGCGTACAGGTTTCTCTACAAGAAGTCACTCCCAGCATGTGAAAACACGTTTCTAAACACATATGCAAACGAGTTCAGCTTTGCCTCCTAGAAAAGGGTGGACATTTTGAACATTTATTATAAATGTAAGTTCTGTATTTTTCTTCCATTATTTTAAATGTGCCTTTTATCATAAGCATAAAAATAATCGTTTTAAGGTTTGTTGTTTTGTAAATAAAAAGTACATCACCGTCAGTACTGGAATTTTTAGGACACACTGTATATATATATATATATATATATATATATATATATATATATATATATATATGTACATATATATACTAATAAAAATAATAACTATTTATTTATTTACTTTTGTGTATGTGTGTATTATTATTATAACCAGTTTTTTGTATAAAATTCTTGTAAAAATTTTATAAACAAAAATGTAAAACTATACCTCCACATTTGGACCAATAAGCGCGCTTGTTTGTACTTGTTAAATATAGGCTGTATTGATATTTTATTTACTGTTGCATTTTTACTAATCTACCAATTAAAGAATTTTTCTTTTAATAAGTTTTAATAAGTTTTTAATAAGTTTTTTGAATGACAAAATTTTTTATAGGAAGAGGATTGGAATGATCATTAAAGATATTGTAAAAATGAAGTTTATTAAAAACTGGATTTCAGGTAAAATAATTTTTAACATTTACTAGACTAAGATTTAAAAAAAAAAAAAAAAAAAAAAAAATCTATATTTAAATAACTTTTTAACATACTTCAGAAAAACTTTTGCAATTAAAATTATAGAAAAGAAATAATGTAAATTAAACATGTTTATCACTGTAAGATTGAGAGAACTAACTTATAGGTACGTTAAAGAAAAACTTAATTGGAATGTTCGACTAAAAAAGATTAATGTTTGCTCAATTGATTGTTTTAATTTTAAGTAAATCAAAGTATGCCCTAAAGAAAACAACGGCAGGAAACAAAGCGCCGTGGCATTATTCTTCTGATTGTTAATTTAATTGAACCAGCCAGAGTTTTTTTTTTTTTTTTTTTTAGTAAATTAGTTGAAATTTAAAATTAAAGTTAAACAGAAGTGTTTTATAAAAAGAGTGATTCATTTTCTTTGGCGTGTCATAATACAATTGTATTATCTAAAGAAAAAAAAAATATTATTATCATCATTTTAATAATTAAATTTTATAGTCTCGTTTTTATACATGAAATTACTTAGATCTGTACTGTTTTTAAGAAAATTTTAAAAAATTAGTTACAGTTAATTAGATTAAATTAAAGTAATTGATAAATAAGTATCTATATTTTTAATTAACGACTTTTAAAATAAATAAATATGCACACACACACATATATATATATATATATACACGAGTATGTAGGGGAAATTTTCGAATAAAATGATTAATAAAAAAATTAGGATTAAATATTTTGTAATTTAAAATGCATTTTTTTCTATTCATTCTTTATTATATACAGAAATCATAATTATTTTTTTTTCTAGCAAAAATAACAATAACGTTTATTTTCTTGTTTTTTATTTATTATAATTTACTGATGTTGTGATCATTTTCATCAAGCACTGATCTAATTGTACAACTTTTTAAAATAGAACTGAGAACTGATTGAACGAAGGATTAAAAAAAATAAATAAATAAATAAAAAGAATTTCTGGAGTTATATGCAATATATATATATATACGTTAAAGCTAGAAGAGATTGCGCGGTAAGAGAGTTTGCACACATAGCGGATCGGCGAGATTGAGTGGAATGGGCGCGCTGAGACTATAACCCTAACAGCACAAAATGTCCCAGAAACGTAACAGTCATATAACATGGAAACATCGCAAATATTACAGAAACGTTCAGTTAGCTTTCCGATTGCTATCATAAACGCAGAAATGTCCGCGATTGTAACAAAAAAATCAGATACGTAACAGAAACGTTTCAATCACATAACAGAGAAAACATAGAAAAGGGCGAATGTTTCAGAAGTGTATCAGAGAGCATATTAAAATGTGTTACGTTTTTGAAAGTTTGTAAGCATTTTGCAACATAACTGAAACATTCTGTGCTGTATGGGAAGTAAGTAGTTGTATAACTCCAATAGTGTTGAGCCGACTTGAATATGCAGGTGGATTTCTTCAAGCGTCTGAGATAAACCGTGATTATTTTGTGTCTTTTGCAAAAATGATTGCTTGTATTTTCATAACTCTTTCTAAGAATTTCTATAGAGTGGGATTATTAAATAAAAATATTTAAATGATCTTTCGTATACTAGTTTATATACATTACTTTCTGCAGGTGGTTGCACGAAAGCTGCATCATTTACAACAATAAGCGCAGCGATTGTGGACAACAACAGTAAATAACAAACCATCCAAACTGTCAAGGAATTGAACTAATTTTAAGTTAAACGTATTATCTACTAACTAAATGTTATTTTTTTATTATCTGATTTTTTTTTTCTGATTCTTCTTCTTATTTTTTTTCCCTTCAAATACATATAAATATCTTAATTCATTTTAAATTTCTTTTATTTTTATATTATTTTATTTTAATTACTATTGAAATAGCCTCCTAATACAAAAATATGTGTTTACAAAAACCTTGTAACGATGTCAGTTAAGGGGGATTATTATTTTTGACAATTTAATTGTAGATGTCATTAAACGCAATCTGTCTTACGCCGTAATTAGAGATTGTGCACAATTGCAGATGTTGCTTTAATTTATAGCATAAAAACAAAATAGCAACGTAAGTGCGTAGAATATGAATGACCTAAAAATTATTCAGCAAGAGTTATATTTAGATTTTTTATGTTAAATAAAATAATAATTTATATAATTAATACTTGAATTTTGTATATCATTTTCTTTTTAATTGTTCACAAACTCTCCTTGTTTTACTTTATCTATACATACATATACAATTTCGGTACATTTTAACACACACATAACCTTTTAAAATTAGTTCGAATTGTTAAAAAGAAAAATCCTTCGTTCATGAGACAATCCTATTTTGAAAAACATGATAAAATAAAATAAAATCGATGAAATTATTTTTGAGATATGGTGTCTACCACTTTTCCTCGGATCTTGGTTTCCGAAGTGTCTCCGAAAACCAAGAACCATTGACTGTATTTCCCAAGACATTAAATGATAATTTTATAAAATATTATTAAAATGTAAGTTTTACACATGCTCAAAAATGTACATATATATATATATGCGTGTGTGTGTGTGTATTCATTTATTTATTTATTATATATAAAAAAAAAGTGAAAATATGTTACATTTTAGCTTTTGAAGTCGATGTTATCTCTTAAGATCACTGTGAATAAAAGGTTGATAAATAATGATTATATATTCATAGTAATATTCGTAGTAATAATGTTTGTTTAAAAAATGCGATTTTTTTTTTCAGTGGACAGTAACGGATAAAAATAAGTAATTCAGGTAATTGTATAATGTATGTTACCTCTAATTTTATACGAAATTTGATGTTACCCAAATGTCCGCTACGACTCTGCGAAAAATGTAAATATATATTTTCATCAATAAGTTTGTGTGTTATTATGCACTAAAAATTTGCAACTTTTGTGGGACTACCCTTTTAAAATATTCAATTGTAATTTATAGTTTATATTTTCTAAGACATCTTACTAATTGGCACATATTTAAAACTACATATTCTACATTTACTGTTTAGTATTTCTGAACTATTTTAGTTTATTGGAATTTACGCATTTTTTTGAATTAAGTTAAAAATTTGCACATACTGTAATTTTCATTTAAATTTGTTTCAAAGTGCTTATTTACTTTGCTTGATATAGTCTGTATCATTGTGTGTTTCTGTGTGAGTGTATGTGTGTACCTCTAAGACATGTTACACAAATACATCTTTATAACTAAACTGATTAACAAATTAATGTTTTGCGAGTACATACTTTTTTTTGTTTCTTTATTATCATATATTTATGCTTTCAAGCAATATTATAATACAATGTTTTCAACAATAATATGTTTATAAACAAACAAGAATTTTCCTGTTTTCTTTAACAGCATTTCAATATTATACAATCTTACTGTTAAACTGTTTTAAATATGAGCATTCTGTGCATTTCAAACATTAGTTTTAATACACAATGCAAAAATAAATTATTTAATAACCTAATTACATAATACAGTAGAATCTCGTACAAAGCGCTCCCACAAAACGCGATTTCGTATAACGCGACGAAAAATCTGCGTCTATTACTCATGGAACGCGATAAAGAGTATAGTATAACGCGTGAAATAAAGGAAGGACGACATCTTTTCAACTTTCAACCTGTTCAAGGTTACTTACTTTTGACTGCAGAAAAGGATTGCTCCTTTACTATGCCAACACCCGTCGTTTTTGGTCTCATTGCGGAATAAAATCGTCTGCTCAATGTATGTCTCTTATAACGCGATATTCTATACAACTCGGAACGTATACTCCGCGTTATACAAGTCTAGTGTATTGAATTCTATAATTTTAGATGATATTGTATATTTTATCAGTTCATAATAATTTAAGTTATATTTAAGAATTCTTATATGTTTTGTTAATTAAATATCTATGATAATTAAAAAAATTAAATAATAAAATATTCGTGTTTTATTTGTGCTCGTTTCTTTTTATTTTCCTTTCTTTCTTTTCTTTTCTTTTCTTTTCTATTATTAAATTACGTACATAAAGTACTAATGACAAATAATTTCTCATGTGGTTTTAAATGCTCACAATAAAATTCGTTGTTTTATCGATTTTGTAAATTTCATACCTTTTCTTAATGTATATATATGTATATACCTGTATATATAATAAAAAAAATACAAAATACAAAATCTTAAATAATGTATAGATATATAGCAAAATAATGCAAAAGCTTTTTGCTGACTTTCTCACTGAATTATTTATTATTTATTTTATTTTTGCATTTTCTTTTGAGAGGAAAGCATTTCTCCAGAGGACTGCAAAGGAATAAAGATTTATAGCTTTTGAGGTGTGAGAAGATTACAGATGAAGTGTGCTACATTATTATCTATTAATGTACAATCCATCTCGCCAAACAATGCATTTCAAAATGTGAAAGAAAAATCTATAAAAGAATGATAACTGTTAGTAAGTTTAAGAAAGAGCAATTCTTTTTCAAAATGTCAGTTTATTTTCGTTTTCAGACTATATTGTTTGTGTTGAATATAATATATTCTAATAAAAATCAAAAATATTTGTTGAATGATCGAAAATAAATATACATTGTTATAAACGTTATTTTCTCTGTAATAAAAATATTGAATGTGTTTTGCATCAAAAAAATTATTGTATATTATTAAACAGCACACATTTTTTATTATGTAAAAAAAAAAAAAAAAAAAAGAAAGAAAGAAAGAAAAAGGAAAAATTTCCTCTTTCATTTTTTTAAGCTAATCATTACAAATTATAAGACATTTTAAGATTTCAATGATTCTGTATTTTTATCTATGCTGAGAAAAAATAGCAATTTAATTTAATTAAATCGTTAAAATAGTTGATAGTATCAGTTTAAATATGTTATACGAATCCTCATGCAACGTCACTTATAACTACCTCAATAATAACTATTTCATGTAACGTCACTTCCTGTTTCTTGTGGTGATTTTATAATGCAGAGATGATTCTTATAGACAATGAGGTGTAGAGTCAATATTTCCCATTTTGTAAAAAAATGAAAATAAATTGTATTTCCAATAGATATTAGAATATACACTTACTTTGCTATTTTAAATTATAAAATAATTAAAAATACCATATTAACCATAATTAAAAATAGCACCAAAATTATAAAATAATTAAAAATACCATAACCTATATATGTATTATTTATTATTTCTGTTTATTATTATTATTATTATTATTATTATTATTTTTTTATTATTATTTTTTTTTTGTAGTGATTTTTTTTACTGAAAATATATTTATACAACATTTACCGGAACGATGCATATGAAATATTTATCACCTATTTTGTGGCTACGGCTTAAAATTGAAATGAACTGATTGATAATCCAACGAAATTTATGATTTAAATTAACGTTTTCATGAATAATTTTTTTCTACTATAATACTGCAATAAAAACTTGTAATTCAAGTAGAGGATGCTATTTTTATTATCAATTACGGTATGACCAAATGAACATTTTTCTTTAAATATGTCTTAACAAGTTTTAAGGCATATGCAAGAAAATACATTGAGTAAAGTTTTTTTTTTTTTTTTTTTTTCTTTTAATTTTTTCTTTGGTAGGATATAATAACAAATGATTTATCTATATTGATGCAAAGATGAACGAATGCTATTGCAAAGATTTTTAACTCCGAAATAGTATTTAGTATAATATCATTTTAAGATGTCTTTCTCATTATATTCTAATACCAGATGTAAATTAGAAGACGAATAACGATTGTTAAGCATATCGAATATTCTATTTGTTATTGATTTATTTTAGATAGAATTAATTTTCTCATATAAGATGTATATATATATATATATAGATATAGATATATATATATATATAGAGAGAGAGAGAGAGAGAGAAAGGGAGAGGGGGGGGAGGGGGAAAGAGAGAGAGAGGTCTGTTTGTCGCTGTATAATTTAAGTAACAGAAAAGGTTACGGAATAAGTAAGATTAATTTTAAAAAAAGAATTAATTTATTTTATGTATTTTGTCATAATTATAATACCGAACTATGCGAATTAGTTATATTCAATGAAAGAAAATATTAACTTTTAAAACATTTTTTACTTTTTACATAATTTTGTTATAAAAATCAGAATACTAATTTTCAAACAAATCAACGCAATATTATCTAAATAATAACTATTAATTTTAATTTTGCACATTATATAGCTGTTTGGATTGATTGTTATTGTTTGAAAATTTATACCTGAAAGGTTTTTGTTTTAGAAAGAGACTGTGTGATACTGAAATTAAATCAATATCCACGTGTTTTGTTGGTATTAACAAACAAATAAAAAATATTTTGCAAGCTAAATTATGGATAACAATATAATGGATAAATGACAGCATGCTATATAATAATCTTGTCAATAAAAAATTCGATTATTTACGTAAATATGCAATGGTAAGGATATAAATATGTTAATTATACCTAGATAAAAATATTTAACATTTTTAGATGAAATATATGAAATAGGGTGGTTTAAAAAAAACTTTTTTTTAAATTTCAGATCGCTATAGTGCACAAAAGTTGCCATTGGTATAGACATGAAAAAATCACTAATTATTATTTTTTGTATTAATTTGTCTTCCGGTCGCGTAATGCCATCAAATTTACCAAAAAATTGTGAAAAACCTTATTTTTTCATAATCTTTTTAAGCACGCCAGATGGTTTTAATTGCGTTCCTATCCCATGATTTAACTACTAAAAGTATGTGAAATCAATATATATGCACTTTTTATACATTTGTTTCATATCTTCCGGTCGCGCATCATAGTACAAAATGAGTAAAATTAATAGTTTTTGCAAAACTTTAAAGTTTGACTGTTTAGTACATTTTAATCATACGACTTTTAGCGATGCTATAGTTTAATTCTATTACAATAATATATTTAAAATCCAAGCATATAAGATAAACGTGGCTAGAAGATAGGCGTGGCATACGTGACGAATGCCAGCGATGCGCGCGCAGAGCAGCCAGTCGCAGCCATTATCGTTTCCCGCTATTTTCTTCAGTCTGCTGATGCCGCTAGCTCTAGTCAGTACTAGATTGTGTTGTGCTTAAGTCCGTATTCTACTTTTGCGTTAAGTGTTTGTACTTGAAATACGACAGTTATTGATACAATGGATGTACCAATGAAAGTTGGCATGGGGACAATAACTAGAAAAGATTTTGAGTGCCCCATTTTTGGTCACCCACGAGACTTGTTCCACAACAAGCTTTCTCCTCATGAAAATGTCCTTCGATTCTGCTTTCAACAGAGATTCAACCTAGCTATGACAATAAACAACAAGAGTGTATCTTTTCCAAGAGTAACCTCAACAGTAGCAAATAAAATTATCGGTTTATATGACAAAGCCTCGATCCCCAACTGTTACTGAATACAGAGTCATCTAGCTAATTAGTTCTTACTACGAATCATGCAGTAAACTCAAAAAGTCGTTTCATTGTGACAAAGATAAACCAGCATTGAAACTTAAACTTGACAATTTCAAGGAGAAAGGATGCTCTTACATGAACAGTGATTAGCAACAATTACACATTTACACGCCGCGATATCAAAAAAAGGGCATCCTTTCTTCTTGAAATTGTCAAGTTTAAGTTTGTATGCTGGTTTATCTTTGTCACGATAAAACGACTTTCTGAGTTTACTGTATGATTCGTAGTAAGAGCCAATTAGCTGGATGACTCTGTACTCCATAACAGTTGTGTTCGAGGCTTTGTCATATAAACCGATAATTATCTTTGCCACTGTTGAGGCTACTCTTGAAAAAGATACACTCTTGTTGTTTATTGTTACAGCGAGGTTTAATCTCTGTTGAAAGCAGCAGCGAAGGAAGCCTTCATGAGTATGAAGCTTGTTGTGTAACAAGGCTCGTGGGTGACCAAAAACAGGGCACTCAAATCTTTTCTAGTCATTGTACCTATACCAACTTTCTTTGGTACAACCATTGTATCAATAACTGTCGTATTCAAGTACAAACACTGAACACAAAAGTAGACAGAAAAATAAGAACTTAAGTACAACACAATGTAGTACTGATTCGAGGTAGCGGCATGAGCAGATTGAAGGAAATAGCGGGAAACGAGAATGGCTGCGACTGGCTGCGCTGCGCGCGCATCGCTGGCATTCGTCACGTACGCCACGCCTGTCTTATAGCCACGTTATATGCTTGAATTTTAAATATATTATTGTAATAGAATTAAACTATAGCATCTCTAAAAGTCATATGATTAAAATGTACTAAACAGTCAAACTTTGAAATTTTGCAAAAACTACTAATTTTACTCATTTTGTACTATGTTGCTCGACCGGAAGATATGAAACAAATGTATAATAAGTGAATATATATTGATTTCACATACTTTTAGTAGTTAAATCATGGGATAGGAACGCAATTAAAACCATCTGGCGTGCTTAAAAAAATTATGAAAAAATAAGGTTTTTCACAATTTTTTGGTAAATTCGATGTCATTGCGCGACCGGAAGACAAATTAATAAAAAAATAATAATAAGTGCTTTTTTCACGTCTATACCAATGGCAACTTTTGTGCACTATAGCTATCTGAAATGGAAAAAAAAAGTTTTTTTTCGAACCACCCTAATATGAAATAATGTTTAAAAAAAAAAAAAAAAAAAAAAAAGGGAAAAGTAGTTTCTTGGATTTTTTCATTTAAAACAATTTATATGATTCAATGCACAATGATTCAATTGTCCTACAAGACCTTTCTATACAGAAAAGGGAATTTTTATTATAAGTGGGAGGAAATTATTTTTTGTATAAAAATGAACTTCCAAATGAATCAGAATAAAAATTTTTAGAGCATGAAATGTTCAATCAAAATTATTCAGTGGGGGATAACAAATATTTAAAAAATTCAGAAAGGATTTTTTTTTTTTTTTTTTTTTTTTTTTTTTTCCAGGGAAAAAAAAAAAAAACAGGGACTGTTTTTATCCATTAAAAAAATAAAAGCAAGTGTTCAATACATTTATTTCAAACTTTTCTATATATATATATATATATATATATATATATATATTACTTTGCTTTTCTTTTAGCCAAACGGCTAAGTAATTAGTAATGTTGCTTCTTATATATAAATTACTTTAATAGGTAATTTATTTTAAATCGCTTTATTTTTTTCGCCAATTATAATTTTAAGGAAAACTCAAAATGTAAACTTTAGATTGTATTTCTTATTTCTGCGATAAATAAAATGTTGCTTTTAAATTGTTCTTATATTTAAGTTATAAATAGAACATTCAAAATTATATTTCAGCTTTTTATCTTTAATTTACAAATTTATACATAATGCATTTATGCGCCTCAGAGGAGAGTAATAATTTTATTATTTTCTTTAGAAATAGGCAAAAAAAGAAACATCATGAATAATTCAATACATAATGCTCGGGAGAGTTTACACTGGAGAAATTCAGCGTTCCCTCAGTTAGTATAAAAATTTTATGACGGCGGTATCACTAAAGGAAAAGCAATAATTTTTTGAAAACGTGTACAGAAAGCTTGATAGTTTGGCGGAAAACGGTTAATTACCTTTATTACAGGTAAAGTGGAGATGAAGAAAGTAAGTTTATTTTCTGAGTAGTTTTTGACTACTATTTATTTGAAATTCATTGCAACATCGGTTGTTTTTCATTTATTTATTTAATATAGACCATTTATAAAAACTTTAATTTATGAAGAATTTTTTTTAGGATTAATTGTAATTAATTATTTTAATTAATTACAATAATCATATCACAAAATTACTGAAATAGCCTACTCTAGAAAGGTATATTCGGTCATATTGTGTTTATCAAAACTAAAACAACAATTCATTTATTAATTTTTATTAAATAGAATTTGTGAAAAAGGCGCTACAAAATGCACTCTCACAACGTGATATAAAAGTTACTTGAAAGTAACAAGTGGTGAAATACTGTTAAAATGTATTCCCACTTTTAAAATTATTCTTAAACTAAATTAAAGAAAGACAATTAACATTTACCAAATATTAAATTATTTATTTATAGCACAGCCCTGCAAACAAATTTATTTTGCTTGTTGCCTGGATATTCTTAAACAAATTTTAACTGTATTTGTTTTGCTGTTTTCAAATATGATAAAAATATTAATGTATCAGCTCTAAACATTTCGATTTACAATTAGAATTTTTAATAAAATGTTTAAATATTGTTTAATTCTTAAAACAGTACCTTATAAAATACTCCACTATCTGGTGGTGCCATCTATACAACAATTAAAAAAAAAAAAAAAGAAGTGAATAGTTTTAATAATAAGACAATAAATGCTATGTACAGTCGGTAACAAAAGTGTACGAACACTAGCAAATATTCCCATGTAAAAAACGTACACTTCATACGGTTTTGTTAAATAAATCCTTATCAAATCGTGTTATTACACTGACTAAGAACAAGATTCAACAAGGATTTATTTAACAAAACCGTATGAAGTGTACTTTTTTTATATAGGAATTTTTGCTAGTGTTCGGACACTTTTGTTACCGACTGTATCATGACATAACTAATGTTTACACATGATATGCGTATATTGTTATTTATTTTGCAGATTAATGAAAATAAAGGCTTACGTTAAGTAGAAGAAGATGTATCAATCATCCTGATTGATTTTGCTATATGGAGAATACAGCTGAAAGTAGAAAAAAATCTAATTTTGTTTAAAAAGCTTACATTGGGTATGTTTGTAAGGTTTGAGTTGTCACAACCTCCATCCTTATTGAATAATTAAGTAACTGAAGATAAATTAGAGCACAAAACTATCAGGTAAAATCAAATAAGCTTTTATTTAACTGAAATAATGGCAGGTAAATGCGGCCTTTCACACTCAAGCAGTATAAGCTTTAAGTATTTAAGGAAAATAGCTACAAGATAACTTAGATAAATATAAAGTAACTCTCAGCCAGAGAAGATAACAGAAGTAGGTTGAAGTCTGCACTCTTTGACCACTCAACAATTTGAACACAAACTTGAAGGCTCGCTTCCCACGGCACGACAAATTTTACACACCACTTTTCTTTATTCTATAACTTCACTATACACATCAGTCTAGCAAACTTCAATTGCTAATAACTTCACCATTCGTATAATAACCGAACTTCAGCAATACAACACAAACTATAGTTTAGCCTAGCATAAGATCTAACCCATCTACACCCCACGCTTTACGAAAAATACCTTCTTATTTATCCTCCATTCCACCGACTCATACCTCTTCACTTTATCAAAACTTTAAAGCCTCTTCGCATTACAAACACTCCTCAACTTACTTACTTCATTGCTGCACTATGCTAACACAAAACCATTCCAAGCTAAAATTTCGTCGACGGCTGGCATCGAAGCATTCAACTCTCTTATCTATTGCGTCACTGGATCCAGCTCAATTTGAAAAACTGTGATGACCTACCATAGTCTCAACCTTACATATTGGCATGAATCTTAAAGACAAAGGTAAAACTTGGGATCAACATATTGTCTTTGAAACTTTCATCGAGTATCTGCGACAGTGGCCTAATAAAAGAGAAAGGGGCTAAAATTAGCTGTCCCAAATGTTTTCAGGAAATTTCAAGAAGGAGAATTAGAAAAATGTGTGTATCTCATTGCCACTTGTAGCGAAAAATATTTGGAAGGTACAAGGCTACAAACTATGTTCAACTGGTAAACAACATGCTTATTAACTTTAGGAATATTGTGTGTAAAAAAAAAAAAAAAAAAAGCAGAAAGATGCACTATTTGCAATTCCCTGAAAATCTCGGCATTGTTAATGAAGAGAAAGATATCGCGAAGTTACAAAAACAATGGAGGGAAAATTCCATGTCAGGTACAATGTTATATGATGGATACTTATTATTAGAAATCTGCACAAACGTTGTACAAATATTCACTAAAGATTATGAAACAAAAGACGCTTTTGAAATTGAACGAAATAGCTTTCGTTCTTTTTCTATGTTATATTCCTTATCAAACTTTTAAAGGAGATATGTAACATCATAAGAAATAAATAATCTGGTGTGTCACTCACACGACATTCTCTTACCCTGAAATTTAATATTATAAATACAGGTTGCAGATTAAAAGGTAAGATAACGAGTACTGTTATGCAAACCTGTGTTAAACAATTCATATTAGGCTTCTGAAGAGTTTTATATGATAATTAAACCTGTGTGAGGGGGGTTACCGCCCCCCTCAACCCCCCGTTTCATTAATGCACCTACATTTATATAGAATTTAATTCTGTTATTAAAAAATAATTCTGTTTTTAAAAAATAAATTATTAAAATTATAATTTAAAAAAAAATATATATATATAATGATAATGCAGACGATTTCCATATTAGAGAAGTAGTATAACACCAAATATCCGAAAAAAAGTCCATTTTATTCTCAATATTAAAATATATATATATATACGATTTAAAAAAGAAATAAATGATTTATGCTAATTCACAAAATTTAAGCTAATGGAACACATGTTTCAATAATTTATGTTATGATAATGCATATCGCTCATTTATTTTTATTAACATTACAAAAAAAAAAAAAAAAAAAAAAAAAAAAAAAAACTTATTCATTTTTAAAGTTTGGTTCTAAATTTAGCAGTTTAGTCAAGGAAATCATATTGTTAAACCATTAAACTTTTTTTAATAAAATGTTATGCGATTAAATTTGAAAATTTTGAAAAAAAAATTAAAATCTCCAAAGTGTTTTATTCTTTTTATCTGTATTTCATATTATCAAATGAGATATGTACAAGTTTTTTGTTTTAGAATGCAATATGATTTTTTTTTTTGTAAAAAATGAAATTATCATTTCAAATTTTCAAGCCTTTTCATAATATGAAGAAAAAAGTATCGCGTATAAAGTGTTAATATTACTTTAATGTAACGAAAAATTAATGTTCTGTTTCATTCCATTTTGCAAATAATGTTTAAATATGTTTATAGAAAAATGTTGCTTTCGAGAAAAATAAATAAATTAATAAAATGAAATTAATTAATTAAATGTAAAAAAAAAAAAAAAAAAAAAAAAAAAAAAGAGAGAGAGAGAGAGAGAGCACCAATTATCAGCTAAAACTATTCATTTTGTTTTCCCATTTCTATGTTATTTTCATGTAAAATGATTTGGCTGTTCGGAAAGTAATTTCGTTTTTCTCACTAGGGGACTTAATTGTATTTTTTTACATCATCTTTACAATTATTGTATTATATATATTGTGACAGCTGATATAGCAAGTCTTGCTTGTGAAAAAGTTCGTTTTATTCTGCTAAATAAGTTTTGATTTATGTCCTATCAAATAAAAAAAATCGGAAGCGGCATTTTCAGCATATTTTGGTTTTGCTATCAAAAAGGTAAATACTGTTCAAACAAGGAAAAAAGTATACGGCGTGTACGAGTATACTTTTCGTATATACTCGTATACAGAAAATTTATTTAAAGAACGCCAGCGTCAAAACTGGTTTACCAAATTTTATTCCGGCAATTTTGACGTTGAAGATGCATTATGTTATGGAAAACCAGTTTATGCTAATAAAGACAACATAAAGTTTTGATTTATGAAAACTGCCAAATAACAACTCCTGAGATCACTAATAAACCAATTAAAGCGGAGAAAATATAATTCAATAAAATATTTATAAAAGAAAATAGTATTTCATTTTTAAAGGAAAAAACGAAATTATTTTCCGAATAACCCAATAAAACAAATTTAAACGGTTTAATGTTATTTTATAAAATTTATGTTAATTAAATACACATTTAATTATTATACGATTTCTTTATAATGGCATTAAAAAAAAAAAAAAAAAGTCATATTCATTTTGAACGTTTTGTTAATAGAAATAGATCATATTGTTAGAACATGAAATATTTTTAATAAAGTAATATGCGATTAATTTGATAAATTTGAAAAAAAAAAAAAAAAAAAAAAAAAAGAAAGAAAGACGTCTTTTTATCTATTTATGTATTTTTTCATTATTTCATACTATTAAATAATTAATGTAGAAGTTATTTGTTTATGAAAAGGTATGATATAATGTTTTTAGTTTCTAAAAATGAAGCTAATTCTCTTTCAATTTTAAAGTATTTCATAATATGCAAAAAAGCATCATGTGAAAAGTGTTAATATTACTTTAATGTTACGAAAACTTAATTGTCTTTTCCATTCCATTTTAGAAATAATTTTGAAATACGTTTTTCAATATATATATATATATATATATATATATATATTGCTTTCTTAAAAAAAGTAAGATTAAATTTATTTTTTTTAATTCATGTTAAAATTTATGTTGAGGAAATACACACTGCAATAATTTATGCCATAACATATTATGATATCATTCCTTTTTTTTTTTTTTTTATATTGCATAAATAAAAAAAAAAAAAAAAAAAAAAAAAATTGTAAAAAACCTATAATAAATTTACATGAGATAAAATTTCAAAAAATTGGGGAAAAAATAGACGTTAAAGAGGTTTTCTTTTTTTTTATGTTTTCAGTATTTCATACAATAAAATGAATTTCTTTGATGTTATTTGTTTATCAAATGTCATGATATAATGATTCTAATTTTTAAAAAGTTACAATTTCTCTCTTTTTATAGCCTTTCATAAAGTGCAAAAAAGTGCCATGTAGAAAGAAATCGTATTAGTTGTATGATACAAAATATTAATGTACGGTTGCACTTCATTTTACAAATGGATATTTATGGAAAAATAGTTGTTTAGTAAAAAATAAAAAATAAATAAATAAGTAAAAGAAAAATGAAACTACGATTATACTTTGTGATATATCATTGTCAAATTCAAAAGAGGTAATGACGTATAATTTTGAATAATTTTTATATTCATATATATATTAATATATTATTAAATACAAATGCATGCACTCTTTTTTTTCTTCAATATCTCAAAACCTATAGTCTCTCTCACATTCACAAACACACCGAAACACATAAAAAACATACGTTTGTAATTTTTCTTTCCAGATATATGAGCTCTTAGGGCTAAAGGAATTTGACTGTCCATTTTTTTTTTTTTTTTTTTTTTACGAAATGAGGAATGTTTTATCCAGATCTTGTTAATATCGATTCAGTATAATCATAAAAAAATCTAAAAGCATAACGTCAACTATTTTTTAATTGCAATATAAAAATTTGAATCAGATTGTACACGTTTCTTCATCAATGTATTTATAGGAAAATGTACAGTTATATACGACTTAAGAAAAATAAAATGTAATATCCAACACCCCTTTACTGTAATCAGATGAAATCTGTAATAATTCATACAGCTTTCTTCTAGTGGTTACACATTTTGTCTGCTTTGCGTACGGAAAACTGGTATTAAAGCTGGTTTTCGATGTGGTAAGTACCAAAATAAATTGCACTTACGTGGCAGAGAAGTAAAAGCGTCACCTGAAATGCGGTGGTTTCTGGTTCAAACATGGCTGTTAGAACAGGAGATTTTAATTTAGCAAGGGAATTTTAACGGTGTACACTACAAAAAATAAATAAATAAAAAGTGAGCGGACATTTTCTGTATTGTTCCGTTGCACACAATTTTTATCAACGCATTTTTCGCATAGAACACATTGTTAAAAACAAACGACTTAAAGATGAGTTTCGTCATACCTTTTTGAGAAGACTTTTTATTTCAAAAAGTGCGTGAGCCACCGATTTCTCAAAAATAGGAATACTAGTGAAAATATGTATAATTCCTATTAATTTCATTTCATGAAAGGAATTACAATAAATGCTTTTAATTTGCTTTATAAATCTCTTGAATAATATACAATGTTAAAAGAAAAACAATGAGCAATATCTTGACAAAAGTAAGATGAATCTTCTCAAAAATAAGCAGTATCTTCTCATTTTTTAGAAGTTTCTTTTCTTATAATCGCACCGAGTAGGAACTCTTCATTTTTAAGATTTTTTTTTTTCATTTAACAACCTATTTCCTATTCACGCTTGTAATATTGTATCAAAAGTTTGTGAACGGCGTGGTTCTGCGTTAAAGCATCGAACAAAGAAACCAGACAATGTGGGTTCGACTTCCGTCAAGATGAATTATTTAAGTATGATATTTCTTTAAATAATAATTTATTTTTCAATTATTCATTATGTCATTATCTTAATTAAGTTCGTGTTAATTATTCAGTTAAAGTTATGCAATTTCAAGCATTTTGGAATTTTAGAATATTCTGTCGTAGAAAATTTATCAATTTTATGTAAAATGATGTAAAACTTGAAATGAATAGTTAAATGTGAGAAAAAAGGTTCTGAAAATCTAAGAGTGTCCTAGTCGCAGCTATTATAAGATACGAAATTTCTCAAAAATGAGAATCTGCTTTTTTTTTTTTTTTTTTTTTTTTTTTTTTAAGAAATGTGCTTTAATACTGTACGGATGGAATTTATGGCAACATTGCTGCTAGATTTTTTTTTAAATTAATATGACAGGATTTTTTTAGTGTGCATATGTTTCTAAACCGATAAATATGTAAACATACACTTTTTTTTTAATAAACCATATTTAACACTTTCCAAGAAGGTTGAAAATTGTTAATGAATTCAGCTTGTCTGTCTGTCTACCCACGCTCTAACCCCGTAATTATTTATAGAATTACTTGAAACTGATATATAATATTTCAATTCACACTCGGATGTTTCCTATTAAAATTGAAGTGTCTACTTCTACTAGTGTGTGTACAGGGACATCCGAAAGTTTTCCAAAGCATTGTGTTCTATGAGAGTTATTTCTATAAATTTTACACAAACCTTAAATAAATTGAAATATGTTGTTAGAGTTCACTATCGTATGTCACTTGTAGAAAATGGAATATATCCTACTAGTGATTTGTGTACAGGGACGCCCAAAAATATTCAAAAGCATTTCGATCTAAGAGAGGAATATCCATAAAAGAAATTAATAACTTTACTTTAAACAAACCTTTAGGAAATTGAAATATGTTATCCATATACAAATAAGAAAGAAAAATCACTGGGTATGCATTGATTTTTAACACTTTCCCACTGTATGGACTTGTTGTACCATATAACTTTCAATGTCCTTTGCCTACGGTTTCACACAACGGAGAAGCAGAAGAACTGAAAGGCATACAGATAGACTAATTGAATTCATGATCACTCTTAAACATGGTTAAGTGCTAAAAATGCTTAATACAAATGAAAAAAAAAATGCAGTCCTCAGAGTCTAATTGCAGCCATTAATGTACATGAATATTTTGGTGCATCCCTGAAAACTTGAAGATGAACCATATTTTATTCTATACAAAACATTTTTAAAATATTAACAAAATGTCAATGTTTTATGTTTTTTGTAGAAGAAAGTAATTTAAATGGGTTTTGTTTAAACGCCTGTCTTAAAACTCAATGCATTTGTATATTTTGAATGTTCCTGTATACAAACCAGTTGTACAGGACCAATTTATGCCATTCTAAATAGGGTACATTCCATAGGGAAGTGAATAATATACATAAGTTTTGTAAAAATTCTGAAAATATTTGCGGACGCTGAAAGCGGACCGACGAACAGATAGACAGATGGGCAGACAGACAGTCAAATACGCAAATTCAATCATATTCAAACTTAAAAATTGTTAGAAAGTGTTAAAAATGGTTAATGTAAACGGAAATGTAATTCCCGAAAATTTCGAATAATTTTCCTTAAAGTAACTGAATATTTTTGTGTGTTCCTGTGAATCTCAATACTAATAATACTATATTCTATATAAATCATTTGTTTGTGCATATGACTAATTTATTTCAATTTCATTAAGATTTGTGCAAATTAAAGTTGTTAAAATTTCGTTTATAGAAGTACATTTCATAGAACGCAGTACTTTTAAATACTTTCGTGTGTTCCTGTACACAAACCAGTAGTCAATGTTTTATAGAATACATCAGATAGTGAACTGGAATAACATATTCCAATTTCATTAATATTTGTGTAAAGTAAAAGTATGAAAATATGGTTTATAGAAATACCTCTCATTGAACGCAGTGCTTTGGAAAAGTTTTGTGTGTCCCTATACACAAACCATTAGAGATATTTACTCCATTTTCAATAGGAAATATCTAATAGTGAACTTAGATAACAAATATATGTTTCGAGAAATTCCATGAAAATTTATGAGAGTTAGGAGATGAGGAAATTTATGAGCGCGGACAGACAGATGACAAACCTAAGTCATTAACACTTTTCAACCTTTTTGGAAAGTGTTAAAAAGAATTCTTTCTATATAATACAGTATGATTAGCATTAAATATAGAGAATCACACAAAAATATTATTATGTTTTATTACGGGTTACTTTTGTAAATTTTCTGAAGGATCATTTTCGTTTATATTAACCCGAGAGTAGTCGCGTCATTTTTTATAACGGTAGTAGTCGCGTGTCGGTCATTTTGCCGCCGCTGTTTAGTGTTGGGGGAAAGCCGAAAGAAAGCCAGTAGAGAAAGATGAAGTGTCTTTAATTCAAGCGAAATTTTTCCCGGAAAACTCTAACCTGCCTGAAAAACCAGAAATGGGGAGAAAAATGAATCAACGTTAGTGGTCGCGTCGCGGTCAAATAGACCGATTTGAGAAGTAAAATGTTTTAAACTGCTCAAAAAATAGCAGGAATGACTTGAAAACATAATGTGTTAGAGGAAATCCACCCAAAGGTCAGGTACACAGAGTTTCCCCACTTTATTTTTAAGAGGTGATCTGCAGGAGGAATTTATAAGCGATGGTAGGCAAAAAAGACCGATATGCGACTACTAGCGGAATACGCGTTTTTAACTATTTCTAACAATTTTTTATTTATAATATGATTTGACATTGTGTATATGACTGTCCGATTGTCCGTCTGTCTGTCTGTCCCGTCTCCAGCGTCCGTAAATATTTTCAGAAATTCTTAAAAATACAACTTGTTTAAATGGGTACTGTACAACTGGTTTGTGTGCAGGAATACCCAAAAATGCCAATACATTGTGTTTTAGGAGAGACATCTTTGTAAATCACACACACACACACACACACACACACACACACACATATATATATATATATATAACATTCTGCTGAAAAAAAAATCATTGAGAAATTGACATTTATTGTCAATATCCAAAAACAATATTTTTATAGAATATGATATGCATAACGTTCAGATTTAAATGATTACACTAAAATATTCAAACACATTAAGGGTTCCGGCTGGGATTGAAGGACTGCATTTTCGTTTGGGTTAAGCATTATTTCTTCTATCTTAAACTATTTATCGCGAATAAAATAATAAAAAGAGGAACTGAAATGCAAGAAAATGAAAAAACAATGGCTTAAATTTAATAAAATAAATATAAAAGATCATTAAAATAAATACAATAAATTTCTCATATTACAAATTTTATTTTATTATTTTATATGATACCAGTAATGTGATATGAAAAATAAAACCTTTTTTTCATTTTAGATAACAGAAAGTAGTTATCAGTGTTAATTATTTACAGTTTCGTTGGGAATAAATCAGAACACTGAATAATACTGCTTTGGGAGTATTATCTTTTAGTAAATATGCTCCAGTTTAATGTTTATTCCTATAAAGCAGTTTAAAAACAGTATCGGTAAATGATAAGCCAATATACATTATTTTTAATCATATTTCAGTGATTTACTTTACTTCTTTTAAATAATTGTCATTTATTATCTTTCTGTTATTATACAATACAGAAAAAAGTTGCTATATTAACCATTAGAAAATAAATATTTATTATTTAGAGAAAATATTTAAACCATTGTAAGCCAACTGAACATAAATGTAAGACAAAAATATACTTGATACATTTCTGTAATGTATCATACATTTCTGTAAATATACATGATACATTTCTGAAATTAATAATTGATACTATAAATACTTAACTTAAAAAATATACATGGATTTAATGTAAGACATGGCCATAAATCATATTTTTAAGATTATTTAAAGCATGGGATTTTTTCCTAAAAATGAAAACTTTTATTTACTTATTAATAATTCATGCCAAATATCATTTTTAAAAAGTGTATGAAATCCGGTGGACGTATATAAATGTATATATATATATATATATATATATATATAGCTACGAACATAAACCTTTAATTTAGCGAAGAAAAAAAGAATTTATTTTTACTGCAGTGAACATTTTCGCTTTTTTTAATATTTCACGATTTTTTTACTAGATGTGTCCTAATGTTATAAATTGCTTCTGTCTTATTGTATATAATGTACCAGTAAATTCTATCGTTTGGAATTAATAAACTGACACCGGAACTTTATATAAATTTTAAGAAGCTGCTTAGTAAAAAAATATAAGTATTTTTAAACAAAAATTCCCGATGGATTTTTAACAATTTCTAACAAGGTTTAAAAGTGTTATTCACTTCGGTTTTGCAATCTGCCTCTCCGTCTGTCTGTTCGCGCTCTGATTTCCGTAAATATTCATGGAATTTCTTGAAGCATATATAGGTTATTCAATTTTACTATCGGATTTTCCCTTTTGAAAATGGAGTGAACACCTTTACTGGTTAGTGTAAAGGGGCATCCGAAATTATTTCGAAGCATTGTGTTCTATGATAGGTATTTTTATGAACTATATTTTAATTCCTTTATTTTACACAAATTTTAATGAAATTGAAATATGTTATTAAGGTTCACTATCGGATGGTTGCTATAGAAAATGTAGTAAATACCACCATTGGTTTCTGTACAGGGACACTCGAAAGTATTCCAAAGCATTCTTTCTATGAGCAGAATTTCTACAAACCAAATTTTAATAATTTTACTTTGAACAAATCTTAATAAAATTGAAATATGTTATTCATACGCACAAAAAAATCTTTCTACAGAATGTTAAATGATTAGCATTAGATTTACTGAGAAGTGGGAAAATATTATTTCAATTTGTGCATCTATCTCTCCGACTATCCAACTGTCCGTCTGCCCGTACCCAGCGTCCGTAAATATCTTCAAAATTAATACGTATATATATATATAGAGAGAGAGATAGATAGATAGATAGATAGATATAGATAGATAGATAGATAGATATAGATAGATAGATAGATATGTGTGTTATTCAAATTAACTATGGAATATTCCCTATTTTCAATGACATCAAGGGACATCAATGATTTCAAGGACACACAAAAAAATGCCAGTGCATTTAAGGAGAAACATTTTTATAAATTACATTTAAAGAACTTTCTATTGTAAAGATCATAAAGAATTTGACATTTGCTGTTAATATTTTAAAATAATATTTTGCAAAGAATATGATTTTTTTATCCTTCCGATTTACAGTGCTACACTAAAATATTCAGTTATATTAAGAACTGTAATTATTATATAATGGCTACGTTTCCTTTTGTGTTAAGCATTTTTACCATTTTCTATCAATGTTTAAGAATGATCAGGGATTCAATTAGTCTATCTGTATGTGTGCCTTTAAGAACTACTGTCTGTTCGAACTTTTTTTTTTTTATTCTTATTAATTTCTTTATTTTAATTCACGCTAAACATCGTTTTTTGTTGTTATATTCGCGTGAATATTATTACTGAGAATTGCTTTCAAATTAAAAAATTGTTGATGAAAGTGATTTTATATCCGATGCTTTATTTTTTATTTTTTTATTAGTATAGTTCCATTTAGAAAGTGTATATATGGAACAATACTTATTTGCAAATTTCCTCTTATTACACTGTAAAAATGTATCTGAAAAACATAAACAATGCTGTTTTTCAGGCATATCAAGTAGTACGTCAAGAAGTGCAATGTCTTGTGAAACTATCAAATTTGAAATTTATTTAACCTGGCATTACACGCGCGAGAAAAACGAACGGGTTTACACGCGCTGGGTATGTCATACCCATGATAGTTTCTTCCTATTTTCTACACAAAACATAAAGCAGAAAAAAGAATAAACACCAATACAGATTTTAAACATATATTAAAAATATTACTTACAATTATTCTGTACATTTCTTGCAAATACATGCCATATGCTCCATACATACATGTTTTTCACGTTTCTCACAAATGAATTTAGTTTTTCTGTCCTTTTTAGACCCACATTCAGCACATCTTTTATATATTACTTTTCCTTTCTTAGCAGATGGTTGAGAGTCCTCGTCGGTTCTCAGTTTTACTTTTAAGTTTTGCGGGAGCATTGATTGCTGGCTTCTGATGTTTTTGTATTGTTCGATCAGATCAAATCCCAAACTCTTCAAAAACAAGCGTCGGGTTCGATTATGAGTCGGTGGTTCCTTAGTCGATAACAAAATAACGCGGGCATTTACGGCAGCAACATTTAACATAGCATAAAATATCGCCATAGGCCAACGGTTTGATTTTTTAGCTGTTGAGTACGTAGCAGCCATTTCGTCGACGACATCAACAGCTCCTTTCGTTATATTGTAGAAAGTTATTATTTCTGGTTTTTTTTATTCTCCAGTACTGAGATCTATTGCGTTATCGTTATGCATGGTTGACAGCAGAAGTACATTTCTGTTCTTCTTCGGCATATATGAAACAATAGTTGCTTCTTTCTGGAATCCAAACAATGAATAGTGAACGTCCGTTTTACTTGTGTTCAAAAAAATTGGAGGAATTTCTCTCTTATTTTTTCTCAATGTACCCACTATTGTTATTTTCTTTTCCAATAGTTCTTGTGAAAGTGGATAGGAAGTATACCAATTATCCACTGTGAGATTTCTTCCTGAGTTATACAGAGGTTCCATTAATCTTTTTACGACACTATTGGGAGAATTGTCTACTTGGAAAGGAGCTTTAGGCTGTTTGCCTGCATATATCTCCATTTTCCAAGTATAGAAAACTCTCGAATCAACGAGCGCAAAAATTTTTATTCCATACTTCGAAGGCTTTTTTGGCATGTACTGTCGAAATGGACATCGCCCTCTGAAAGATTCCAGTTTCTCGTCTATTGTTACGTACTCTCCACCGTTGTATGATTTTTGACAGTTTTCGACAAACTTTTCAAAGAATTCGCGTATCGGAGCCAATTTGTCAAATTCTTTTCTGCTCTGGCGAGTTTGCATGTCATCAAATCGGAGGCATCTCAATAAAAAATAAAAACGTGTTGATGGCATGGTTGTAAAGAATATTTCTATTCCAGTGCCGTTTGTTGCCCAAAGATCACGAATATATAAATGTGATGATTTATGCAAACCAATGAGATAAAGCAATCCAATAAATGTTTTAATTTCAGCCTCATTAGTTTCTTTTGCGTCTCTTTCCCGAAAAAAACGCTCTCGAATTGATTCAATAAAAATATTAGTCCAATCTACTGACTTCTTTATCATATCAGAAGACATAATGAGATGCCAAGCATCCACAGGAGAAGTTACATTTTTTGAAATGGGTGTATTTCCTGGGAGTTTCGATATTTTATTTTTCGCAGAAACTCGAACATTAGCTCGAAACTCTCTTTATTCCACTTCGTTATGTTATCTCTTCCGATAAAACAATCATCTTCACTTGAATCAGAAACTTCATTTTCTGAATCGGGTTCAATTTCTGTTGAAGAATCATGATCACTATACAATTCTTCATCATCTGGCTCTTCTTCATTATCCGGAAAATCATTATCTTCCTCTATATTTTCTTCATCCGAAGAAACAGTAAGCAATAAATTTCTCAAATGTTGCATTTCTCCGTCATAACTGTGGTAACGGGCCATAACGAAAGAGCGATTTAGATGCGTCTGCCTGTACTGAGAACAGTTACAAAAATGCTCGCTCTGGGTGTGAGAAACCCAAGCCCAACGTTTTCAACAGATCTATTTTTAGAATTCTTTCGCCGATTCTCCCCTTCCAAGGTTATGCCTTTGAGGCAGCTACACAAAGACTCGTCTATTTTGGAAAAAAGGGTGGGGAGAAAGAAGTGCGAAAAGGAGCTACTGGGTGTGACATACCCAGTGCGATCAAACCCGGGTTAATGAATGTATTAGTTTTTTTTTTTTTTTTCAATTAATATATACTTTCCGAACATACATATGTAATGAAAGTATTGTAATCATAAAAATTATCTGGTGTGTCACTCACACGACTTTGTCTTACCCTGAAATTCAATACTATAAATACAGGTTGCAGATTAAAAGGTAAGATAACGAGTACTGTTCTGTTATGTAAACCTATGTTAAACAATTCAAATTATGCTTAGGTAGAGTTTTATATGATAATTATTTGTGTGCGAGGTGGTTTCTGTTTTTCCGTTGTGTAATAACGTAGAGAAAAGTCATTGAAAGTTAAACGATGGAATTTTTAACAGTTGGAATATGTTAATAATCAATATAAATCGCATGACTTTCCGTTGGTGCTTGTTATTCTTATTATTTAAAAGTACTGTATGGTTATATTAAAATTACAATGTATTAGGAGAAAAAAGTCTTAACAATGTAATCGTTCGGTATACTAACCGGTGTGAAACTTTATTATACTTTTTTTTTTCTTTATTCTACTACACAGGTAAAAAATGCAACCATTGGTTATTTCATAATCAAAATTTATATTTAATTTTGTTTAAAATACCATAGCAGTTTTTTACGATTGGATTTTTTGATGCATGCAAAACCATAGATTACATTTTTATTTTTTAAATATGTCACCATGTATTTTGAAAAACTGCATTACAATTTCAACAAAGAAAATATTAAAAAGTTTAATTTTATTGATCTAATTTATACCATTAAGTTTAACTGAAAAATTGATACTGTTTTTTTTTCTTCTTTTTTTTTATTAAAGCAATAGTATTTAGTATCACCAATTCACTAATATATGCCAATAAAATACAACCAAAGAATAAAAAAACAAGGTATGGCATTTAGAAAGTTTGTAGTAAAACAAAAAACAATTCTAAAAATTACTATGTCTGTGGTCTATTCGTGTTCATCTAATGTCTGGCTTCCCAGTACTTTAAATAAATACATTTATTAGATAGTACGGTGCATAATTAATATATATAATGACCCTCATCCTCATCTGTCATTCACGATTCCGGTTTGCACCGCTTCAAAACAGAGACTTTTGGCAGCCATTTTTTTTTTTTTTTTCCCATTTGTTCAATTCAACTTACGAAAACTTACATATCATTTTCATACGTGTTTTGTATCGCACATATTGTTATTTATTCCGTCTAAAACCTTGAAAAACTATTCAATTGTAATGTTTAAATGTTTAATTAAATATAACGGATCACTGGCTATTATAAACATGAACCTATAAATAGAATAATGTAACTTCATGATTATAAACAACGCAATGCCAAATAAAAACAAACATAATTTGTTGCCATTCAGAAAATACAAATTCAATGGACAACTCTTTAATTGCAAATGAACGACTCTTTGACTGTTTCATTAAAAAAAAAAAAACGCTTAAAATATTTCTAAAACATATTAAAGCCTTAAAAATCTTAAAATATATTTGTAAAAACATATTAAAGTCTTTAAACATTTTTATCAAGCTTCATTATTTGTTTACATTGTATGGTATAATTGGCGTCGAGTTCAGTACGTAAATGTCGCCAGTTGATTTTAGTTTTGAAATTAATGTAAAGTTATAGTTGGGATAGAATGTTTGGTTGGGCAAGTAAAGGTCACCAGTTGAAATGAGTATTGAAAGTAGGGTAGTCTAAGGTGATAATATCGAGTCAAGATAAAATGTTCGGTTGAGAATGAGAAAGTCCCTAGCTGGATCCTGGATATTTTGGCGATGTTGTGGGTGAGATAGCTGGTTGGGAGTATAGAGTAGAGGTGAATTTGGGTTAGCATGGAGTGTCTGTAATTATTAGATAGTTAGTTAGAAAATACGCAAGCAAAGTGATGACGTCACTGGGCGTCAGTGGATGCAAGAAAAAGATTTCCTATGTTAATCGCCCATTGGATTTTTTGTAAAAAATTATTAAAAATTGAGGAAAATTATTTCCCGATTTTAATTCCCATATTTCGGTATAGATATGTATTAGTTATCGTGTGCATGCGTTAGATTAAGTTGTTTTTGCTGTAAAATTGATAAAATTTAAATTTTAAATTTCAAAACTTTAGAAAAATAAAATAGCAAACTTCCATATTTTATTGAAAACATAAACATTTCATTTCAAAGGATGATATTTACACAATAAATATCCAACTAATATAATAATTAAAAGGAAAATGATAAATATTCTATCATAATTTGAAGTCAAATTTCTTTTCAAATGTTTAAATAAAGTGTCTGATATAAGATACTCATATGTTGCAGCGGAATAGATTTAATATATCTGTCATCCTTGGCGGAAAAAATATATCGCCAAATTATTTGGCTAACATATTTCATTCCTTTCAAAAATCATGGTTATTTTAACTGAATTATATGAAACAATATATCGTACAATATGTATTACGAAAATAAACATCTGGCATGTATATTTTCGTAGTATGTTTTTAATCGCCAAATACAAAAACGCCAAAGATGACACAGTTTTGAAATTTAAAATTTTGTCAATTTGACAGCAAAATAACTCAGTCTAACACATGGATACGATATCATACCTATACCCAAATACGGGTATTAAAATCGGAAAATAATTTTCTTCGATTTTTAATAATTTTTTACAAAATATACAATGGACGATTAAAATAGGGAATCATTTCTTGCATCCACGGACGGTCAGTGACGTCACATTTCGCTTACGTATTTGGAAACAGGATCTTCGATAGTCTTAAAAAAAGTATTTTGGTAAAATGAAGTGAATCGTTATTTACTTCCTCTTACCCATAGGGTCGAGAAAGTATTGTTTTAGGGTCAAATTTTCGAACGTGAGTTTTTGTTATACTTACATGTTCTGAGGTCCCCTGAATACGAAAATCACGTTTTTAGCGAATGGTCTCTGTGTCTATCTGTGTGTCTGTGTGTCTGTTATCAGCAAATCTCAAGAACAAATAGTAGCAGAAATTCCAAACTCAGTATTCTAAATGTGTATCATATAGGGATGCTACAGTAAACTTTTCGTTAAGATGAAGCAAATGGTTCGTGTACAGGGACATTCAAAAGTATTCAAATACATTACGGCGGTCTATGGGGGAAATTGCAGGTAAGTAGAATTTAACATCTATAGACTGCACTAAACCAAATGAAACGAATACATATTTTTTGTAATAGAGATAGTCAACTGGGAAATTTTTTTTTGTGTATGTAGGAGCCTCACCCCCCCCCCCCCTGGAGTAGATGTCCTCCCTCGAGTGGAGTAAATTTTCATGATGGGTATCTTTTAAAAGATCTCGCCAATACTTTTAAAACGAATGGTTGAACCATCGATCAACGATAATTTAAAATAAAGTTATTGATTTCTTTCATTTTTAACATTTTTTTTTTTTTTTACTTTAATATTGAGAATAAATTCAACTTTTTTTTAGATATTTAGTGTTATACTATTTCTCTAATATGGAAATCGTATGTATTATCATACAAAATAACTTTTTAAAATAATAATTTTAACAAATTATTTTTTTTAAACTGAATTATTTTTTAATAACCGAATTAAGTTCTATATAAATGTAGGTGCATTAATGAAACGGAGGGATGAGGGGGCCAGAACTAATTATCATATAAAACTCTTCCGAACCCTAATTTGAATTGTTTAACATAGGTTTACATAACAGTACACGTTATCTTACCTCTTAATCTCCAACCTGTACATATAGCATTAAATTTCAGGGTAAGAGAAAGTCGTGTGAGTGACATACTAGATTATTCTTATTATGAGGACTTTAAATAGAGCACTTAACGGAACACTGGGATGTGTTATTGCTGTTGTGTTTTCGGGCCTATATTTTTTGTCAACCAGCAGTTTTTTTATTGTCATTCATATTTATTGATCGGGTAGAATTTTTTTTAATTTCAGAACGAAAATTAGAAAATATCGAAACACATTTGATTTATAAACAAAATCTGAAAATACATTTGAATGAGCACGTGGTAATCTTCATGTTCTAAACATTGTTTTCAAGATTTATCGTTCACATTCCGTCATTTTTGACGGGGCTATATACTAGTAGTAAATGTTGAGCATCCAAAATTATTTCCTGTCTACAAATAGTGCAGTTTGGGCATTTAAATATACCAAACCTGTAAAAATGTTTGGGCAAACAGTCGTGTCCCATGGCAAATCCGAAAAAGCAACACATTTTCGGCTTGATTCTTGAGGTATACGTAATAGATTTTTTCAAATTTTCATTTCGAATCTCACTTGGGTTTCTCCTTTCATATTGAGAATTCATTTTCCTCTTTATAATTCCTAAAACGGAAATGATGGGAATTTTGTTATTCAAAGTTGCTATTATCTGAGTTCCGTTTTTTGTTAGTTATGGTCAACCATTTTATTCCCGTAAATTCCACATTGGACAAAGATCTATTGCAGTTCTCTTTGCCAAGGTACGTTAATACAACGTTATGCGCTACCGGGGTGTAAACCCATCTATTTCAGATGTTTAAATATTTTCTACAGCCTTCAATATAATCGGTACTGTTATCATGCGTAAATGAACAACTATATAGAATATATATTAATATATTTTTTCACCCATTAAAGTAAAAATAATAATCGCTGTCGGCTATACATAACATATATTCTTAAAATATTTTCTAGAGTATTTTATTTTATTATGTGTTTGAATAAAAAACCTTATTTAAGAGTTTCAATCTACGAAATAAAATGTTTTTACATTTTTTTTTTTTTCTGTAAACAATTTCTAATTGTAACATCCATTTATGTTAGACAAATATTCTTCAACTACATTTCGTGTTACCATGGAAGCCTCTGCGCAATGGCTGACTCTACAAGTCCAGGGTTAAAATAGGGCTCATATATAGAAAATAAGCGATAAGCGAGCCCGAATGACTGGATGATTTATCAATTCCCAACCATCCGTTCAATTCGGCACCCCTCCAAGAATTAGGACTGACCCTCACTGCTAGTTTAAGGAAAAGCTGTTTCACTATACAGCTTCATCAAGCAGATAAACAAAGAAACAAATATTTATAAGATATATTATACATTTGCTTATTTGTTAGAAAGTATTAAGTGTGTTTTTTAAAATTTTACAATTATAGAAAAAAAAAAAAATGTGTTCTTTGTTTATTCGAAATACAATATATTCTTAAATTAATTTTAATAAAAAAAGTAATTATATTATAAACGAGTTATTCATTACATTATGTGGTATAAGTATTTAATTTTCTAAATATTTCTAGTAAAAATATTACGCTACACATACTCATTATCACGCAAGATTTTTTTTTTGTATATATAGCTTACAAAATAATTATATGTAATCTCTAATAACGTCTCTTAGTATAAGTTTTATCATGCAGTCTCCAACTTTTAATAGACATTAATGACTCTTATCAACATACAATAATGAACAATGTCTCTTTTAAGGAATCTCCAACGACCTGATCTCCATCGAAAAGTCGTATCTAGTTTAATCAACCATTTAATTAGTACGCCGCTCACATAAAATCTAAGCTCTTTAGCTTTATAGATCGGTGTAATGAAGTACTTTGTCAGTTCATAGAACTCTATGGTTTTACTGATTACAAAGAAAGTAGAATATCGCGATAAAATTTTACGTTTGCATTCAACAAATATTATATGAAATTTTTAGTGATATAATTTTTCGAATTTATGTTATTTTTTATTAATAAAACTAAATATTATGTATGCATACAATATATATGCAGTCGGCAACAAAAATATCCGAACACTAGCAATAATTCTTACGTAAAAAAAAAGTAGAGTTAATACTGTTTTGTTAAATAAATCCTTGTCGAATGATGTTCTTAGTCAGTGTAAGAACATGATTCGAGAAGTATTTATTTAACAAAATAGTATTAACTCTACTTTTTTATACAGGAATTTTTGCCAGTGTTCGTATACTTTTGTCACCGACTATATATATATACAAAGTTGCAAACTTTGATAATTTATTCTGGAGCACTTTCAGCCCATTACACCACTTTTTTTTTTTTTTTTTTTTTTTTTTTTTTTGTAGACAATTTTCCGCGATATACAACTATGAGAAAATAAGGAAAAATTATATTTCAAAAGAAATTGGTATAAAAAAATGGAAGGACAAAAATAATGCTCCTGAATAAATTATAAAAATTGGTAATTCTATATAGATATAGATATACATATATTTTGATAGTAAGTAAATAACTAAAAGAAATTAATAAATTGCAATGAATTAGTACATCTACATCACCACTTAAATTAATTTATATTTAATAAGACTTTTTTTTTTTTTTTTTTTTTTTTTTTTTAATTCTTGAAAGAAACCAGATAATGGGAAAATAATTATTAGAATTATTAACAAATAATGTATAAATAGTTTCTATTCGTAAAATATTAAATAATAAAATGCCTCTAAAATAAATTAAAAACGAAAGATTAAGACTAATTTCCCACTATTAATTCTCATACTGTAAACTAGTGTATAAATATTTTATTTTTATTGTATAACTATAGTATAAATACACTCTATAACAAAAAAATAAATAAACAAATAAATAAATAAAAAGACGCACCAAAAAAGAGTTATCCGAATGGGACAAACATCGATAGATATGATGTACATGAGGAGAAAAACAATTGATTACAGTTTCAGAAAATTTAAATGATTTATTCAAGAGAAAGGGCCTCATAAACTAAACAAGCCAATAACGCCTTGGTACTCTTCTTGCCCTTATGTACGCCGTTATTCACTTTGGTATTAATTGATAGAGTTTGCAGATGTGCTCATGTGTAGTATCGTGCCAAATTCTGTCCAATTGGTGCGTTAGATTAGAAAAATCTCGAGCTGGTTGTAGGACACTTTTTATGATGCCCCAAACGTCCTCAGTGGAAGAGAGATCCTGGGACTGAGCTCAATCCCATTTCACTGAGCAGCCTATTAAGAGTCTTTAAAGTCACTGAAGTACCAGTTGCATGTAGGATAGACGATAATGGTGAATTGGAGCTTTGAGTACTACTTTGCGATTGAATAGCTCTCACTTCCTGTCTTCTTTTTAGGCCGACTGCTTCCTTCCTGACGATGTGTTTGGCCATGGTTCACCCATTCCTGTCAATATTATCTAATAGCGGTATCGGCCTTATCCAATTGCAAAAAAATTCGCAAATTAGACCAACCGGCTTCTTTGAGCCGAACTGCACACCACACTCAAATACTTGCATCTGCTCATGTTGTTTGTGCCCCTGTATGCGAGGCATAGTTGCTGTCTTTCTGAGTAGACGGAATAAAATTCTCGAAGAATTTATGACCTGGAATCAAAATTTCTGCCAATTGCGCACTTATAAGATGCGCTGCAGCGTCGCATGCTCGTTCGATGGCAGCCAAACTTTAAAATTTTGCATTTTCCTTCGAAATCTGTATGTATGTCAATTTGTGTCCAGTTTGCATTACTCCTTCATGGTGCGATTTTTTTTTTTTTTTTTTTTTTTTTTTTCTTATAGAGTATAAATCCATTTCTGTATTTCATATTCAATAAACAATAATAAACATATTTTAAATTAGAAAAACAAAAATATATTTAAATCGCCATTCTTAAAAGAAATGTTTAATTTTCGTTTAAGAAAATTTACAAAAATTGAAAATTTATTAGCCTAAAAATAATTTCCTTTTAATCAAAAAGCTTCTTATTCCCTTAAGTGTGTTCTTAAACTTCCATAAACAGAAATAAATAACTTCTAAATATTTAATAACATATTCAGATAAAATATGTCATCATAAAATATTAATAATTTATTATATTTTCAGAATTAATAATTTATTTACTTCAGAAACTTTCCAAGATGCATAAGTTAAAACCTTTATAAAACTCATTTCCTGGAACTTAATAAACTTACAAAAGTACGTATATATAAATAGAATGTTATCAATAGATATAAAACTTGATATAGATAAAAACTATAATGCAAAAAAAAAAAAAAAATGTATTTACAGTCTGTAACAAAAGTCTCCGAACATTAGTAAAAATTCCTATGTAAAAAAAGTACACTTAATACAGCTTTGTTAAATAAACCCTTGTCGAATCCTGTTTTTAGACTGACTAAGAACATGATTCGACAAGGATATATTTAATAAAACTGTATTAAGTGTACTTTTTTTACATAGGAATTTTTGCTAGTGGTCGGAGACTTGTGTTACCGACTGTATGTTTAAGAAAACTTTTAGAACGTTATATAAGCTGTATTCCAATTTTTGCAGCAATTATTTATATATATATATATATATATATATATATATATATATATAAACATATAATTGTATATATATATATAATATAAAGCAATTATATGTATATATATATACATATATATACATATATATATAATCCAATTATATATACACTCTGTCACAAAAAAATATATGCAACCAGAAGAAATCGAACCACAATTACGAAACTTGGTACAAATGTAGACTGGTAAGAGTTATGCAAATGATTAAAATTTCAACGCCAATAAGACAAGGCTAAGCACGTTATGCGCATTTGAACTGCGCAGCTGGGCGAGTTTAAAAGCAGGATTTCTCGCACCGTAGAGCTATTCAAACGAATCTGTCGACTTTAATGGAAGGTATTGTGACTTGAGAATCTTTTGAGACGTAACCGGTAGCAGTAGAGACAATTGTCGGATAGTGAGAGGCGCCGTAGAGAAGGCCTCAGAGAAGCAGTTTGGTCGTTCAGACATATCAGCCGCCACCTCGTTCGGAGCGATATGGTAGTTGCTCGGGATTGATAACAGTGGGTCACGGAAGGGAGAATAAACCATCGAGGAGGGTCAAGACGTCCCAGTAGCGCAAATGAACACGAGGATCGCGCAATCATAAGAGCGACCACGTCCGCACCAACAGCGTCATTAGCCTCGATTCAATGCCATTTACCACATTCTAGGCATCCAGTAGTATCAAGGGAAACCATTCTGAGACGACTGGCCGACGCTGGTATGAACAGCCGACGTCTATTAAGTCACCTACCCCTCACCACACATCATAAGCAGTGTCGACTGGATTTTTCTCGACCCAAAGCAAGCTGGAGTGTGACCGACCTAACGTGTGATCGTCCGTGGTGAATTACGATTCAGTCTCAGTGCTGATGACCATCGCACACGCGTGTGGAGGCAGCCAGGCCAGCAGTCTGATCCGGCATTTGTTGTCGAGCGGCATACAGCCATTACACAAGGTGTGACAGTATGGGGAGCGATTTGTTGGGACACACGATCCCCTCTAGTCATCCTTCAAGGCACTATGACGGCTCGCAGTTACGTGGACAGCATTTTAACGCCAGTTGTGCTGCCTATGCTATCAAGCCGCGCAGGTGCCGTTTATCAGTAAGATAACGCTCGTCCACATACTTCTCGACTCCCCCAACAATGTCTTCAAGGATATGACGTACTCCCATGGCCTGCCAGGTCACCAGACCTCTCTACAATAGAGCACGTCTGGGACGTGCTAGAAAGGCAACTGCAGCCGTGGCAGAATACTGATGTATTAACTGCCCAGTTGCAAAGATTATGACATGATATTCCGCAGGGGGACACAGGTGGCCTAATTGATTCGATGCCACGCCGTGTTTCGGCTTGTATAGCTGCTAGAGGTGGCTTTACTACTTACTGATTTGTAACCTTTTTCATGCCCTAACTTCTTAATAAAACGATCTTTTGTTCTGAATTTTTAATCATTTGCTTATCTCTTCATACACTACACACACGTTAAGTTTCGTGATTGTAGCTCATTTCCTTCTGGGTGCATACATTTTTTTTGTGACAGAGTGTATATATATATATATATATATATATATACAATTACTACAATATGCACTGGAAAATCTTAACATAATAGTAGGCCTGTAAACGAATTGAATGGTGAAGTGTTTTTGTACTGTAACTCCTTGTAGATGTTAAACTTTACCTACAAAAATTTTGCTGGTACAGTCAGTAACAAAAGTATTCGAACACTAGAAAAAATTCCTATATGAAAAAAGTTGAGTTAATACTGTTTTGTTAAATAAATCCTTGTCGAATCGTGTTCTTAGACTGACTAAGAACATGATTCGATAAGGATTTATTTAACAAAACAATATTAACTCTACTTTTTACATAGGAATTTTTGCTAGTGTTCGGATACTTTTGTTACCGACTGTAGACAAGTATATGAATACTCTTGGATATCCTATACATGAACCATTTGCCTGATATCAATAAAAAGTTTAATATAGCATTCTTATATAATACAGATTTAGAACACCAAGTTTAGCCTTTCTGATATTTTTTCTTGAGATATGCTGATAAAAGTCACACACACAGATATAAATCGCTAGAAACCTGATTTTCTGAATCAGGGACCTCAAAACGTGTAAATATTACAAAAACTCAATTTCGAAAATTTTACCCCAAAACAATACTTACTGAGAATGTAAAAATAAAATAATATAGTATAGCTTGAATCATTTTTCTCAGCGTACGTAACCTGGAATATATGTAAACATGATTATTGTACAACCAATAGATTAAAATATATATATATATATATATATATATATGATATAGAATGTATGTGATGTTGAGCAAAGATGAGCAAAAAGAAGACGTTTACAAATTTTTACCCCAAAATAATACTTACTGAAAATGAAAAAATAAAGTAGTATATAACTTGAATCCTTTTTCTCAGCGTGCGTAATCTGGAATATATATATAAATGATTATTGAACACTCTAGATTAAAAAAAAAAAAAAAAAAAAAAAAAAAGAACATTATATAGAACGTATGTGATAATAAGCGAAAAGAAGAAGTTCACTTTTTTTTTTTTTTTTTTTTTTTTTGTAATTTATCTGCAATAATGTTTTCTAAATTTACATTAAATACTCATTATGTTACTTGATCGACTAATTACTCCCAGAATAAAATCAAGATTTGTTTAAATATTACCTTTAAATAACACAAACTTTATGCATATCATTAATATAATTAAGTAGGTATTTCCTTTTGCGGTAAAGATTCTTAGAACATTTTAAAAAGAACGTTTAAATAAATGAAATATATGTGCGTTTTAATAACATTTGTACAGAATTATCCTCTATCAAACACTAGTAAAATTGTTGTGTGGAATGAAATAAAACCTTATCTAATTACCTTTATATTCGTCTAATTTTAGAGTGAATTTTAATTATAAATTCTTTAAAATTTATTAATTATTTTTCTTTAAAAACTTTAATTTGATATTTGATATGATTTTGTATGCATTGTTGTTAATGAAGTATATAAGTTGCATATAATTTTCGTATTTATATAATTTTAAATAAATGCCATACATATGAAATTAAACTCTTAGAAAATATTTTTTTTAACTTTCTCTCACCTATAAGGCAGAGAAAGTATTGTTTTAGAGTCATATTTTCGAACATGAGTTTTTGTTATATTTACACGTTGTGAGGTTCCCTGAATACGAGTATCATGTTTTTAGCGAATGGTCTGTGTGTGTCTGTCATCAGCATATATCAAGAACAAATACCAACAGAGATTCCAAACTTAGTATTCTAAATTTGTATCATATAGGTATCCTACACTAAGCTTTTCGTTGAGATGAAGCAAATGGTTCGTGTACAGGGAAACCCAAGGGAAATCAAACACATTATGGAGGAAATTGCAGCTAAGTCGAGTTTAACATCTATAGATTGCACTAAACCAAATGAAATGAATATATATTTTTTATATGCGTAAAATCATGTCTTATGTAGAATATGGAAGAGAAACGATTCACTGTTCGTTTACAGGGCTACACAAAAGAACTAGATAAAAGTGCGACAATAGTTGCAAATTGAAGGAAGCGTATTTCAGGCTGTGCCATGTATTATTACTACAGGATTGCATTTAGAGGCACCATGTGGTATGTATATAATCTTTGAAAGATATACAATGCTACAAATATTTAAGCGATAGCATCCTTCTTTGTTTTTAGTGGATGTGCTTTATAAATAATATTTTGCCATTTCCAGGAAAGCTGTTCAGGAATTGAAATGACTTCCTCATAGAGATATGGTAAATAATGTAAGTTTTAAAGATAAATATTTATCGTTTGTTTTTTGTATATTTACATGTTTTGAGACTTCCTGGTTACCGTAGTCAAGTTTTTTAACGTTTGATCTTTGTCTGTGTCTCTTAGAGTGACTTAAATGCGAATAATTTTAGGAGATCCAAATGTTGTATATACAAGTTTGTTGTTGGAAGAGTTTGATGAAGATTGATAAATTCCAAGTAATTTTGCGTGTCAAAGTTGTCTGAATAATTTTAAGTGAACTTTAATTTTAATAACAGACTTAAATTCTATATAAATATAGGTGCAGTAAGGAAACGGGGGTTTGAGAGGGGTGGCAACCTCCGTCACATAGAACTAATTACCATATAAAATTCTTCCGAAGCCTAATTTGAATTGTTATAACATAGGTTTACATAACAGAACTCGTTGTGTTACCTCTTAATCTCCAACATGTACATATTTGTAGTATTAAATTTCATGGTAAGAGAAAGTCGTGTGAGTGACACACCAGGTTTTTTTTTCTTAAGAGTTATAATTAAAAATAATTACAAAATTCCTAATTATTTAGAATTTACTAATAAACTGAAAAGGATGGAACACTGTTAAAAATGGTTTCTTAAAAATGAGCCAAATTGTCTCAAGATTGCTCCGAAACAAAATATACTTAAATTTCAAAACTCATGTATTCATTTTTGAGTATACTGACATGCTCAAAAATGGGGTTGACCAATAAGAATTCCAGTATCTCCATGTTTGACATTCAAATATACTCAAAAATGAGTACATGAGTTTTCAAATTTAAGAATATATTGTTTCGGAGCTATTTTGAGACAGTTTAGCTCATTTTTAAGAAACCGTTTTTAGCAGTGCACTGTTAAAAATTTCTGTAAATTTAATGTAAATATTTATCCAGAGTCTCTGTAAATTAACAGTAATTCTTAGTTAAAAGTGAATAATCGGGATTCTCAATCTTTATTCTGCATTTTTACGTAATTTTATATTTAATATTTTAATTAAAATTAAAAATGACTGTTTCTACTTTAGAAAAAGCATTCCAAGTCCGAAATATATTCTCAGCAATAATTAATTAAATTGATATTAGTTATTAAAATGAATGTACAAAATAAGTTTTTTAACATTTTCGTTTATTTTTCGCTGTAATTGTACGTAAGACTTAAGATAATTGATTGCACAGAGTTTCTGTTGAAATTTTTAACAGTGTGAATAGGAAATATATCATAGGATAGATGCTAGCTAACAGTTATTTATTTACATAAATATATATATATATAATTTAGCAAAATTTTAGAAATGAGGAAATACGGAATTTCAAGTACGGATATAGAGTCTAATTAATCATAAGTTGACTCTTTACCTGCCGATGAAAATTACATTAAATTACAAATTAATCGAATTAAAAGATTAAATTAAAATAGAATTAAAGATTAATAGAATTAAAAGATTAAATTACAAATTATTAATAATAATAATAATAATAATCTATTAGATATTTTTGTAATTGATATTTATTTTTATTCATATATAAATAAGACACTAGAAAGACATAAATCATTATAATAGAGTAAAAAATATCCAGATAAATTTTTGTTTCCGTGTGATCGGTAAAATCAACATTCTATTCTGTATTACATTAATAATTACCTGAATTTATTTAATTAGCTTCATTGAAATTGTGATTTTAATCAAATTATTATTAGTTTATTTATTTATTTATTTTAATTGTAGATTTAATTTGCATTGAATATTTTAACTTATAATATTTTTTATCATAATTATTATAAACAAAAATCAGAACAATTAATTTCATTTTTTTTTTCCTAAGTCGACAAAATTAAGAATCCTTATAATTAGTATGACTAATTTACGTTTTAAAATAATTCTTGTGTAAAATTTGAAATTAGTACATAGTGGGGAGTGCCCCATTCATCCCATTTAAACTGTCCCATTCATCTCAACCACCACATGATCATATAAAACAGGAAATTGGCTTAATAACAATTGTCAATATTTTTGTTGAATATCATGAACACAATAAAAGATTATGCCTTTTCACCATATAAGAGTTATATTAACTTAAGCAAATAGTTAATTTCTTAACTGCTTCTTAACTGAAACGGTAAAAACTTACATTGTCAGCTGAAAAAGATACTTTAATGTTTTTCTGCCCTTCTATAAATATCACATTTCTGAAACTACACTTCATTATTGACCTCAGTGCTGCCATATGTCAGAAAAATTGCCAAGTTTCCGGTGAATTCTCCCATTCATCTTGCGTCCCATTCAACCCCACTCTCCCCTACCATTAAAATATCTCACTGAATATTTTAATATCTCTATAACTTCATTTTAAAAATATTCGTTTATAATACTAAATATTAGTCAGATATTTACTTATGTACAATAAATATTCTTAAAAATAAATTCTGTAAATCGCTGATGAAAAATAGTATATTTGAATATATTGTCATCATATGCGATGAAATTGTTTTAAAACAAAGACTATTATAAAGCTGCTGAAAATCTCAATTTTAACTTTTCTAATAGCAGTACGCACATGTACTATGCTAGTATTTATACACATTCTGTATGTGAATATCATAGACGATTATAATTATTCTAATGATAAATACGTTCAAATGGGTAACTAATTAATTTTCGTTTATACAGGTTCATATCGAAAAATCCTAACTAAACATGCCTAATTAAGATTAGAAATTACATTAAATGAAATAAATGAAATTCATTTACATTAAATATGTTAAATTTTGAATCGCACTTTTTTCATTATTATTATTGTTATTATTATTATTTATACAATAGCATTAATTTGAACATCTAAATTTAACTCATTTAGAAAAATAAACCATATTAATTTTAATGTTTTTGAAACGCGGCATAATAATCCTCTTTTATTCAAACATCTTTTATTAATAATCTTTTATTCAAATTTTGTTCAAACAACATCTAAACTGAAATATTTATTTTGTCGATAAAATGAATATATGATAAATGTTATTAAAAATAATAATTACAAATATTTTTTTATTAAAATAAATGTGATTTATTCTTCATATTTACTAATCTAATGTATCTTTTATAACATTAAAACGTACAGAATATCATATTACTTGATTCTTATGGACAATAGTTTTATTTAAATCTGTCCTAAAGGCTTTAATTACTGGAAAAAACGTTACCTTGATATTATGTTAAATTAATTTATAGAAATATTTTTAATTTAATTTTATCTGAGTTTAATAAAAGCTTTACTGTAGTAACAATTGACTTTTTATCTTAGAGAATTACACTAATTATTTCTATTACCTTAAATCTAGAATTACTTAGATTGAAATGGAACTTTAAATTTATGTTTTTCTCGTGCTATTTCAGACAAAAAATTAAAATTTTCTTTAATAACTCAAAAAAAAAAAAAAAAAAAAAAAAAAAAAAATCAATAATTAAATGTATATATATATATATATATATATATACACATATACATATATATATATAATTAGTTTTATCTTTGCGAACTTGATAATATATTGATAACATATATAACTTGATAACATATTATATTTTAACGATATTAAAAATAATGCTTTATTATCTGAGAGATAATATCATTTTAAATGTTACGAAGATAAGCGATGTTGATATTAATTATTTTTGTTTTATATTCTATCGCTTCTTAAATTATGTAATGTCATGAAATCTATCATTTCTTACCCACAGATCAAATTAAAAAAAAAAAATAATAATATCATTTTGAATGTTAAGGAGGTAAGCAAAGTTGAAATTATTTATGTTTTACATTCTATCACTTCTTAATTATGTAATGTCAGGAAATCTATCATTTATTACCCATAGATTAAATTTTAAGGAAATAATACCATTTTAAATGTTAAGGAGATAAGCGATAGTGAAATTAATTATTTTTGTTTTGCATTCTATCGCTACTAAAATTATGTAATGTCAGGAAATCTATCATTTCTTACCATAGTTCAAATTTTAAAGAGGTAATATCATTTTAAAAGTTAAGGAGATAAGCGATGTTGAAATTAATTATGCTTTACATTTTTTCGCTTCTTAAATTATGTAATGTCGTGAAAGCTATCATTTCTTACCCATAGATCAAATTAAAAAAATATAATATCATTTTGAATGTTAAGGAGATAAGCGATGTTGAAATTATTTATATTTTACATTCTATCATTTCTTGAATTATGTAATGTCAGGAAATCTATCATTTTTTACCCATAGATTAAATTTTAAAGAAATAATACCATTTTAAATGTTAAGGAGATAAGCTATATTGAAATTAATTATTTTTGTTTTACATTCTATCGTTTCTAAAATTATGTAATGTCAGGAAATCTATCATTTCTTATCCATAGTTCAAATTTTAAAGAGGTAATATCATTTTAAATGTTAAGGAGATAGACGATGTTGAAATTAATTACTTTTGTTTTACATTCTATCGCTTCTTAAATTATGTATTGTCAGGAAATCTATCATTTCTTACCCATAGGTCAAATTTTAAAGATAAAAAATAATTTTAGAGGTGGAATGGCTTCTTTTATGGGTAAAATAACACAAAAGAATACCGAATTTCAAAAGGCTCATAAAAATACTATAGCATTTTAAATATCCATTTTCTTTTAACTATGGATTTCCTGCATGTAACTGAACATATATTTGTATTTAATTCTTTATGCTCAGTTACACAATCAGTTACAAATATCAAAAATGTTAAATTTAAGTATTTTATTTTATTTTATTTTTTGACTGAAATTGAGTGTTTGCAATAAAGGTAATTGTTCTTAATTTCAAAATGAATGCCCAGTTTTGGGACAAAGACACTGGTTAACATTCATACAAATTTTAGAAAAGTTTGCATGAAAATAAGCTCCCGTAGAGTATTAGATAATTGGTTATTTTCGAAATTTGGAACAGAAGAAATGAAGCTTAAAATTCTGTAAAAGCATTTAAATAATATTTGAAGAACAGTAGAATGATATTATTTTTAAAATATTTTATAGCTTCAAAAATTTTATAATAAATATCTGGATATTTTTAAGTGCATACTTTTTTGACATTTTTTTATCATCCCTTGTACTCTTAATATTATACTATAGATATGAAATAAAATGGTCAGATAATTATGCTTTAATTAATAATTTAGTAGTAATTAATTGTAATTTGGAAATTGTTAAATAATTTAATTGAGGAATGGTAAAAATAATTAAATGATATATATATATATATATATATTAATTAAGAAAAATAATTTGTTAACTAGAAAAAAATTGCTTATATATATATAATTAGATTTGAAATAATTGAAAAATGATTCAATAAAAATTATGGAAATATATTTACGCATGAGCATTTTAAACAATGGATCATAAAATGTTCATTAAACTGTTAAATGTTTTTCAGATATCTACATTCAATAAAACAAAAACAATTAGAAAATGTTGACGAAAGTAAATAATAATATTAATTTAATACAGAAACCAACAAGATTTATAATTTGTCTAGGGCAAAATGCTATCTAAAGCCAAATTTTATTGTTTTTTTTTTTTATTTTATTTCTATTTACAATCTAATTTGAGGGATTTGCGAATGTGTTTTCGGTATCATTGAAAGAAGCCCGCTTTATATAGCTTTAAACATTTTATTTAATTGTCAAAATTACTTTTAAAAAATGTTAATCTGTTAAACATTCGCATTTATTTTTATGTGATTAAACCCATAAAGACAAATTAACACTGTTAATTTTAGTGTTTGAAATTCACACGCCAGCGTGTCTCAAGTATTGTGTTCTTTTTAAAGATTTTTTTTTTTTTTTTTTTTTTTTTTTTAAGTTTGTTATATATTTCAGAAATTTGAAGCATCTTAAAAGTCACATCGTTACACACACTTGAACTGTCTGAAGTTTCGTCATCTTTGTTCTTGAATACAGTAAATATTTTTCATAAATAAATAAGTAAAAGATAGTGTGTTATTATGTTAATCAGTTAAAAATGATTTTAGAATCTCCTAGAGCATAAATAAAATATTAATAGTTAAAAAAAAAAAAAAAAAAAAAAAAAAAAAAATCATTTTCCGTGTCTGGAATCAAACCAACTACATGATTCTTAGGCGTACGCGTTGCTTGTGCTACCACGACACACAGAATATTTTGATTGTATGGTAGTATATGGTCTATTATATGCGTAACAAATCGCAGTTTTATGCTTTAATTGGTATTTTCTACAATAAAACTATCAATAATCTATCTAAAGTTTTGAGAAAATAGGGGATTATAAATATTGAACTATTTCTTCTTTAAACGGATATTTAAAAGAAAACAAACTATATACTTAAAAAAAAAAAAATAGATTGAGGCATGAAGAAACATGCCGCAAACAGAGTATAAAATGCTAATTAATTATGATTTTTTATTTTATTTATTTATTTATTTTTTCTACTTTTCAGTTTTATGTTCTCTTTCTTAGCTACAAGAAACATGCTTCATGTAGTTGCTCTTTTTTTTTTTTTTTTTTTTTTTTTTCTTTTTAACAAAATACGTTTCGCATCTAAGTAAATCGTTAAATTACTCATTATATAAAATAATATAAAGTTTATTGAATGGGGAAAAAAAGTTGAAACAGGATATGCATGCTGCTTAAGGTGGATTCCATGTAGAAATTCTCTAAGTAAAAAATGTGTCTGAATTTCAAAGTGTCTGAACTATGAAATGTCTGAATTTCAGTGAGCCTAAACTGGAAAATTTCGTAACTTCTAATTATCTAAACTTTAATGTGTCTTAAATTCACACATACCAACTTCATTCAAACACTCACTTCAGCTTATTTATAAAGACGTGTGTGTGTCTTAAATTCATATCAGTTTACTATCTGAAACTGTTCATACTTTCGTGTTTTAGAAATTTTTTTTGCGTTTAAATTGGCATTCTAAACACATTCATATCTGAATTTCTGACGCTTCTTTTTACAGTAAAATTACGAAATATTCAATACAGTTTATGCTATTTTATGTACACAAAATCGTGAATTCTAGCAGTACGTTTCAGAGCCAACTGGTAACAATTGTGAGAAATGCCTGCCAGCGTCATTTTCGGTAAAGTTTCTGACACTATTTTATGACAACTTAGGAAATAAAAATGTTTTACTGTTTGGCCAAAAAAGAGTATTATAATCCGAGTCAACAGGCTTTAGTCTCCGTGGAATTTTGTTTCAATTAGTAATTCTGTTTGAACGGAGGAAAGGGCACATTACGAAAAATAAATAGTATAGGGATTATGTGTAATGACAGGTTGTTATTACTAAGAATTTATATCATGATAAATTATTTCCTTACCAAAGAAATAAAAAATATAATTAACTAAAACTTTTTTTTTTTTTTTTGCTATTAAGAAAACATAAACAATTTTGGACTGTTGGAAATATATCACAGGTGTTAATTTCGAAAAAAAATGTTTTTCCAAAGACAATTTTTAAACCACAGACTAATACAAATTAGATATAAAACAATATTAATAACTGGAATCGTAAAATTCAGGCAAAAAACAAATTTAAAAACACAAAATCACAATAGGAAAAAAAATAATAACGACTAAGCAAAATTTCGTTAACAAAAAGCCGGCGTGTAAAAATAGCCAGGAATAGTTTGCAACTTCTCGTTTATCATAAGACATGAAAAACATAAACAATTTTGAGCCAGGAAAAAAAAAAAAAAAAAAAAAAAAAGTTGCAATTTTTTTATTAAGATATGGCAACATGCATCTTACTTTTATAGTAAGTTATAGGAAAATGGCAAACAAAATTAAATTATATATCAATTTTATTTTATTTTATAAATTTATAAAGTAAATATGAAGTGTATTTGGACATTTTCGAATTTAGACGTCTTGCCAAATATTTAGAAAATTTCTTTAGAAATAATCTTGAAAATTTGGTAGTGTAAAGAACGTGTCATTCCTCATACATTTCAGCGAAAGGTGTGCCCTGAAGTGGAAAAGGGTACCAGTAAAAAATTAAACAAAAACTAAAATATTTTGGGTCACCCTGTAAAAAGTAATATTTTAAATGTTTTTGGCTGTAGCATGTGATTATGAAGATTTTTCTCATTGAGATTTTATTTTTCCGACTGAGTGAAAATAATGCCTGGACCGGAAGTTGAACCCCGAAACTTTGACTTACAAGGTCAAGGCTCTACCAATTGAGCTATCCAGGCCGACAACCGGTCGGCATTACTCACTCAGACAACCTTTAGGCAGAAGCATCTGGCCTATCATGTAGATAGCTCGACAAAAAAAGTTCCGGGGTTCGTCTCCCGGTCCAGGCATTATTTAACCTCAGTCGGAAAAATAAAATTTCAATAAATATGATTTTCTTCCCAATCAGTTGATTGTGTGATTTTAATAAAAATTGTATTTTTCTCATTATCTGTATAAATGTTTATGAGTCTACCACATATATTCATGGCTATATAACGGTTTTCAAAAAAAAAAATCTGCTTTTTTATTTAGAACACGTAGGGTATTAGGCCCAGTAAACAGACGTATTTACAAAACTTGGCATACTATATTAGACACATCATACTGCAATCAGAATGCAAAAATGTGAAATATCTTACGAAATATGAGCATTTTTACTAAATATATATATTTTTTTTTAACATGCGCTCTTCTAAATAATTTCGTTAGCCCAATTTAATAGTGAAAAGTGTTGAACAACTTATACGAAAACCCCAAACAGATATCGTGTAACTTTAAACAGTTTTTAGAGATATAATGAACAGAATTTCGGCTATCTCAAAATGAAAGCTATACTATAAGGGTTTTAATCACATTTTTACTTTGATTCAATTAACGCGCAATGGTAATACAGTGTTCGCTGATTATAAATAAATATTTAAAAAAAAAAAAACGATATTTGTTTGGTGTTTTCATATAAGTTGCTCAATACTTTTGGCTATTAAATTATGCAAAGGAAATTGTTTAAAAGCTAGTGCATGCGTAGTTACAAAATATTTGCTAAAAATGGTAATATTTCGCAAGATATTTATTGTTTTTAAATTCTGACTGCAGCATGCTGTGCCTATTGTAGTACGCCAAGTTTTCTAAAAATGTCCTGTCACTGAGTCTAATACCCTACGTGTTATAATTAAAAAAGTTCCTTTTTTTTCAATTAGAAAATAAATATCTTCATGAATATATGTAATAGCTCCATACAAATTTATACAGGCAATGAAAAAAATCCTCATAATCACATGCTACAGCCAAAAAGAATTTAAATCCTTACATTTTACATGGTGAGCCTAATCATTTTGACTTTTTTTATATTTTTTTGCTGGTCCAATTTTCCTCCTCAGGACACAGCTTTTACTGAAATATATGAGGTATAAATTGTCCTTTACGCTACTAAGTTTGAGGATTATTCCTAAAAAACTTTTGTACATATTCGACGAAAAGTCTAAATTCGAAAGTATTCAAATACTTATTGATAGATAGTATATAAATAAAGTTATTAAAAAAAAAAAGTAAATAAATAATGAAATAAGAGTATATTTATCAAATATTCATATATATGAATATATATATATATATATATATGAATGTTATATATACATATATATATATATATGTATATTACACATATTTCACATATTATACATATTTTATATTTAAAATAATTATCCAAATTTAATATTTAATACAAAATTAAAAGTATATTCTACACTGTTAAAAAAATGCAACTTTGCTGCCAGAAATTTTCTGTAATTTGAGCAAAAATGTCGTAAATTACGAAAAAATTACGTTCACAAAACGTATTTTTCTGTAATTACAGAGAATTTCTGACAGCAAAGTTGCATTTTTTTAACAGTGTATAGCCACGTATATTCCGTTCTTAAACACAATAAATCGACACAAAATATCATTTAGTATTATAAAAATTTTCGGTTTTTAAATAAAATTAAAATATTTCAAAAATGTATTATTACTGTAAAAATATTTTGTATTAAAACTAATTAAAATACTAATTAATATTTTAATAGTGTGTATGGAATATAATTTCCTTACACATTTCAGAAAATTACGTTATAATTATAAATAAAAAAATCTGTTTCGTTGTTTTTTTCCTTTAGTTATTGCGAAAAATATTTATAAATTTAAAATCATCATCAGAATTTTACTATTTAAAAATAATTTTTAAAGAAAAGTAATATGAAATTTTTTACTAAAACGTCTTAAAAGAAAATGAAACATGTTTCAGTTCCTTACTAGCTTACTATACTTTTTTTCTGTTTTATAATTCATTTATAGTACCTAATTTACATAAATTGAAAAGCAAAAGAAAGCAATTAGAATTTTTCACAACCTGTTTCAAATTAATTAATTTAACTATACATAAAGTAGAAATGCATTTCTATTAGACACTATTTACAACAAGATTCATCTAGTTTATATTAAGACGACGAAAATGTCCTCCAAAGTTAAATATTTTAATAAACTTTTACACCAGAGTAAAAATATACTTTTCTTTTATTCTTTATATTTTGTTATAAATTATTTTTACGAAAAAAAAAAAAGTGTTTATGTTAAATTTTAAAATAGGCAGAAATATATTTTGTAAAACCCACGTTTTATTTTATTATAAATTATCCTAATTAAATTAATGTTTTGGGGATCACTCAATAGTTAATTAATTTAAAAATTATATTAATAAAGTTTTACTTTATTTTATTTATTTATTTATTTATTTATTTATTTTTTTTTTGGTAATATAAATAACATTTTACATAACAATAACGATAACGATAAAAAAAAAAAGAAGAATATTTTGTAAATTAGTTTTTTTTTTTTTTTTTTTTTACCAGCGTGTTATATAATTAGAAATTTTCTTAATTGAGATACTGTTCGAGGAATAACTAAATATTTACTTCATTAATTTAAAAAATATATCTTAATTCTTTAGCGAGAACTTTTAAATTTTTGTATATTATAAAGAGCATTTTACATATTAATAACGATTTTTTATAAGAATATTTTAAAAATTAGAATATTTAACTAAAATTTATGAAATAAAAGAATCTGACATTGTTAATGTACGAGATTTCAAATACAAGTATAATGAAAATTCTTATAACAAAAATTAAAAAAAGCTTTAGATTATTATTTTTTTTTTTTTTTACTTCACAGGATATTGTGTCGTCCGGAAAGTTCGTTCTGATTTCCGTTAGGTAGCATATGGAGAGGTCTGAATATATCAGAATGATTAAAAACAAATTATATGCGTACATATTCTAAAAGTTGGTACTTATTTAGAAAAAACAAAATTGTTACGATACGTTAATTGCTGTTACTTTTATACGCCTTTGTATATGGAAACAAACAAAGCGCATTATACACGTTTAATGCTTTTCTTTTACCAGAAAGGCAATAATGCCACACAAGCGGTAAATAATATTTGCGCTGTGTATGGTGAAGGTACTGTAGCTGAAAGAAATGTGCGAAAATGGTTTGCTATGTTTAATGCTGGTGATTTGAACCAAAGCTTTACAAATTAAGATCGTTCACATAATGTTAAAAAATGTCGCAAAGTAAAATCGACGTTAGCGTTGCTCCTCGTGCGGTGGCTGCGGTACCCAAATAAAAGCTGTGAAAAACCCGCCCCTATTGTGCTTTCCTTAAAAATGTGATCTCTTATGATTTTAATATAAACAAAAATTATTTCTAGCCCTAAATGAATATTATAGATGTAATTATTAGCGTACATTTGACTTTAAATACAAAATATGTTAGATGTTAGCAAATTAACAATCACATTATTATTAGTTAACATCTAACATATTTTGTATTTAAAATCAAATGTACGCTAATAACTTTAAGTAAATAATCACATCTATAGTGTTCACTTAGAGCCAGAATTAATTAGTGTAAAATACAATTTCATAAATCGATCTTGTAATGTTGCAAATTGTATTGTAAATACGAAAAAAATCATGTATTAATAATTTAAAAAGAAAATGTTAATATGTGGAATTTTCAAAATTAAAATTTTGGTTTAAAAAAATTAAATTTTGGAAAAGGAATCGCTCATAAAAGATGGCTTTATCATTATTTCTTTTATTAAAAAAAGGCATTATGTCATGTTCCATAAAATCAATCAGACGCAGACGAAACCATTCGCAAAAATTTTATCATCTAAACAAAATATATTTTTAATCGCTTTATAACCAAATCTATAACTAAAATAACATAGGAATGATAAAAAAAAAAAAAACATTTAGGAATGAACACATATTAGAGGTCTGCACGGGCCGGGCTTCGGCCCGAGACCAAGCCCGGCCCGAACCTCGGGCCGGATTCTGGCCGAAATTTTCAATTTGCTCTCGGGCCGGGCCGGGCTCGGGCTTAAAATTTTTTTGTAGGCTCGGGCCGGGCCGGGCTCGGGGTCAATATTTTTTGTGTACTCAGGCCGGGCCTGGAGGAAATTTTAAGCCCGAGCCCGGCCCGACCCGAATCTTTTTCTAAATTCCTCGTTAATCAACGAAAAAGGAAAATGATGAAATACTTTTTCAGTCATTTATTTTACATAATTTTACAGTTTCGTATGTCACATAAAATTTTATTTTGTTAAAAGGTGTCTGTAACTACAATTTAAGTGTCTATCAGCTTGACTGTTTGCGATCTGATTTTCCGTGTCTCGAAATTAATATATTTTATTTAAAGTAATATTAGATGGTTTCTAATTCAAAATAATATGCATGTTACTACCAGTTTGCGTAAATGTAACAAACAAAAAAATTAGATACGTTACTGTATATTAGGCTTTGTTTTCTATGGTCTGTAGTGTTTAGGTGGTATGAAGGCTATAAAAAACCTTCCGCTGTAACTTTTCCTCTAAGGCTTCTTTTTCTTTTCTCCGGGGCACTGGATGAAAGTAGCATCAATTTTAGCATGTGCAAAAGCATCTTTTCTATTGAATATGGTTGGATTAGCATTAAAGTTTTGTTTACCGGATCACATGAAAGATTTAGATACATTACGGTATATAACAGGAAGTGGTTGAAAGTGCATTTTTAGTACTATTAACCATTTTAAATATCTTCCTATATTGTTTGAGAAATGCTTATATTTTCGATTTGACTTTCTCTCTATCTTTGTGCCTTCTATACGTCTGTAATAATGAAATACCGTTTATATATAAATATCTTGTAAACATTCAGCATTTTTGTTAAAGAACATTCTTTTGCTTAGCTATATAGAACCTCTGCAAAACACATACTAAAAATCTTTCTCGTAGAAAGACTTTTTTTTTTTTTTTTTTTTTTTTTTTTGTAATATTACATATTTTTTAATCGGGCCGGGCCTGATTTTAACGCCTTTTGTCCGGGCCGGGCCGTACACTAGAAAAAAAGAAATGGGCCGGTCTGGACCTGGGCCGAATTTTTCGATTTCATACCGGGCCGGGCCGGCCCGGGCACGGGCCTGAAAATTTTCGGCCCGTGCAGACCTCTAACACATATAATAAACACTAACTTATTCTAACCTCATAACAAACCAAACAACCGAATTCAAAATTCCATAGATATCGCTTGATCCGTAATGAATGAAAATTCAAGAGATTAAGATTTCAATAATTATATAAATTGTAAGAAGTATTCAAAGAATAATTTTTAAGAATTCATTTAAAATATATTACTTATCTTAAAATACGGAAAAATATGCGAAATAGGAATATTCTAAAAATACATGATTTTTTTCGTTTAGATGTGCATTCGTTCAAACACAGTTCTATTTTAATTTTAAATATGGAGCATCGCGCGAGTAAACAAATTCAATTCGAGCATGCGCAGTTTCAGCCTGAGTAGTTCAGGTACCTCCAACACGAGATGGCTTTGTCATCGATCAGTGACGTAACTATGACGTAACCATGACGCAACCATGACATAGTACGCTACCCATTGCTACATTGTAGTGAATATGCTTAATTTGTAAAGCTCTCATTTGAACCTTCAAGATTAAGAACGCTCGGGTAGGCCCTCCACCACAGATAAAGATCAGATTAAAACACTGTTCGAAAATAATCGACACTATACGACACGCAAATTAGCAGAAATGTTAAAAAATATCAAAATCCACTATCTAAGCTCATTTAAATGCGTTGCTTTTATTTTTCCTTTAAAATCGGCACGAACTTTCCAGACAACCCAATAATATTTTGTTTAGTGTTACTAATGTGGATACTTTAATATTCAATTGAAACGTTTTACTAATGCATATATTTAAAGAAAATGACAACTAGAAATTATCTATTTCATTTTGCAGTTTATATTGTGTAATATCAAAATAAATAACACGATTTAGAGTTTCTTCTGTACTGGAACTATCCCTCTAGTAAAAAGCTTAAAATCGATGGTTCCTTGGAATTTCAGTTGGCATAAATAAATCTGCAGGGAAATGCTTTGTTGCGTTCTTCCATTATATTTACTACCTTTTCATAGCAGCATCAAGTGTATTCAGATTTTAATGTTGGAAACCAAACTATGTCCCCCACAAATTCATGAAGCATTTTTTTTTTTTTTTTTTTTAGTTTACAGATAATCTAATACTTTCTTGAGATAGTAATGGCGATAAATTAATTGTTTAAACATTCAGATTGGTGTTTTAATTTTTTAAATAACATTTCATATTTTTTTGTTACATCATTAGAAATATGAATCTGTTTAATGAATATTAAGCATTTTTTTTTTTTTTTTTTTTTTTTAGTTTACAGATATTCTAATACTTTCTTGAGATAGTAATAGCGATAAATTAATTGTTTAAACATTCAGATTGGTGTTTTAATTTTTTAAATAACATTTTATATTTTTTGTTACATCATTAGAAATATGAATCTGTTTAACGAATATTAATTTCAGATTTATAATTGCTGAGAGTAATATTTCACGTTCACATTTTTTGTAACACATTAACTAAAACATAACATATAATATTTGCGATTAAACATTTTCCGAAACATCATATCCATTTAAATACTTTAACTTAAAGTTTACTTTATTTAATTAATTTTTCTTTGAAGCATTAAAAACATTTCTTCAGTTATGTTCCAAAATTTATTCAGCGAATATATTTAATTAAAACTATCTTATTTTATTTTAAAATTATATGTTAACATAGAAAAGCTAATTAGTGTTTTGTAATTTGATATAAATTTATTTATTTATTTATTTTATTTTATTTTTTTAACTGTAATACTAGTAAATTCGTACTTTTTCAAGATTACTGTACTATAAATAATGAAATTGATTTTTAAAAAGAAAATAACAGATTATAATACAGTTGTAAGAATTTCAAAAGACTAATAATTTGTTATTTATAATGGCATTAAAAAATTGCATTTGCTTTTTTCCAAATTGTATAAAATACTATGTTTAGCAGCAGTAAATTGTCACATTTTGTCAAATTGAGTGTAGTAACAAATTAAGTTTAGTTATGAGTAAACTTATGAAAGTACTTAAATTTGTCGCAATGAAAGAATGAAGTAGACACGATTCCTTATTATATTAAATGTGGAAATATATATTCATACATTATTTTAAAATGCAATTTTGATAAGTATTTCAATATATATATAGCACCTATTATTTGTAGCACTTTTAGTATTTTTTAAAAAGTATATATATATATTTAAGATAATATTTTCTTTAAAAATTTTTTTTTAATAGTATTTAATTTTCATTTAAATTTTATGTTCATTACAAGATTCATTTTAATATCTAGTAAATCACATTAATTAAAAAAATCTCAGATAAAATATTATTTATTCTCCTTGTAAGTTTCAGATTAATTCAATCGAGAGTATATAGTAGATAAATTTTGAAACCAAATACTAAATTCTGTAAAGCTGTTTTAAATTTACATTAGTAGCTAAATCTGTTTAAAGTCACTGTAACAGCTTACCATAACTCGCCAGTTGGGTTATTCAGATGTGCAAATCCTAGATTAAAGATTTCCTTATAATTTACAGATTGATAAAACGAGAAATGTTTACAGTCTAAATCTAAACTATAAAACAGGAATATTAATGAGAAAACCATAGGGTTTAACTCATTGAGATACTTTATAAGTAATTTTGTCTTTTATGGCAACAGATATTAAATATAAATAAGAGAGAAAGGTTAGTAAATACATTTATAAAAACATAAATTTATTTCAAGATTTATATTTTGATAAATATATATATATATTTATATTATATGAATTTATACACACACACATATATACATGCATATATATATATATATATATATATATATATTAATGATACGATTTATATTATATGATAAATACGATTCAAATGCAATCAAATTAAAAATATTAGAAGCAGTACTTAATAATAAATACATTTAATAAATACATTAAATAATTAATTTTAAATAATTAATTTTAAATAATTAATTAATTTAATAAATACATTAATAATAAATACATTAAAAATAAATACACAACATGTATTTTTAATATTTATTTTGCATATAAAATAATCTTTTCACGTATCGAAGTTTCTAGTTCACACTCTTTAGAATTTAATATTATAAATTTAGTTTTTGTTTGGGTTGGATTTATTAATGTCACAATAAAGCTGTCTAGTAAACATTTGACTGCGATGTGAAATGCACTTAAGTTTTGCTCAAACACATATAATCACATTTGTGATCATCCGCGAACTATAAATTTTAAAAGTTAATAATAATAATAATAATAATAATAATAATAATAATAATAATAATACATTCTTGAATAGATAACATTTAAAATAAAGTCAGAAAATTTAATTAAATTTATTTAGGGTGAATTTTCAGTAATTGATCACAAGTCACTAATTGACCACTAAAGCTCAAAATCCTAAAATACTAGAATTAATGCAGAGAAATTCTCAGTCTGATTCTTAGAATACATAACTAGCATCTAATAAAGTATTGTGTTACAATTTTGAACAGCACATGATGCTTTGATTATATGTTAATACAGAAAAATCCCAACGTTGCCCAGAAATTTTGAAGAAAGCAGCTGGTAGTATTAGACAGGTTATATGAGATGTTTCATTTAATTTTAAAGCTTTAAGCAAAGATTGATTCCAACATTTATTAACTGCACAAACTCTGGACAAAACATTTGTGGATTAGAGGGAGTTGATTGTTCACAGATCGTAGCTAATTATATAAACACATTTTTTTCCTTCACCAGTTACAAAAATAGTTAATATTTCAACGCTGATAAGCAAAATTTGCAATTTTTCAAAGTTCATTTCTGAAATATGCGTTATTATCTATACATATAAAAGAGTACTTCCACTCACTCACTCACTCACTCACTCACTGACTCATCAACGCATAGCAAAATCTACTGGAGCCACTGTCTCAAACCTAGGTCAGATTATAGAAAATATAGTGTAAGTACCCCCTAAAAAGCGATTTTGCGAAATTCGCCCCACAAGGGGGAGTAGGGGGCAAAATGTGATTTTACAAAAACCTTTATATCTCAAAGAAAAAAAACAGATATCCGTAAAATTTTTGCTTTAAAATATAGCTTACACAAATATCTAAAAACCAATTTCTGGAATTTAAAAAATTCTGTCCCCAAGGGGGGAAAGGGGGCAAAACGTGATTTCGCATGCGCAAAACGTGGTTTTACAACTTCTTCATATCTCAAACAAAAAAAACAGATGTACGTGAAATTTTTGCTCTAATATATAGCTAATACAAATACCTAAAAACCATTTTTTTTAATTTTAGAAATTCATCCCCCAAGAAGGGGAGAGAGGGGGCAAAACGTGATTTGAAATAATCCTTTATATCGCAAACAGTAAAAAAAAATTAAAATGTGAGATTTTTACTCTAAAATATAGCTCTCACAAACACATAAAAACTAAATTCTTTAATTTTAGAAATTCGTCAGAAGTGGGGCGGGAAAAGGGGGCTATGGGGCAAAAAATAAATAAATAAATAAATAGAAATACAGTTAGATCGTTCAAAATTGGTACAGATAGATTTTACAGGCCTGCAAGTAGAGATGTGAGCAGGGAAAAATTCCGAGTTTAAACCAGGGAATAAACCCGGTTTTTTGGAAAGGGAATTTTCAAAGTTTCAAAAACAAGGGAATTTTGAATGTTTTCCAAAGTTACGAATTTAGCAGTTTTTTTTTTTTTTTTTTTTTTTCTGAGATCAGATATGTTCTAAGCCATCCATCCCACATTCCACATTTAACTTATTTTTATATTCTATCAATTTTTAAAAATGGTTTAAATGTTTACAAAATTAAAAAGTACTAGTTTCAAATTTCATTAATTAACATATATATTTTCTGTTATTGCCGTATATTTACATCTTCGTTCTGACTGTATACACACTGAGTTCAATATAACACTTCTTATTTATCGCAACCGGAGCTCATTGTGTTTTAGTTGTACATCTATGAATGTAAATCTTTAATATTTTATTTCAAAAATGTTTCAAAATAATCTGCGGTCACTAAAATGATCAATAATATGCAAAATAATATTTCACTGCAAAATAATATTTCAATTAAAATTGCCAGAATATTAATATGCAATAAATAAATAAATAAACAAAACAGCTAAATAGCTAATTCTTAGCTATTGAATATTTTATGTATTGATCTATGCATTCAAAAATTATTGCTTGAATTTTTAATAACCGAAGAATGATGTTTAATTTTGTTTTTCGTGCTCTTTAACTGATTATAACAAAATTTCATCAATTAATGCGAAATTTTGTTCTAATAATTTTGACAAAATTTCGTAAATTTTAATGTATTTTTATCATGATTTAATTTAATTATATTTTTATAGCATATTTTATAATGATATCCCCCCCCCCCAAAAAAAAAAAAAAAAAAAAAAAAAAAAAGAAGAAGAAGAAGGCCTAAATGTTATTTAAATAGGCAGGCAAAACTTTATAATTCATAACTATTAGCAACGTAAATGTTTAATTTTTTACATTTTTTTGTGAAATAGTTATATAATTTTCGACATCACTTTCATTTAAGTGAGCAGAATATTGAAATAAGTTCTTTGTGTGCATAAAAGAAGTGAAATTAAATCTAATTAGTTAAATTAGTTTCTTTCCATCAAAGTTTCCAAAGTTCCCAAAATACCTGGTTTAAACCCGAAAATTCCCATGTTTATTCTCCTGAATCAAAATTCCCGGGTTTTTTACATCTCTACCTGCAATTCGAATGAGGATATTTTCGAAAATGTAATTAGGAGGGTCAGAAAGCGGGGGATGTGAGGAGGGGCAAAAAAATAAAAATAGAGTTAGACCGTTTAAAATTGGTATATAGAGGTTTTTGATACTTACAAAGCGATTGCGGATATTTTCGAGTTTGCAAACTTATTAGGATAGACGGAAGGGGGGGGGCTGTAGGAGCAAAAATTAAAAATAGAGTTAGGCCGCTCAAAATTGGTACATGGAGGTTTTTGATATCTACAAATCGATAGCGAATATTTTCGAATTTGTAAAATTATTAGGATAGTCGGGAAGGGGGGGGGGTGAAAGGGAATAAAACACATACATAAGAGTTAGAGTGCTGAAAATTAGTGTTGTTAAGTTTTGAGGCCTGGTAAATATATTGCGGATATTTTCGAAAGTACAGAATTATTACGAGGGACGGGAAGGGGGACGGGCGCAGGGGTAAAAAGAAATAAATGTAGATAGAATGCTAGAAATTAGTATTGTCAGGTTTAAAAGCGAGATAGAACGATTTCGAAGATTTTTAAAGTGTAAAATAATTCGGAGGGGCTGAAACAGTAGGTGAAGGACTATGCACGCCTTGCGCGCCTGTATACGCTTCCGTAGAAAGTGGGGACACAGACCGATTATTACACAGATGGGAGAAAATTCTTTTTCTTTGTATTTTATGTTTTCCCCTTACGAAAATATAGTCATTCATTAAGAATGTAGAACATAAATGCGCACGCGCAGCGCACAGTGGCTTACGCTGCCGAAGGCAGTGGGGACCATGTGCGACATTTTTCCCAATCAGGATTTTTTTCTCTTTTTTTTTTCACATGATAAAAAGTAATGTAATTTTGAGAATTCATTAACTATAGTGATTCATTTTAAAATATGACCAGCGAAGCGGGCGTAGCCTGCTAGTTTCCAGTATAAAAGAATAAACTTTTGAGTTTATTGCATAATGTCCAAAATATGCTATATATTTATTGACAATTTCTAAAGTGGAAGACGATTCAGCCTCTATTTGGCTTATTTACATTAAATTACTTAATCATGGAATTTCCACATGTTCACTTTATATCATTCATGTTTTTGGTTGTTACACACATACAAAATCAAGAAAAAAAAAAAAAAAAAAAAGGAAAAAAGAAAAAGTGACCAGTCAGAGAGATTTAATTTTTTTAAGTTACCATTTTTTTTTTTTTTTTTTTTTAAATAAATAATTTCAGATATAATATTCAGATATATAGGCTAGTACACTCACATATTTTAGGTGAAATTTTATTTTAATGAAGAAATGCCAGTGTAATGAAAGCAGCTGAAGCTGAAAAAATTCTGTAAGAAATTAACTGAAACTTCTCTGATGATCGAATGAGCGGTACAATTTTTAAGAGATTGGCAAAATGATTTTACACTTATAATTTTTAAATTTACATTTGCTTTTATTTTTAAGAAGTTTACTGATGAGTGATTTTATACTTTTTATTTAAATTTTTAAAGAGCTACGCCAAACACTCTTCTAAAAGAGATGGTTAACAATTCAATCACAAAGTCAAAAGGCGAGGACAAGTAAAGCGTAGTGCCACGTATACTGTATTGAACTCATATTTCCCGAGTTCAGATAATAACTGACATTCTATCTGCAAAAGAAAAACGTAAACAAAATCATTTAATGTAAAAAAGACCTAAATGTAAACAAAGAGTATATACAGTGTATTGCATTTTGTATAATGGAAACAAAGATCTAAAGGTAAATAAAAAGCTAAATGTAAACAAAACCCTAAATGTAAAAATGTCCTAAATGTAAAAAAATGCCTAAATATAAACAAAACCATCAATAGAAATTAATACTCTAAATGTAAACAAAGACACTAAATGTAAACAAAGTCCTTAAATATCAACAAATGTATTGTCACCGTGTTCTGAGCTGTCTTGAAAGATTCAAATGTCTATGTAGACGGAAAAATTAGTTAAAAATCGATTGCAAGATTTGTACTGAACAAACAAACATACAAACAAACAAGAATCGAAGTTAATAAAACATGGTAAAAGACCTCAATGTAAACAGACCTAAAAGTAAACAATGTAAACAAAGACTGTAAATGTAAACAATTGCCTTAAATGTAAAAAAAATTCTAAATATAAACGGACATAAATGTAAAGAACGACCAAAATGTAACCAAAGACTAAATGTAAACCAAGACCCTAAATGTAAACAGACTCTAAATGTAAAAAAGGACTACAAACATAAACAAAGTCTATAAATGTAGACAAAGATCATAAACACAAACAAATAATATAAATATATACTATCAAAAGGTAAACAATGATTTACATGCAAAGAAAGAACCTAATTGGAAAGAGAGACTTAAATGTAAAAAAAGACAATAAATGTAAGCGGAAAACCTAAATGTAATCAAAGATTACATATATAAACAAAGACCATAAATGTAAACAAAAACCACAAATATAAACAAAGACTAAAAATATAAACAAAACCATAAAAATATAAATAAAAACTATAAACCTAAAGAACGACTCTAAAAGTAAACAAAGATTATAAATGTAATCAATGACCTAAATGTAGACAAAGAACCAAAGTAAACAAAGACTGCAAATATAAACAAAGACCTAAATGTAAACAAAATCTATAAAAATAAACAAAGAACCTAAAAGTAAAGAAGTCCTAAATGTAAATAAGACGTAAATATAATTAAAGAAATAAATGTAAACAAAGATTCTAAAAGTAAACGAAGACCCTACATGCAAACAAAGACCTAAATATAAAAAAAGAATATAAATGTAAAGAAAGACTCTAAATGTAAAGAAAGACTAAAAATATAAACAATAACTATAAATGTAAACAAAGATGTTAAATGTAAATAAAGCTTATAAATGTAACAAAAACACAAAATATAAACAATGACTATAATTGTAAGCAATGACACTAAATGTAAACAAAGCCCTAAATATAAACAAAGATCGAAATCTGTAAACTTAGCCCTAAATATAAACAAAGATCTAAATTTAAACAAAGACTATAAATGTAAATACATTATAAATGTAAACGAAGTCCCTAAACCTAAACATAAATGAACCTAAATGAAAAGAGAGACTACAAATTTATAGAAAGAAACTAAATGTAAATGAAAACCTAAATGTAGTCAAAGACTGTAAAAGTAAACAAATCCCTAAACGTGAACAAACACTACAAAAGTAAACAAAACCGTAAATGTGAACAAAGACTATAATAAAAAAAGCCCTAAATTTAAACAAGGACAATAAATGTAAACAAAGGCGCTAAAAATAAACAAGGAACCTAAGTGCAACCAAGACTATAAATGGAGACAAAGACTACAAATATAAAGGAAGACACTAAACGTAAATGAGTATATTGAGAGTACTACATTTTGTATAAGTATAAACAAATATACTAAATGCAAATAAAGACTACAAATACAAAAAAAGATGTAAATATAAACAAAGACCCTAAATGAAAACAATGAATACAAATGTAAACAAAGACCAGAATATAAAAAACCCTAAATTTAAACAAAAATCCTAAATCTAAACAAAGCCCTAGGTGCAAAAAAAAGACTAAACAAAGACTAAATAATTACAAGATAAAAAGATCTTTTTATATACCATGTTTTTAAAATTTCTGTTCAATCATATAAACGCTACCGAAGACTGCGGGAACCCGGAGCAATTGGATAAATTTTTAAAAAAAATCATTGCTCTCGTGTTTTGAGCTATTATAAAAGTTTCAAATGTCTAGCTAGTTGGGAAGTTAATGAAACAAGCTTTGTACTGGTAACGCTGCCGAAGGCAGCAGGAACCCGAAACATTTGGCTAAAGGTATTAAAAAAATGCATTTTAACCGTATTCTGAACTATTCTGAAAGTGTCAAATGCCTAGCTAGTCAGGAAGTTAGTTAAATAAATTTTCTGTTGAATCATATAAACGCTGCTGAAGGCAGTAGGGACCTGAAACAGTTGACTAAAACTATAAAAAAAATATGTATTGTCACTGTATTCTGAGCTATCCTGAAAGTTTCAAATGTCTAGCTAGTCGAGAAGTTACGGAAAAATCGATTGCAATCTTTGTACTGATAACGCTGCCAAAGGCAGCACGAACCCGAAACATTTGACTAAAGGTATTAAAAAAATGCATTTTAACCGTATTCTGAACTATTCTGAAAGTTTCAAATGTCTAGCTAGTCGGGAAGTTTGTTAAATAAATTTTCGTTCGAATCATATAAACGCTGCCGAAGGCAGTAGGGACCTGAATCAGTTGACTAAAAGTATAAAAGAAATGTATTGTCACTGTATTCTGAGCTATCCTGAAGTTTTCAAATGTCTAGCTAGTCGAGAAGTTAGTGAAAAATCGATTACAAGCTTTGTACTGGTAACGCTGCCGAAGGCAGCAGGAACCCAGAGTTGTTGGTTAAAAATATTTAAAAAATGCATTTTCACCGTGTTCTGAACTATTCTGAAAGTTTCCCATGTCTAGCTAGTCGGGAAGTTAGTTAAATAAATTTTCTGTTGAATCATATAAACGCTGCCGAAGGCAGTGGGGACCTGAAACAGTTGACTAAAAGTAATAAAAAAATGTATTGTCACCGGTTTTTGAGCTATCCTGAAAGTTTCAAATGTCTAGCTAGTCGGAAAGTTAGAAAAAAATCGATTGCAATCTTTGTACTGATAACGCTGCCGAAGGCAGCGGGAACCCGAAACAGTTGGCTAAAGGTATTAAAAATATGCATTTTAACCTTATTCTGAACTATTCTGAAAGTTTCAAATGTCTAGCTAGTCGGGAAGTTAGTTAAATAAATTTTCTGCCGAATCATATAAACGCTGCCGAAGGCAGCGGAACTTGAAGCAGTTGACTAAAATTATTAGAAAAATGTATTGTCACCGTGTTGTGAGCTGTCCTGAAAATTTCAAATATCTAGCTACCCTAACAACACACTTCTCCATAACCCATCCTGAAGATGTCTATAGGATGTCTGTAGATATCCTTTTCATCCAGAGGACATCCTCAGGATTTTATTTGGAGAAGATGTGCTGTTAGGGTAGTCGGGAAGTTAGTTAAAAATCGATTGCAAGATTTGTCCCTGACATACACACAAACACACAAACACACAAGAATCGAAGTTAATAAAAACATGGTAAAATATAAAAGCCTAAAAGTGAACAAAGACCTAAATATAAACAAGGATCTAAAAGTACACAAAGTCTATAAATGTAAACAGAGAATCTAAATGTAAACTAAGGCTACAAATATAAACAAATACTTTTAATTTAAGCAAAGACCACAAATATAAACAACAACATTAAAAGTAAATAAAAACCTAAATGTCAACAAAGACTATAAATGTAAGGAAAACCCTAAATGTAAACAAAAACAATAAATGTAAAAAAAGACGCGAAATTTAAGCCAAAACCTAAATGGAAACAAAGAAACTATGTGTAAAGAAAGACTACAGATGTAAAAAATGACTACAAATATATATAAATACCCTAAACGTAAACAAAGTGTATACACAGAGTATTACATTTTGTATAAATGTAAACAAAGACTCTAAACGTAAATAAAAACCAAAATGATAATAATGATCTAAATGAAAATAGAACTCTATGTAAACAAAGACTATAAAGTAGACAAAAACGTAATTATAAACAAATGCTATAACAATAAACAAATATCATAAATGTAAATAAAGACTTAAATGTAAACAAAGACGACAAATATAAACAAATGTCTAAATGTAAACAAAGACTGCAAATGTAAACAAAATCTATAAATGTAGACAAAGATCCAAAATGTAAAAAGACCTAAATGCGACCCAAGACCCTAAATATAAACAGAGACTATAAATGTAAACACAAACCCTAAATGTAAACAACGACTATACATGTGAAATAAGACCCTAAATTTAAAGAGACTTAAATGTAAACAAAGACTACATATATAAACAAAAAACCTAAATGTAAACAAAGACTACATCTATAAACAAAGACCAAAAAAGTAAACAAAGACTACATATATAAACAAAGACCAAAAATGTAAACAAAAACCACAAATATAAACAAAGACCTAAATGTAAACAAAGACTATAAATGAAATAACACTATAAATGTAAACAAAGACACAAAACGTAAACCTAAATGGACCTAACTGAAAACAAAGACTAGAAATTTAAACAAAGTATCTAAACGTAAACAAAGACCACAAATATAAACATAAACACTATATGTAAATAAAAACCTTAATGTAAACAAAGACTATAAATGTAAAAACATAAATGTATAAAAAGACCCAAACTGTAAATAAAAACATAAAAGTAAACAAAGACCATAAATGTAAACTAAAACCTAAATGTAAACAAAATCTATAAATGTAGAAAAGAACCTAAGCAAATACCTATATGTAAACAAAGATTATAAATGTAAACAAGGACTACATATGTAAACAAAGTCTACAAAAAAGGACCCTAAACGTAAACGAAGAATATATACAGAGTAGTACATTTTTAAAATATAACCAAAGACCATAATTTAAATAAAGACCAAAAGGTAAACAAAGATCTAAATGGAAAGGGACCTAAGTAATCAAAAATAATGAAGTAAACAAAGATATAAATATAAAAAAATGCTATAAAAATAAATAAAGATCATAAATGCAAATAGATGTAAATGTAAACAAAGACCCTAACAGTAAAAAAACCTTAACGTAAACAAAGACTTAAATATAGAAAAGGACTATACATGTAAAGAAAGATCCTAATTGTAAACAAATACTACAAATGTGAACAAAGATTCTAAATGTCAACAAAGATTACAAATATGAACAAAGGTGTAAATATAAACAAAGACCCTAAATGTAAACAAAAACTGCAAATATAAACAAAGACCAAAATGTAACCAAACCATAAATTTAAACAAAAATCCTAAATATAAACAAAGGCTTAAGTACAAAAAGACAATACATATAAATAAAGACTACAAATAAAAATCCTAAACCTAAACAAAGACCTAAATAAAAACAAATACTATAAATGTAAGCAAAGAACCTAAATGTAAACAAAGACTACAAATATAAACAAGGAATCTAAATGTAAGCAAAGACAACAAATAATTACATAAACCTTAATTGTAAATAAAAAGCTACATGTAAACAAAGGCTATAAATGTAAACACAACGTAAATGTAAACAGAGACAATAAATAATAACAGGAGACTTGGCGTTGGAATATTAAAAACTCGGGGAAAATACTAAGTTAGAAACGCCAAAGAAAAATATTTGAGCTGCTTACAGCTGTATCAGTAGCCTTAAGCGCATGCATATCAATTATGCATATCAATGGCATATCAGTGGAATTTAGATTTTAATAACTCTGCACTTAATATTTGTTCAAATCCTATTTTATTAAAATCTGAAATTAAATACCTGAAAACCATTGCAATTAACAGAGGTTATGACCCTTCCATTATAGAAAAAGCTATTCAAAAATTACAACTCCCTCGTATTTCGTCTACTAAATCAGTCTCTTCTAATATCAGTATTGTCTTACCTAATTACTTTTCCTAAATCCAGTCAATCCATGGCTAAAATTCTCAAACAATATGATTTTATAATAATATTTTCGCCTTCCAATAAACTCACCTTTTCTCAGTTAAAAGATCCCATTGATATGCATAATTCTTGGGGCATTTATAGAATTTCCTGTCAGTGTGGTTTATCATATTTTGGCCAAACTAGACGCAGTCTTAAATTTCGTCTAAAAAAAACATATGAATTACGTTCGCAAACAAGAAACCAATAAATCGGCTATTTCTAAACATTGCTGGGAGGAAAATAATAATTTTAAATTTAATTCAGCTAAAATAATTTTCAGACCTAAATCCATTCATGAACCGATTTCTTTGAAGCTTTTCATATTTCTAAAAATTTTAAAAACCTTGTAAATTGTGATTTCGCTGTTCCCTACTTGTCTGATAGTTGGAAATTTTAAATTCATTGCACATTTTCTTAAGTTTTCTACTGTTTACACAGATAACATTCCTGATTTCCTGTTGGCCACACTTCCCACCTATAACATAATCAAATTGGTTGAACTAAATCCTGTCCCTCTCCTATATATACGAGCAATTCTCCAGATTCAGAATTCTTTTTGCATCGAAGACGGTACGCTTACGGCTATCGAAACAGCTATATGCATCTCAAATATTTTTCTTTGGCATTTCTGACGTAGTGCTTTATCCGGGTTTTTAAAAGACTCTAAATATAAACAAAGTGTCTAAGTGTAAACAAGGAATATAAACGGAAATAAAGACTACACATATAAAGAAAGAGCCTAAATGTAAATAAAGAATATATACAGAGTACTACATTTTGTATAAATGTAAACAATGACACTAAATGTAAATAAAGACCAAAATGGAAACAAAGACCAAAATGGAAACAAAGACCTAAATGGAAATAAAACTAAATGTATAGAAAGACTGCAAAAGTAAACAGACTTAAATATAAAAAAATGCTATAAAATAAACAAAGACCATAAATGTAAATAAAGACCTAAATGTAAACAAAGGCCCTTACTGTAAATTAAAACCTATGTGTAAACAAAGATTTAAATGTAAACAAGGTCTATAAATGTAAATGGAGATCCTAATTGTAAACAAAGGCTACAAATATAAACAAAGAACCTAAACGTTAACAAAAGCCACAAATATAAACATAAACCCCATACGTAAGTAAAAACGTAAATGAAAACAGACTATAAATGTAAACAAAGATCTGAAGATTAAAAACCCCTGAATTTAAACAAATATTCTAAATGTAAACAAAGTCCTAAGTGCAAAAAAAGACAAAAATGTAAAGAAAAGGCTATAAATATAAAAACCTAAATGTAAACAAAGACTGAATGTAAACAGGCAAAAACTGTAAATAAAAACCTAAATGTAAACAAAACACTAAATGTGAACAAAGAATATAAAGGTAAACAAAGAATCTAAGCAAAGACCCTAACGTAAGCAAAGAATTTAAATGTAAACAAAAAAAAACCTTAAATGTAAACAAAGATGTAAAACTCTGTACAAAGACTACTGGGTACACATATTTTATAAATGTGAACAAAACCGTAAATTTAAATAAAGACCAAGATGTAAAAAGAGACCTAAATATAAAGAGACCTAAATGTAAACAAAGACAATAAAAGTAAACAAAAACCTAAATATAAACAAATGCTACAAAAATAAATAAAGACCATAAAAGTAAATAGACCTAAATGTGAACAAAGACCCGAACAGTAAAAAATCTAAACATAAAGAAACACTTAAATGTAAACAAAGAACCTTATTGTAAACAAATACTACAAATGTAAACAAAATCTCTAAATGTCAGCAAAGATTACAAATATAAACAAATGTGTAAGTGTAAACAAAGACAATAAATGTAAACAAAACCAAAAATGTAAAGAAATCCTAAATATAAAAAAAAAGATACTAAAAGAAAACAAAGGCCTAAGTGCAAAAAATAAAACCAATGAATGTAAACAAATTCTACAAATACAAAATTCTAAATATAAACAAAGACCTAAAAGTAAACACAGTATATAAATGCTACAAATATAAACAAAGCTCTAAATGTAAGCAAAGACCACAAATATTTACATAAACTTTAAATGTAAATAAAAACCTAAATGTAAAAAAGTCTATAAATGTAAACAAAACCCTAAATGTAAACAAAGACATTAAATGTAAAAAAACACTCTAAATATAAGCAAAGACCTAAATGCAAACAATGAACCTAAGTGTAAACAAAACTTACAAATGTAAACAAAGACTGCAGATATAAACAGACTACAAATATAAACAGAGACACAAGCGTAAACAAAGAGTATATACAGAGTACTACATTTTGAATAAATGTAAACAAAGACCTAAATGTAAAAAGACGTAAGCGTGAACAAAGTCTAAAAAAGTAAACAAAACCCTAAATGTAAACAAATGCCATAAAAAAAGACCCTAAATGTAAATAAAGACTTAATTTAAACAAAGACATAAATGTAATTAAAGACCTAAATGTAAATACACATTGTAAACGTAAATAGAAAGAGACCCTAAATGGAAACAATAACCTAAATGTAAACTAAGTATATAAATGTAAAGAAAGAATCTAAATGTAAACAAATACTACAAATATAAACAATAATAGCAAATGTAAACAAAGATCCTAAATGTAAATAGATATAAATGTAAACAAAGTCTATAAATGTAACAAAGAACCTAAACATAAACAAAGATTATAATTGGAAACAGAAACGCAAAATATAAACAAAGACTATATTTGTAAGCAATGACACTAAATTTAAACAAAACCCTAAATGGAATCAGTAACCTAAAATTAAACAAATTATTTAAATGTAAATACACTATAAATGTAAACAAAGTCCCTAAACGCAAACGGAAATGAACGTAAATGAAAACAAAGTCTACAAATTTAAACAAAGAATCTAAATGTAAGCAAACAAACCAAATATAAGCATAAACCTTAAATGTAAATAAAAAGCAAAATGTAAACAAAGATTATATATGCAAACAAATCCCCAAATGTAAACAAAGACAATAAATATAATTACAGACCCTAACAGTAAAACAAAACCCAAACGTAAACAAAGACTTAAATATAAAAAATGACTATAAATGTAAACAAAGATCCTGATTGTAAACAAATACTACAAATGTAAATAAAAACTCTAAATGTCAACAAAGATTACAAATATAAACAAATGTGTAAATATAAACAAACACCTTAAATGAAACAAAGACTGGAAATGTAAACAGAACAAAATGCAAAGTAACCCTAAATCTGAATGTAAATCTAATGCTAAATGTAAACAAAAACCTAAATGCAAAAAAGACAATAAATGTAAACAAATACTACAAATATAAAAACCTAAATGTAAACAAAGACCTAAAAGTAAACAAAATATATAAATGTAAGCAAAGAACCTAAATCAGAACAGACTACAAATGTAAACAAAGACTCTAAAAGCAAAACCACAAATATTTACATAAACCTTAAATGTAAGTAAAAACTTATGTCTAAAAAAAGACTATAAATGTAAACAAAACCCTAAACGTAAACAAAGACAATAAATGCAAATAATGACGCTAAATGTAAGCAAAGACCTAAATGTAAACATAGAACCTAAGTGTAAACAAAGACTATAAATGTAAACAAAAACTACAAATGTTAACAGACTACAAATATAAACAAACACCCAAACATAAACAAAGAGAATATACAGAGTATTACATTTTGTATAAATGCATACAAAGTCCTAAATGTAAAAAAGACGTAAACGAAAACAAAGTCTAAAAAAATAAACAAAGACCTAAATGTAAACAAATTTCATAAAAAAAAGACCCTAAATGTAAATAAAGACCTAAATGTAAAAAACCCTAAATGTAAAAAAGTAATTAATGTAAACAAAGACCTAAATGTAATTAAAGACCTAAATGTAAATAAACTTTGTAAATGTAAACAAAGACCCTAAATGGAACAATGACCTAAATGGCAACAAAGTATATGAATGTAAAGAAACAATCTAAATGTAAACGAAGACTACAAATATAAACAATAACTGTAAATGTAAACAAAAATCTTAAATGAAAAAAGACATATATGTAAACAAAGTCTATAAATGTAACAAAGTCCCTAAACATAAACAAAGACTATAAATGTAAATTGAAACACAAGTATAAACAATGATAACTATAATTGTAAGCAATCACACTAAATGTAAACAAAGTCCTAAATATAAACAAAGATTTAAAAGTAGAGAAAGAATATAAATGTAAATACACTATAAACGTAAACCTAAATGATCCTAAATGAAAACAAAGAGTGCAAATTTAAACAAATAATCTAAATGTAAACAAAGACCACAAAGATAAGCATAAAGCTTAAATGTAAGAAAAACCTAAATGCAAACAAAGATTATAAATGTAAACAAAATCCTAAATGTAAACAAAGAACCTAAGTGTAAACCTAGACTATAAATGGAAACAAGATAACAAATATAGAGAAAAACCTTAAATGTAAACAAAGAGTATAAACAAAGTATTACATTTTGTATAATGTAAACATAGGCCCTAAATCTAAATAAAGACCTAAATAGAAACAAAGATCTAAATTGAAATAAACCTAAATGTAAACGAAGACTACAAAAGTAAACATATAAACAAATGCTATAAAAATAAACAAAGGCCATAAATGTAAATAAAGACGTAAATGTAAACAATGATCCTAACTGTGAATAAAGATCTAAATGTAAACAAAGACTTTAATGTAAACAAAGATCCTAATTGTAAAGAAGGACAACAAATGTAAACAAAGAACCTAAACGTAAACAAAGACCTCAAAATAAACATAAACCCTATATGTAAAAATCCCTAAATGTAAACGAAGACTATAAACGTAAAGAAAGACCGGAACATAAAAAAAACCCCTAATTTTGAAGAAAAATCCTAAATGTAAACAAAGTCCTAAGTGGAAAAAAAGACTCTAAATATAAGAACTTAAATGTAAACATTCTGAAATTTAACGATAATTCAATAATATTAAATGATTATGGGTTTGTAAATTTTAATATATAATTTATCCTTCACAATTGATACTACATGGAAGGAAATCATTTAGATGTTTAAGAATTACACCAATTCTCAAAATTATAAGGATACAATATTTTTTGAAATACGTAATATAAAAAATAATTGTTAACGAGATTATGCTAAGCCTACTAATGTATCTCGTATTCTAAAAACCAAAACTGTTGCAATACAAAAAAGATTAATTAAAAAAAAGTGCAAAATATTTTTTTTCTCTGTGTTTTGAGATATTCATAATTATAGGCACAAACAACATTTCTTTCGTTTCATTTAATTTACAAGCGAATAAATTACAGTTGATGTATAAATTTGTTAACTACAGGACTAGATTGATGCTCATACCATAACAACACATCTTCTCCAAACAACATCCTTAGGATATCCGATGGAAATATGACATACAAAGGACATCATCGGGATAAGCTATGGATGCGTATGTTGCTAGGGTATAAGCTTTAATTTTTTCTCGAAAGAGCACTACTGATAATCCATGGAAAAAAAAAAACTTTAATAAAGTGAAGGGGTAAACCTGTTTTATAATCGAAGGATAATTCAATTTGCTCAATATACGAGATAATTAAATTTGAAGATCTGAAAATGCTAAAGAAAATGTGATCAGATGTGGAACTACTGTTTCAGCAGTAGAGAGATCTGTTGAAAAATCAGAGTTGTCTTACAGAGACCGAGGACTCGTATTCTATTTTACTGCTGTCAAATAAAATAAAAAAAAAATGTCTAAATCAAACTTCAGTTTACAAGTTATCATTTTGAAATTTAACGATAATTCAATAGCATTACATAATTATAACCCGTATATTAATTTTTATATGATGTTTATCCTCCACAAATGTTACTATATTAAAGTGAATGAATTTGCTGCATAGGAATTACACCACTTCCCAAATTTATAAGGAAACCTGATTTTTTGAAATGAAGAATGTAAGAATAATTGTCAACAAGATTATGCTAAGTCCACTAATGTTTCTATTTTTCTAAAATCCAAGCCTGTTATAGCTTTTGCAATACAAAGCAATATTAATGAAGAAAACTACGGGACTAGATTGATACAAATATAAGTTTTAAATTTTTCTCGAAACGACATTACTGATCTTTCTTACGTGGATATACGTGGAACTGCTAGTTAGGTAGAAAAGAGGTTTGTTGCAAAATCAGAGTTGTCTAAACAGAGATCGAGAACTCGTAATCCATCTTACTGCTCTACTAAAAATGTCTGCTGAAGAGTTTAATAAATAATTAATAATATGTTAAAATGGATAAAAACCCCGCAATGTCAAATAAGCATAAAAGGATAGTAAAAGCCTCTGTTTTAAGGTAGAATAAAGACAATGTGAAATGGCAAAATGTTGCATTTTCGGGAAAAAAAAAAGTGTTTGGTTCTTGATTAACAAAACGGTTTTAGCAGTTATTGCTACGATCTAACGATTGCAAAAAACAGAGACTGCTCTTTAAAGACAGAAATAAATCAGGCATTTTAAAGATGAATTTATGGTGTTCAGGGGAGAAGTTTCAGATAAAGGCAGAAATAATTTAGCAATTTTGCCTACTATTAAACATTGAAAGAATGCCCACAGCTTTTTAAAATTTAGATATCTTAGATTGATGCCAGCTTTTTTTTGTGGGGGGAGGGGGGCGAAAGGGGAATAATAACTTTTTTAAAACTAAACTGAGATTTTTACCTTACTTTTAGAGCAGTAAAAAATGGATCAAAAAAGGAATTTCAATATTTTTTACCTTATTTATACAAATGCCTTTGTTAGCGGGAAGATCTTCATCTTTCGCAATTAATATTGGAGCCGATTCTGTTCTTGTTCATGGAGAATTACACCCTTTAAGATTTACATTTGAATTCTTTAATAAAACCCATTCTAACTTGTGCTGTTTGGTTGTACTGCACAGTGGATTGCATTTACATGCATCATAATGCAAATAGATTCAAATTTCGTAGCTTTAAATCTAATTTCTTCACCAGTAATGGTAAATACTTTTTATTGTATTCACTGTCAATGCATTAGTCTGTGGCAACTTAGTTGAAAGCTGTTCGTGAATCGCCATAACAAGGTAAGACTGGATAAAAATTTGGTCATGGACATGAAAACAGTACGTCCAATTCCCTGGTGGTACATTTATTTCAGCCTCAATTGAAGCAAATGCTAAAACAGCATTGTACCCTCTTATGTTATTCCTGTAATTTTTACCTTACTCTGAGTCTGAAGTTAATAGTTCTTTAATCTATTGAAGATGTTTAGATAAAATATGTACAGAAAATTTTCGTCATGGCAGCACCTTTTAAACTTTTCGATGGAGTTTCTTCGATGGAACTCCTTTTTAAAGTATAAAGCATCACAAAAACTACAACCTTCTGACACACGCAGTTATACTGTTACAGATCATCAACATCACGGTAGCTTTACCAGGTAGTCGGGAATGAGCTTGAATATTTCACAATTCATTACGTGCATTTGATTGCTCTCGCGTTTCATTCGAGCTTCTAAATCTTTTAAGAGAAATAAATGTTTCAGGATTTCGTCTTTTAGGTATATTAAAAAAATTTAAAAATTGTCAATAAATTAGCGCGTTCAGAAATAAGCAAACAAATCATACCGAATAAAGGTTGCGACACACACACACACACATTTATTTATTTATTTATTCACACTTGGGATTATCCAATTTTTCAACGACATTAGTTTTACATGAATTATTTTTTGAACAAATGAAAGTGGTTTGCGTTACTTTAAATGAATTGAAAACTTAAAACAATTTTAAGAACATTTTGTAAAATCAATAATCAAAATTTTGTACTTTAGATTATGATTTTCAAGCCGAAATATCTAGAACAGACGAATTTATACTATTGATTAACCCCATTTATGTTGGCCAACCAGATAGCACTTTTGATTCATGTGTCATACAATGTCTTTGTTACATTACTTAAAATCACAATTAAAAACTAAAAACCTTTCTTTAAAAATACCACTTTATGTTATATATTCTAAATTATCCATAGTAAATTTCTGTTTATTTATTTATTTATTTATTTATTTATTTTTATTTAGTTTACACAGTGATTCTAAGAAATCTGTTCACTATCGTTTCATTTTGACAAATTTTATCGCAACTGGTCCACATTATATATATGTGTGTTTGTGTGTGTGTGTATTAATGAAATTTAAACTTAACTGGCCTACTTTATAGAAATTTATGCACACACACACACACACATGTATTTATATGCATTATTTAAACCAATTTTCAAAAATTATGTTTAATGGATAGGGAGGAAAAATATTTCTTTACTTTACTTATATAAATTGCAAATTTTCAGAGGAAATGTTATATATATATGTACATTTAAACAGAATATAAGTGTTTTCCTTTCCAAAATAAAATGTAAGAAACAAATTCTAAACTTTATTTCTTTAAAATTGAAAATTAAATTTTATTACATGAATTATTTACGTAAATTTATTTATATGCTAAATACATAAACAAATTATCATTAATTATTATTATTTTAATATATTACAAAATTTTTTAATACTGTGCTGTAAGAAATTTACTTAGCTCTTAAAAGTAATTAAAAAAAAAGGATGCTTAATTATCATTAAAATCTTTAAACTAGTTTCTCAATATAAAATTATATGAAATTAGCAGGCTTTACTGGTCACTGCACTATCGAAATACATAAGTAAATACATAAAAATTAACATTATTGAGTGAAATATGCGTTGATGCAAACTCCATCTTAATAACTTAATTAGATAACTAAATGGTAAGTAAGGAGTACAAGACTTGAATTAAACAATAAATAAGAGTTTATTTGAACAGATTAATGGAAGGGCGGTTTGGCAATCATTCCAACTCAGTCAGCGTATTTAATTAATCAAAATATATGTATCAGAAATTAAATTATATAATCTTAAATATCTCACCCCAGCAAATAGTCGAAGGTGTAGAGACGGTTGCACTCGTATACTCCGCTACTGCGAATTCACCTTGGATCAGAGGATTCCCTTCGGATCCAACTTTACTTTTACGAATGCTAGTAGATACTCGCACCAACACTCATCACAGCTTAATCTTCACACAACTAAATCTCCACTACTCCACTTCTCAATACTCGCCAAAATAAGATTCTCCACAACCCACTATAATATACATCACCATCCACAATAATATACTCCAAGATCCACACCAATCTACTAAAACCATCTCCATCTTATACTTCTTCCTACTAACCTCCTTTCTCTTCATTTCAATCAAGCTTTCAAAATTACTTCCAATTTATGTAACTCTCCGAACCTAATTCTTTCGTTGCAGCACCCTGCCGACACAAAACTAACCCGACCAAAACTTTCGCCGACTCACTGGCGTCAAAGCGATTTTAACCGTCCCCACTTTCTACTTTGCTGGATCCAGCTTAAATTCAAACAAATGTGGAGACGTTCTGTAGTCTCAACCTCACAGTCTCCGTCCAAGAAAAAAATATTTAGTCGGGAAAATCCCCAAGGTGTTTTATCGAGTAATTTTTATCTAAATATCTCATATCTGATATCGCGGAAGTGTAAGTGCAGCCGTCACTTAAATTTTAACCGGGTAAGAGTAACTTAAAAAAAAAAGTTAAATCCCTGGGAGAAAAACTCGGGAATGCCAAAAAAAAATAAATAAATAAATAAATAAAAAAAAATAAACTTTTAAAGAAATGGCGCTTTTTTACCCCTAGAAACTCCGGGACACTGACTGAGCTAATACCAGAATTACAATAGGATTAACAAAAGTCTCCCTGTTATGCCAGGAAGGCAAAATATTAATTTTAAATTTGAGCTTGCTGAGATTTACACACTAAGTCGCTTGTGACAAATGCAACATTTAAATTTTAGCACAAAAAATTGTCTTTTATACGTAACATGACACAGTCTTTATTGAGATCAGTTTACTGTGCTGGCTGGGCTGATAACTAGAGCTTTACGTCTGCACAGGAGATGACTAAACCGAGAATAGGATGAACTTGCTTCATACTAGGGAAGACGTCAGAATACGCAGGCTGTCTATTTTCGGTTTAAATCAGACGTAGAGGCTGTGGGCATCAGATCACGAAAAAGATCATCATAGAGTTTCGAAACTGCTCATCATCAATGCGAAGAGTTTGAGAGTGCAGATCACGATTTGTGACATCAGAAAAAGTTCGTCAGATATACTCTATAATATAAAAGCTTTTTACAGTAACAAATTCAGAGAGAGAAGTTAAAATCCTCTTCTAGAAGAAACGGAGACATGTTCGTCTCTATTAACATAGTACATAGTTTAGAAACAGAAAAAATTCTCTCTCCTGAGCTAAAGCATAAGCGGAAAAATTTAGCAGTTAGTCTTTTTAATGTTATATAGTTAAACACGATTTTTATGCTTATAGCTAAAAAAAACATTTTTCTCCTCTAACAGTACATACAGATAACTTTTAGTACTTATACAAAAGTTTGACAAATACAAATATTCAGTTTATATATACAGATACGTCATTTATAGAAATACAAAAAAAAGGGGGAATTTTTACAAAGGGTTCAGAAAAATATTTTAAATTACCCGCTCTGCAGGTGTTGGCTAAAAGGTAATAGAACTTAATACAAACATAAAATAGATATTAATAAAGAACAAAAATGCTGACAACGAAGCGAAAACATGAATTTCAATGTGAAAGTTCATGAACTAATTTAAATTTTGCATTTTTAGCTTGGGAAAGTCCAGTGCTTTCATAACAGTTCTAAAATATAAAGTCCCAAAAAGGCTTCAAAGTATGTCGAACATTTTGTACAGCACCGACAGAAATGCACTTGTTAATAGAAAAAAAATTATAGAACGGTATCACCTGATTTAAGTTTGGAGCTGTAACGTCAGTAAAGTTAGAGGTCTTGGTAAAGCTGCTCGTTGCACTCGTCAGCTAGGCCACATGGTTGAAGGCTTTCAGACCGGGAACTAGGATTATCCCAGAACGCTCTTGCAAACGATTGTTCGGCAGGTGATTCATATGGAGGTGCCTGTTGTCGGAGTCTGGCTTGACGCCGGGTGTTGAATGGGTGCTGCGGAGAGAACTCGTCCGTGCGGACCGAGTCAGGAGCTGCCAAAAATTTTTCCATGTGTCGTCCTCTAGCTGAGGACGAGAGTAGAGGTCTTTTTGAAACCCTTGCCATACTCTTAGGTCAGGTCTGAAAGAGTCGGTATGCACTGAATCAGGAACTGCAAGTACCTTATTTGGTGGATGTGTTCCAGAAGACTTTGAGGACGTGGCTTGACGGCGTTTTAAAAATGTGTTCCAATCTTTTTTCTTTTTAATCTGTGGTATAAAAGAACTATTAGTAAAAGAATAGTCGCGTTTGCGACCAGTTTGCCTAGGAAATTTCACATTAGAAAAGTTTGATGACCCCGTACGAGCTCGCTTTTGTGCGACGGGTCTGCTAACACTAGATTGATCAGTGGAAGTGCCCTGAACAGATTGTTGGCTTGTTTTAGGAGTAGGTAGTTTATCAGCTGTAAAAGAATCAGGAGCACTAGGCTGGGAGGCGAAGTTAGGCGTAAAGACGGACTGTTCGTCAGGTGGGTTTGAACCCGGCACGCTATCACTATCAAGAGTTTCAGCATATGATTGAGTGCGCTCTTTAAATATTCGTATCTGATTTATGTTAATTGTTGTAGGGGTGCCTTTAAAATCGATTGTGAGATTATTATTCTCAACCTATAAAACAGAGAAAGGCCCAATGAATTTTGGCCCAAATTTAGCTACTTTAGCATCTTTCTTTGAGCTAAGAAAATGCGATTCTAGGAGTTATTTATCTCCCAATTTTATTTCTAAAATTCTACGCTTTAAGTTATAATACAGAGCTTGCAGCTCTTGAGCATTTTTCATATTTCTCTGAACTTCTGGTAGCAATTCTTAAGTATTTCCCGTAATAATTGAGATGCATTTTGCTGTACTAATACCAGTTTTTGAAAGGGAGTCAGAATCTTTCTGCCCAAAAACAATTCAGCGGGAGTTTTTCCTATTGCATCACTTATCGCTGTACGAATCGCATAGCTAAAATGATGAGAAATTGATCCCAATTTTCATGATTTTGACCAATGAAAGTCGCAATCATATTAATTAAAGTTCCATTAACACGGTCAGCCTGATTAGCTTGCGACCGATATGGAACTGTGAAGACGTGTTTAATTTCGAGTTTGTCGCAAAGCGCTTTAAAGTCATTGCTTATAAACTGAGGACCATGGTCCGTTAAAATTCGAAGGGGGGCCCCATAACGAGAAATGTAACTATTAAAGAAGGCAGTGGCCACTGCTTGTGCTGAAGCTTTACGTAAAGGCACAAATTCAACCCATTTACAAAAATAATCCACCATAACTAACACATAACAAAATCTATTAGGTTTAGAGAGGGGGTAGCGACCGATTAAGTCGAGTCCAAGAATTTGATTTAGAAAATCAACTTTAATGGAAATCAATTTACCGGCCGGCTTTATATTTTTATAATTATATTACTGGCACAAGCGACAACTCGAAACATATTCATTAACAAATTTCCTCATTTTAGGAAAGTAACATGCATCCTTGAGCTTTTTTATAAGTTTTCCTAATGCCCAGGTGCCCCGAAACTCAAATTAGTCGTGAAACGCAAATAGGATGGCTTCACGAAGAGATTAGGGAATTACAACTCGTAATTCGCCATAAGATGATAATAATTTTGAATAAAAAAGCAAGCCATCGATTAAAGAAAAAGATTGGGACCAGTTTAAGGCAATGGCTGATTCAATTATTGAAACTGACTCAGGATCTTCTAAATACTTATAGATTAATCCAAATTCGGGATCGTTTTTCTGTTCTTGGATTAATTGATCTCTAGAATTTAACACAGATGCTTGCATAAGCGTTAAGCTACTTTTTCCTTATCAGATACGAAATTATCGTTTAAAGTAGTTACTAGATTAGTAGAAGCACATTGGTTTAATTATTCACTTTCAATTTCTTTTACACGAGTTTCAGTTACATTTGATAATATTTCGGATCGAACCGGTTCAGCATTTAAATGCGAATTAGGAATATATGAAGCTTGAACAGTAGAATTTAACTGAACATTCTTTTCATTTAAAGCAAGGGATTGATTTACACAATTAGATTCAATCGTATTTTCTTGAATTGGAGTAGTACGTGAAAGAACGTCAGCTACGATATTGGCAGAACCAGGGCGATGTTCAATGTCCATATTAAAGTTAGATAACTTAAGAGTCCATCGAATCATGCGAAGGGAGAGGTGCTTTCCAGTTGTTAACCGTGTAAATGCCGCATGGTCCGTAACAACTGTTACTGGAAGTTGCGTAAAATATAAACGAAATTTTTGCAGTCCCCAAAGCACTGCTACAATGTAAAAAAATAACAGTTATCTGCTGCAAGAAACTCTCAGTAATCGTAGAAAATAAGTTCAAACAACGTAATTTTTTCGTAAGTTACTCGTTCCTTGCAGCAGATAAGTGTTATTTTTTTTACATTGTAAACATTCACGTTCAGTTACTGGGTAATTTATTTCTGCAGTGTTAAGCGTTCGGGACGCATATGCTATTGAGCGGCTTTCTTGGCTTAAAACGGCACCAATGCCGTAGAAAGAAGCATCAGTTGCTACTTGAAATTTTATATTATAATTAGGATGAGATAGTACAGGAGGAGCGCTAAGTATAGTTTTTAACTTATCAAAGGCTTCTTGTGCTTTATTTGCCCAGTTAAATTTAATTATTTTCTTTTTGAGTTTAAAGAGGGGCTCGCATATGTGAGCAAAATTAGGTATAAATTTCCCATACCAGGCACACATGCCTAGAAATCTAGAAACTTGTTTGTAAGTTGTACGGGGGGGGTGCTTAAAACTGGCTGAACTTTTTCATCATCTACAGAAATACCAGCAGGCGTTATTTTGACGCCTAGATACTTAATTTCCTGCCGTTCAAAATGGCCCTTAGAAGAATTTAAAGTTAATCCTGCATTTTGCAGTAGAGTAAAGACAGTTTTTAAATGATTTAAATGCTCATTGTAAGATGAGGACGTGATTATTATATCATCGAGATAAACATGTACAAATTTATTCAAAACAGGTTTAAGTATAGTTTCCATGGCTTTTTGGAATGTCGCCACAGCCCCTGAACATCCGAAAGGCATTCGTTTAAAACCAAACGTGCCATTTTTAGTTATAAACGCTGTTTTTGATATATCAGCGGGTTTCATTGCAATTTGGAAATAACCCGATGTCAGATCAAGAGTCGACATAAATTGGTCGTTGTAATATGTGCTAACAAATCATCAATTATAGGCAAGGGATTCTGAGGATATTGTGTAATAGAGTTGAGGCTACGATAATCTATTGCAAATCTAAATGCATCAGTATCAGTAATAGGTTTACCATTTTTCTTACGACATAAAACAACATGAGATGCATAAGGAGAAGTTACAGGCATAATAATATCGTTTTTCAACATTTTGTCAATATGCCAATTTATAATATCTTGCTTGGCCAGATCATAACGATAAGGCTTAATAAAGACTGGTTTATTAGTTTCAGTTTCAATTTTATGGCAAACAACATGAGTTAAGCCACGTGTATCAGAAAAAAACTGTTTAAACGGATTAAGAAAATTAACAAAATCAATTGTTTCAGTATCATTGAGGGCACTTTCCTCTAGATTAACAATTAACTCTGTCTGCTCGACAGGTTTAGAATAAAACTTAGAATCATCAATATATAGAGATTTACTGGCGAAACTTATTTCAACGTTATTTGCTTTCATAAAATCTAACCGTATAATACAGGGATGCTGAAGGTTGACTATAACGTAAAAAGGACAATTAATACTTAAATCATAAATTTTAACAATCAGGCTGACTTCGTCTCTATTAATACAGGACTGGCCTTGAGCCGTTGTAATATTTAAATTTGTCCGCTTTAAAGATTTAAAGGCAAAATACTTTTTATAAGTTTCATATGCTAGAAAGGAACGTTCAGCACCAGTGCCCCAATAAGTAGGTATTAAAACGTCATGCAGTATTGCATTCCAATTAGGGAGGTCCACCGGAATGATACAAATTGTGTCTAAACATATGGAGGTGATTGAGTTATTCAGTGGCTGTTGACCCCAATCACAAAAGTCACTTACTCGTTTAACTGACGACTCTGGTTATTACGAGAGTTACGAAAATTTCTGTTATTTCTATCAGCTCGGGAAACGTTTTGAGACTGATTTTGATTAGAACGATCGTTCCGAGAATTTTGAAAGTTGTTACGCCTTGGCTGCGGCGATTGACGTTCATGTTGATAGCGATTGAAATTTTGAGGGGGGGGTGATATTTTCACTCCTAGAATTTTGCATATTTCCATTAACTCGCTGGCGATGAAAGTTACTTTCCGCCCTTGGAGGATGAAGTTCCTGGTACTTGGATAACGTTTGAAACAAGCTGTCGTAAGAAGTGACATGTTTCAGATCAAGATAATCTTGAATAGGAATAGTCAATAGCGGGGTTATAATTTCCAAGCAAGCTAGCTCAGTCAGCGTATTTAATTAATCAAAATATATGTATCAGAAATTAAATTAGATAATCTTAAATATCTCACCCCAACAAATAGTCGAAGGTGTAGAGTTGGTTGCACTCGTATACTCCGCTACTGCGACTTCACCATGGATCAGAGGATTCCCTTCGGATCCAACTTTACTCTTACGAATGCTAGTAGATACTCGCACCAACACTCATCACAGCTTTATCTTCCCACAACTAAATCTCCACTACTCCACTTCTCAATACTCGCCAAAATAAGATTCTCCACAATTCACTATAATATAAATCACCATCCACTATAATATACTCCAACATCCACTATAATATACTCCACCATACACTATAATATACTAAAACATCCCCACCAATCTACTAAAACCACCTCCATCTTATAATTATTCCTACCAACCTCCTTTCTCTTCATTTCAATCAAGCTTTCAAAATTACTTCCAATTTATCTAACTCTCCGAACCTAATTCGTTCGTTCCTGCATCCTGCCGACACAAAACTAACCCGACCAAAACTTTCGCTGAATCACTGGCGTCGAAGCGATTTTAACCGCTCCCAATTTCTACTTTGCTGGATCCAGGTTAAATTCAAACAACTGTGGAGACGTTCTGTAGTCTCGACCTAACAACTGTTGTATATCGCATATGTCCTTGTTTTTCATAAGTTTAGAGCTGGTTTCTGTAGATAACGGTTTTTTATCCTCGAAACGTTCTTCATTTCAGGAAATTATTAGTATTTTTAATTATCTATTTGATGGGTACTATTGCACTCGAAAACATTACTGGTAAATATTGGGCACATTACTGACCAAAATATCTCAAAAAAGTTCCAGAATTATTTTACAGCGTATATTTCTAGGAATTTTCCAAATTTCTTACCTCTTAACAACGACAACAACAACAACAATAATAATAATAATAATAATAATAATAAAATCATTGAAATAATTCAAAGTTTGAATTTGGATCCCCATTGCCTTTAGTTGCGGCTTTCAGACCCGTAATTACTTCCAAAGTGGAGCAAATCAGAAATGCGTATGTGAATACCGATCGTGATACCGATGTGAATACGGATGTGAATACCGATTCAGTTATTATTATGTTTATTAATTGCACATTTACATAATTCTGTAAGAATAAATAACGGAATATTGCTAAAATTGGGAGTGCAAGTATTAATAAATAAATTAAATAAGTATTAATAGATAATATTAATAAATAAATTAAAAAAATTCATTATATAGATACAGTTATAGTAAGAAACTTAACAGGATATTTTATGAAATTTTGGAACAACTACAATATAAGGCGAATTTCAATTAGTATTTTCAGTTTTGATCAATTTATATCCGTTAGTAATAATCAAATTTTTTAATTCTATATGGTAAATGTTTTTTACAAAAATATTACTTTATGAAATAATACACGTATATAAATATCTGTGTATGTACATTTAAATATTCAAAAATGTCTCTAAAAAAGTTTGAGTTCGTCTAAAATGAGCATATATAAGAAGCTAAACCTTCATACGTCATGTAACGTAAGATAGTCATATGTAACTCACAAAATATTATTTTTCCCCTTTGGGAAATTAAGTATGTAAAACCTCAAAAGCGTGACTTCTGTACGATACGGATGCACGTGAATGTAATTTCAAAAAGTAGTGCTTTTCCATATCTCCACAGAATCTCAACAGAAATTCATGACTTTCAAATTAGTATGATATTTAAATTATCGTGGTTTATAAAATTATTCACAAGGTTTTATAAATCATAATGTAAAACATTACCCAAATTTAAACATTACCCATGAATTTTAATTATTCATTTAGGACCAATATTTTACAAAATTATAAAAAAAAATATATAAAAATGTATTAATGAAATTGAAAATGAATAAATAAATAAATAAATAAATAAAAACACGTACATACTTGTACAGCCGGTAACTAAAGTATCCGAAAACTAGCAAACATTCCTATATAAAAAAAACAGAGTTAATAGTTTTGTTAAATAAATCCTTGTCGAATCATGTTCTTACACTGACTAAGAACAGGATTCGGCAAAGATTTATTTAACAAAACCGTATGAAGTGTACTTTTTTTACATAGGAATTTTTGCTAGTGTTCGGACAATTTTGTTACCGACTGTACATATACATGCATATTTCCAAATACGGATGCCCACCAAACTCCATTTTGACCCTTTTAACAGCTAAACTGGTGCAATTATAGAAATGAAATATGCATATAATTATAGTAAAAGGACTGTGCGCTACAGACTGTAACAGTTCCCAGAAACACCTATTAAAAGTGGTTAAAAGGGGTTGTGAAAAAACTCCTGTTAAACAACGTCTCTGGCCAACCTGTTAAAAACACCAGGAGATACTGTTCCTATCTCGACAACGGTACGAGATATGAAAAAAAAAACAATTTAAGAAGTTGTGGAGAATAATCTATTTAATATTTAAAGATGCCTTTATAGTCATGAATGTTAAAAAAAATAATGTTTGAAACGTACATTTGTTTGCTGTTAATTTCCTTCTTAATGATTTTTCGAAACTATTTTAGGAAGGAAAAAAAGAACTAATTATCACAAGTTTGTTTCAAGATTATCATATATTTATTTTAAGGTTTAAATTAATGCAATTAACTGCAATCGAAATTCAGACCTATTCTTGAATTTTGGTTACAAATGTTACATTGTAGCGGTGACACACATATGTTAAAGAAAATTCAAACAAAGTTTCAGATGTGCATTGAAGCCAACGAACAAAAATCTAAACATCGAAAACAAAGTGTTTGGTCCTTTATCACGTTACAATGTAGGAAAAATAATTTTTAATTTTTCCTTTCATATTTACATCAATAATTTTTAACTTTAACAGTATATTCATCGCACATTTTGGTGTTAGATAGATTTTTTTTTTTTTTTTTCGTACAATTAAAAATGTAAATAAATTCCAGTTTTTAACTTAAAGATAAATTTGAAAAATTAACTTGCCAATGCAATCATTAAGTAATATTCAAATATTTTTATCTGTCAAAATTTGAGTGATTTCATTGTCACGTGTGGGACAATTAGACTAGAATATTTACTAGCATTTTATAGTTATAAAAAATACTTAAAGCAGAAAGTTTGAAAATTGCTGACCAAGTAAAAGTTCTTTACTTATATGATTTTTTAAGCAAAATTTTTTCCATTGTATTTTTTAATTATAATCTTTTTTTAATGAAATTATAGCTGTCACGTGTCTTACATAATTGTTCTGTTTTCCATGGAATCACCCATTTAATGACGTGAAAGCAAAAATGTCTTGTTTTTGCCTCCAAGGCAGCAGCACGTTGTTTTGCACCTGAAGAAGAAACGTCACGACTTTTTAAAACCGGTAGCGATTTCCTTAGTTTTATGATGTTTATGAAGAAATTTTAAGTTTGAATATGCTGCAGTTAAGCTAAGATTTTGGAGTTCTGAATATTAGCTTATATGCATGCTGAAGTAATAATAATAATAATAATAATAATGATAATATCTGACTACTAGGGAAGATTCTGGAATTTTAAGAAGATATATTTATTTCCAGTACTTTTTCTAATTAATTAACAAATGATTTGATGCAATATTTTAAAATTTTGAATATAAATTTATTATCCCTCTATAGGAAATACTTCCTAATATGAAATTTTCTATTACAATATTTTCTATTACAATAAGAGTTTACATTTTGTGTAAGTGTAAGTGAATAATTAAAAATGAGTATTAAACTAAAATCTTTTTAATATATATAATTATATATATATATATAACGTAATGTTAGAAAAGTCTTCACACAATTTAACAGAATACAAAAAATAATCCAAATGTTGTTTTTGTTGCTAAATTATTGCTGAAATATTTTGAATTCATTTGCATTTTCATTGCTATTTTTTTTTTTTTATTAAGATTTAATTTAATGCAACATCAATAGTAAAACTAAGAGTGGAATTTTGCACAATCTCTTCTTACAAGGATGTTGTAATTGCACGTATGGAAAAGAGAGGTTTCTATTAATAATAACTATAAATTAAATTATTCGCAATAACAATTGTACTTAATAGACTTTCTTGTAAGGTTTTTGAAAAGAAGTATCTTTGTATTAGGAGAAAATATTAAAACCGAATAATTATAAAATCAGAAAAAAAACAGAAAAAATTAAAGCAATTTAAAATTTTTTACAAAGTTATTTAATGAAAATATCGAATGAAAAAAAAAAGACCAGATAAGATTACAAGACAATATTAAGTTACTATATAACACGTTTAACCTAAAATTAGTACTTTGTGTTTTCAGTTTGAATGTTTTCTTGTTTGCTGACATAATCTGTCACTATCCACAATCTCTATACTTATTGTTGTAAATGATTTAGCTTTCGTGCGACCGCCTGCAAGAAGTAAATTAGTCTATTCCCTTGTCCAGATATCTAAACTAGTCCAGTCACTTATTGCAGATATTCAATGTACTCATCTTCATTACCATGTTATTACTACCAATAAGAGTGGTAATCTCTATTAGTTCAATGAAAAGAAAATGATTTCTTGGAAATGAGAAAAACTGTGTCAATTTTGAGTTTGTCATATACTCAAAATAATTTCAAAGCAAATACATTCAAATTGAAAAATTCTATGTGCTTATTATTAATTATATTGATATGCACAAAAAGGGTGTCGAACACCGTAAATCCTGAAAACACCAAACATAGATTCTCATTATACACTGAATATATATATATATATATATATATATATATATACATACATAGGAAAAAAATATTAAAAATGAGTAAAATTGAGTAAATTTTGAGTTTGTCACATACTCAAAGTAGTTCCGAAAGAAATATTTTCACGCGTTAAAATCCTGTGTACTTATTATTGAGTATATTACCGTGCTCAAAAATTGGCTTAGACTATCGTGAATTCAAATATCCCAAACATCGATTATTATTGATGTATTTTTCTTCAAACAAGTATGTAAACGCTACGACATATAATTCTGGAAATCTGAGGGAATAAGTTTTGCATTAACTCTTTCTGTTTAAATTTGTAAAAGCTCTGATAAAAAAAAAAAAAAAAATCTAGTTCTGCATATTTATAATTATGAATTGAACAGATATTATTATGAGAGAGAGAGAGAGAGAAAGAAAAACATGTCATATTTTGTACGTGAGACAACATGTCACACAACTTTTTTTAAACAGAAATGAGAAAGTCCATTTGCTCGTTTTTAAGTGCTTAATTTTTAACAGAGTAATAAACTACGAAATGAAATGCTATTAATTTGAATTAAAAGCTTTTCATATCTAAAGACTATTTATTAAATTTTTGAAAATATGTCAAATCTGATTTATTGATTTTTTTTTTTTTTTTTTTTTTTGTTATATTTTCTTCACAAAAACGAAAAATATAGAGATAGAAAAAAAAAAAAAAAAAAAAAAACACACACACACATAAACAAAATGATGGAATTTTCCCTCTTCTCTTTTAAAGCTCAGGTATTAGGCACAATTGTAAGCGAACAATCTTAGATGATTCGTTTTCGATTGATTTAGTTCTGCCAAGTGTAAGCAGATGGCAGCAGTCACTGCATTTGTGAAAATCTATTGAAAGAAAAACTTTAAGTTTTTTCGAGTCAGTTTTGGTATTTCTGATTTCAGATTTAAGTTAATCTTCGACAATTTTTCAGAAACTTACAATTAGTATTTTACGTTGTTTAATGAGTTTTATTTATCTGATATAGAACCATATAAAAAAGAAGGAATTTGAATAAAACTTTATAAAATATTAAAAAATTTCGTTAGAATATAAGTTTTAAAATTTAGATATTAAGATTTTTAACCCTTACACTTTCAGTGAGATACATAATATCTAACTTAATTTTAACTTTAATTTGCAAAAACTCGCTCCGGAAAATTTTATAAAAATTTCCATTTAATGCTTTGAGGAAAAAACATCATTTATTAAATCACATTTCATTTCTTCATAATTTATTTTTTGAAAATGTTCGTAAATCATGGTGGCAGTTGATTTTAAATCACAAAAATTCTTTTCATCAAAAAGGTTTAAGAAAAATGGCCGACAATGAAACATTTCAAAAAAAAAAAAAAAAAAAAAAAAAAAAAAAAAAAAACATAAACAAAAAACTGAAATGTTCATATGCGTTAAAATCACATTTATCAAATAAAAGAAAAAACAATCTTTAATATTTGTAAAGTATGTTAATAAATACTTCGATCTCTTATTTATATCTCTAAATATTAGTATTAGACAAACATGTTAATTTATTTTATTTTATTTTATTTTCATTTTATTTTCTCTTTCTTAACACAATATATTTTCTATAAAATAAATGTATCTCATGCTTTAATATATGCATGTAAAAAATTTAAACTTTTCATTTAATGTTTATTTTCTTATGTATAACAAGATAAACTATTATATTACGGCCATCACGGGATTTCTTTTATATTTTCCTAAACAAATTCAGTTAAAATTATATAATTTGTTTACCTCATAGTAAAAAACTTTCAATACACAATTGCAATCGTACTTTACCAAATCTAACATCCCTCTGGAACTGAAAAAAATATTTAAAAAAATTTAAAAATATTTTGTAAATATTTGTAATATTTTGAAAATATCAAATTAAATTGTTTTGAAAAATCTCTTAATTTGTCGTAAACAATATTAAAATAAAATTATATGTATATAAGTTTTATATAATATTCATTCAAATGATCGGCATTAAGCAAGAAGAATATATTTAAGGAAATAAGCATTTTATTATTAATATTTTAGAATTTGCTTTGGTTTGTTACTCTACGGTTATTATTTGCACACAAATAATAATTTGACCAGTTTCTTCTACAACAAACGATTGAATAAATTTAGGGGGCCAGGTACCTTTGAACAATGGAAGTGTTAACAAAAATTATCATAATAATAATGATTATTATTTTTAAATAACTTACAAAATAAATTATTTTAAAACTTAATGTTTTTAGATGGTGCTAGGAAAGAGATTACCTCTCTATTATAGCTGTTAGTGTAATTGTACATTTTTTAATGTTTTTTTCTATGAAATGTTAGAGTTATTTTTTTCTCAATATAAGCCCTGCTAGCAGTATTACAGGCAAAGGATCCTCGGTGTTTCGTAAGTTGCCAACATCTACGCGCAAAATCCGAATACACTGTATATTAATATACAAAAAGATAAATCTTAGTCAGAAAGCAATGAGACATGAACCATTTGATGCAAAATGTAATGCAATACATTTTTTAAAATTCATATTACATTTATGACAAACAATATATGAGATATGATTTTATGGAATAAGCCCGTTTCAATTTTTGATCGCCAGTCCCAGTGTACTGCAGAATTAAAATATAGGCGAAATTCTCTATTCCATAACAAGTATTACTATTTAATACTTGTTATGGAATGGGGAATTTTGCCTGCTACATTTTATTCATTTTTTTTTTTTTTGGGGGGGGGAGGGGTATCAAATTTGTTTATTAATTTTTGCAAAAATGTATCCGGTTTAAGATGGTTGCTTATCATAACCCACTTATTCTAGATAGTCAGAAAAATAAAAACAAAATAAACAGTAAATGGTTGTTTCATCACGACATAATAAAGTTTTTGATGAAGATACTGACAAACGCATTTTTGTCTAAGTCCATTGTAAAAGTACACATTTTTAAAACTTTTCCAAGGCTTGCTGAAATCATAAAATGCTTCTAGATAGAGAAAATTAATTATTAGAAGCATTAAATAATCATTCATATGCGACTTCCTTACCATCTCGAAACAAAGGAGGCACTGTTACTTTTTTCCATACAAAACTAATAATGGAAAAAAAAAAAAAAAAACGCTGGGATATCTTTTTCATGCCATGCATACTAGAAAATCTGGAGATCGCCCACATTGGCGATCTGAAACAAATATTACAATTGAAATCTTATAATTTATTTATATGAAAAAAAAAAATATTGCAGAATTATTTTTATTGACAGAAGTTTTCAAATATATTTGAGAGGGGATGTAGGGTTGTCATATAAAATATATCCATTTGAACATGATGAAATGCACTGTTTGATATGCGAGACCGTTGGGAAAAAAAATAAAAAATAATAAAACGATTGTTTTTTCACTGAATAAATATGCATAGAAAAAATTAAATTACTTTTTGATTACAAGAAAAGGGTTAGATTAATTATAGTGAATTAGAATTAGAATTATATATTCATATTCATATTATTAATATTATATATATATTAACAAAAGAGAAAATTAAATATTAATACATGTCATGGAATTTAGAGTTTCGCGAATATTTTAATTTTGCATTACACGACGGGGTACACTAAACATAAAATACTCACAGAATTGTTGCGGAATCATGTTACAAAACGTCACAATCCTATCCCACAGTTCATTTCCATTGGAATACTTTTGATCTTAAAGTTTTCGACCAATGTAATCCCAAAATTTCGGCCTGCTATCAGGAGATTGTGCCCAATCATCAATCCAGTTGAACTTCTTGTATCTAAAAAAATTTTTGACCTTTTATGCATCATCAACAGTAGCATTATCTTCTCAGACAACACAATAACATCTTTAAAAAAAAAAAGTCATTTTCAGGTTAACCTGATGATATCTGGACAATATAATTTGTCTTGTTTTCATTTGGAGGATCTAAATGTCAAAATGTCACATCTGTAGACATCCTGTGGATATATATTTTTATTCTTATCAGACAGCTATAGGAGGAATGTAAACATCCTCTGAATTTTTACTTACATCCTTAAACTATCTAGTGGAGAGCATATTCGTGACAAACTGACGTCTTGTGGATGACCAAAATTGTCCCACAGATTATCCAAAAAGATTTTCTGACTAGGCGTCATCTCTCTTGTGAAGTTGTAACCAACATTAAAACTTTCAATACGAACGCCTAAAACTTACATCACTTAAGTTTTACGACTAACGCGAGACCAAATTTTATAATTCACAATGTAGTGAATTTACGTTGTCTTACAAAACAAAATAAAAATGAAACGCTTACTTTATCCATACACTTTTTAGATTTTTGAAAAAGCTGCGTGCAATAACCATCTATTGTCTACAAATATAATGGCGGCCAAGATTAACATCTGTCTTATTCTCCAGCGCGTAGATTACGCATGCGTGTCCGATGAGAAAAAACACCGAATTTTTTTAGTATAATTCCATCGTATGATCTAATCAGAAAATCCACCGGATTTACTGTGAAGAAGAATGGTTGGATAATCCATTTACCATATGTTTCGTGAATTCAGTTGATAGCTCTCATACGATATAACAAATGTAGGATCTATATGACAATTATAGGATGTCCGCAGGACAACTGTGGTTGTATTAGGTTGTAGGAATATGCAATATACATCGGTACACTGATCACTGATGGTTTTGATTAAAACACTTTCTAAGATATCGAAGGGTCTTTTCTTACTCAGCTTTGGTCAATCGCATAAACTGCCAATCCTCTCATTCAGTTGTCTTTCTTGAACATTTTGACCTTAGAAGATAGTCGACCTCTTCCCCGTTATTTATTTCTCTTGTATAACTGGCAAATTCCTTGGAAGATCGGATACTGCTCACTTTTAGGAAGACTTCTTTTAGATTCGGCTATAAATTTCAAGAGGAAAGTCTTTGATCCGATAATGCCAAAATATGACCAGCTATAACTAGGGATATGTTTGATAGTTTTATTGCCCGCATCACACTTCCTGGAAAGAAAAATCCCAATATAAAAGGGCCAAAATCGATAAAAATCATTATGAAACAATTAATGATTGAAAGTTTATAATAATGATTTTCCTACATAATCACGACTGAACAGACATAACCTTAGAATTCACGGGACCTTGATTTTCAGTTTTCAAAGCTAAACGAGTATTTTAGCTCACTTTTTTAAAGCAAATTAGTCAATTCTTATCATTATTCGATAATATTCAAAATTTTAATTTTTGTACATTCCAAGGTTATCAACTTCTATAAGGAATCAAAATCGGATATATATATGTTGGGAATCTGTTTTTCACTGTAGAAAAAAAGCGAGCTGAAAAACGATGAGCACACTGGCGCAGGTCTACCTGCCACCTATGCGATTTGGTGCTCGTTCGAATTCGAGTGACAACCATGAAACAAGTGTCACAAAATTTATGGAACATAATGTGCATAACTTGAACCTAAAATAAAAATATACACATGGGAATTTACCTCATATTTAAACTAACGAAAAATAATAATTATGTTGGAATAAACTCCACTCTCTGAAAAACAATTAATATAATAATTATACATAAAAAAATAGTCGTACATTTTGGCGTAATTTTGATTATAATTACAAAAAGTTTTATGTCAAAAAGCTAATTGTCCGTCATTTCATATCTCATGAAAAAGAGGATAAACTTTCATATGATTATGGCTAACCATCACGGAGATATTACTGGCGCATGAAATGGCGCATTACTATGAAAAAATTGCATACTGGCACATTATTATGAAAAAAATTGCCTCTGACATTTTTATTAGAAAATTTTAAATTTTAAAAGTAAAACTCTTTCAAAGGCAGTAATATAGATATAAAAACTGTCTGAATACCTGTTAAAATTTCCAAGATTTAAAAGTAATTATTTTATTGAGATTTTGCATTTTTTTTCGATTATATATATATATATCGCTTTCTCCTTTCAAAGATACCTGTTTCTTAAAAAAAAGGGCAATTTTTAAAAGAATGATACCATTAAGAAATGTACATTTTAAAATACTTAATGCATAAAGAAATATTTTCCTTTCAAATTAATAATTTTAATGTATTAACTATACATATTTACATGTGCCATTTCGAATACATATTTCTAAATATAAAATGAACTAATAAAGAAATAATTTTTTGTCAAACTAACTATTTTAACATCTTAATTATAAACCTTTACATCTGCAATGTTCCACCATCTCAAAAATTAAACACAACTTGGTATTGGATAGGTTTAAATATATTCCAACTTCAGTTTAGGATATATAATTTCGTGGCTTTGAGGACGTATTTGAAGAATATCTATAGACCAATTCACAGATAATTTAGCATTTAATTTTTCAGAAATTTAAGAAATCTAAAATTTATTACTCTTTTAATTTTTATTTCCACAAATTCTTTGATTTTTCATTTGTTCTTTATTTTTTTGTTTTTTTCATAAAACATAAGCAATTTTAATTATCGGCCTGTCATCCATTTATTTAATATTTAAAAAATATATATTAATCTTTACATTAAAATATTCAAACAAATAGTAAGTCACATATATTAAAAAAATTTAAAATACGTAACTCCAATTTGAAACCTACAAACATACAGCAGATTCTCGAACGAATTTTGAGCTTTTCATTATAACTAAACAATTATGTTTTGTAATTAAGTGATGTTTTGCACTAGTGAGAAGTTTAAAGTGAGCCCCATGCGTCTCCTTTTTTACTGTGCATTTTAATATAATTAAAATAATAATAATAATAAATGTCGATTAATAATAATAAATGCCACTTAAGAGTTTTATAATTTTTATCCTAAAGTATATATTTCCAGTCAGACAATGCCTATGTTAGAGTCCAAATTTTTTCTGATTTACGAAAAAATAGACATAGGTGCTGGGTTCGAAAGTAGTCACGTTCGGTTCTGTTTTAAACTCTTCATAATTTACTATGAAACAAGAATAAATACAAACGACCTCCATCAAGATCACTTTTATATGGCCCAAGCCACAACATCGGCCACTGTAATATGTGGAAGACTACTTTTTCCCGAGTTATTTCGGGATGATTCAATCAAATTTAACCCACACTCGCCTTGACACATCATTCAATCGCTGAATGCTTTTTCTTTTTTTTTTTTTTTTCCACTTACAACGATATCTAAAGATAAGTAATACTGAACTTTTATAATTATTATTAAATAATGAAAGCTACAGTTAACAAAATCTTTATTAGGAATCTTTATTAATTAAAAAATAAGTGGAATATTTACACTATTATTATTTTTTTTAATTAAATATGCTTTAATACTTTGTGAAATTAAAGGCGTCAAATTTTCCATTCTTTAAAATAAATTATGAATCCAAATTAATAAAATTAATTTTGTCATGTTTAAAAAATGAACTTTTCACAAGAAGAAGCTAAGACGCTCAAATAACAAATTTAATTTAAATGTTATAAAATGTATCTTTTTATCTGATAAAAATATAAAAAGGGTAATAAAAATATTGAAAAAATTGATATAAATGTAATTAAATAAACTCTTTTTAAATTATCTTTACTAAAATTCATTTACTAGAAAAAAAAAAAAAAAAACATAATTAAATATAAAGAAGAACAACACTTTTCATTCAAGTTTCATTAAAGATAGTGGATATGTCGTTATGCAAATTTAATTAATACAAGAAACAAAGACTTCATAAGATATGTCGTAACATTTACAAAATGTAATTAATCAGCTAGAAAATACTGAAGTAACAATGTAGATACTACTAGTACACAGTTTCAAAATAATCAGCAATATTGAAAGCAAGCCAAATGTTGTCATTGTTTAGCGTGAATTGTGTTCATTTTTTTAATGAAAGCTGCTTTACTTATACTTTAATTAATTTTCTTATTCCTTTTTAAATGTTTAAAATTACCCTAAATATATTACAATTTTTAGAAGAAATTACCTAATTTTCTTCTAAGAAATTTGCAATTAAAAAAACGTGCAAAAATATCTGAGTAAATGTAAAATGTATTTTCACTTATTATTATATTCATGCAATAAAATCTAAAACGGAAATATGAAACTCAGATATTACCTATAAATTAAAATCTCACTCTATGATCGAACAACGAAAACAAGAGATGGAAGAAGGGAACATATTTGATGTAACATTGTAATAAAAAGACCGTGTATTAACAAGAAGTTGAGAACTATATCTACACGGGAGCAATATGTATTAAAGGAAATATTAAAATCAAATACTATTCCATATTACAAAGAAATTTCACATATCCATAAAATTATTGATTTAAAGTAAAACAAACACAAATACCTAAAACAATCTCTTGAATTTTAGAAATTTCTCTTTCCTGAATGTGGTAAAAGGGGGAAACATGTTTTCACACTCCTTAATATTTTACAGGGGGAAAAAATAGAGATTCGGAATATTTTGCTTTTAAATATAAAAAATAAAACACCTAAAAACCAGTTTAAGAGATTTTATGAATTAATCCCTCATAGTTTTACATTTTACAGCATTATTTATTCATTCGTCAGTAGTTTTCCATAAGAGTATTGCTTTAATATATAACAAATAAAAATTCCTATAAAACAATTTAATAAATTCGCCCAGTCTGGTAGTGCTGGGGACATGGGGTGTTTTCACTCATCCCTTCACATACCACAAAGATAATATATATATATATTTATACATATATATTGTAATTTCACTATCACAAAGTGATAAATAGAAAGTCAGGTCTTGCTAATACACTAAGCCAAAATTGAAATGTTCAGCAAATCCTTTTATATAAGTCGTCTGTAAAGTCTTATTTCTTGAAAAATAGCAAAGTCAACAGTCATCCGATAAACACAATAATTGACGCTTTAAGTTTTTGCTGCAGTTACTAGACACCTGATCCGTCATAGTGCTCTGGTAAGGAAGAAACTGGCGAATTCAGAGGGTAGCAGGCGTGAAGTTTTGAGCGATTTGAGTGTTTTCTTCCTTCTTTCTTTAATTTATTATAAAATTATATAAACAGTAATTTTTTCTTTTTATTTTCTTTTTCTTTTTCCTTTCTTTCTTTTTTTTTTTTTTTTTTTTTTGGTGCTAGAGGACTATTTCAGTCGGTACAGTTGTCGAATTTTTATAACACACTCTTAATAGTGCTAAGGGCCTATTTCAGTCGGTTTATTGAATTGGGATTTATTGAATGAAGTCCCCCCAAGGCACAACTTTGACATGAGTCCCCCCCAGGCATAACTTTGACATGAGTCCCCCCAAGGCCCAACTTTGACATGAGTCCCCCCCAGGCCTAACTTTGAAATGAATCCCCACAAGGCCCAACTTTGACATGAGTCCCCCCCCAAGGCACACCTTTGACATGAGTCCCCCCCCAAGGCACACCTCCCCCTCATTGGGAAAAAGAGAAAAAACGTTGTTTTGCGGCTATAAGACAGTTTGGATTTCCAACGTTATTTGTTACAATATCTACAGCTGAAACACATTGGTTTGATTTAATGAAAACTTTATCATGGAATTTAGATCGTCACGAATTAACTAAAGAAGAATTTGTCGATATTAACAAGTTTATCAGTAGGCCTCTGGCACTAAATTCAAATCTGTCAATGTCAGATTTTCATGTTTTAAATAATGAAATAATGTCATGTCTGTATAATTTTTTTTTTTTTTTTTTTTTTTAAGATACAATGAGCAATAATGGAGCAGACTAATAACAAATTGAACCATCTTAATATCCTTAGAAGTATGGTATTGTGTGGTAATTATTTAATCATTAACTTTATAACTCAATTAAAATAGCTATAAAAATCTCTCATTCCTTCCTCACAAGAAGAAGAATTATACAGGTTTTAAATGTTAAAATACATTGATAATTTAAAAAAAAAAAAAAAAAAAAGAAAGAAATGAAAAGAAAGTGAAAATGAAAGAAAAAGAAAAAAAATAATTACAGATAGTGTGTAACTTTTGTATATAATGCTTATTGAGATTGATAGCACTTATTTTACCCAATATTGTACTTTAAAAAATGAGCATAAAATGATAAATATTTTTGTATTTGACTTGCCCCAAAAGCCATTTCTTTCCTTTCCTTTTTCTTTTTCTTTTTTTCTTTTTCTTTCTTTCTTTCTTTTTTTTTTTTTTTTTTTTAAAGTTACAATGAGCAATGGAGCAGACTACTAACAAATTTAAACATCTTTTTTACGCTTAGAAATGTTGTATTGTGTGATAATTATTTAATCATTAGCTTTATAACTCAATTAAAAATAGCTATAAAAATCTCTCATTCCTTCCTCACAAGAGGAAGAATTATACAGATTTTTAAATGTTAAAATACATATATAATAAAAAAAAAGGAGAAGGAGAAAAAAAAATAATGATAATTACAGACAGTGTGTAATTTTTGTATATAATGCTTACTGAGAATGATAATACTTATTTTACCCAATATTATACTTTTAAAAATGAACATAAAATGATAAATATTTTTGTATTTGACTTTCTCCAACCGCCATTTTTAGTGCGGTACATCCTTAATAATGCTCTTTGTTTTTCGATTGGAGTCCGATGAGCGCTATTTCAGATGAGTCAATTTTGCTGCGATTTTTTCATATTAGGGGTGGAAGGAAATCGTTAGAAATAAATTTTCGGAAAATGCTAATTTTAGTGATAGAGTCTACACCTTCTCGAGCACCATCATCTTTGTTTGTTTTGAACAAGAATTGGAGAAAAAATAGCATATGTTTATCAATATAAAAACAAACACTTTCTTGTGGGAAGGTTCTATTTTTCCTTATGAACAGTGTTTCAGGTCTCTACATTATTACCTTTGTTTTCAACTCTTCCAATTCTGGATTATGTAATTCTTTGTTAAGGGCTTACTTAGGTTTCAAAGGTATAAAAAAAAAAAAATCATACTTATTTTTCTACTATTATTATTATTATTATTTTAATAGAAAACAAAACAAAATTTTGTATATAGAATGGTGTAACATTTAAACTATATTTATAAAATTCTCATTATTATTATTATTTTTTTTTTAATTCAGCCGAGTACCACTATCTTTGTTTGTTTTGAACATGAATTGGAGAAAAGATAGCATATGTTTATCTATAATAAAATAAACACTTTCTTGAGGTGAGATTCTACTTATCCTTGTGAAGAGTATTTCAAGTCTCTACGTTATTATCTTTGTTTTCAACTCTTCTAATTAAGGATTATGTAATTATTTGTTAAGAGAATACATGGGTTTCAAAGGCTAAAAAAAGCATATTTGTTTTTTTCTAATTTTAAAATTAATAATAATAAATAAAAAATATATAAAAAAATCCAAATTTTGTGCATATAATGGAGTAACATTTGAACAACATTTAAAAAAATCTCATTAAAGATTTTCGAAAAATTCAGCCGGTGGTTCTTAATTTTCGAAGACCCTTCAGAAAAGCAGTTAAAATGATTTCTCAAAAACTAATGCACAGTTCTAATTGAAATTTTGGGAATTTCTTAAAAAAAAGATACTTGACTTGTGCTTGAACAACAAGTTTTTCTTTCCTTTTTTTTTCGATTAGAAATATCTTTACAAGACTATACGTGGGGTAAAATTTACAAAAAAAAAAAAAAAAAAAAAAAAAAAAAAAAAGCGCTGTTTTTGCATGAAACTCTGCAAAAAATTCAAATTCATATTTATTCTAAATCCATTGTTCGAGCACTAGTCAAGATTACTTTGAAGAAGTGTGAGAAATTTCAAAAAGGGTCTGTGCATCTTTTTACAGAAATCGTGACCACTGCAATCTTGTGGTGTTTCCATAAACCATGACAGACCGACTATATTTTGCACGATAATTTTTACTCTTTCTCTTTTCCTTTCCATTTTTATTTACTTCGCTGTTGTAAAAAAAACCTTTCCGTTAAGTAAACTCACAGTATAGTGCAACTAAAATGATTCACAGTAACAAGTATGGCGCTAGGTTTACCTCACCTAATTGAAGATTCAGAAATTAAAAACACTGTTTGATTTATGCTTAATTCTAGGTGTTCCATCGATTACTACTCTATCCTTCTTAATAAATTTAAAACTTGCCTAAAATCACTGTTCTGTAATTTACGACTTCCTAAACTAATACTTATTTTCTTATCACCTTTTAAACTTTAGTTTTAATAGAAAACTTACATTATCAATCTTCAAATGTCCGGATACTCCAATAAATCTCGAAAAGAAAGAAATTTCATCGAACACATTGAATTCGAAAGTTTCGTGCATTTAAATGATCAATCAGATGATACTACATAGAATACATAACCAGAATAGTCATGAAGTGTCAGTCGTAGCTAATATTTCTTCTGATGTGGCTTTCTTCGCTGCCGTTAACTTGAATGAGCATAAGAACCGTTATTTTTATTTGAAAACTTTATCACCACTTTCTACAGTAATAATTGGCATGAGAAACTTGGATTTTTTTTGTAAAATTCATCAAGAAGTTATAAAAATAACGTCATTAATTGTTATTATTATTATTTTTCTTCATACCGAAAAGTTCAAGAGTCCTTTTACGATAACGGATAATTTAAGACGTTTGTCTTATGGGCATGTGTGAACTTGCTTACAAAGTTCACATCTTTATTCACATCTTTGCGAAAATCGTCTGAGCTACTTCGGGGCCAAATTACAAATTTCTCCAAGGTGTTCCAATACTGAAGCTCTTCGTTAATGAGAATGCGTATTTAGTTTATCTGAAATTAGCCATGTCTATAATTAACATAATAAAATTCAAATAATCAAATGTCATTTATATTTCATTAACGGCTACGTATCATGGTACTTGGTCGTGCTTTTTATTTGCTGAAAATGTGTGGAAATTTAGAATGGGATCCCCTTGACTAAATTTGAAATCTCGCAGCAAAGTAGATCGGATGTTTTACTCCTAAGTTTTTACTTATGCAATTACGGAAGTCTAAAATGGCAAAAATAATTTTAAAATCTTTAAAGGGATTCATACTAAAGTTATGCCGAAAATAGAACGAAATATATTTATTTAAAAGTTTCAGTTATTCAGTTAAAAAAAAATCAATTTAACTATGGTGACCAGCGAAGAGGGCAAAAAATGCTAATTTATAATAAATGTAAAGATTTTATTACTATTACTAGCAGGCTACGCCCGCTTCGCTGGTCACTATTTTTAAATGAATCACTATAGTTAATGAATTCTCAAAATTGCATTAATTTTTATCATGCGAAAAGAAAAAGAGAAAAAGTTCTGATTTAAAACAAGACCTTCCGGCTTTTTCGGAAGGGTAGGTTGATTTCTTTTTCCTTATCAAGTAGCCGTCATTTTGTTTCAAAATGGCGGCTACAAATTATTAATGCACTTGGTAGAAATATTGATGTAGGCTATGCACATATGGAGTTTTAAGCAAATCGGTTCATAAATACACTTTTATGTGAATTTAAAATTTTCAAGTGGCCGGCGCTAGGACAAAAAATGGTGGGTTAAGTTGACAAATATATGAAATGCGTTTGTGAGATAAGTCTACTGTACACACATAGTTCGAATTAATTCAAAATCTCAAAAGTCATTGTGTTGAAAAATTAAGTGGCTGCCACTTCGATAAAAATGGCAGAGAAAGTTGCTCATCTAAGATATCTTTGCAAATTTGTAAATATATTTTTTTTTTTTTTTTGTAGAAATTCTTTCAAAGAGGCTTAGTAAGTTGATAAAATGTTAGTTTCCTGCATTTCTAGTTTGTTTTAGCATTAAAATAGTCTAATTTTACCTTAAAAACGGATTAAAAAGATCCAGTAACGCATGTAATGGATTTGGCGCCAAATTTGACGACTTTTCCCCTATGGCGACTTTTTTGGCGACTTTTGGCGAGAAAATACTTATTATCGATGTACCAAAGATGGACGCAATAATGTGATTGGTTCATGAGTTACGTGGATTTTCTAAATTTTTGTTGTTTGAATGATAAATCCATTTTTCAACTTTGATTTGAATTGATTAAGTATTTCTAAATTTCCAGCAAACACATCGAAGATATTTAAAGCATAGGTTACTGTCTAACTGTGGTTTAAATCGGTGCCGTGTTTCAAAAGTTATTATTATGGCAAATTTTCAAGTGGCAGTCTAAGTGGCTGCGACTTGTAATACAAAATAGCAAAACAACTTGCCCATCGAAATCATCCAGTACATTTGTACGATAAGTTCATTGTCCAGTTCTAGTTTAAATTAAATCAGAATTTCAAAAATTATAATCATAAGAAATTTTCAGGTGGCACCACTTATAAAAAAAAGTGGAGTGAGATGCCTAGCGAACTTATCTGAGATATTTGAATGATAAATCCACTACCCAAACTTGAAGCGAATTGATTCTGTCTTACTAAAGTTACCATAATGACAAATTTTCAAGTGGCCGCCACTTGAAAATAAAATTGCGGATCAAGTCATCAAGAGAACTTATCCTAGATATTTGAACCAAAAGTTCACTAACCAGCTTTTATTTGAATGAGTTTAGTATTTTAAAAGTTATCGTGATGGCATATTTTCAAGTGGCAGTGTGATTTCAAGTGGCTGGAACTTAGACACAAGATGCCGGGACAAGTTGCCTAGTGAAAACATTCAAGATAATTATATGATAATATCACTGTCAAAATTTGGTTCGATTTGAAGTATTATTTCAAAAGTTATCGTGATTTTAAATTTTCAAGTATGAGCCTGATTTCAAGTGACCGCGCTTAACTTAAGATATCTGCCACTTTATTAAAAGTGGCGGATATAGTTTATTAATAAACTTCAATGAGATCCTTATGTGGTCTGTATTTACATCACAATTCAAACAATTTCGGAATACGCTTTTTACAATTTAAATTTGAAATTTTCAAGTTGTCTCCACTTGAAAAACAAAATGGCGGAGCAACTTGGTTAACAAACTCATCTAAGATATTTATAAGATAAGTTAAGACACTGTTCAAATTTGGTTCCATTTGGAGTATTATTTCGGAAGTTATCATCGTTTTAAATTTTCAAGTGGTTTTCAAGTGGTCCCGCTTAACTTAAGATATCCACCACTTTATTAAAAATGGCGGATAAAGTTCATTAATAAGGTTATTTGAGACACTTGTGTAATCTATGTATACATCAAAATTAAAAGAAATTCGCAATACGCTTTTTACAATTTGAATTTGAAATTTTCAAGTGGTCTCCACTTGAAAACAAAATGGCGGAGCAACTTGGTTAACAAACTCATCCAAGATATTTATAAGATAAGTTAAGACACTATTCAAATTTGGTTCGATTTGGAGTATTCTTTCGGAAGTTATAGGGATTTAAAATTTTCAAGAGGTAGCCTGATTTCAAGTGGTCCCGCTTAACTTAAGATATCTGCCACTTTATTAAAAATGGCGGATATAGTTTATTAATAAACTTCAATGAGATCATTATGTGGTCTGTATTTACATCAAAATTCAAACAATTTCGGAATACGCTTTTTGCAATTTAAATTTGAAATTTTCAAGTGGTCTCCACTTGAAAACAAAATGGCGGAGCAACTTTGTTAACAGACTCATCTAAGATATTTATAACATAAGTTAAGACACTGTTCAAATTTGGTTCCATTTGGAGTATTATTTCGGAAGTTTTCATGGTTTTAAATTTTCAAGTGGTGGCCTAATTTCAAGTGGTCCCGCTTAACTTAAGATATCCGCCACTTTATTAAAAATGGCGGATAAAGTTCATTAATAAAGTTATTTGAGACACTTGTGTAATCTATGTATACATCAAAATTAAAAAAAAATTCGGAATACGCTTTTTACAATTTGAATTTGAAATTTTCAAGTGGTCTCCACTTGAAAACAAAATGGCGGAGCAACTTGGTTAACAAACTCATCTAAGATATTTATAAGATAAGTTAAGACACTGTTCAAATTTGGTTCGATTTGGAGTATTATTTCGGAAGTTATAGGGATTTTAAATTTCCAAGTGGTAGCCTGATTTCAAGTGGTTCCGTTTAACTTAAAATATCTGCCACTTTATTGAAAATGGCGGATAAACTTCATTAATAAACATCATTGAGAGGGTCATGTGACCTGTATTTACAACAAAATTCAAGCAAATCTTGCTTTAAATATGCTTTTTACAATGTCGGTTTGAAATTTTCAAGTGGCTGCCACTTGAAAACAAAAAGTCGGAGCAACTTCGTTAACGAACTCATCCAAGATATTTATAAGATTAGTTCACTGTCCAAATTTGGTTCGATTTCGAGTATTATTTCGGGAGTTATCGTGATGACAAAATTTTCATTATAGATAGATAGATAGATAGATAGATAGATATAGATAAACGAAGTGATTGCAATAGGTCGATTTCTAAAGAAATCAACCTAAAAATGTCGCACCGGGTCCCCACTGCCTTCGGCAGCGCGCGCGCATTTATATTCGACACTCTTAATCAATCTCTATATAATCGTATGGGAAAAACTTAAATATAAAATACAAAACAAAAAAAAATCTTCTCTCATCGCTAGAATAATCGGTCCGGGTCCCCACTGACTGCGGCAACGTATAGAGGCGCACGCGGCGCGCATATTCCTTTACCTACCGTTCCTATCCCTCCTAATTATTTTAGACTTTAAAAAATACTCGCAATCGTTCTCTCGGGCTTTTAAACCAAATAATACTAATATCCAACATTCTATCTGAAAGACTTTATTTTTACCCCTGCACCTGCCCCCCTTCCCGCCCTTAATAATAATTCTGTACTTTCGAAAATATTCGCAATCGATTTATCAGGCCTCAAAAGCTAACGACACTGATTTTCAGCGCTCTAACACTTATTTATATATTTTTGCCCCTCCACACCTTCCCACCCCTCCTATTAACTTTACAAATTCGAAAATATCGGCAATCGATTTGTAAGTATCAAAAACCTCAATGTACCAATTTTGAACGACCTAACTCTATTTTTATTTAATTTTTTGCCCCTCCGCTCGCCCATTTCTGACCCCCATGATAACTGTACACTTTCGAAAATATCCTCATTCAACTTGGAGGCCTCTAAAACCTATCTGTACCAATTTTGAACGGTCTAACTGTATTTCTATTTTTTGCCCCATACCCCCCCCCCTTTCCCGCCCCACATGGGACGCATTTCTAAAATTAAGGAAATTAGTGTTTATGTGTTTCTGGAAGCTATATTTTAGAGCAAAAACCTCACATGTATCTATTTTTCTGTTTGCGATGTAAAGTATTATTTGAAATCACGTTTTGCCCCCTCTCCCTCCTTCTTGGGGGCTGAATATCGAAAATTCCAGAAATGGGTTTTTAGGTATTTGTATTAGCAATATATTAGAGCAAAATTTTCACGTGTATCTGTTTTTTTTGTTTGAGATATACAGAAGTATTTAAAAACACATTTTGCGCACGTGAAAAACACATTTTGCGCACCCCTTTCCCCCTTTGGGGACCGAATTTCTAAAATTCCAGAAACTGTTTTTTAGATATTTGAGTTAGCTATATTTTAAAGCAAAAACTTTACGGATATATGTTTTTTTCTTTGAGATATGAAGGTTTTTGTGAAATCACATTTTGCCCCCTACTCCCCCTTAGGGGGCGAATTTCGCAAAATCGCTTAGCGGGTGCTTACACTATATGTTCTATAATCTGACCCAGTTTCGATTTAGTAGCTTTAGTAGATTTTGCTGTGCGTTGATGAGTCAGTGAGAGAGTGAATGAGTGGAAGTACTCTTTTATATGTACAGATTATTTTTAATAGATGTGTACAAAAACTCAATTATTTGAATTTTTAAATGTGTTTCAATATTTTTTCCCAATTATTTAATGTTTTCCAAACCGAATCTTTAATTTGTAGACGACACTTTAAAAAACAAAATTAGAATTACGTGAATTTAGGATTAGAAAATTTATATAGTTATGAACCTCATTTTTTTTTTTTTTTTTTATTATTATTATTATTATTACTTTTATTTTCTCTTACCCTTACGGCAGAGAAAGTATTGTTTTAGGGTCAAATTTTCGAAAGTGAGTTTTTGTTATATTTAAATGTTCTGAGGTCCCCTGAATACGAAAATCACGTTTTCAGGGAATGGTCTGTGTGTGTGTGTGTCTGTCTGTGTGTCTGATATCAGCATATCTCAAGAAAAAATAGTAGCAGAAATTCCAAATGCGGTATTCTAAATGTGTATCATATAGGGATGCTACACTAAGCTTTTCGCTGTGGTGAAGCAAATGGTTCGTGTGCAAGGACACTCAAAATATTCAAATACAATACGTCTATGGGGGAAATTGTAGGTAAGTAGAGTTTAACATCTATAGACTGCACTAGACCAAATGAAACGAATATATATTTATTGTAATAGAGATAATCAACTGGGAAAAAAATATGTATGTAGGGGCCTCTCCTCCCACTCTCTGGGAGGGAAGTCCCCTGTCGAGGGCAGTAAATTTTCATGATGGGTATATTTCAAAAGACCTCGCCAATATCTTTAAAACGAATGGTTGAACCATCGATCTGCGATAATTTAAAATTAAATTATCGATTTTTTTTTTCATTAAAAAAAATGTATTATTGAGAAATTATTCAACTTTTGGACATTTAGTGTTATACTTCTCTTAAAATAACTTAAAAACGAATAATTTTAGGAGATCCAAATGTTGTATTTTGATGTTAATAAAAGTTTGTTGCTGGAAAAGTTTCATCAAGATTGATAAGTTTCAATGAATGTTGCGGGTGAAAATTGTCTGTGTAATTTTAAGTAAACTTAATTTTTAATAACAGAAATACGTTGTATATAAATGTAGGTGCCTTAATGAAACGGGAGGTTGAAGGGGGCGTTAGCCCCCCTCACACAGAACTAATTATAATATAAAACTCTTCCGAAGCCTTTTTTGAATTGATTAACATAGGTTTACATAACAGTACTCGTTATCTTACCTCTTATACTTACCATTATACTTACCTCTTATAACTTACCATTTTAACTTCTGTTTAATTAAAATCTCTACTATTTATAAAATCTCGAACGAAATCATTATTTTGGCGTGCAAAGATATTTTCTATTAAAAACTCTCATTTAGATTTGTATAAATTTTTGTGACCCCATCAAATGAAAGAAAAAAATTATTAAATTGAAAATTCATTCATATATATATGTTAAAAATAAGATACAATATACATAAAATATAAATAAACCATTTGCTTTTTTATTGGTATTGATATTTCTGTAGTGATAAGTATAAAGGATTTAAGTCCATATTCTTGATTTTTCAGGAGACGAAAAATAAAGTTTAACTAGCTAAAAACAAATTAGAAGAATGGATTAGGGAAAAGGTATTTCGTTGATTTTTACCCTTCATACCATTCAGTGGTTGTCAACCTTCATTTAATAACGGGAAAAATTGAATTAAATATTTTATACCATACATCAATGGTAAATTTCTAAATTGGTCCTTTTTTACCAATGGATTTTCTCAAAGACTAAATGGCATAGAATTAAATCCTTTATACCAATCGATAGAGAATTATTTTTTGAGTCTGACTATGTACTTAACTCAAAATCGACATTTTTGGACTTAAATCCTTTATACTTATCAGTACAGATTTATTAGAAAATTTAGAAATAACATGCTACAAAAATAATTTTTACATTTCGTTCATTAGGCATTATAAAAATTGCCTTTTATATTTTTAAAGAGAGAGAGAGTTTAATAAGTTTGTTAGCGAATTTAAATCAGTTGAATCTACTAATTTTCAGTAAAATTACTTTAACATGTAAACAAATTTAAAATGAATTTGTAGATTTGAACAATTATCGAGTCTCTATGGAATTTGTTTATAATTATTTACTCTGAAGGTTTAATACTTAATGAAAAAGAGTTTATATAATTCAGAGAAAGTTGCAACACGTATCTCATTCAAAATTAAATAAAGAGATAGAATATATAAGCATTTGCTAGTTTCAAGGAAATACATTTCGGAAGTTTTTAATTAGAAACGTAATTTGTATAACTTTACAAATATTTGAACATATTTGCTTATTAAAAGAAAAAAAAAAATGTTTAACAATCAATTGATTTTAAACCAATCATATACATAAATGTATATTTAGGCAGATAATTTTCTTTAACTAAGTTAGTAAATGCTGTTTAATAAGTTGATGTTTGGAAAATTCTAGATATAATCGTCTATGAATATATTTTAATATTTATAATGGATTTCAGATTACTTTATTAAGATTGTTAGCATTGACATTCTCAGAAAACATGAGAAGAAAGAACGTGACTTAATATATAGATATGACATTAAAGGTAAATGAATTTAAAAAGTGATTGTATAAAGTTCCCTTTTTAATGTTAACTGCCCTTTATACTTAAATTTTAAATATATTTTTATAAATTTTCTTATTAAGCTGACATATTAAAATTTTTGGATAAATGTTTTAAAATTTCAGCTTTCATACTTTGCAAAAATTGTGTTACAAAAATAGATATTTAAAATAATGTTATCCTTCTAAGATTTTTGTTATTTTTTTTCTAATTGTATTACAGTTTAATTTTTATGAAGTAGTTTGCTTATCACGGGGCGCAAAGAAAAGTCATGAGGAGGCCTTTATCTCTGAAACCATTGGTCGTAGACAATAATTTAAAGAATGTAAGAATTTATGATAAGACATGTTTAAATAAAATAAATAAATAAATCTGGTATGACTGCACTCAATTTTTCGAACATTGAATAATTAACAGTTTTCTAGATAAATTAAAGAAAGAGGAGTTGTTAAACAAACAAAAGAGAGAAAACAATAATAGAGTGTTTGAGTTTTTTTCTTCATATGTTACACGATGTTTTATTTAACGCTAATGAACTTTGAGCCCACAGATCATAATAATAAATAATTTTTCGTTGTGTCCTTGTAAAAACCTATTAATGCTATATTCACAAAAATGCTTATTGTTAGTGCAATAGTGATTTATAATATTCATATAAATTTTCAGCTTAATTGAATAAGATGTTTAGATGCTATCGCACTTTTAAAAATTTGGTCCGATAGGCCATGATGATAAAGAATTTTTCTTTGTGTCCCTATAAAAAAAGGGTAAGTGCTAAATTTACCAAAATCTATACAGTTGGTGCAACTGTGACCTATAACATGCGTACATTTTTTTTTTTTTTTTTTGCTCAGAATAATAAGGCGTTTAGACGCTATCGCACCTTTAAAAATTTGGCCCCATAGGCCATAATAATAAAGATTTTTTCCTGGTGTCCCTGTAAAAAAACTATAAGTGCTAGATTCACCAAAATCGACAGGTTTCGTACTATGCTTGTGAGGTCGAGAATATAGAACGTCTCTACAAACCGTTTGAATTTCAGCCGAATCCAGCAATCTAAAGTTGGGACGGTCAAATCACTTCGTCGCACAGTGTTCGGAATTTCAAAAAAGCTGGCCAAAAGTCGAAATTAAAGAAAACAAGTGAAATTGTGATGTATATATATGTTTTCGAGGTCGCTGAATCCGAATCTGACATTGGTTTCTTGAAAACTTCAAAGGCAAACTCAAAAACAAGATGGCGGATCCAGTATGGCAGACAAAAAATTAAAAAATTGATATAAGATGGATAATTCTTACATTAAGGGGTTTTTGAGGGCACTGAATTCAAATTTGACGTTAGTTTTCATAAAAAAAGTGATATTACACTCAAAAACAAGATGGCGAATCCAATATGGCGGATCAAAAATCAAAAAATTGATAGATGAAGGATAATTTTCACATTTAAGGGTTTTTGAGGGCGCTAAATTCAAATTTGATATCAGTTTTTATAAAAAAAGTAATCTTGCACTCAAAAACAAGATGGCGGATCCAATATGGCAGACCAAAGTCCAAAAAATTAAATTAAAAAGTAAAAATTAAATTAAAAAGTTAAAACGCTTTTACACATACAGGGGCAGGCGGGGGCACCCAATTCTTTAACGGCTGAATAAAATGGATATCCCTTAACACTCTCCACTTTGAATCAATGCGGGATCTTGCGAGATAAAAAAGTTTCCATACTTTGAAACTTTTGGTTATGTTATAATTGAGGTTAACTTCAAAAAGCCGCTCAGGAGATCACTTGATGAAAAAAAATACAGCATAAATATTATCTACTAACCTCCACAATTGTCGGCCATATTTTGTTGAATGTTGTTGTTGCGAAATTTTCCGAGAAACACTATTTGTTTAACTGTTAAAATGCATTAAAAGAAAAAATTGTCACGTTTTCCGCCAGCCTACACTTAGAAATATGTAGATAGAATAAATTTTCTACCTCACAGTTTCATTCAGTGGCTCCCTCTGAAGGTATTTCCGCGGTACTTAAGTCTAAAAACGCGCCTAAACTTTTCGACTTTTGGCCAGCTTTTTTGAAATTCCGAACACTGTGCGTCGCCAGTGACTCGGCGAAAGTTTTGGTTGAGTTAGTTTTATGTCGGCATGGTGCTGCAGTGAAATAATTAAGATATCAGTGTTAAATGAATTTGAAGTGATTTTAAAAGGTTTTGATTGAAATGAAATGAAAGGAAGTTGCTGAATGTAATATAAAATGAAGGATAGTGAATTGCTAGGGATAATGGAATGGAATGGTAATGAATTGATAGCTGATTAGTGTGGAGTAAAGAGTTATAGCGCGTTGGAGTTGGTGGTGATACTGAGTTGCACCGGATTATGGTGTGCGCGAAGTGACGGTAGAGAGGTGTAGTATTGTGGCGTAAATTAAGAAAAGAGTCTGTCGTGTATCGGGAATCCGGCCGACACTCTAAAGTGAGAATAGTTAGTAGTAGCCGAGAGCAGTAGCCAAAAGGATCAGCGCTGGTGAGATAAAACAACTTCTTATTTTATGTCTTGTTAAAGTTAGTTCCTGAAGTCATTTATTTAAATTGAGTTAGCTCAACGCCCTCCTTGATATTGAACGTAAATAAACTTTGTTATTTATTTGTTAACTTTGTCTCGAGCTCTTCTTATTACTAGCTAATTAAGAAATTAAATATTTAAGTTCGTATTTAAGATCTAGTAAGATCTAAGATCTAGGATTTAAGATCTACAATTGATAATATGGAGACCACTAATTCTCTACAGTGGCGCCCAAACGTGTTCGACACCCCTCGCCGCTCGAGTCTATTTTACCGGCTCAAATAATGTACTTGAATTTTTTGAATAACTTGAGCAATATTTTGAAATATGCAAAATTGAATTATCTAATAGATTTAAATGGTTAAAATACTCTTTAAAAAGAGAATCTAAAAGGTGGCTTGACCTGATAGCCTCTCATTCCTTGGGTCAAAATCCCACTTATGTACAGTTGAAAATCAAAATTATAAGCACATTTTCCTCGAGTGCTGATACAGCTAAATTGATGCAGGAATGTATACAACAAAAATGTCCAGATTTGACAAGCCGACAACCTTTTTCCTGCATAAACGTGATTTGATTAAGCAACTTGACTTACAGTTATCATTTTTTGAAGTGTTGGATATTATAAACCCGCTGTTTACAGTCGAAATTCAAGATTTTCTAGATTTAAAACCAGCCGCTACTATTGATAGTCAATTCCAAATATTAGATAAATATCAAGCACGTCACACTCCTAAAACTGCGAATACCACTAATCGCCTGCAAGAAACCGTCAGTGTTGAAAATGAACAGCGAGAAAATTTCGCCCCCCTCCCCTCAAATTGATACTTTCAACCGACCGCAACAAGCTAAATTTTCGCAGCCGAGAAACAGTCATTTAAATCAACCAGAAACTGTTGCAGGAAATCAAACACAGTCTCATAATACCGAAGTTCAATCTATATTTTTAAATTCTCTTACTGTTTGTCCTGTAAACTTGCCACATTTAAATTCTTCTCAGTGCGTCTCTAGTTTAAACTTTCCTTTACCTTCTAATTTACAGAAGAATGAAATCCCATTAAATGTTGCGGCTAACACTTTCGTCAAGAAACCAAATTATCTTTTGAAAATGTTAAGTGAAGAGACCTTTCTAGTAGTTTAAATGCACCTCATAATAAACTACATTTCAGTTCTAAAACTGTTAAGTCAAAATCGGCTATTTGTAATGATAAAACCTATTCAAATGCTCGACCGATGAAAGCCGGGGAGTTATCTAATTTCTCAGAAACTGCGTTAAAAGAAAGTGGAAGGTTAAATAGCGGTCCTTCTCCCAAACGAGTAGCTAATTTAAATGAAAGCAATGAAAAAGGGCATTTCGGATTTCTACATGCCAAGCCGACAAAATCCTCTGGTTTAAACGAAAAGGCTCTCAATCAAAATGACCGGTTAAACTGTCTTCAACCTAATTTACATTCTCCTACCAGTGCTTCTCGTAAACTGCTAGATAATGTAAAAGCAAATGTTGCGATTTCAGCTAAAAATATGAATTATTTCCAAGCTTGTAAGCCCTCCAAGACCTCAACATTCATGAGTAGAGAGCGAGCTGAATCGTCCTCTGACGCCACGGACAGCGGCAGCGTGCCGGATTCGTTCCCAGCCCAGGACTGCGCCCTTGTAACGCCTGACATCATGCTGCAAGCAACCAGCCCTGTGATTTCTGCAACGAGTGCAATGGCCAGCAGGACTCGCATGCTTCATGCAAATGCTGTTACAGCGGAAACCCTCGGTAAGGTCGTATCGTTTCTTATTTTATTTTTTCTCAAGTATTTGTTTATCAGAGTTGTACCAAAATGTGCGACATGTATTGAAGCCTTGAGGACCTGTGAACCTCTTTTGAAAGAAATTAACTTTCTGAAACTAAAAACTGTAAAATCCACAATTTGTGTATGAACTTTCACGTCGAAATTCATGTTTCTGCTTCAATGTCAACATTTTTGTTCTCTCTTAATATATATTTTATTAGCAGACCCGGCCACGCGTTGCTGTGACTAAATTATACGTTGAATTATACGGCTATAAACTATTTAGTACAGTCAAATTATTATTTACGAACAAAGACGAAAGCGTTGTAGCCGATGTAAAAACCCACAGAGTTGAGATTTGAAACTTAGGTCAAAATTTGGAAGCGATTGATAAAAATTTTCGTAGTGTTGATATTAAGCACAAATTAATTTTATTGTAGGGTCCTATAAATTTTAATGGAGAAGTGATATTTATTATTTCTAATGCTACTTTGGATAAAATTGCTAAAATGACTAATATATAAATTAAATTCTATTAAAATTCCATTAAAATAAAAGTATAAAAGAAACAGACGATTTTAAAATCAATTTTTATGGAGGAGTGAAATATAATATATGCTATAATGGATAATTTTACTATAAAATGACCTCATCATTTTAAATATTTTAAAGAGGGCAACAGCTGCAGTTATAAAAAGGAAAACAATAAGGCTAAACCAGAAAAATAAGTAAATTTGCTAAATATTTTAAAACTTTAAAATTGGAAATCTTATGAAATATTGGACATTTAAAGTAAATACATGTATCATTTTATATAGAAAAAGATTTTGGAAAAGTTTAGTGCATTTTAACGAAGTGATGAGAAGTTTTTGAGTATGTTAAAATTTTAATAGTAAATTCAAGTTAATAAAGATGGGAAACATTGAGGATTAAGATAAGAATAATTATAAGATAAAAAAAAAAAAAAAAAAACTTTTTATATACAATGCTTTTAAATTTTAATATACTAATAATATACTAATTAAAAGGAAAATGATAAATATTCTATCATAGTTTGAAGTCAAATTTGTTTTCAAATGTCTAAATAAAATATCTGATGTAAGATACTAATATTTTGCAGCGGAATAGATTTCATTCCTGTCATCCTTCGCGAAAAAAAAAAAAAAAAAAAAAAAAAAAAAAGGAATATCGCCAAATTATCTGGCGAAAATATTTAATTCCTTTCAAAAATCATGGTTATTTTAACAACTTATATTAAAAGAGTAATGAATAATATGAAACAATATTTCGTACAATACATAATACATGTCATACATACGTACAATGAATAATACATATTACATTTCGTACAATGCATACATCTGGCATGTATATTTTCGTGTTACGCTTTTGATCGCCAAATAATAATAATAATAATAATAAAAGCCAAGGGCGACAGAGTTTTGAAATTTAAAATTAAAATTTTGTCAATTTGACAGCAAAATAATTCAATCTAACACCTGCGGTAACTAATACATATCTATACCCAAATATAAGGATTAAAATCGGGAAATAAATTTCCTCGATTTTTAATAATTTCTTACAAAAAATCCAGTGGGCAATTAACATAGGAAATCTTTTTCTTGGCTGCATAGACGGTCAGTGAGTCACACTTCGCTTGCGTATAGAACTCATAGATATAGTATAGCATATATAGAATAGAGTGATCATTGGGGAGAAAAAAGTTATTCCTTTTCATTTGGGAAAAGACGACGTTTTTACCAAAATATGGCCGTCTTTCCCCGAGTGAATACACACGGGAATACATACTAATATTTTAGCAAATAAAATTTATGAATGATTTATTTGCTAAAGGGGAATGGAAGACTCCAGATACAGTTTCAAATTCATATTTCTTTCTTTCTTTTCTTTTTTTTTTTTTCAATACCACTTAATGGCTGTTTCCAAAGCTTTTATTATTTTTTTTTTTTTTCGGCATCAAAAATCTTTGTACGATAACACGGGGATGAGAGATCTATATATATTACTATATCTATGATAGAACTACATTAGCACTTTATCAATGTGTATAAAATCTTTAAATTGATTATGACGTCAATTTTCGTGAGATGCATAATTTAACTTTTTATAATTTTTTAACGTTCACGTTTGATTAAAGGTATTTATTTTTATGTCGAAAGAAAATGAACTCGTTTTTTTTTTTTTTTTTTTTTTTTTTTTTTTTTTTTTTGGCAACAATTAAATTAATGGAACTCACAGATATTTTGGAGCAACTTTAATAAAGGTCTATAATTAACAAATAATTGCAATAAAACAATATTGTGACAATAAATTGAGATAAAATCTATCCTATCTCTCAAGTTGGACCAAACTGCACACAGTGTGCAAAATTTCATTAAAATCGGTTCCTTAGTTTAGGAGTTTACCCCGAACAAACATTGTGACACGTAATTTATATATATATACAGATGTATGTAAACTAAGTTCTTTTATTTTTTAGCCATCACCTGCAGAGCGGGTAATATAAAACATGTTTTTTAGCCTTTGTAAATATCCCCCCCCCTTTTTTTTCGTATGTCTATAAATGTTATATCTGTATATATAACCGGAACATTTGTATATATAAAATGAATATTTCTTATTGTAAACTTTTGTATAAATCCTAAAAGTTTCTCTGTATATATGTGTTTGAGTGGGGAAATATTTTTTTGGCTATATGCGTAAATCACGCTTAACTTTCAACTAAAATCACTAGCAAATTAATTTTTTGTCTTTTCGCATGCTATAGCCCAGGAGGGAAAATTATTGTGTATAAACTGTTTTATGTATTCAGAGACACTTCGTCTCGTTTATCTATTTACAAATTGTAGTTTACTTTCTATATTGATGTCTACTGTAAAAAAAAAAAATTTGTATTTTAGAAATATTATGAATATTCTGATGTCCAGTCCCTTACTCCGATGAGACCTCAACATCACTTTTAAGCTAATTATTCCTTATTTCGGAATAAAAGACGGAGAATTTTGGAAGGAAGTATTTTTTTTTTTTGACATTTGCCAGCAGCTTTTCTTTTCTAAAGTGGAAGAATTTTTTGGACGCATGCCAGCGGATTGACCTTTGCCAGATGTAGATCTGAAAGTTAGAACACTAGAAATTTTTCTGATGCAATTTCCAGTACTTTGACTAGCTGAGGATGATTCTGGACCTAGGCTGGCCATTCGATGGATAATTAAAGTTCAAGATTTTATGTTCAATAAAATGATTTTCTTAATGCTACAAGTTTCAAAATTAAATTTATCCTTTCTGGAATTACAGAAAGATGGTTGTAATCCCCGTTGTATAGTTGAGCTAAATCATTTGATCGTTTTTTTTTTTTTTTTTTTTTTTTTTTTTCCCGGAGTTTCCGGCTGTAAAGGGCCCACGTTTTAATTTAAAATTAAAATTTCTTTTTTCGAGGTTGGTAAGGTTTTCCGCTTAAGGATTTTTTTTAACCCTCTCGCTGCGTATTTTTTTTATCAAAATAGGTTCAAACATTGCGTATTTTTTTTATTACATATTTCAAATCTACATATATTTTAGACTTAAAATATACAAAAATTTTTTGTAAAAGAGTTTTTTTCAGTATAGAATTAGATCATAGAAAAAAGTTGTCAGAATATTGAAATTGAAGAATAATGATATAGAAGCAAAATTTTGAAAATCAATTTTGGTTAAATTATGATTTATTTTATAAAATACAAAGGTAAAAAGTATATACTAATGAAAATATGCAAAATACTTACAAAACATTTATTAGAAATGAAGTTTCATCACATCATTCAGATTCATCACTATCCACAGAGGAATCCGAGAAATTTTCATCAGTTCCGCTATAAATATCATCAATATACTCGGAATCAGAGTCAGAACTACTGTCAGTGTCGGAAATATCGTCAGGAACATAGGTCATATCACTCGCGAAACGCTTCCTGCCAGACATCTTTGAGCTCTGAAAAGCGCGCGCAAAATGCTAAAAAAAATTCTTTTTATATTTCGCAGAAACGTGGACAATTAACGCCATCTGTTAGTCGACATCTAAATAAACAATTAAACATTACAGAAAAGCCGAAATGAAACCATGAACGGGGAAAGAGCGGGTTGCACACTTAAGTAGACGGCAAAAACGCATCCCCGCGATAATCGCGGGTTGCGCAAATTTTGCTACACGTTGCCCGTGGAAATCGCGGGATGCGCAGCGAGAGGGTTAATCGCCATTGTATTTGAAGCTGTAAGCAGTTCATTGCTCAGCAAATTAAACTTTAATTTTTTTCTAACTTATTTTAAAACTTCAGAAACTAAGTTGTGGCTGCACTGACCCCTATGAGATAGGTTAACAAATCCTTAATAAGTTCCGAGAAAGAACGAAAGTAATGCCAAACTTCAAAATTAAATATATCGGTAGAAATCGGTCGTGTTTATTATATGTACTCATTTTAATTTCAGAGCCATAAAAGTAAGTACGATTAACTCTCAACGCCGAAAACTATCATTTACACCAAAAATCGCCTTTCCGGAAATATTTGGAAAAGAGTTATACTAGAAATTATGTTTTTACCTCTTCCGCTCCTTCCACGGCTGAAGATGATAATTTAGAAAAATCTCATACACGTGCATGTGGCGTACACTTAATCAACACCCACACACTAAAATACCTCATCCGGAGATAATTTTGACCATAATTAGGCCTAATAACGTGTTATCTCCCTCGCACCAAGTGATGGGTGTAGTGATTTCGCAAAATCGCCTTTTAGTTCGTATTTGGTACAGATAACGAATGGATCGAAATCGCACGAAACGGATAACGAAATCGCATTCTTGAGATAAATTCGAGCAGGGTTAACCTTGTAACGTATTTCAAAGTGCCCTGAATCCAAAAATCACGTTTTTTAGCGGTTGGCCTGTATGTGTGTTGTCTGTGTGTCTGTCTGTGTGTTTGTCTGTGTGCCTGTCTGTAAGTCTGTCTGTGTGCCTGTCTGTAAGCCTGTCTGTGTGCCTATCTGTCTGTTAACAGCTAATCTCAAACAAATTATAGCAAAAAGTCCAAACATGGTATTTCAAATGTGTATGATATAGGGATTTTACACTAAACCTTTCGTTGAGATCAAGCAAATGGGTTGTGTACAGGGACACGCAAGATAATTCAAATACATTACGTCTACGGCGAAAATTGCAGGTAAATAGAGTTTAACGTCTATAGACTGCACTAACCAAAATAAAACGAATATATATTTTTTATAAGCGTAAAAACATGTCTCATGTGGAATATGGTAGGGAAATCATGCACTGTTCGTTTACAGGGTTACACACACACACACACACACACACACAAAAAAAAAAAAGGTAAAAATGCGCCAATAAATGCAAATTGATTGAAGTGCAATTCAGGCCGGGCCGTGTATTATTACTATAGGATTATATTTGGTTGCACCGTGTGATGTGCACATAATCTTCAAAAGATATACAGGGCTGCAAATATTTAAGCGATATCATTCTTTTTTGTTGTTAGTGAATGTGCTTTACTATAATATTTTATCATTTTCAGGAAAGCTGTTCAGAAATAGAAATGAATTCCTCATAGAGACATGGCAAATATTGTATGTTTTTAAGATAAATATTCATTGGTTGTTTTTTGTATATTTGCACGTTTTTAGGCTTCTTGATTACCGATGTCAAGTTTTTAACGTTTGATCTTTGTCTTTGTTTCTTAGAGTAACTTAAAAACGAATAATATTAGGAGATCCTAATGTTGTATTTTGAAGTTAATATAAGTTTGTTGCTAGAAAAGTTTGATCAAGATTGATAAGTTTCAAGGAATGTTGCGTGAGAAAGTTATCTGAATAATTTTAAGTGAACTTTTAATTTTAATAACATATTTAAATTCTATATAAATGTAGGTGCAGTAATGAAACAGGGGTTAAGGGGTGCGGTAAACCCCTCAAACAGAACAAATTATCATATAAAACTCTTCCGCAGCCTAATTTGAATTGTTTTAACATAGATTTACATAACAGAACTCGTCATCTTAACTTTTAATCTCCAACCTGTATTTATAGTTTTAAGTTTCAGGGTAAAAAAAAGTCGTTTGCGTGACACACCAGATTATATTTTTAATAAAAAAAAATAAATAAAACGACAATTGTTAAAAGGAAGAAGTTTTCAGTAAAAAGGACTTTTTCTTTTTATATAAAGCAAACATTTTTCAAAATTAAACTAATTATAAATCCAGGTTATCAGTTATATGCTAAAAGAAAAACAAGATTGAACATTTCTCCATTCCGATCATATATTAGTTCTCATAAATTGCTTTTATATAAGGCAAATAACATTCCTTTTTAGAGAAATGAATTTTAGCAGTCATTCGACACATTCGCATAATGAAATTGTCCGATAATTTACCCTAAATCTGTATCGAATAGTTACTTTATGCTAATTGTTTTTTGTATTTTATTATAGTTAGTTTTGTATTTAAGTTTTTATGCATGTTTTTTACATTTTAAAACTTCAAAATCAAATATTTAAAATTGTAACAAGTATTATTTGAAAAAGAAGAATACAATTACCGGTTGTGAAATTTAAGAAAAATAAACAACAACAAAATAATAATAATAATAATAATAAGTAGAAATTCTATAAACAAATTTCCCTGTATATAAATACAGGTTTTGTTTATGACGAAGGAAATATTTTCAATAGTATGGAGGATACTATAATAACAGGAGACTTGGCGTTGGAATACTAAAACCCGAATAAACAACTACGTCAGAAACGCCAAAGAAAAATATTTGAGATGCATACAGCTGTTTCGGTAGCCTTAAGCGCACCGTCTTCAGTGCAAAAAGAATTCTTAATCTGGAGAAGTGCTCGTATATATAGGAGAGGGACCGAATTTAGTTCAACCAAAAGGATTACGGAAAAGGTGGGGAGGTTGGCCAATAGGAATTTAGGAATATGTAGCTGTGTACACAGTAGAAAAATTAAGAAAATGTGGACTGAATGTAAAAATGTTCAATAATCAGACAAATAGGGAACAGCGAAATCACAATTTACAAGGTTTTTAAAACTTTTTATAAATATGAAAAGTTTCAAAGAAATCGAGTTCATGAATGAATTTAGGTCTGCAAATAATTTTAGCTGAATAAAATTTAAAATTATGATTTTCCTCCAAGCAATGTTTAGCAATAGTCGATTTATTGGTTTCATGTTTGCGGACGTAATTCATATGTTCTTTTAGACGAAATTTAAGACTATTTTTAGTCTGGTCAATATATGATAAACCACACTGACAACAAATACTATAAATGCCCCAAGAATTATGCATATCAATGGGATCTTGTAACTGAGAAAAGGAGAGTTTATTAGAAGTATGCATCTCAAATATTTTTCTTTGGCGTTTCTGACGTAGTAGTTTGTTCGGGTTTTAATATAGAGGAGACTAATTAGGGGGGGGGGGAAATCAAAAACGTTAGTCATGTAGACATATAAGAATCCTCTTTCAAAAATGCTCAGATTTTATTTATTTATTTATTTATTTATTTTTTTAAGTAATTTAAATTTCTGTTTTGCTTTGTAGAAAATATGTGCATCCGTATTGAACAAACCCCACAATATCATTATTATTATTTAAGTTAACTCTTTTTTAAAACTTATCACTAATAGAGAATGATTGCAAGTAAAATAAGTGTCTGACTATGAGACTTATAAATAATATTTAAACACATCAAAATATGTTTAATTTATCTTTTGTAAATATTATTTTTTAATCAATAGTGTAAAATATTAAATGACAATCGCAATATATATTATAATAAATATACATTTTTATAAGTAAACTGCATCAATAAACGTGTGCTAATAGAATTCGAGTTCTTTTTTCCTCCCTATTATTTTTATTTATTTTTTTATTTGCAAAAGTATAAATTTTAGAAAAAGCCTCGTAAGTTATAATCTACAGATAATTCAGACTTATTTATTGTATATGTCTTGTAAATAATATGTAATTTTAAGAATATTTTTCGATGACGCTATGACGACTTGAATAATTCATCATGTTATTGCTTTATGCATTATTATTGATTATTATAAAACACATTTTTGTAGTAATAGTGGTATTTATTTCTTGAGCTATTATTTTTTCCCTCTCATATATCCCTCTCGCACATGGCTTATTTCAGACTAAGCTGTAATATATTCTTATATATTATTAATGAATAAAAAATATAGTTTAGTGTATTTTTTAATGCAATACTGAAAATGACTTTTAAACATCAAATAAAATAAAATTTCCTTTCTCTCGTGATTAAATTACTATTCAAAAAATGTTTAAAACATCTAGAACTTAATAAATAAATAAACGAAATAAGAAACAGAAGTCTTACAAAATCATGATATTTTGTTGGACACGAAATGTCTTATTGTATAACATTTTGAGTTTATTTAGAAATTTTGAACAATAAAAAATGTACATATTCATCTCTTTTTAAATATTAAATGAAGTATGACAGGAAAAAAAAAGAGTATATTTGTTCTACTTTATTTATTCAATTCCAATTGCATTATTGTAAGTATTACAAAAAAAATTCACAAAAAACATTTAAATTTGAATACGATATGGAATTTGAGTATGTATTTCTTTCCAGTTTTGTAGGATATTGTATTATTATGTTATCATTTATTTTTAACAATATAGTGAAAAAAAAATCACTATAGTAATAATAACATTATTTATTATAATCTGAATAATGGGCGTACATTTTCAGTTATAAAAAAAAAAAAAAAAAAGATTTAAAATCCAAAAGATTTTTATAAAAACAGCATAGACAACACCACAGTAACATAAAAAATGCAGATTTTAAGAAAGTTGCTTAAGTTCTATTCCACATTACTTCCCTTACTATATTATACAGTTTATAGAGAAACAATAGTTCATCTTGTAGAATAAAAAGTACAATATAGGCTATTTTAACGAACCTAAAATATATGCGCATTTATTTATTGGAAAGTTTTTACTATCAATTGTATTGCTTCATTAAACGAAAATTAGTTATTACCTACAAAACGTGCTTGTATATTTTATACAGAAAATACTGTGATCATTTACTACATCTTTAAAAAAAAAAAAAAAAAAAAAAAAAAAAAAAAAAAAATAAGACGATAAAATTTTTAAATAAATAAAGATATATCTATATTAAAATAAACTCGCTGATGAGAATGCCGAAGTATACATGACACAAAGGAGAATATTTGCCCTCACAACTTCATGACAATTTGACAGGTAATTTACTCTCAGAAAATTACTGTCTCTTTTTCATGCTATTTACGAAACAGTGAAGTCTCAAAAGAGTAAGAAAAATTGTGTAAATGTTCAAAGGTTAAAAATGATTATGAATCATAAAACTGAGTTTCATGTATAATTAAACAAAAGAAAAGTTTAACAATTCTGAAATATGCACAGGAAGAAAAACAGTTTATTTTATAAGAATAATAAAAATATCATTTCTGAAATCGGTGTTTAAATTTATTTTACAGCCAATTTATTATACTACACATCTGTATAAAAATTGTATTATTTATTTGCCTTTTTTCCGTAAAACGTATTTTTCTAAGTTTTTTTATTTAGACAGAAAAGGGTAAAATTATAATGATAATATTAATAATACTAATACTGCAAACATTTAGGATGTTTTTTAGCCAGTTCGATTCGACATCTTCTTTTCAAGTGGTGGACTATTTTAAACGGAAATAAACAGCGTATTTATGAATCCATTTGTTTAAAATTCCGCATTTTTATAGCTCATATCAAATTCTCAACCAACGTCGTTGACCAACTTAATCCACATACTTCCTTCAAAATGATAGTGAATTAAAACAGGCTGCCACTAAAAAAAAAAAAAAAAAAAAAAAAAAACAATAGCTTAGGAGACATTGATTAAATTCGAATCAAAGTTAGGCAGTTAACTTTACTAGCAAACATCATAGTGGATTTCGGTGACAAATTTTATCTGCCATTTTGTTTACAGATGGCGGCAAAATTAAATTTCGAACTATCATAAACATTAATTTAAGGACAGGTTTATTTAAAATTCTACATATGCATAGTCCATATCTGCAACTAAACCAAGTTTGTAAAATTATTAAAATTGATACAAAAAATGGAATAACAGCGCCATTTGTTATTCGATTGATCTAGAAATGGAATCATAAACCGTTTAGACTAACGTCCAACTACACCAAGTTTCAGTAAATTTCGTTCATTGGTTTGTGAGATACATCGTCCACCAGACTTTTGATACACATAACACATGAGAAACGTTTTGTTAAGAGGCCTCTCCACTTATCGTCCCCAGAAGCCAGAGCCAATGTTATTCTATGGAGAATTTTGCCCCAGTATAACTTATTAACTAATGTATGTAATTAAATTCCGTTTTCACATTCAGAAACTTCACAACTATTAAGCAATTTATCGTTTTCTAAAAATTATTTTTTTAAAAAATTTCAATACTTGATTTTGAGGTTGTAAAAGGCGAATTTTCACAATGTGAAATTTTTCACTTTTGAGCATAAAAGTGAAATCTCAAAAAAAAAAAAAAAAAAAAAAAAAAATCAATTCTTAGAAAGCGATAAATTGTTAATTAATAGTGAATTTTTGGAAAGTGAAAACGGAATTTAAAAATATGTATTAGTTAATGAATTATAACGGGGCAAAATTTCCCATAGATTAACACTGTCTTCGGTTTTCGGAGACGATAGGTAGAGAGTCCCCTGAAGGACATCTCAAAACATGCAAATCCATTGACAATAGAGTTAAAAAAATTTCACGAATTAAAATTATCTTCTTATATTACAGTAAGTATACTAACAAAAAGTAAAAATACATTTATGAACCATTAAGAACCAACTGCATTTATGAACTCGTTCTATATGTAGCCTATATCTAGGTTTCTGTAAGTTTATTAATCATCTTGTTCTGCTTTTTTGTTTCAATATTGTGGTAATGGAACAAAATTTCATAGGATACTGACCTACTGAATCGATTCGAAGTTAGGCAGGGCGATTATAAAACACACAACAATATATACATGCAATAGCGGCGAAAAACAGGAAAACTTTTTGGAAAAGTGTTGTTAAAATTTGTTGGATCATAATACAACATAAGTTTTGATTGCTTATAAGAAAACAGCCCGTAAAAATGAAATATTGAATTGATTTGCACCAAATTTATTTATTCATTTCCCAGTTGCATTAATATTGCAATTATTGAAACTCATAAAATTTAATGCTTCACAAATTTAAATTCACATATTTCACCCTGTATTACAACATTATTGTTTGAAGTACATAGCCTTCTACCCTACCAATGTGACTTTAATGTCAATAAGTATATTCAGGCATAAGTAAAAACTGAAATTCGAAATGAGAAATAGTTTTTCCATATCAACATGAATAAACTAAACGGATTAACATAGAGATAATAAATGAAGAGCTTGTTTCCAAAAGGCGTTAAGTCAAAATTTTCAAAAAATGACTTTTCGATGCAAAAGGTCGCTGCACACGTCTAACAATATATTTTCAATAAATAGAAGTTCCAAACGAAGTTTAGTCATAATGAAATCAGAAAGTGAAATCCGTGTTTTTTTCCAAAAAGAATTAAGTCACAAGTAAGTTTTGTGCCAAAAAGGATTAAGTTAAGTTTAACCAATTGTAGCGTGCCGTGAGATCACGTGGTTTGTCTGGCCTTTGGTGAAAAGTCAAAGTCAGGAAAAAAATGTTGTTGTAGATTCTCACATTGAGACAGTTTTTTTTTTTTTTTTTTTTTTTTTTTCCATAGAAAAATATAAAGATGAATGTATTTATAACCTTTATTATAATGTGTTTGTAAATATTTTAATTTTGGTTTTGGAACCCTGAAAAAAGACATTTGTTCCTTCTGTATTAAGAAAAAAATACAAATGAATTCAGAAAAAATGTGAAAAAAAAGAAAAGCCTCTGTTAACCGAACTTTTGATTCATAAACATCGGAGCAAAAAAAAAAAAGTATTCACTTTTAGGGGAAAAGTTTATAGGAGAAGATGAAATTACAATATGTTTTGACCTGATGCAAAATCAGGAATTGCCACACAAATAAAAATTATACCATGTTAGGAATGTTTTCAGCAGTGGCTGCTCAAAAGTACTTCACCTTCACATACTGTTTACCAGTGCGTAATTACTCCTACTTACCAGCAGATAGAAGATTCGGACGAGTGGAGACTACTTTAAAGAAAGTGAACACAATTTTACTTTCTAATGAATATTTTGAACATTTCTCTAAAGTTGGAAATCTTTTCGAGTATAAGAAGCAGTGAAATATTTTATATTGGAAAAATTTTGCACATAATCGTCTGAAAAGCAAACAATGTTTCTTGATTTCAGAGGCAAAATTACTGGAAATTATGAAGCGAGATGTGGGAATCAAGACAAGGTACTGTGGTTCATTTTGCCGCCAAAACATCCTAAAACGAGGGACAAAAATTCTCCCGTGCGCCCCATCTGAAATAAATACAAAAAACATTATGAAACAAGCAAAGAAAAACGGATGTTTTAGAATTACTTTACGCATTGGGAATCAACAAATTGCATGATTGTTTTTATTTTTATGAATAATCTTGCAATGGTACTTCTAACGTTAACACAAGGGAAAATAACGATAAAGATGGCAAAATAGAATTTGCAAATGAAGATTTGTAGTAACTAACTACCTACCAAAATAGTATAGCTAATATGAAAAAAACATGAAAAAAAAAAAAAAAAAACTTGGATTACTTTCAAATTGAAGTAAGTCATTTATTCGTTATTTGTTTGTGCCAAAAGGGCGTAAGTCATAGTTTTGTTCCAAAAGGAGTTAAGTCAACTTTTCTTTTTTTATTTCTAAATAACTATACTGTTAGGATTTTTTTAAACATGTAATTTAGTGTTATTATCATCAATATATTACTGGGAAAAATTATCTTTTCCTTAAATTCAATAATAAATCTACGTAACAAAACCGCGTTTTCTCAAGAACTGAAAAAAATGACTTAACGCCATTTGGAAACAAGCTCTTCAAATAAAAACAACATTTAATCTGTGACGATCTCACAGTAATTATCTTCTAAGTCACGAATTGAAGTATTGTGAAGAAGATGTCACTGAAGAAATATTTTATACACCTGCAAATTTTGCTAATGGACAATTATGAATGTCAATTTGAATATGATAGAGATGCTATTGTTTGTGTGGATTGTGAAGCTACTTTCAGGATAATATTAAACTAGTTTTAAATAACTATAGCGTTTACTTATATTTATTGTATAGTAGGGTGGTTCGAAAAAATCGATTTTTTTACTTCGGAATCGCGTTACCTCTCAAAAGTTGTAGTTTGGTATCCTCACTTGGGGAAAAATAACAAAAAAATTCTAAGTTGACATCTTCAGTTCGCGCATGAGGCTGAAAGTTTGAAAAAATGTATTAAAATTTGAAATTTTCAAAAAATAATAAAATTTAGTTTCTTGTAATTTTTTATAATGCAACAGCCATAAATTGTTAGTATATAGCGTAGTTTCAACCTAAAATTTTTTTTATAACTTTTAGATGACATATTCTGTTCGCGCATGAGGCTTAAACTTTGAAAAAAAATGTCAAAAACTGAACACGAACAGTAACTGTCCGGCAAGCACAAAGTTGGCGCCGCCCCGTCGCATTCTTATTCCATTGCCGACTTGTCTAGGCACACTGAGGAAAAATTCTGTAACTGACATCTAGAATCAAAATTGTAGCTCCATAAAAAATAGTTCCATTTCATCCTTATAAATTCTAGTCCCCTTGAAAAGCGAGTTCTAGAAGCCCGTATTAGAATTCTAGAGCATTTGCCTATATTCTAGAGGGCAAATTTATTTAAAAATCTCTGCAAATAAATGAGACTACAAGAGGCGGGTTTCAGCAACTATAATCTTGGTGTATGACCTAATTCTAGGAAATCAAGTGCGAATTTCTCGCAATGCAAAAAATTCGGAATATTCAGAATATTGTTTCACCATCTAGAAATTTGTAAATAAGAAATTCTTTATCATTTCGTCTATTCAGTTTTACCTTATGCGCATAGTTTCTCAGGACAAATTGGCAAGAAGTTGTTTGACTGTGAAAAACGCTCTGTTGCTAATTTTGAAAGGACTAATACTGAGGAGATAAATGTGACCAAAACTGACTTAAACAAGGACCAACAGTATTTACTTAATATTTATCGAGCAGTCAAGACAGGTGAGTGTGCGCCAGATCTCGCTGTGAAAGATCCTGGTCCTCTTAATAACTCTAGGTGGTTAATTTGGGCAAATAGGATCTTAAGACTATATATTTCTGAAGTAAAACTTTCTGACGAAATTAAACTTCTGGTCAGCTATATTACGAAGATATACGTTCAAGTATGGTTTGGAATTAAAATGCACCCCTCCGTAAAGTTTGGAGCAGTTCACGTGTATAAATTAGTACAGAAGACTTGACAGCTGCCCTAGAGGGTACGTAAAATAATTGATCCTGTCATTCCAAGGAGTGCGTATTTTTGTCATCCCGAAAATCTTTTAATTTCAATGGTACTAGATGAGAGAGTGCACGTAAGGCAGCTAGCTTTTCGAAGATTGCTAAAAGCAAGAAAACAAGAGACAAAAGGGAAATCGGTGCGAACTTTTCAACCACCGACAATCAATTTTGTAGCTTCAAATTACATTGAACTTATTGATTGTTCTAAGTGCAAACTTACACCTCCTCCAATAATGAGCAATGTGTCAATGCAAAGCCTAGAAGAACTTATTAATACTAATGTTCTCCCAGAGTTCGAGCTAATTAAATTTCTTTGCCACACGAAAAGTGTCGAAAGAATTGTAAAGCTCTTAACAGAATCTTGTACTAAAGTGGAGAAGAGAACAGGGATTGTTTCATAAGGACAATTTTGCTCTGAAGGTCAACTATGCCATTATTTGACTATAAATCTCAATTTAAAACAATGCTCTACACATCTGAGGAATCTTAAAGATACAAAACATAGGTAAAATCTATATATCATTCTGTAATTAGCTAGGACATGCAATGTTATTATATACATATAAATGTGTGTGTGTAACTATACTTGTACGTATAATACTGTAATAAAAGGTTATATTCAACACATTTAGAATTTTTAAAATACTTTTGAAACGTAAATATGCCATGTATGTATTATTGTATATTAAACACGTAAATTTCAAATTTTAGAAGATTTTAGCCCAATTTAAGGCTTATGCGCGAACTAAAGATATAATGTAAAAGCTATAAAATATTTTTTTAGGTTCAAACTACGCTATATACTGACAATTTATGGCTGTTGCATTATAAAAAATTACGAAAAAACTAATTTTATTATTTTTTGAAAATTTCAAATTTTAACATATTTTTTCAAACTTTAAGCCTCATGCGCGAACTGAAGATGTCAACTTAGAATTTTTTTGTTATTTTTCCCCAACTGAGGATACCAAACTACAACTTTTGAGAGGTAACGCGATTCCGAAATAAAAAAATCGATTTTTTCGAACCACCCTATTGTATAGAGAGCCACAGGTCTAATTTTGGGAAGGAAAGGCAAAATTTCATATAAAACTAGCATGCTGTGGCCCCCACAAAACTTTATTGTATATTTTCCTTTAAAAATTCACTCAGTGCAATTAATGTATTAAAACTATTATTTAATAAAGTTATCTATCATGCTGAATGCAGACGATTTTCATCATAGAGAAAACTAACAGTAAATATTAAAAAATAAATAAATAAATAAATAAATAAAATAAAGACATTTTATTATCATTGAATAACATCTTAAAAATGCGTTTTCACATTACTTATCTCACATATCAAGTTTTGTATAGTTATGTGCCATAGAAGTTGAGATATAGTTTTCACGTTTTCGGGAAAAAAATGCAGAATGGCAGCGCTAATTATTGACCGATTTACATCCAAATTTAATCTGCACAATGTCTCATAATGACCTTTTAACAAATCAAGATTTGTTTGATAATACGCAATAAAACCAGAGATACAGCCTCGCCTTAGATTTCTAACATCGCTGTATAGCAGCTCTATCTGTTGCGAAATTGGAGCCAGAAATAAACAAGCACTTATTTAAGTCAGGATGCATCTACATATAAATCTATAAGGGATTCTGCTAAGTAGTTCATGAGATATTTAAATCCTCTAAATTTTAGAAATTTATGTATAGCAGAACTACCTGTTGAGCGACTGGCACCAAAAGTTCATAGACACTTATTTAAATTTAGGTGTATCAACATACAAATGTAAATGCAATTATGTGCAATAGTTCCAGAGATATAGCTCTCCATTTAGATTCGGAAATCTCTGTATAGCAGCTTCTCCTGTTGAGCGGTTCACACAAAAAGCCGACAGGCAATAACATTGACTGATAACATTGACTAATAACTTCAGCTACATATAACCTTATACGCAATTCTGTGCAGTATTTTCTGAGATAGAGTGGACAAAATATTTTGTCACACACACACAGACATTTTCTAAACATGATCAAATCGTGGTTTGGACTTCTCGAAACGTGTAACTTTATAGAAAATCAGAAGTCAAAAATTTTTACTAATCCAACACTTTCTTCTATTGAATACAGAAATAAGTAAAAATGTTTGACAAAAAAATCTTATAATAATATTTTATTGGGATATATAAATATATAGATTTTTTTTTTCTTTTTTACATTTTTAGAGCAATTTAAAATCATAAGCGAACTTCAAATAATTTTAGGCCATAAGACATAACATATATGAGACATAACATGCATAACATACATTTTATTACCTATAAAATTATTATATATACCAGGCTTGTCCTACTCAAAACACTTGGTGGGCCGTATTGAAAATCTATTTTATTCAGGCTGGCCGCACCATGTTTTTATATGTTTGTGAGTGTATGAATCATGTGTGTATATATATTTTTCGGGGGAGGGCAAAGTGAAGATTTGGAACAGAATATATTAATTCAAATTATTTTCATTCAAAAATAAACAATAAAATCATAAAAGTTTATGATTATACGTTAATAACTGTAATAAAATGAAGGAATAACGGACCTAATAAAATTTCCTTACAACAGTGTGATTTTTTATCTACCATGATCGTTGAAGAGCATTTTCACTCCTAAAAGTAAAGACGGATTGATTTTTTAAAAACTGCTAAGCAAAGTTGTCATACTTAAAATATTGTTAGTCTCCTCACGATCCGCAAAAACCACACGGCGGCCCTGATATATACTACACCCATTGTAATGAATATAAATCTTACGAGAATATTTATATATATAAAATCGTTCTTCCTGACTGAGTGAGTGGGGGAGGGGGGGATTCATCATTGTCCACACCAAACCCCTTGACCTAGAAGCATGAAATTTTGTGACAATGTTCTTTCTATGACGTAAGTATATATTAAGAAGCGATTTTACAAAATTCGCGCCCCGAGGGGGGGAGGGGGAAAAAACGTGATTCCACAGAATCCTTCATATCTAAAAAAAAACAAAAACAAAAACAAAAAAAACAGATATCCGTAAAATTTTTGCTTTAAAATGTAGCTAATACAAATGTCTAAAAACTAGTTTCAGGAATTTTCAAAATTCGGTCCCAAAGGGGAGGGGGGGGTGCAAAACGTGATTTCACATGCATAAAACGTGATTTCGCATAATCCTATATATCTCAAACAAAAAAATAGATATAAGTGAATTTTTTGCTCTAAAATATAGCTAATGCAAATATCTAAAAACTAATTTCTGGAATTTTAGAAATTCATCCCCCAGGTGGCGCAGCAGGGGGGGGGGTATGGGGCAAAAAGAAATAGAAATATAGTTAGGGCGTTCAAAATTGGTACAGATAGGTTTTAGGGGGCTGCAAGTCGAATGGGAATATTGTCTATTGTGCAAAGTTAATAGGAGGGGCAGGAAGGGGGAGGTTAGAGGGGTGCAAAAAATAAAAATAGAGTTAGATCGTTCAAAATTGGTATATAGAGGTCTTCGATACCTACAAATCGATTGCGGATATTTTCGAATTTTTTAAATTATTGGGCGGGGTGGGAAGAGAGGGGGAGCGGGGGAGCAAAAAAGAAATAAAATAAAATAAATAAAAATAGAGATAGATCATTCAAAACTGGTGCATATGATATTTATATGCATATTATTTTGATACTTACAAATCGTTTGCGAATATTTTCGAATTTGTAAAATTATTAGGACAGACGGGAGGGGGGAGGGCGAAGGGGAAAATAATAGAAATAAGAGTTAGAGCATTTTGGGAATTTTTTACGAAGGCAGTGAGAACCCGGTGCGACATTTTTCCTAATTAGATTTTGTTTCTCTCCTTTTTTTTTCACGTGATAAAAATTAATGCAATTTTGAGAATTCAGTAATTATAGTGATTCATTTAAAAATAGGGACCAGCGAAGCGGGCGTCGCCTGCTTGTATATAATATAACTACTTGATTCGATCTTAGAAAAAGATAGAGTGAAAATTTAGATGCTAACATACTTGAGGTAAATTTAGTCCATAGTACATTTTATATATTATAGAAAATTATACATTCGGATTTTTTTATGGTTATAATATCTCTCTTTCGTAGAATATATATATATATATTTAAATAAATAAATAAATATATATATATATATATATATATATATATATATATACGTATATATATATACATATATATATATATATAAAGTATATAGGTTAACAAATATTATGTTTTTCCGATAAAGCTATGTCTAGTGTTCTGATTCTTAAATAAATAAATAAATAAATAAATAAAATGTTATAATGTCATGGACGTAGCATATTGAATATTTTCTAGCACAGATATTGATAAATAGGGGAAGGTGGGGTACTTCGGACCTATTTTCGCTTTTCCAAATTTAATTTTGTAATTATTCACCAAAACTGACTACAAATAGCTTTTTCAAATACTGTATGATGTTAATACAACATTTATTTATTTTAATACAACATATATTTATTCCAAAATTTTATAAAAATTATATCGATTATCTATCTATCTATCTATCTCTATATATATTAATAAAAATTTTCAATTAGGTCCAAGGTATACCACTGGTAATGTACATTGGACTATTTATTAAAAGACACAGAAAAACTCAATTTTAAGTAAGAATATATATTTATAAATCAACTACGCTCATAAGAATTCAAATGAACACTTTCGTTTTTCAACATCATTCGCCTGTCACAATCGTATCGTTATTAAGTCAAATTTGAGTCGAAAAAGCGGAAAATATTAAATATTAACTTAAAAGTCTACATTAAGCCATATTGTGATTACTGGTAAAAATCTTAATACTTGTTTACAATGACAATTGTAATTGGATAGATCAGTTCCAAATGTTAACCTTTGGAGCTGCTTTTCTGATCCACCACACAATATGACCAGTCCACGGTACACTATTTATGTTGGATTAAAGGTGCACTACTCTGTTACTAAAAGCAATATTGCTAATCATGATGTTCAGGTTTGGCTTAACTTGATTACAAGCATATGGGGTTATAGCTAGAAAACAACTTCATGATGCATAAAACACTCATTTCAGGATATACAATGTATGTGTGGGTATTTTCTGAAAAAAAAAATTACTTTTGCAATGTGAATTTACCTTTCCAAGAACTCTTCAAAAAGTTCATCTTCCAAGCAAACATAGATTACTTCACTGAGACCCCTAAGAATGAATGTTTTAACTGCATATGATATTGTTTATATATCTAAATAAATAGAGCTAGAAATGACATAGGTTCGAGGTACACTTATATCCAAGGTACACCACTTTACCCCACATTAAAACGCCCTATGGTAAACTTCTATAAACATAATGAAAATTTTATAAAATGCAGCTATTCCATGTCATAATTTATAGAAGTTTCATACTCATCCATGCTTAAATAATGCGGATGGGGGGAAATAAAATAAACCACGTAATCATCAATATTTCTGGAAAAAAAATAATAACATACATAAAACCAATTTACATTATAAATTAAGTTGAAAAAAAAAAAATGAAACAAAATTGAATATGTGTATATTTACATAGCTGCCAAACTATGCCGTGGTATCGTAAGTACCTACTTTTTCCTCACTACTTAATTTTTATAGTAATTACATTCAAATGTATTTCCCATGAAATAAGAAGAAAAGTACTTAAAAAAAAAAAGACTGGTGTGAAAGAAAATTGCGGCTACTAACAATACTCCAGATTATAATTTATGGGACATTTGTACATACTAAATCGTATTGTTTACATATTACAGAAAATATACATCGTTTACTGAAGAAAAGAGTATAATGCATGCCCATTTATGTTATAAAATACACTAAATTAAACTAAACTATAAGATAAATAAAAATTAAACAGAATCACCATCACGAATTTGGCTGTAGAATAATCTATTTTAATAAAGAAATGGGTAATTAAGGTAATTGCATCGAAATCAAAATTGTGAAAACATACAGTGGATTTCAATCTTTACCATTCAGCTTAACAGACTGCCACAATCGTTCATATACTTTTTTATTGATAAATCCGTTGCGCCTTTAAGTTTTACTTTTAACGCAACAGATTTTCGTTCTCATCCTGTTTTTATATATTTTTTTATAATTAACTGAGAGAATCATCTTTTATACAGTTGAAATTTCGATAGCTACTCTTTTCCGACATTTGTATTTAAAAAAACTTAGAAAATAATAATAATAATAATAATAATAATAATAATAATATTGTAATGTCAAAGTATTTAATATATTCATTTCTAAAAGGTCTTTGCATTATTATAACTTAATAATAATAATAATAAATAAATAACTTTAAATTAACTCCATTTCTATTCCTCATTTATTATTATTATTATTATTATTATGTGTGTGTGTGTTTTAGCTGTGTACAAACTGCCCCAGTTTGTCAATAATTTAAGCAACGACGTGAATTAAGAAAATATTGGTAATGAGTGTGAAAAATAATAAGGGAAAAAAAATATTTTTATGTAATAAATTCACATTTGCTAACAAAAGGGGAAAAATGATAAACACTAATGTTTGAGAAAATTAAAGATTTACTTCAATCTTTTTATCTGTTATTTATTTCAACGGAAATTTAAACAGCTTCCATATAATCATATATCATACAAAATCAATAAAAGGAAAAAGTAGAATCGAAATTATAATAAAAATCGATAACATGGTTTGAAATTTCTTTGAACTAAAGCGAACATATTACATAATTTTTTTTCTGCCATATTATATGAATCTAATGTCAATTTAATACTTAAGTGTAAAGACAGTTTTAAGCGAAATATTTATTGATAGTATTTTAAGGAAACTTTAACCACATCGACGGTATTTATAATACATTTTTACTTTCCCTTTTACATTATTTCTCGAAAAAAAAAAAAAAATGCGCAGCAATATAATTTTTGCCATTTCAAGAAAATGCTTCTCTGATGTCTGATGTCTTGAATTATTCATCAACTTGATGCTTAATGCATGATCATTGATTCGCGGAAATATACTTTTCTCGTAATAATGAGTACATTTATTTTTTGGATATTTTCAGCTTTTTCTGTAATCTAACTTTATTCCTTGCATTACTGTTTTTGTTGTTGTTTCAGCATAATTATAAATAAAATATGTATGTTTTTTTCTTTTTTCTTTTCAAAGACTTTAATTCCTTGTATATTTTAACTATTACCGAGGTAAAAAAAAAATTAGTAAAAGAGCTCATGAATCTAAAGTGCTGTTTTTTAGGGTTTAAACATGAAATATGGTAAGTGTAGAAAAATAAGATTTTGAAGTAATGTATTTCGTTGAATGTTTAATTATTTATAGAATTCTGCACAGCGCACCTGTTGGCTTTTTCTATTTATTTCGAAACTTCTTATTTTTTCCAACATCAAGACGAACATGCTTACTTGGTCTCTTTTGTAATTATATTTGTTTTCGAAGATTTTTAATATAAAATTATGGTGTTCTTTCCTAGACATCCTGAAAATGCATATAATTGCTTTTTGTCATTCTGAAGTGCATCGATATAAAGAGAATTATTTAATAAAAGTATATAATGCAATTCACGTCTTTGTGTAAAAATCATGTTGTACAGTTTAATATTAATTAATTTATTTATTTTTTCTTCGATAAAAAATTATCATATACAAAAGTGGTTTAAATTTTCTTTATCAAATAGATATTCGCATTATAATTATTTAATACAGCATTTATCGCTTCATTTTCAAGTGATTTTGTATCATTTTCAATTGATTCTTTTTGCGTGATTTATAACATAAAATATTTTTATGAATTTATATGAATTTCCCATAGAGCATTAGAAGCGCGACATAAAAAAAAAATCTACTCCATTTCACTTCATGAATTTTTATGAATAAATAATTTAACTTGGGGTGATCTGTATTCCTTTTTATTAACTTTGAAATAAGGGTGTTTTTATTATTTGTAGTATTTTTTAAATGCCCTTGTAAATGCATAAAGTATTTATTTTATGCCTTGTCGAACTGCATCAATAAAGAGAACTTTTTAAATTTTAAAATAAATAAAAAAATGTGTGGTGTGAAGATACACGTTATAGATTTTTTATTTAATTTTTTTCCTACGTAAAGAAATAACATTTATAAAAGTGTTTTAAAATTTATTTTAAAAAATATATATATTTCCATTGTAAGATTTACTTGAACATTTAACGAGTAGCATTTTAATAATTATTTGAATAATTTCTTATAACATAGAATGTTTTAATGAGTTGTTATCCATAAAGAATAATAAGTGATTTCACAAACACACCATTTAAGAAAAATATATTTCATTTACAAATTTAAACAACTATTAGGCATTTATTCTAAACACTGTACTAAGATAATATACTAAGAATTATTCTTTGCAGTGCCACTCATCTAACTTCAGCATTCTTCTATTGAAACTACGTTAATTCATTATTTTTATTAGACTTTTATAGACTAAAGTTGGAATGAAAATATTTTTTCCGAATGTAGTTAAATCCCGAATTCCCTTTTCCATCTCATGTCTTACGAATTCGATAAGGACTAATTACTTCCAGATCGTAAACTCACCCTTTAAATGTTTACAAGAAAGGTACGAAGTATACTTTACAGATTTTAAGTTTAGTGTTTTCGCCTTTTATTATGAGGCGATCGTACACGGCGCAAGATTTTATTATCTTTATTTGCTTTATAGGAAATTGGTATATCAATAATATAATACTAAAAACCTTGTAATATAAGTCAATATAAAAAGAAAAAGAAAATTCTTAATTAAATTATATGATTATTCCAGTTATTTAAAAAATAAATCTTTATTTTTAAATATACTTTACTTACTAGATATCTTATTTAGTTTAAAAAACATTTTTAAAAAATCACCTGTAAAAAGAATTGAATTATATACTGTATTTTGTATTATTAGAAAAACACTTTTCTTTCATATTATTAAACTTTTATCTTTATTTTATTTCGTTTTTTCATTAATGAGATTAAAAAAAATAATAATAATAATCTGGTGTGTCACTCACATGACTTTATCTTACCCTGAAATTTTATACTACAAGTACGGATTGGAGACTAATGGTTAAGATAATGAGTACTGTTATGTAAACCTATGTTAAAACAATTCAACTTAGGCTTCGGAACAGATTTACTTGACAAATAATTCTATGTAAGTGTAGCTACCTCTCCTATCTACCCCTCGTTTAATTATTGTAACCACATTTATAGAGAATTCAAGTCTGTTACTAAATTCAAAAGTTCATTTAAAATTATTCAAACAACTTTCAGACGCATCATTCCTTGAAATTTATCAATATTGAACAATATTTTCCAACAAAAAACGTATTACTTAAAAATATATTATTTGTATAGTCAGAAATTATTTATTTTTAATTTACTGTAACAGATACAGGCAAAGATCAAACTATAAAACTTGTTTTCGGTAAACATGAAGCCTCAAAACGTGTAAATATACAAGAAATCAATCAACGAATATTTAGATTAAAAAAATACTTTATTTACCATATAGCTTTGAGGAATTAATTTAAATTCCTGAGCAGTTTTCTTAGACATTGGTAAAATATTATATGATATAGTACATTATTGTAAAGCACTTCCCCTAACAAATAAAAAAAAGAATGTCATGGCTAAAATATTGAGATCCCTATATACCTTCTGAAAGTTATGTACGAATCACATGGTGCATATAAATATAATACTATATTAATAACACACAACACAACCTGAAATACACTTCCATCAATTTTTAAGTATTGTCGCATTATAATCTAGTCATTTTGTGTAGCCCTGTAAACAAACATTGAATGATTTCTATACCATATTCTACATGAAAATTTTTTTTACGCATATAAAAATATAAATGTTCGTTTCATTTGGTTCCATAGACGCAATGTATTTGAAATCTCTTGGGTGTCCCTGTACATGAACCATTTGCTTGATCTCAACGTAAAGCTTAGTGTAGCATCCCTATATTATACACATTTAGAATACCAAGTTTGAACTTTAGGGGACTTCAAAACATGCAAATACAACAAAAGCTCAATTTCGAAATTTTGTCTCAGAAACAATACTTTCTCTACCTTGTGGGTAACAGAAAGTAAAAAGTTGTCTTTAGTGATAAAGAAAATGATTTAACAAAGTATAAGGCATAGATGAGTTCTTCTTATACATATTTTCTTATAATTTTTTACTATGGACATACTATAGATACTATTAACTCTGAAATTAGTTCTGTCTGTCTCTCAACATGGACGACGACATAAGTACCTAGCCTGATAGGCTATTACAATCCGCTTCGATACATTTAGCATATGCTGAAATTTTAATTATGCTATTAAGTTTAGATTCGTATTAAGTTTCATGAAGCTCTATACTGTCTCCAAGAAAATAGTTTTTATTAAGCGTTTTTATAGCAAATATTGCTTTATTATTATTTTTCTTCTTTGGAAAAAAAAATAATATATATATATATATACAGTCGGTAACAAAAGTGTCCGAACACTAGCAAAAATTCCTATATAAAAAATGTTTTGTTAAATAAATCCTTATCGAATCATGTTCTTAGTCAGTCTAAGAACAGGATTCGACAAGGATTTATTTAGCAAAACTGTATTAAGCGTACATTTTTTATATAGGAATTTTTGCTAGTGTTCGGACACTTTTGTTACCGACTGTATATGTATATGTATACGTTTCAATAATTTAATAATCTTGTAAAGTAGAATGTTGACCTTAAAAACTTTTACATGGAATTCCACGAATATTATATATGTGTTATAATATAGAAGATGTCTGTCTGTCTCAGCATCTATAAGTTCAGCCCCTACTGAAGGTGTACAAAAATTTACATACGGGTGCTGAGAAACTTTCCCGAGGAAATAGTGAAAAAAGAATTAAATTTTTTTAATTAGTTGCTTAGATATTAATTAAAATATCAACCTATGTCAATTAATAAACCACTCAATTTTGAGCTTAAGATGCGTTTAAGTAGCGTTAAGTGGCTAAATAAATTAGAAATATCTATCTAATCGTTACGAATTTGGTATCAAATGAAAAGGGTGATTTTTACCGATTCCGGGAGTGCAAAGAGGATTTCAACACGACAAATAGATTTTTTAAAATATGCTAAAGTATGAAATTTAGGTGACAACACTTCATTATTTCATTTATCAATTCTTCAGTACCAAACATTTTGACTGACTATTCTTCCGATAGGGAATAATTGTTTTTCGACCACGTGACAAGGCACTGGAAATAAAAAAAAAGGGTTTTTCATATATATATATATATATATATATATATATTTTTTTTTAGTAAAAAAAAAAAAAAAAAAAAGAAAGAAAAAAAAGATAGACAGATTTATATTTATTTATTTATTTATTTACTATTAATATTATTATTTATCTGTTTATGTAAAAAGGCAAAAGTTATTTTTAAGAGAATCATAATGCTTTTTTTCTCTTCTCTTTCCTTTTTATTTTCTGAACTAGACTGTAAAAAAGTAGTTTTGGAATTTCTTAAATTTTAGACGAATTTAAACAGAAATTGCCGATCGCTTTTTACAGTATAGCTATTTTGAGTGTAAAATATATAAGATATATTCAATAATATAATACGTAATACATCATCGAAAATTATTTTAAAGTACTTTTATTGTGGACTGCTAAAGTGATATAAACCGTTTAAATTCCGCATGAAACTTCCGGAGAAAACTACGGAAAACCCAGAACATTTGTATTCTTTTATAAGCGAACAGGCTGTTTCAAACCATGAAACATAAAGCGGTGCATTAGTCGCCACAGACCTGAAATTTGCTACAGTTAAAATTTTTAAAGCTATTCGCACTATGGGCAAGTAAGCTATTGTAAGTTCTAAAACAAGGACATAGCACTGTAAGCGCCATCACACGGTAGTTTGTTAAAGTCAGAGTTTTCAAACATCATAACACGGTGAGCGAAAAGGCTGTTTCAGATACTGAAACGGGAAGAGAAGAAGGCGCCGCGGACTCTACCGAACGGGAATATACTGCGGTTAAGTTTTTCTATAAAGGTTTTTGCACTGTATGTCAATAAAGCTGTTGTAGGCCCTGAAACCACCGAGAGGGAGTTTAGTAAAGTCGGATTTTTCAAGGATCTAGAACCAGCTGGTCGCCGAAGGCGGCTAATTTTAAATATAGTATGGCATAGTTACTATGGAAACAATTCTCATAAAGAATATTTAAGTGAAATTGTCCCTTTAACTCATATGTGCACTAAACTAAAAATTTTCGTTCTCACAATTAAACAAGTAATTTTTTCATGCAATATTTATCATTCTTTGTGCACTCTTTTTGTCTGTGAAACATTTTCTTCTTATTTTTTATGCTTCTTTGGCTTTCAATTACCCATTGCCTCCATTCCCCATCATTCAATGTTTCCATTTTTTTTCTGATTCCTTTCTAAAATAATTATGTAATATGAATTTTATATTGAACCATCGGCTACTGCATTTCATTGTTTCATACAAAATTACACTAAAAATATCAGAGGATTCCTATATATATATATATAGTGAAGAACTTAATAACGTTATAAAATTTGACAATTAATAGATACATGATAATACCAACAACACACACATAAAAGTTATTGTAATTCAATTTAAATGTTATTCAATCTGCAATCTAACATTCTGGTACTGTGCCCGGTAAAAATGTGTTAAAATGTCTAAAGTCTTATCTTGACCCATGGTTGGTTTGTTGCACGAAATTTGCACTTTACCCTATATTTTCGAACATGCTTTTTAAGTTAAGCTTGGTTTGTTTCCAAAAATAATTTAACTGATTCATACTTCGTGGACTGTATAATAGATTTTTCCTCCTTTTTCAAAAGATATTCTACAATAAACTTTCTTATAGTAACATCTGATTAGTAATCAATTGCAGAGTTGCCAACCTAATCCGGCAAAATGTTAGTACCGCCCATTTTTCTACACCACTTAATTTTTAGATTATTTGTTTTTTTAATTCATCGTAAATATATTTGAAGAGAATAACTCTAAAAATTAAATGGTGTAGAAAAAGGGGCAATACTAGCAATTTGCACGATTAGGTTGACGGGTCTGTTTATATTGTGACTATTTCTTATTGCGGCTTGTAATATAATTTATAATTATTTTTTTTAATAAAAGTCTTATCTCTCTATAGTTTTCATCTTGAAGTATATATTCCCACAGTGATTTTTTCTATACTAGTGTCCAAAATATTCTGATCCCCCTCCCCCCCCCCCCCAAAAAAAAAAAAAAAAAAAAAGTGCTGTGTTTGAAACTAGGCGCGTTCGTTTTTGTAGCTGTTTAAAATTCTCCATAATTTTCTATAAAACACATGTAAAAAAGAAAAAAAAAAAAAAAAAAAAAAACTTGTCTAGATCACCCCTATATGGCATAACACCCTCGTTTATTGAATTGATTTTAGTCCACACGCACCTTGAAGCCTCATTCAATCGCTGAATGTTTTTACTTGGAAAAATATCCAAAGATAAGAAATACTGAAGCTTTATAACCATAATTACATAGTTAAAACTACAGTTAACAAAATATTTATTAGGAATTTTTATTAATTAAAAATAAGTGAAATATTTAAATAACTTTGTTTAAAAAAGGACATTCTCTGATTCTTTGCAAAATTAAAGGCGTTAGTCTATCAATTGTTTAAAATAAATCATGAATCCGAATGAATAAAATTAATTTTCTTATGCTTAAAAAATAAAATTTTCACAAGAAAAAACTTAAACTCTCAAATAACAAATTTAATTTAAATATTATAATGTATCTTTTTCATCTGATTAAATTACAATAAGAGCAATAAAAATATTGATAGAATAGAATAACTCCTTTAAAATGTCTTTAGTAGAACTCATTTACTAAAAATATAATTAAGGATAAAGAAAAACAACACTTTTCATTCAAGTTTTATCAAAGATAGTGGATATGTCGTTATGCAAATTTAATTAATACAAGAAACAAAGACTTCATAAGATGTGTCGTAACATTTAAAAAGTATAATTAATCAGCTAGACAATACTGAAGAAACAATGTAGATACTACAAATATATAGTTTCGGAATAATTAGCAATATTGAAAGCAAGCCAAATGTTTTCATTTTTTAACGTCTTACTTACTTACTTACTTACTTTCTTTCTTTCTTTTTTTTTTTTTTTTTTTTTATTTTAATGAAAACCATTTTACTTATACATTAAAAGATTTTTTGTTTCTATTTACATACTTAAAAGTACACTGAATGTATTACAAACTTAATTTTCATCTCATAAATATTTAATTGCCGAAACGTCAGTGGAGGCCCTCTGTTGAGACTCAAAACGGTTTAGGGTTCTGGCTGTGTGTTTGCCTGTCTGTCTGTCTGTCGCTCGATAGCGGCCGCAAATACAACACTATTGACTTGAAATTTAGTACAATTGTTCATGAGCCGTACGAAATCAGCTGTATAGTTTTGGGTATGTATTCCATTTGTTGTTCGTATACAGGGGCACGCCAAAATTTTTCTTTTCATTACGGCCTATGGGAAGAGTTTGTATTCAACGCGATAGCGGCCGCAAAAATCACGCTATTGACTGGCAATTTGGTACACATATTCATGAGCCCAACGAGATTAGCTGTATAGTTTTAGGTGTGCATTCTATTTGCAGTTCGTATACAGGGATACGCCAAAGTTTTTCTATCATTAAGGCCTATGGGGAGAATCTGTATGTACCGCCACAGCCACGGCAAAAATCAAGCTATTGACTTCCAATTTTTGAAAAAACGTCGGTGGAGGCCCTCTGTTGAGGCTCAAAAGGATTTTGGGTTCCGTCTGCCCGTCTGTCTGTCTGTCGTGTGATAGCGGCCGCAAAAATCAGGCTATTGACTTGAAATTTGGTACACATGTTCATGATCCCCACGAAATTAGCTGTATAGTTTTGGGTGTGCATTACATTTGTAGTTCGTGTACAAGAACACGCCAAATTTTTTCTTATCATTACGGCCTATGGGAAGAATTTGAATGTCGCGCGATAGCCGCCGCAAAAAATCACGCTATTGACTTTCAATTACGTACACATATTCATGGCCCAACGGAATTAGCTGTATAGTTTTAGGTGTGTATTACATTTGTAGTTCGTGTACAGTTACACGCCAAAGTTTTTCTTATCATTGCGGCCTATGGGAAAATCTGTATGTACCACGATAGCCACGGCAAAAATTAGGCTATTGACTTCCAATTTTTGACGAAACGTCAGCGAAGGCCCTCTGTTGAGGCTCAAAAGGATTTTAGTTCCGTCTACCCGTATGTCTGTCTGCCTGTCGTGTGATAGCGGCCCCAAAAATTACGCTATTGACTTGAAATTTGGTACGCATGTTCATGATCCCCACGAAATTAGCTGTATAGTTTAGGGTGTGCATTCCATTTGTAGTTCGTGTACAGGGACACGCCACAGTTTTTCTTATCATTACGGCCTATGGGAAGAATTTGTATGTCGCGCGATAGCCACGGCAAAAATCAAGCTATTGACTTCCAATTTTTGCCGAAACGTCAGTGGAGGCCCTCTGTTGAGACTCAAAAGGATTTTGTGCTCCGTCTGTCTGTCTGTCTTGTGATAGCGGCCGCAAAAATCACGCTATTGACTTGCAATTTAGTACACATGTTCATGATCCCCAAATTAGCTGTATAGTTTTGGGTGCGAATTCCATTTGTAGTTCGCGTACAGGGACACGCCAAATTTTTTCTTATCATTACGGCCTGAGGGAAGAATTTGTATGTACCGCGATAGCGGCACTAAAAAATAAACTATTCACTGGAAATTTTGTACACATGTTCATAAGCTCAACAGAAATAAATGTGTACTGTTAGGTGTGTATTCCATTTGTCGTTCGTGTACAGGGACACGCCAAAGTGTTTCTTATCATTACGGCCTATGGGAAGAATTTGTATGTACCGCAATAGCGGCCGCAAAAATTCTTCGTTTCACTTGCAAATTGGCGTACACGTTCCAGCTTTGCATATAAGTAGCTGTATAATTTTTATTGCTATAGTATTTATAAACTGTGTACAAGGACACGCCAAAATTCTTAGCATTACGGCGTATTGGGTGAATTTCGTTTAAACGTATTTTAATATCATTACTTTGCAATCAGGAAAATGAAACTAGCGTACGTGAGTATGATGCTTAAACTTATATTGTTTCAAGAAAATATGTGCTCTTAAGCTTTCTAATTAATGTACAGGACCTTACAACAGTGTTCTGACAATGTCACGTAGTTATCCAAACGATGTTAAATTTGGAGCAATTATTAATTTTAAACGCAAAATAAGCTGAATAGTTTTTACTGGTGTATACAATGTTTATGATTCGTTTACAGAGACACACAAAAGAATTTCGTAGCATTAGAGCCTATGGCCAAATTTTTATTTAAGCGCGCACTTTAATGCCTTTATGCTGAATTGAACATATTAAAATTAACATACATTATAAAGATGCTTAAAATGATGTTTACTCTTAGAAAAGTGTATGTATACTGTATAGTCTAAATGCTTTATGGGACCACACAAAATATTTCCGAGTATGTACTGTAATCATCCAAATGATGTCAAATTAGTTTGAAAAATTAATGAGTTATAATTAATCAGGTTTATTCTTATTATTGGCGTTTATAATGACTGTGGCTACTTTTTCGGGATACATAAAAGAATATCGTACTATTACGGTCTATAGTCGGTACATTTTAAAAGTGTATTTTAAGGGAAGGTATAAATAAAAATGACCTATTGAAAAATGTCTGATGAAAATAGGACGTTGAGGCCCCTGATCTGCAGATCTGCTAGTTAAATATACATATGAAAATATTTGAACAAATGTAAAATATATTTCAACTTACTATTTTATCCATGTGTTGAAAAGCTAAAATGGAAAGGTGAATTGCAGATAATTTATATAAATTAAAATTTCCCTCAATGTTCGAACAATGAAAACGAGGGATAGAAGAAAGGAACTGACTTTATATAACAATGTAATAAAACGGCCGTGTATTAACAAGATGTTGAGAACTGTATCTAGACAAGAGGCAATATATATTAGAGGAAATGTTAAAATCAATTTAAAAAACTTTAGGAATTTGACAAATATAGTAGAACTTTATTATTTTCATACCACTCCATATTCCAAAGAAATTTCACATATTCATAAAATTATTGATTTAAAATATGACAAATACAAATACCTAAATCCAATTTTAGGAATTTCTCTTCTCCTCATGTAGGTTAAAGGTAAAAACATTTATTCACTCTCTTTAATATTTTACAGGGATTAAAAAATAGAGATTCAGAAGATTTTGCTTTGAAATATAAAACATCAAACACCTAAAAATCGTTTTAAGAGATTTTACAAATTCAGCCCTCATAATTTTACATATTTATATTTTATAGTGTTATACATTCATTTGTCAATAGTTTTCCTTAAGAGTCCTTTTTAATATATAACAAATAAAAATATCGAAAATCAAATTTAATAAATTACCCCGTCTTGTGAGAATGGGGAAGTGGGACCTTTCCTTTTCATACATCCGTTCATATAACGCAAAGAGAAATATACATACATACATATATATATATATATATATATATATATATATATATATATATATATATATATATATTAGGGTGTACCTTAAATGAGGGGGGGGGTGTTTTGCTTTCGTTTTTCTTTTTTGAAATCCTATACGAATACCGTCTATTTTTTTTCTATTTCACCCTAAACACTTTTTAGCAAAATATCAGCTCTCTGGGGTAATGTTAACACATACCGAATTGACAGAAAGATTCTAATATCTATATTAGGATTTTGCTAAAAAGTGTTTAGGTTCAAACAGAAAAAAAAAATAATAATAGAGGTTATGCTTATCAGATTACAAGAAATAGGACAAGAAAACAAAAACAAACTTTCCGCTGCATTTCAGGGACACCCTAATATATATACACAAATTTACTGTAATTTCATGATCACAAAGCGATGACTAGGATGTCAGGTCTTGCTAATACGCTGGGCCAAAACTGAAATATTCGATAGATGTTTTTGTATAGGCCATCCGTAAATTCTAATTCTTGAAAAATAGCGAAATCTTCTGTCATCTGATAAACACAAGAATTAACGTATTCGGGTAAGTTTCCACCGCTGTTATTTGTTCGCACCGCCAAAGCACTAGAGACCGAATTCCTCATAGTGGTTTTGCGGGGAAGAAACTGGCGAATACATTAGGTTGCCTACGTGAAATTTTGAGCAATTGGAATGTTTTCTTTCTCATTTTTGTTTTTCAGTATAAAATAATATAAAAAATAGTTATTATTATTATTATTATTTTAAGCGGGGTGGGGAATGCTTGCTAGCAGGAGAGAGTAGTGATGGATAGGAAAGTTTTTAGTACAATACTTTAAGTTTAAGAATAATAATTTGAACCATTTTACCATGCTTTAAAAATATTAATTTGATGATAATTATTAAATCATAAGCTTTAAAGGTCGATTAAAATACCTGGAAAGATGTCCCATTCCTTCCTTATATGAGGAGGAATTATACAGAAAAAAAAGAATAATTACAGATATAGTGTGTCACTTTTAAACATAATGTTTATTGAGATTGTTAACACCTATTTTATCCTATTTCGTACTTTAAAAAATGAACATAAAATGATAAATATTTTTGTGTTTGACTTGTTCCAACAACTATATTTAGTGCGGCAAATGTTTAATAATACTGTTTGTTTTCCGATTAGAGTCCAATGAGCTGTGTATCAGATGAGTCAATTCTGCTGAAATACTGTCAAAAATAGAGGTGGCAGGAAACCTTTAGAAAAAAAAAACTTTGGAAAATGCTCACCTCAGTGATAACGTTCAACTCTTCTCGAATACTTTGAACTTTTATTGGTGAAAAGACAGTATACGTTTATCAATTTAAAAAATAATAATAATAATAATAAAAAAAAGTTTCTTCTTGGAAGTTTCCATTTTTCCTTATGAATAGTGTATTACAGGTCTCTACATTATTATTTTTGTTTTCAACTCTTCCTATTAGGGATTATAAAATTCTTTATTAAGGGCTTATTTAGGTTTCAATGGCAAAAGAAAAAAAAATCTAAATTTTGTGTATATAATGGAGTAACATTTAAATTATATTTATAAAATTCTCATTATTTTTATTATTATTATTATTATTATTATTATTATTATTTAATTTCAGCTAGTTTTTCTTGGTTTTCGAAGACCCTACAGAAAAATGGTAAAAACAAATTCTCAAAAACTAATGCACCGATTTTATTGAAATTTTCCACATGTCTTTGAAAAGAATAATGTACTCGTGATTGTACAAATAATTTTTCTTTTTGTATGATATTGCAACTTATTTTACAAAACTATACGTCAGGTAAAATGTAATAAAATATATGCTATTTCTTCATGCAACTCAACCAAAAATTCAAATTTATATTTATTCTAAATCCATCGTTCATGCACTAGTCAATTGTACTTTCAAGAAGAGGGAGAAATTTAAAAAAGTTCGGTGCATATGTTTTTTCAGAAATCGTGTCCATCACATTTTTGAAGGGCCTCCGGAAACCAAGACCCACCGACTGAATTCTCCAAATTATTAAATGAAAAATTAAATATATATATATATATATATATATAATTAAAATATTACTTTTACATAAATTCAAGTTTTGTTATTTATTATAAATAAAAGGAGATAATAAATGTATTTTTTTTTAATCCTTCGAAACTCATGTATTACCTTAAAAATGTTGTCAGCATGAAATCATTCAAATTAATACTTACTTCATCGTTTTCCTAAGCTGTCTATTTAGTTTTATTCTTATTTACGTCAGTATTTATGCCATTATTGGAGGTGTTATAAAATAAATATCTGATTCCATCTCAGTTCATTTACCAAGATCACATACTGTCTTAACATTTTCTACAAGGTTTCTATTTTGTTTTGTGTATTGTTTCTCCTTTATTTCATTCGTTTATCGACAGATTCCCTCCTTTTTAAGAGTTTCAAAAACAAATATTGTTTTTTCTCTTTCCCTTCCATTTTTATTTACTTTTCTGTTGCAAAAAAACTTTTTGCTGAGTGAACTCTCAGCATCGCACAACTAAAATGATTCATACACTGTAAAAAATATGTCCTATTTGCTGCCAGAAATTCTCTTCAATTTGAGAAAATACGCTCTGACAACGTAATTTTTTCGAAAATACCTCGTATTTTCACAATTTACAGAGAATTTCTCGCCGCATTGGACATATTTTTTACAGTGTAGTAACAAGTATGGCGCTCGGTTTATTTCACCTTGATCAAGATTCAGAAATTAAAAACATTGTTTCTTTTAAGCCTAATTCCAGGTGTTCCATCGATTACTACTTTCACTCGCTCTTTCTTATTAAATTTAAAACTTCCCTAAAATAACTGTTTTGTAATTCACGACTTCTGTAAAACACAACTATTTATTGGCTATCAACTTTTTAAACTTTTGTTTTATTAGAAAACTTGCATTATTGTGATTCTTCAAAAGTCTGGATACTCCAATTTATCTTGAAAAAAAAAATAATACTAAATAAATAAATAAACTTCACCGCACGCATTGAATTCCATAGTTTTGGGCAATTAAATGATGTATGAAAGGAAATTACATAGGTGGAATCTCTGAGTTTATAGTGGCGTAATTCAAAATAATAATAATAATAATAATAAACTATAATTTGTCTTTACAGAATCGTATTAAACAGAAAAAAATTGTTCTGAAACATGTGTTGCTCTTTTTACTTTTCAATATAAGGAGCCACAGGGCCTCAATTGTTATATTCGAATAAAAGCCTCAAACCCTGATTTATCTTAAAAGGGAAGAAGTCCCGCCAATGACATAGATTTCAAAACTTTTGGTCATTCAAATATCACAGGAGATATTTGATGTATCATATCATATTTGTGATTGTTATATGTATCATATCATATGTATGATGTGTTACATATGATAGATATGAAGAGATAGATATGAGACAGACATGATAGATATGAAGCGTTAACATATGATAACTCTTATGATAATACATTTGAATATACTAAACTTGTGAAATCAATGCGTTCAACGAAATTGCTTTCATTTCAACGTATTTTGGTATAATCAGGATTTTGAATCGCCCTGTATATATTAATAGTAATAGTAGTAGTAGTAGTAGTAGTAGTATTCATTATAAATGTATTGCAACGTACACTGTAAACGTAAATGTATTAAATTCAGTTTAAAAAGTGTCTTAAATGGATGGTCAATTTTAAGCGAAAAAAAATGTCTTACTTTTTAAGACAACCTTTTGCATCAGAAATTAAGATATTGCTAGTGTTTTAAAACGCCGCCATGGTTTAGGCTTAAAAACACCGCCATGTTAGGCTTAAAAATACTACCGTTTTTAAGGCTTTTTAATAAATAAATAAATTAATTAATATGGCATGCGATTATGTTTTTCTGTTGAAAATATATTTTACAATTGTTTAGAGCATTAATAAAATATTTGTATAAAAAAGTCCCAATTTCCGGCGTTGGGAATCGGACTCACACTGTCTAAGGAAACCAAAGCCTCGAACCAAGAATCGTCGGAGTGAAGCATTTACCAATCACGCTACCGTCGAATACAGCAATATGTGTTTTTATGATATAATATACTGCAGTATTCCTGAAACAAATTGCAGTGTTATGTTTTATTTATAATTTTTTACCATAAAACTATTGATAGTATGGTATCTTAAACTTGATAAATATTATTATCTTAAATTTCATATTCAGAGGACCAGAATTTTTTAATAATGCATAACAAGTATGTGAAGGTTGCATCCCTCGATGATAACGATTTCTTTCCTTAAAGTGGTATTTAAATAAAAACGAACTGTAATCATGAATACAGGAAAATTTGTAGTTTTACATTTAGATGTAGGTGAATTTGTGAAAGAAAAAAGTTTTTAAATGAATAATAATAAGAAGAAAGAAAGAAAAAAATATGCACAAATTATTCATGATTGTTCTCTAATAAATTCGCTTTTTTCTCTACAAATTACTTGCTACATCCGTCTTCACATCTTTTCTTCTAATATAAGAAAGCTTTAAAGACAAAGATATACGTACATATATATATTAACAAAATAAGCTTTGTGTCTAAATATGTTGTTTATGAATTATGTTAAAGATAATAGCATGCAAATATCATTCACATCCCTAGAGTATTATTCCATAAAAATATAATTTCATAAAGCTACCATAATTTAAGCAGTTTAACTGCTTATTATATAAAATAATAATATATTTATTGAATATGGAAAGAAGTAGGATTTTTTAGATGTAGGCATATTTTCTTAAAGTAGATTCCATATGAAAAATTTTCTAAGTAATGCAAGTGTCTGAAAATTCAAACACGTTTTACTGTCTGAAAATTCGCGTAGTTACGTGTTTCAGACATTTCAGTGTCTAAATTGATATTTCAGACATATTTCTGTCTTAAATTAAAATATCTATAACGTCTAAGGTACATTTTAAGACATTTACGTGCCTTAAATTCCATTTCGGTTGTTTTTAATGTCTTACTTTAAGACCTTTTTATTTGCAGTGTATTGACTTAGCTATATAACTTTAACAAGTGATTTCACTCACAATTTATAATATGTATATGGTTTTTAATGAGACTACAAGGAATATTTAGACAGAAGGAACTTTATTGTAATTAATGATCTCTATGTAGGCTTTTGACGCTTATCTGCGAGTTCACTCTCCATAAATAATCTCGTTTCCTATTAAAATTTAGGAATTTTTTCTAGGACTACTGCTTTCGAAAGTTCGGGGATTTTTTTTTTCGGTTTATATTAAAGCTGTTACTTGTTAACTGATTTCCTTTCTTTATTAAGAAGACTTGGCAAATACGACTGCACCACTAAAATAGATTTCATAAAAAAGCATATGTTTCCATTCAATATTTATAAATTGAACTGCATTAGAATTGTACAATAAAATATAAATTCAAGCAAGAATTCACTTGTTTTTTTATTTATTTTTTTACAGGCATGAAATCTTCAAATTGCTTTTCTCAGTTTGCTTTTTTGTCATAAAGACACGTCTTCAAAATGCTAAAACTTCAACAGATATTTAAGAAGAGCTTTAATATATATATATATATATATATAGTAATACAATTTTATCAGCGTAAAAATTTGAAATTTAAAGATGATTTAACTTCAGTATTAAAGCAATTATTCGGATCATAAGCGAAGACTACCCAAGTCAAACCAAAAAAGAATTAAAGAAAAATCGAAATGAATTATTGGAAACTGGAATGAGAAAAAAGCATTATTTGCATTCTAACGTTTTCAAGGGCCTGGTAGAAGGCAAATATGCTAAAAAATGGATGTTTTACTGTCACAAAGAAAGCAAAAGCTAAGAATTTCTTTGTTCACAGGCCCGAAACACCCATAGTAAAACCAGAAAAAATAAAGATTAAAATAAAACTATTCACTAAAAATGATAATCCAAAACCATTTAAAATCGTAGATCAAAATAAACTCACCACCTCAAATAATAATTCAAAATTACTTAAAAAATTATTACCGAAACGGATGCAACACAAAGTTAGAATAAACGAGACATATGTAAAAATTTAACAATCAGATACCAGTTAAAAGCACAGTTAGTCAGTTCAAAATTGCAGTGAACATGGAGTAAAATAAAGGATTCACAGAGCTATTCAGGTAGAATCCTATTAAAGATTCAGATTATTATTCATAATTATTGTACCATGAAGAGTGCTGCCATCTACAGTAATGTTATGAAAATAATGGAAAAATAAAATAAATAAAATAAAATAAAATAAAATGAAATAAAACGAATAGATAATATAATGAATAGATAATAAAATAAAAATAAATAAAATACATATAATGTCTGTACAAAATAGCCAAGAAGCATGGATCAAAGTAAAAGAAGACAAAAAAAATTATTTTCTTAGGATTCAGATAATCAATGTGGATGATTGAATAGTGCTGCCATCTACGATTGTAATTTGCCACAAAGTTTGAAAGATGATGTGAATACATAATAACCATAAAATAATACCTAATTTTTTAGACCTAAATTTAAATTGGAATAAAAATTGTGAGGGGAAAAAAATAAATAAATTAATTAATTAATTAATTAAAATTAAAAAAATAATTAAGTGTTTGGGATAGCCATTAATTAATGCTAAATTTTTAAAGAATCGAATTTGTACTTTTTGATGTTTATCTTATATATATATATATATATATATATATATTTTTTTTTTATCGAGGTATTTAATGAAACGTACTTAAAAGAACTAGGGATAAGTTTTCACTTTTATGAACCAGTTTTTGAAAAAAAAAAAAAATTGAAAAAGAAAAACATAGTTTTTGTTACATTTTTATTTTTAATATTTTGTCTTTTAAAGATATTCCAAAATCCATCCCTAATTCCATCGCCTTTCTAAAATATCTGCAGAAATTTTAGTATTTTGATGAATACCATTTTCATGATTACATGGAAAAATGCAAACTGGAAAACGCAATTTAAAGATTTCAAATCTATAAAAAATATATCAAAATACATAAGAATTGTTGTCTGAATACGTATTTTCCTGAATATACCTAATATAGTTCAGTTTATAAACATTAAATGGAAATATAAACTTTTATATAAAACCTATTTCAGTTGTGCCGTCGAAGGTGCCGAGTCTTCTGAAAGGCAGTACGGGTTATTTAATTTAGCTATAAATTAAATCATTTTCGTGTTGAGGATTTCGATGACATTTAATCAACTGTTATTTTTAATTGTACTATGTTACAATATATATATATAAGTCGAAACAAAGTATGACATGAAGGAGTAAAAAGAACATAATTACAGATTTCTGAAAAAAAAAAAAAAAAAAAAAAAAAAAATTATTAAAATATTTTTTATGTTTTTTTATGCAACGAACAAACCTTTCGTTAGGCAAACCTTTCGTTAGGCAAACCTTCCGTTAGGCATGCAACGAACAAAACCTTTTTAAAGACTCTGCTTGAATTTTGCATGCAAAATACATGTTATATCAGTCATACTGTATGCAACTAGCTAAAAATTTACAGTATGCAGAGCTCATCAAAGCCAAAAAAAAAAAAAAAAAAAAAAAAAAAAGTGTTTAAATAATTGCAAATTTAAGAATAATTGCAAATTTAAAATATAAAATCAAGATAAGTAAAAAACGCCCCATTAAATTGAGACTTTAAAAACAAGGTAGTGACCCCATTTATAGATATATATTCAAAAATTTTTATTTATTTTCAAGTTTTTACTTTTGACAAGAATGAGTTTCAATAATACATCCAATACTTAAAAAATAAATTAAATATATAAATAAAATAAATAAATGAACAATTATTAGATAAACTTACTATTAATAAGTTTAATTCTCAATAAATTAAGCGTACTTTAGGTAAAAATCAAATTTAATGCCCATTTTAAAAACAACAAAATCAATACAGAAAAAAAAAAGTATTTTCGATTCCCCCCCCCCCCCCCAAATTTAAAAGGATTTTTTTTTTTTTTTTTTTTTTTTTTTTAATGAAGACCTGTATCATAAAAACTTTTTGATAAAACTGACGTCATAAAAACATTACACTTTATATTTTGTTTTATTTATTAATGTTAATTAATTTAATAGTCTTGTATTTTTCTTTGTCCTTGATTTTATGGCCCGCAAAAGTATTGTAGTCAGCATAGGACTTCCTTGTGGACTTTTGAAACTTTTTACTTTTTCGACGATTAAAGTGTCTTTCCAATTGCATGAGTAAAACTTGATTCACACCAGAATCGTCATGAAGTGTCAGTGATATTTCTTCAGATTTCTTCGCTGCCATTAACTTGAACGAGAGTAATAACCATTATTTTTACTTGAAAGCTTCATTCCCCCACCCCCACCCTACAGTGATAATTGGCATGATAAACTTGCTTTTTTTTTTTTTTTTTTTTTTTTTTTTGTAAAATTCATCAAGGAGCTATAAAAATAACGCCATTGGTTGTTAATTTTCCCTAACACGCCCAAAAGCTTAAGAATAATTTTACGATAACGAGTAATTTATGAAATTTGCTGCATAGACATGTTTGAACCCGGTTATAAAGATATTTGTGAAAATATTCTGAGCTACTTTGGGACCAAATTTCAAATTTCTCTGAAGGGTTCCGAAACTGAAGCTATTCCCTAAAGAATATGCATATTTAATTTATCTTGAATTAACCATTTTTATAATTAACATAATAAAACCTAAAAAAATAAATGGCATTTATATTTCATTAACGGCTGCGTATCATGGTACTTGGTCATATTTTTGATTTGCTGAAAATGGGTACAACTTTAGTATGGGAACCCCATTGCTAAATTTGAAATTTGGCTGCGAAGTAAATCGGACGTTTCACGTCAAGGTCTTTACTTACGCAAGTGCGGTACTATAAAGAGTCTAATAATAATAATAATAATAATAATAATAATAATAATAATAATAATAATATAAATAATAATAATAATTAATAAATAAGTAAATAAATAAATAACTTAATTAATTATTTAATTAAACTTTAAATAGGTTCATACTAAAGTTTTGCAGAAAATAGTCACCAAACAAAATATATTTATTTAAAAGTTCCAGTTATTCAATTAAAAAGTAAATAAATAAATTAGAATTATATGAACTCAGAAATAGGAATTTTATACGATTATGAATCTGGAATTATATATATATTTTCTTAATTCATGAAATATTTTTAACACTAATATTTCGACAAATGAACTTATTATAACTCATGTTTTATTAAAATCCCCACTATTTATAAAATCTCCAACTAAATCGTTTTTCTGGAGTGCAAAGAAATTTTATATTGAAAACTCTAATTTGGTTCTGGATAAATTTTTGTGATCCCATCAAAAGAATGAAAAAAAACGTATTAAATTGAAAATTCATTCAAATATATAGGTTAAAAATACATAAAACATAAATAAACAAATTTATTTTTTATTGAAATTTATTAGAAGATTTAGATAATACATGCTAAAAAAATAATTTTTACTTTTCGCTCATTAGTCATAATAAAAATTGCCTTTTATATATTTAAAGGCGAGAGATAGAGAATTTAAGTCAGTTGAATCTACTAATTTTCAGTAAAATTACTTTAATATGTAAACAAATTTAAAATGAATTTGTAGATTTGAACATTTATCGAGTCTCTAAGGAATTCATTTATATTTATTTACTCAGAAAGTTTAATACTTAATGAAAAAGAGTTTATACAATTCAGCGAAAGTTGCAACACGTATCTCATTGAAAATTAAATAAATAGAATATATAATCTTTGCTAATTTCAAGCAAATACATTTCAGAAATTTTCAGTTAGAAACGTAATTTATATAACTTTAGAGACAGTTGAACATATTTGCTTATTAAATGGAAAAAAAAAAAAAAAGGTTAACAGTCAATTTCTTTTAAACCAATCATATACATAAATATATATTTAGGCAGATAATTTTCTTTAACTAAGTCAATAGATACTGTTTAATGAGTTAAATTTAGAAATATTTTAGATATAATCGTATATGAATATATTTTAATCTTTAGAATGCATTTCAGATTACTTCATTAGGTTTGTTAAGATTCATACTCAGAAAACAAGAGAAGGAAGAATGTAACGAAATTTTATAGACATGACATTAAAGGTAAATAAATTAAAAAAATATTCTATAAAATACCTTTTTTAATATTATATGCACTTTGTACATAAATTATAAATGCATTCAAAAATGTTCTTATTAAACAAATATTTTAAAATCTTTCAATAAATGTTTTTAAATTTAAACATTTATGCTTTACTAAATCTGCGTTGTAACAATACATATTTAAAATAATGTTACCCTTAACGTATATTCTAATGCAATATTGAAAGTAATTTTTAAAGAGCAAATTAAATAAAATTTCATTTATTTCGAGATTAAACTACAGTTTAAAAAAAAAAAAAATTAGACCTTATATTAAAATAATATTAATAATAATGACATAGTCTTAGAAACTGATGATATGTTATTGATTGCTGATTTAGAAATTTTAAATAATATTAATAATATATATATATTCATAATATTTTAAATATTAAATAAAGTATTACAAGAAAAAAAGGGTATATACGTTCTATCTTATTTATTCAAATGCAATTACATTATTATATATGTTGCATTAAAACTATACATGTCGCATTAAAACAAAAAATATTTAAATTCGAAAACCATATGCAAATTGAGTATGTATTTTTTCCAGGTTTGTAGTTATTGTATTATTACCTCTCTCTCTCTCTCTCTCTCTCTCTCTCTCTTTTAAACAACATAACAAAAATAAAATTTCACTGTAGTAATAATTACATTATTTATTATAATCTGAACTACGTAAATAAATTTTAATTTTTAAGTTTTAAAAATAAGGTATTAAAAATTCAAAATATTTCTATAAAAATCGCATAGATAATACCACAATAATATTAAAAATACAGATGTTAAGAATGAATTTTGTGAGTGTTACACCACATTATTTTCCGTAAGATATTATATAGCTTGTAGAAATACAATAGTTCTTCAAATATAATAAAAAGTACAACATATGTTATTTCAACGAAACTAAAATATATACGTATTTATTCATTGAAAATTTTTAACAATCGATTTTTATTGTTTCATTAGAGGAAAATTAGTTATTTCTTCAAAAAACATACTTGTATATTTTATAAACATAATACTGTGATCATTTACTACAATTTTTAAAAAACGGACGATAACAATTTTTAAATGAATAAGGATATATCTCTATTTAAAATAAAATCGCTGATGAGAATCTCGAAGTATACTTTACAGAAAAGAGAACATTTGACCTCACAACTTCATGACAATTTGACAGGTAATTTACTCTCAGAAAATTACTGTCTCTTTCTTAAAATATTTACGAAACAGTGAAGTCTCAAAAGGGCAACAAAAATAGTATAAATCTTCAAAGGTTAAAAATGCTTATGAATCATAAAACTGAGTTTAATGTATGATTAAAATAAATAAATAAATAGCAGCATGCGCTCTAAAGAAAAATAATATATTTTTTGAAAAATATAATATTTTTAAAAATATCGTTCCTGAAATCAGTATTTAAATTTAATTTAAAGCCAATTTATTATACTACACATCATTATAAAAAAAATATAGTATCTATTTTTCTTTTTCCGTAAAACATCAATTTTTAAATAGGTTTTATTATTGAGACACAAATTAATAAAATAATAATAATAATAATAATAACACAAATATTTAGGATGTGCTTCTTATCTAACTTGATCCGCCATCTTCTTTTCAAGTGGTAGACAATTTTAAACTGATATAAAAAGCGTAATTATTAATCCATTTGCTTAAACCTCCACACTTTCATAGCTGTTATCAAGTTCATAACCAACGTTACTGATCAACTTGATACATATAATTACTTCAAAACTGTGGTCACTTGAAATCACCTGCCACGTAAAGAAAAAAAAAAAAAATTCAAAATAATAACTTAGGCGACAGTGATTAAGTTCCAACCAAAGTCAGACAGTTCAATTTACAAGAATTAAGTTCACTGACAAATTTTATCTGCAGATGGCAGACAGAAAAATTAAATTTCAAACTATCATAAAAATCAATTTAAGGGCGGATTTTCTTAAAATTCTGTATATGCATTGTCCATACCTGCGACAAAATCAAGTTTGTAAAGTTAATAACAATGATGCAAAAAAAGGGATTACTACAGCACCACTAGTCACTCGATTGTTCTCCAAATGTAAACATTAACAGTTTAAACCAAATTCTAACTAAATACCAAATTTGACTAAATTGTGTTCATTGATTTGTGAGAAACAGCGCCCACAAAACTTTTGATACACACACAGACAGAGAAACATTTTCTAAAAACATTAAAATCGTGTTCGGGACATCTGAAAATGTGTAAATATAACGACAACTGGAGTTCAAAAATTTTCATAAATTCAATATTTTCTTCTTATAGTATAGTAAGTATACTAATAAAAAGTAAAAATGCATTTATGAACCGATTTTTTTTTTTTTTTTTTTTTTTTTTTTACATACTCTATTTGTAGTCTATAGCTAGGTCTCGGTAAGTTTATTAATTATCTTGCTGAGCTATCATATTTCAACATGGTGGTTATAGAAAAAAAAATTTCATGGGATACTGACCTACTGAATCGATTGGAACCAAAGTTAGACAATGCGATTACATAACACTCAAACGTATATACAAAAATGGCGAAAACTACGAAAAAAAAAAATCATCTAATCATAGCGATTGGTTTGAATCTTTTCCATTTAGCTTAATACCCTGTTGCAATTGCCCATACACACTTTGATTGATAAATCCATTGTTCCTTTGTGTTAAATATTCTTCCTTTATATATATATATTGGGTTGTTCGATAAATAATGTCGTTTTTTTTTCATGTTTTTCAAAGTGAATTTATTTATATTAACAACAAACATTAGTCAATGATATATTGACCATTTTGTTGGATGACCTTTTGCCATCTTTCTGTAAGTTGAAAAATTCCACGTTCGAAGAAGCCTTGGTTTTTAGAAGCGAGGGTTTTAAAAAACGACATTATTTATCGAACAACCCAATATATATATATATATATATATATATATATATATATATATATATATATATATATATATATACATATTATAATCAACTGAAAGAGTAATTGTTTTACAGTTGAAATGGTGACAGCTTCTATTTTCAGACATTTGAATTTCAAATATCTCTTAAACAACAAAAATTTAGTGAAACTTCTAGGCATTTAAAGTTTTATTTCTAAATGACCTTTGCATTATTACAACTTTTTTAAAAGAACATTAAATTTAAACAGAAATTATCTCCATTTTTTTTTTGTTTGTTTGTTTGTTTAGGTGATTGAAACAACGACGAGATTTGGCCAAAAAAATAAAAAATAAAAATAAAAATTAGTAATAAGTATAAAAAATAAAAGATAAAAAATAATTCTTTTAAGGTAATAAATTCAATATTTATTTTTAAAAAGTGATAAACATTAAAATCTGAGAAAATTAAGGATTTACTTTAATATGTTTATGCGTTATTTACTTCAACGGAAATTTAAACAGTTTCCTATATAATCATATATCACTCAAAATCAATAAAACGAAAAAGTAGAATCGAAATTAAAAATCGATAACGTGGTATGAAATTACTTTGAACTAAAGCGAACATATTACATAAATTTCTTTCTGCCATATTATATGAATCTAATGTCAATTTAATACTAAAGTATTAAGACTGTTTTAAGTGAAATATTTAACGACAGCATTTTAAGGAAACAATAATCCATTGGTGGTATTTATTATACTTATTTCCTTTCCATTTTTACATTATTTCTTCGGAAGAAAAAAAAAATGCGCAGCAATAGAATTTTTGCCATTTCAAGAAAATGCTTCTCTGATGTCTGATGTCTTGAATTATTCATCAACTTGATGCTTAATGCATGATTATTGATTCGCGGAAATACACTTTCCTCGTAATAATGACTAAATTTATTTTTTAGACATTTTCAGCTTTTTCTGTAATCTAACTTCTTTCCTCACATTTCTTTTTTATTGCTGTTTCAACATAATAATAATAAATAAAATATGTATGTTTTTCCTTTTCAATAATTTTAATTCCATGTTTTTTTTTTTTTTTTTAATTAATCGTATTTCTTTTGATATTGGCAAAAATTTGACTTTCCTTCGGCATTCAGTGATATAAATTCAGCCAGATAAAAATAGCCTGCATTCATAATGAAAAATAATTTAATAGTTTTATAAATAATTTGTATTTAATGATTTTTGGGCAAAGTTATATAGAAGAAAGTCATGTGGTGGCCGCATCATACTGGTTAGGTTTTAAGCATAAAATATGGTGTGTGTGTAAAAAAATAAAAAAAATAAATAATAATAATAATAAAAAAAAAATAATAATATATTTCGTTGAATGTTTAATTATTTATAAAACTCTGCAAAGCACCACCTATTCTCTTTTTTACTTACTTCGAATATTCTCCTTATTTTTTTACAGAACCAACATGACCACTCCTATTCGTTCTCTTCTTGTAAGGATACTTATTTTCGAGATTTTTAAATGTGAAATTTGTGTGTTTTTTGCCAGACTCCCTGTAAATACATATTTTTTTTCTGTGCTTTCGAACTGTATTAATAAAGTTAATTATTTAATAAAAAAGTGGTTTAAATTTTCTTTATCAAATAGATATTCTCAATGTGTAATACACAAAACTACATCTCCTAGCACAGGTCACCCTGTGAAGCTGTTTTCCCAACGAAGGCCAATGACGAAACACTTACGTGGAAGCGTTCGTCATCAAGACCCATGTGACCACGCACACAATGAAATTTGGTAATTAACTTTGTAGTCTGTAGCCGTTTTCTTTCAGAAAGTTTCATAGAGTTTCGTCTGCGTGTTTATTTATTTTGAAATGTTCTAATGTGTGAAATCTAGCGCCGTTTTGGCAAAGCTGTTTGCTTTTGTTTAAAATCTAATCCTTGTACTCTGTATATATTGTGTTTCTATCTTCATTAAATTTTGTCACGTGCTACACTCGTTGGAGAATTTTTGTGTCCAGTTCTTCCCTGTCATTGTTTTTGATTTAAAATTGTTTTTATGGAAAAGCAAAAATAGAAAATCTTCTGTTTATTTTACGTGCTGTACCAAGCTAAGTTAGCTGCCAGCAACATATGATTGTTATATAAAAAAAAAATAAAAATAAAAAGTAATAAAAAGTTAAAATAAAAATAACTAAACATTTTTTAATTCTGATTTAAATACGTAATAATACTAAATAAATAAATAAAATACCTACAAATGATGAAAAATATAAAACATTTTAATAATGTGGTGTGGAAATCACAAAACTTTTTGTTTTTTTACCTTGCATCCGATATTACAAAGAAAGATTACAGATAAAGGGGTAAGATACATGAATGCATAATCAAAACAGTTCGAAATAGATTTAACAACAGATATTTTTAGTTATATTTCTCTAAAGGGGGTGGACTAACGCTCCCCCCCCATTCCTGTTTGAATATAGTACCTATTAAACAAAAAATATATATATATATATATATATATATATATATATATATAAAGCTCTCATTAAATTTTAATGTTTATTCCAAATTATTCAGATACCCTTTACCCACACCATTCTTTGAAACTTATGAATCTTGGTCAATTATTTCATCTAACAACCTCTTATTATCTTCAAAATACCAAATCTCAAATTTCCGGAAATCTTTGTTTTTTAATTATGCTGATGACAGAGATTAATCACAAAAGAAAAAAAAAAGTATTTAGATATAAAAACACATAATTGTAACAAAAGGTCAGCATTGAAAATTTGAAATGAAACAACGCATTTTCTGCTACATGAGTATGAGAAAGTAATTAGTATTCATGAGCAGTTTTCTATCATTTTGCTAAAATGTAGTAAAGTATTTCCACCAATTACTTTCAATAGAAAAGAATGTTTTTGTTTAACCATAAGTAGTCATGTATTTTGTGTTGTGATATACACGCAACAGAGCGTACTTAAAATTACTGCAGGAAAAACATGACGAACATAACACAAACAGAAATATTCTTGAAGCAATTATCTTTTTTTTTTTTATCAAGTTTTCTTTTTTTTTTTTTTTTTTTTTTTTCAGTAAAAATTTTATTTCAATTTTTTTTTTTAGATTTGAATATTTAATGCTTAGCATTTTAATAATTTTTTTAATTATTTCTCATAACATTAAATGTTTTCATGAGTTGTTATCCATAAATAATTTAGAATAAAAAAAAATAAATAAATAAAAAATCATTTGTTAAAATTAATTTTATAAGCGATTTCACAAACAAACAGTAAAAAAAAAAAAAAAAAAAAAAAAAAAAAAAAACATAACTCATTTACAAACTTAAACAATTATTAGGCTATAATTTTAAACAGTGTATTTTTAAACAATGTAAACTACGTTAATTCATTATTTCTATTAGATTTTTATAGCATAAGGTTCTAATGAAAATAGTTTTTCCGAATGTAGTTAAAACCCGAATTGCTTTTTCCATCTCATGTCTTAAAAATTCGATATGGACTAATCACTTCCAGATCGTAAACTCACCCTTTAAATGTTTACAAGAAAGGTACGAAGTATGCTTTACAAATTCTAAGTTTAGTGTTTTCGCTTTTATTATGAGGTGATCGTACACGGCGCAAGATTTTATTATCTTTATTTGCTTTATAAGAAATTAGCATGTCAATAATGTAATAATGAAATCTCGTAATATATATTAATATGAATAAAAGAATGCTTAATAAAATATTATGATTATTTCTGCTACTTAAAAAAAAAAAAAAATCGTTATATATATATATATATATATATATATATATATATATATATATATATACATATGTATATCAATTTAAAAAAAAATAATAATAATAAGTACATGACATGCTGCTTACATATTTTTTCTTATAAATTTTTCCTATAGGCATACTGTATCAATTTTTGACTCTAACTCTATCTCTTGACAGTGACCGAGACCTTATTACCCACCCCGCTAGGCTAACATCATGAAGCTAGAAGGCACTCTAGCTTTATGGATATCACAATTTGCTACGATACATTTACTTTATTCGAAAATTTTAATTAATTCTATTAATTTGAATTTCGTATTTAATTTCATGAAACTCCATACTGTTTTCAAGACAATAACTTTAATAAAGCATTTTTGTACGATATAATGCTTTATTCTTCTTTGTTTTGTAATAAATAAATAAATAAATAAGTACAAATTTAAGAATCTTGTAAAGTAAAATAATGACCTTAAAAAATTTTCATAGAATTCCATAAATGTTATTTTAAATACACTCCTGGTCAAAAACTCAGCAAGATTTGTAAACGACTAGTTTTTCTCAATTTAAAAACTTATATCTGGATGAAATGCTTTCAAAAATTGGGTATTTAAAAAACTGGGTCTTCCTCATGTATACCAGTGATGTATAGTTTAAGACAACATTTAGGGAGCTGATAACAAATTGAGCAAAATTAAGAATGTTTGTGATTACCCTGTGTCATTTAATAAACGAAATGATCTGTAACATTAGGATGTGTTAATACGGACACAGTGCATTTTGTGGATGAATTTGTGTGACGATAGCATGTTAAATAACGGAAATATAAACATTTATTTTAGAACTAACAAAAAGAAAAAAAAATCAGCATGTTTCTTATTTATAATGTGCATAGTTTAATACGAAAATTATTTCCATTTTCAGATAATCTGAAAAGAAAAAAAAATTAAACAATATACTGAAAGCAGAATACAAATATCTTATATATCTCATGAAATATTAGCATTTTCATGAAAAAGGTTTTCACTGTGCATGCGCGAAAGATAGAAAAGTATATATTAAATAGTTTAAATGCTAGGTATATTCGATAACTTATGTCAAAAGTTCATTTAAATAGAATAAAAATTAAGCGAATTGTGGGCAAATGAAGGAGCTAGATTTTAGGTAATTTTCCAGAGTTGAAATTTCATAAGGGTTTTTTACATGCCGCGTAATTAATTTGAAGAATAATCGATTTACTATTAAAACAATCCTCATAAAGTGTATTTAAGAAGTATTGTCCTTTTTTCTCATCTGTATACTAAGCTAAATATTTTAGTTCTCATAATTAAACAAACAATTTTTCATATAATATTTATCATTCTGTGTTCATTTTTTTTTTTTTTTTTTTTTTTTTAACCTGTGAAACAAATTCTTCTTTTTCCTGATGCTTCTTTGGCTTTCAAACGTCCATTGCCGCCCTCCCTAATTACTCGATATTTTCATTTTATTTATTTTCTAGACTCATTTCTAAAATATTGTTTAAAAAAACAAAAGAAAAAGAATTATGTATTGTGGGTTTTATATTGAACAATTAATTGGCAGTTACATTTCATTGTTTTGTTCGGAATTAAACAAAAAAATATGAGAGGTTTTCAAAATACATGTATAATTTATGCAAAATACTACCAAAACAGCTGTTTGCACGAAATATCATCGTTTTGACGCCTGTTGGAGATACTTCTGAGTTTATTCAAGCACTAAGTGGAGTTTATACCTTAGGCAAATTATGGACAGGTCACTAAAAAGAGTTGGCGTCAGGATAAGTAGCACTGTAAAAACATTAAGGTTGGACATTAAAAAGGAAAGGTTCATCAAAATTGTACATCCAACGAAAATTTAGAATTAGTAGTAACATTTTTGTTTGTGGTAGAACCTGAGATCTGAGATTCATGGAGGTTAGATTTACTCGGAGCAAATGACTCAATAAAGTAAAAGCTGAAATAAAAGGTAGATCAGCAGGTTAAAGAGCAATTTTTACAAACAGAGAATTTTAATGAAAGTGTTCGTTATGAATTTTCTCTGCCATGGGCTAAAGTTAAATCTCCTTTGCCGGTAAGCTAAGTCTAGCAAAAATGAGATTAAGCAATGTTACCTCCAAGCTGCTGACACACAACCTTTTTCAAAAATACAAAAATTTAACACTGGTTTTCAATGGGAATTTTCTTTGCAGTTAATGTGTTTTTCTGGTGTATTTTTCGATGCTGATTAAGGAAAAACTATTAAAAAGTTTCTATCAGGTACAGTTTTGATAAGAATGAGATTTTTTCAGATTAAAACTCCACCTTTTCAACTCCCATGTAAGTTGTTTCTCGGAAAATCTGGGTAATGGGAGTGAAAACCAAGAAGAGTTATTTCATCAGGACATGAAAGAAATGTTTAGGAGGTATCAGTGACAATGACCTATTTATATGTCAGTAGAGTATTTTTGGATGCTGCACAGAAAATCCCACCCTTCAAGCCGCGCACAAGAGAAAAAGTTCTAAAAGCTGCTTCAGTGCAAAGAAATACATTTGAAAGATAATTGTATAAATAGTCAATTTTAATGTATTTTACGAATAAATAGTTTCGGATTTGTCAGAGCTTCGGTATAAATTCTTCGATCTAAATCTTTTCATTGTGAAAAATCGTTACGTGATGGGAAAAAAAAGACAAGCATTTCTAAAATTAGCGTATCAAAGCACATTACAGACACCCAAAATACAGAAAAAATATTAAAAAGTACGATTTCGCATACCTGTGCAGTTTTAGATTGATTTCAGGATAACATTATTAAGTTAACGAACGTGAAACGAGTTTTTGTGGAAATTGCTTGCCTCACTGGCCAGTGATAAAGAAAAAAAAAAAAAAAGGGGGAAGAAGAGGCAGTACTACTCATATTCATCCTGTATTCAGTGCATCTACAAATATGCAGAATTATCGATATTTAAATAATAGTTTGCCTTATAGGCCAAATCTCATTCAATTGATTTCAGATATTCTCTTAAGATTTACAGTAAATGAAAAAAAAAAATGGTGTCATAGCTGACGTCAGTAAGGCATTCTTACAAATAAGTAATCGGGAAGAAAATTGGCATTTTTTAGTTTCCTTTAGTTAACCGATATAGAAAACGAAAACTTAAACAGATTCGTCACACTAGAATTGTTTTTGAAGCATAAGTAGAAAAAGGTTTGCTTATGTAACCTTTTCCACTTAAACAGGCATCTGAAAACCACATTAAAAACGATGATGAATTAGATATTGGTTTTAATTTCAGCTACTGAAAAACTTTTATGTTGACAATATTGTTACCAAAACCCACGTAGAAAAAAAAAAAAAAAAAAAAAAGAAAAGTTTGTTGGTGATTATTAACATCTTATGTCTAAAATGGGAATTATCTTGAGGGGGTGGGACTATACAGTACTCCAGAGGTAGCATATAAAATTTTATATTCAATTTGTTTCATATCTCCGATTATGGATTTTTCAAAGTTGCTGATACAGAAAGCATGGAAAATGGGAATATCGCATGATGAAGAAGCAACATATGAATTAAAGGAAGACATCCTTGAGTATTTCAGGAACTATATATTTCATAAAAAATCGAGATTTCAAGGATTTTTTCAAATATTTCGAAAAATTTAAGCTGAAATAATCACAAAAAATTTACTCTGAAAATTTAACCAAAAATTTAAACATAAATAAATTCTGGCAAATGTGCTTACGTGGCAGTTTTATTTTTGAGATTAGAAATTATAGACAAAGTTTATTATTTATTGATTTATTGATTTATATTTATTTATATTTATATTTATTTATATTTACTTATTTAATTTATTTAATTTATTTAATTTAATTTATTTAATTAAATTAATTAATTAATTATTATTATTATTTATTTATTTATTTTTTTTATTTTTTTTTTGCAGCGAAATCACGAATATTGATGAAATTTCAAACAGAAATTTGTAATTTCAGTGTTTTTCTAGTTATCAGAAGTTTTTGAGTCTTATTGGTTGAATCCCCTGTTTCATAAAAAAAAAAAAAAAAAAAAAAAAGGTGATATAACAAGTCACGAATTTTATAAAGAAGAAACAAAAGGTATATTGATGATTTAGAAGGTATCTTTATTGATAGAAAAAGATCAGAGGCTAAAAACGCTTGAAACATTAAGAGATGAACACGATATTATACGCGTTAAAATTAGAATCGTTTGTAGGCAAGATGTGATTCTTCCTTCAAAGCAAGAATTTACAAAGCGATTAATTTTATATTTTTTTCATTTAAAGACAGTCATGCAGCTCCGCAAATTCTATTAAATTTATTGAGAGAATAATACTGCATCTTGAATGAAAAAAGAATTGTTGTTTTTGTTTTATCCAAATGTATCATTTGTAAAAGGTATAATTCCAAGAATTTAGAGTCTTCAACCGTTATTTTGCCATGAAAATCGAGTTAAAGACGTAGCTATATTCTAGATCATCGGCATCATCGATTGATCTAATCGATTATTTCTTAAAAGGTAATCAAAGTGTTTGGTGATATATTCACTTGTGCAACCTATAGAGCTTTTTATTTAGAACTTGTTAAATCAGCTTCTACAGATGCATTTTTAAAGATTTTGAGACGGAATCTGTCACACAGAGGAAAATACTCGCTTACATATAGCGATAATAGATTAAATTGTGATATTTATACCAACTGTCTAAAACGATTAAACTGGGGCACGATACAAAAGTATGGAGCAATCAAATATATTCAACTCACGTTTAACCCACAAACGGCAGCATGATGGGGTGTTTGGTGGGAGTGACTTCTCAGATTGTTGAATATTTTGATATAAAGAATACTTGAATATTTGAATAATCTCAATACTGTTTACTTCTCCAAAGGCCGAATAGAAAACTCAAAAAGCGCAAAATTTATTTTGGCGATATTGTTTTAGTGGGTGCCGATAATTAAAAAAAAGAATTAACACTGGTCTTCAGGACGTAAAATTCCGTTATAATAGGTGCTGGATACTTATTTAAACAATTTATGAACCAAAATTCATGACCCAGAGACGCCATATGTATGACAGGAAAAAATTAGCGCTAAAAAGGGGGCTTCGAATTTACCCCCTCGAAATCCTCCCCCCACCCACCCCACACACACACAAACACAAAAAAAAGTTTAGGATATATTTTTAAGAAGGCGCCCGGCTGTTTCCCAAAAATAGTACAAAGATGTTGGATCTTTGTACCATTTTTTGGACAGTTCTACTCAAAAATTCTGAATTTGCGACATTCCTCTCCCTCCCGAAACACATTTTTTCCCCTAATACCCCTTAAAAATTTAAAATTGTAAAATCGCAAAAAATAGTACTTTTGTACTCAAATACAATCTCACCATATGCAATTTCTTCACCGTTAAGTAAATTGGAGCCAAGTTATGCTTACAAACGGGTTTTTGATCCTGCCCCTGTCCCTCTAGAGGAGGAACGGTGGATAAGTTTGTAAACAGGTGTCGTTAAATTCCGTCCAACCGTTCTCCCGCGATATCCGGACAAAAGTAGTGTTACATACATACATACACAACGACCCTCCATGCAGCACACGCTAACATCGATAATCCTTTGAAGTCATTTTTGGCTTTTACAATGTGTGAAATGTGAAGATATTGCGTATTTTTTTATTCTGAGAAATTTACAGACAGAGTCTTATTTTATTAATATAGGTAAGTATAATGATTCATGTATAAATCATTAGTTGCAGTGTCCTTATAATCCCGTGAGAGTTTTATTACATTTTTATCATTAATTTTATTTATTTATTTATACAAATTTTTGTAAAGGTCTTAAGGCTGCATTATTTCTTTTGCGAATACTGTCTAAAACTATTAGTGACAAAATACCAAAACGTACGTAAAAAATAAGAACACTGAGATTACAGAATATATTATAGTTCAAACAGAATTTTGAGAAAATTTCAACGTGTTCTTTGCTAATTTAAGAAATACTTTTCCATAAGTACATTATCTTCAAATTACATTACATAAAATGTACAACATTTTTAACTCTATGTATAAATAAACTAAGATATTTTTCGTATTATTAACTCTCCCATTAATTTACATTTCAATGCTCAAACTGCACAAATTTTATGCTTAAATATTAAAGACATGCATTATAAATGAATTTTAATATATGTATAACAAAACAATTATTTAACATTCTTTATCATGTTATTATCGTGCAAATCTTATTCATACTTATGTACTATCAATTTGTCATACAAATTGAATACAATGAACATCTTTTCATGTAATATAAAGTTTCTAAGCATAAATTTCTTTATGTCATGTTTGTAAAGTGAAACATAACTATCTCTTTTGTACAAGGCAGAAAAGATACAGGTACATATTTTATAAAAGATTTAAATGGATTACATTATGCATGAGCTACTATTGTCTTGAACACAACAGAGTTTAAATAGATATGTTTCGTGAAATTAAACTTTTATAATAGAACATTCATTTTTTCCCACATTATTTTTAATAATTAAATGTTTATTTGTAATTTTTCCATAAACATCTATTAACTAATGGTTACAAAATATTATTTTAGAAAATATATATTCCTAAAATGATAGGATATTTTAATTGTACACTGTAAAAATGTAAATTATAATATATATATATATATATATATATATACTAATAATATTTTGTTGAAATGTAAGTTAACCCGTTAGTAGTCGCTATAGACAGCGCCACCTATTACAGATTGCGCACTTTTTATTTAACTGTCACCAATAATTTTAAGAAGTGATGTGACCGACGTTTCTTCGACTTTATTCGCGTTTTATGTATATCAAATGCCACTTCTAAACATTTTTGGTGGCTATTGAATAAAAAATTCTGCCAACACTAAAAGATGGGCGGCAAATCGACCAACTAGCGACTACTAACGGGTTAAAATTTAAAATACATCCTTCTGTTTTTCTAAGAGACTATTTTCTGCGACGATAATCAGTTTTACATAGCATAAAATTATTTAATATTTTTGAATTCAAATTTCGTAGAATCATTATAATGTAAGAGCGCCAGTGATTGACACTTTTAGAGGAATCTCTGATGTTTTTTAATGTTCTAGTCACCAGAAAATGTTTTTAGAAATCTTAAGTTAGTACATATGGTATGAAATACATTCAGAACCGCATATATGTTAAAATGTATACATTTGATAACAATTATTTTTTTATGAATTTTTATTTGACACCCACTCATTGTTTCAGTAATTGACACTGCCAGTTTTTCATTTTATCAGTAATTGACCCCCCTATGTTCCAGTGTTTGATACTGCTAGTTATTCATTTTATCAGTTATTAGCACCTTATGCTCCAGTGTTTGACATAAAATGTTAAAATTTTTATATGTAAAATATATGATTTTATTATTTTTATTATTTATTAATTATTTCGGGATAGATGTCAATTACTACAGCATGTCAATCACTAGAGCACCTACCTTATAGATTTTCGAATGAAAAATTAAAAAAAATTAAAAATAGTTAAATCTAATCTGAAAAATTTTGCAAATAAATCAGATATTTTCCTCAATAAAAAGCTTTTAATTGTCATAAACATTTATATTGTGTTTTGAGGTATTAAGTTAGGCATTATAACATACTTGACTGGCTTTTTCCGTCAAGCTGTTCAAACCTCGTTATGTCATCAAAAATAAGAGTAGACTAAGGGTAGTATTAAAAATGAGGGCTGGAAGATTTCTGCTTTTTCTGCCCTCAGTATTTATTATACACGAATTCTTATCATATTTTTACAATTATTTTTGCGTTTTTTATAAGTCAAACTTTTTGTAGAAAAATAATGGTGGCAAAAAATGCGGAAATCTAACAACCCAGAAAAATTAAAAAGAAGAATCCACTGTTCTATTTTATGTTTAAAATTTGTACCGCCATTATAGTGGGTAGAAGCCATATTTGCTTTGTTTATAATTATATTTCTTTATCGCTAAGGTTATTAATTTTTGTCTAAAAGATAAGGGGAAAATTAAAATGTACGAAATACTATCTATCTAAATCTAAATGATGGCGTACGTGTTAGATACAATAACGAGACAAATATTAAACGAAATGTACTTTTGAACAATACTTGACGGTGAACAAAATTGTAATGCAAGTCATTGGGATCTATCTTAATATATATAAATCTCGTGTCACAATGTTTGTCCTCAATGGACTCCTAAACCACTTAACCGATTATAATAAAATTCGCACACCATGTGCAGTTCGATCCAACTTGAGAGATAGGATAGTTTAAATCTCAAATTATAGTCGCAATTTTAATTTATTGCTAATTATTTGTCTGTTATTATTTGACAGTCACAATTATCTGTTAATTCCAAATGATTCTAACAGATGGCGCTGCTATGGTAAATCTACGAACGTGTCATATAAGCTACATTTTAACAGCATAATTACCACGTGTTGTTGACGCTATAAAATTCTCCTCAAAATATTTACAGTCTTTATTTGTAACAGATTACTTTCAACTTTCATATTTCCTTTCAAAAATGAAACGGGGAAAGTAGAGCGTGGAGCAATTACTCTGTTTCATATGAAAATGAAAGCTGAAATATATTTGGTGCTGCCATCTACACAAAGAATCTTCAACTTTTTAACCTATTAATAAATTTCGTATAATTCAATTATTTCCACTTTTTAAATTTTTGGTGTTAGCATAGCCGGCCACGTGTTACTTAGACTGAAGTGTAAATTGAATTCATATTATAATGAAGATAATACAGTGAAATTAATCCTGTTTTTTACTTATTTGTGCTTCATCTGTATATATATATATGAATTACGTGTCACGATGTTTGTCCGGGGTAAACTCCTAAACTAAGGAACCGATTTTAATGAAATTTCGCACACTGTGTGCAGTTTGGTCCAACTTGAGAGATAGGATAGTTTTTAATCTCAATTTATTGTCACAATATTGTTTTATTGCAATTATTTGTTAATTATAGACCTTTATTAAAGTTGCTCCAAAATATCTGTGAGTTCCATTAATTTAATTGTTGCCACAAAAAAAAAAAAAAAAAAAATACGAGTCCATTTTCTTTCGACATAAAAATAAATACATTTAATCAAACGTGAACGTTAAAAAATTATAAAAAGTTAAATTATGCATCTCACGAAAATTGACGTCATAATCAATTTAAAGATTTTATACACATTGATAAAGTGCTAATGTAGTTCTATCATAGATATAGTAATATATATAGATCTCTCATCCCCATGTTATCGTACAAAGATTTTTGATGCCGAAAAAAAAAATAAATAAAAGCTTTAGAAACAGCCATTAAGTGGTATTGAAAAAAAAAAAGAAAAGAAAAGAAAGAAAGAAATATGAATTTGAAACTGTATCTGGAGTCTTCCTTTTCCCTTTAGCAAATAAATTATTCATAAATTTTATTTGCTAAAATATTAGTATGTATTCCCGTGTGTATTCACTCGGGGAAAGACGGCCATATTTTGGTAAAAACGTCGTCTTTTCCCAAATGAAAAGGAATAACTTTTTTCTCCCCAATGATCACTCTATTCTATATATGCTATACTATATCTATGAGTTCTATACGCAAGCGAAGTGTGACTCACTGACCGTCTGTGCAGCCAAGAAAAAGATTTCCTATGTTAATTGCCCACTGGATTTTTTGTAAGAAATTATTAAAAATCGAGGAAATTTATTTCCCGATTTTAATCCTTATATTTGGGTATAGATATGTATTAGTTATCGCGGGTGTTAGATTGAATTATTTTGCTGTCAAATTGACAAAATTTTAATTTTAAATTTCAAAACTCTGTCGCCCTTGGCTTTTTTTATTATTATTATTATTATTTGGCGATCAAAAGCGTAACACGAAAATATACATGCCAGATGTATGCATTGTACGAAATGTAATATGTATTATTCATTGTACGTATGTATGACATGTAATATGTATTGTACGAAATACTGTTTCATATTATTCATTACTCTTTTAATATAAGTTGTTAAAATAACCATGATTTTTGAAAGGAATTAAATATTTTCGCCAGATAATTTGGCGATATTCTTTTGTTTTCGCCAAGGATGACAGAAATGAAATCTATTCCGCTGCAAAATATTAGTATCTTACATCAGATATTTTATTTAGACATTTGAAAACAAATTTGACTTCAAACTATGATAGAATATTTATCATTTTCTTTTTAATTAGTATATTATTAGTATATTAAAATTGAAAAGCATGGTATATAAAAAGTTTTTTTTTTTTTTTTTTTTTATCTTATAATTATTCTTATCTTAATCCTCAATGTTTCCCATCTTTATTAACTTGAATTTACTATTAAAATTTTAACATACTCAAAAACGTCTCATCACTTCGTTAAAATACACTAAACTTTTCCAAAATCTTTTTCTATTTAAAATGATACATGTATTTACTTTAAATGTCCAATATTTCATAAGATTTCCAATTTTAAAGTTTTAAAATATTTATCAAATTTACTTATTTTTCTGGTTTAGCCTTATTGTTTTCCTTTTTATAACTACAGCTGTTGCCCTCTTTAAAATATTTAAAATGATGAGGTCATTTTATAGTAAAATTATCCATTATAGCATATATTATATTTCACTCCTCCATAAAAATTGATTTTAAAATCGTCTGTTTCTTTTATACTTTTATTTTAATAGAATTTTAATAGAATTTAATTTATATATTAGTCATTTTAGCAATTTTATCCAAAGTAGCATTGGAAATAATATATATCACTTCTCCATTAAAATTTATAGGACCCTACAATAAAATTAATTTGTGCTTAATATCAACACTACGAAAATTTTTATCAATCGCTTCCAAATTTTGACCTAAGTTTGAAATCTCAACCCTGTGGGTTTTTACATCGGCTGCAACGTTTTCGTCTTTGTTCGTAAATAATAATTTGACTGTACTAAATAGTTTGCAGCCGTATAATTCAACGTATAACTTAGTCACAGCAACGCGTGGCCGGGTCTGCTAGTTTTCTTATATTTCTTCTTCCCATTGTGAACAATGTTTATGCTACCATCAATTTTCTACATTTTTAATCATAGTCATTACAATTTAGAAACTATATTTGTAAATTTAAACATCATTTACATTTTCCTTTATATATATATATATATATATATATATATATATATATATATATATATATAAATGTGTATTTTTTAAAAAACTTGGTTAATACTTTATTAGTTGGTATATTCAAAAAGAAAAAAAAAACACATATACAATAACTATCTACTCATTAATTAATAATTTAATTAAAAATGTAAAAATAATTTTAGTTGTAATAGCCAAATCGCTGTTAGCGGGACTCAGTTTCAGTACCTGCTATTCGTAAGTGAAACACGCTACCACTCTACCACATTTCATTGTTCCGGTTTGAATTTTGTTGATTTTTGTAGAAATATCCAAAACACCTAGAGTCATACCTTGATCCATGCAAATTTTGCTTTCAGCCCTATGATTCCGACAATGCTCTTTAATTTAAGCTTGGTTTGGTTTCAATAGCAATTTGCATGTTTCGATTGTAAATATAATGAAATCCGCCTCATTTTTTCAGATGATCAAAAGTATAGTTTCCAGTCAAAATGATTTGATTAGCATTAATGATTTTGCTTATAGGTTAACATAAATTGTTTCATTGATAGATTGCGGGATATAAGAGAAAATGTATGAAAGCAGATATCTAGTAGTATTAACTATTTTTAATACCTTTTACATTGTTTGATAAATTTTAATATTTTGCTTCTCTGTCTGCCTGTGCTCCTTATGACCTCCCGTATTAATTAATCTTTGTTTATATAATTGTCTTCTAAAAGATCAGAATATTTGTTAACTGCTTTTCTATTGCTCGTCTATGTAAAACTCCGGCATAGTAGATACTAAAAAGTTTTTGCATAGAAATAAATCTTTTTTTTTGGGGGGGGGGGGAGGAGGGGCTAGGCAGGGTCTGTTTTTATCCGTTTCTGACTGGGCCGGGACCTAAGAGAACATTTAGATGTCGTAGCGAGCCGGGCCATGTAAGAAAAGCTTTCATATGGGCGGAGCCCATCCCAGGACTCAAGGTTTTGTCTTGTGCCGAACTCTACTTATAAAAATATATTTTTGGCGAAATTCGATGTCGAATCACGAGTTTTGCATCAGAGCCGATCTTCTTGGAACTGAAAATAATGCCACGTGTTTGTACTTTAAATGCAAATCTGCTTTTTTCGCAATAACAGTTTTGATGCGGGAAAAATAATTTTTTACAGCAATGTTGTTGCGAAGGATGATAATTATTTCCTTTATTAGAACTATTGTTGGGATAAAAATATATATAAAGGCACGGGGAACGTATCAGCATTATTTTGGAATCAACGTGTGTCGGTGTTGGCGACAAACTTAGATCGAGTGAGAATAATTACCATTGACTGAATCCTTTAAATTCTTTTCTCAATTTGAAATGGAGTTAACTCTTGTTGACATGATGAATTGTTTTTCGTCTTTGAGTTTCGCCAAAGCGTATAAAAAAAAGGCCAAATACATTCGAGTTAATTTCATTTTACACTTTATTGTTTATTTGTCAAGAAGAGATTCTGCAATAAGCTGCCCAATGTTGTTAATTAACAAGCGGTATCCGAGTTCTGTGGAATACATATTGTTTTTCGCTATTTCTTAGTTCGTGTAATTGTTTTATTAACAATTTTTGGAATTATTCAGGAATTTTTCTGTATATTCACAAACTCCGAGTTCTGTGAATTACATATTTATTTTCGCTATTTCTTAGTTCGTGTAATTGTTTTATTAACAATTTTTGGAATTATTCAAGAATTTTTCTGTATATTGACAAACTACTTATCGCATACAAAAATGTACTTGTCTTAGAGCTGATCATGCCCTAGGGCTAAATTATATATTGTAATTTATTATGGATATATGAATGCTAAAACTCATCGTATAATTCCTCTAAAATTCATAAAATAAAATTAGAATTTATTTCGTAATAGTTATCGATGGTGTTTTTCAAATGATGTCCTTTTATTTATATTTTGAAAATCTTTTTTTCAATACCCTAACTACACACGTCTAACATACATCCTGAGGATGTCCTTTGGATATAATTTTATCCAAGGATATACTAAGGATGAGATGTGGAGATGATGAGCTGTTAGGATAATTAATATTGAAATCTTTCTTATTTTTAACAAAAATTATCTATTTAAGAAATAATAAGTGTAATACCGTTGATACCTACAGAACCGCTATTCAATAATTAAAAATTCGTTATTCAAATTTTCGCAAGCTAAATAAAATTTTAAACGTATTTTTCCGAATTCTTACTTTAAAATTTTATTTAATATGATAAATACGTCAAAATTCGAAAAACAGTCATATGCTTTAAGGGTATATTTTGCGGTTTGAAATCTTGCAGATTATTTCTAAATTTTATTTCTGCGAAACAGTTATATATAACCCCTGAGAATTCTGTAAGCCTTAGGGGAAATTTTCAAGAAGAGAGAAACTTTAAATTACATTCTTAGAAAAGCTTATTCGTGAGTCAGGCATCGTTTTCGAGTTTCTTTATCATGCTAAAATTTATCTCGTAACTGAATAATGTCACCTATAAACTTCTCAACAAAGAATTCTCGAAACTATCAATTTACAAAAGGTCGAAAGATCTTTACTTTATAAAAGTCTCTATATGCATACTATATATTTCCATTTTAAAGTATATATTAGTATAAGAAAGAGGCGAAAAAATTCTTTGTGCAGGATGATACTTACTATACCGATGAATTTAAGGAATCTGTACAATTAATAAAATTAAAATGAGGGAAATGAATATAAAAAACAGGTTGATTTAGGAAAGAAACAGACAATGGGAATTTTGATTGTAACTATAATTTAAGGATAGAGATGCATAGTAAAGTTCCATGACGTCATGAAGTGGTATTTGACAGGAGATAGGTGGCAACAGCCAAGGAAGAGAGAACGGAGTTTTGGATGGAACGAGAGAATGACATGTTTAGTTAATTAGAGAAGAATATTTTTATTTGTGTTCTAAATGTTTATCTATGTTTTGTGCGTTTTTTTTTTTTTTAGTAGTGTCTTATTAAATGTTTTCGTCTTTAAGTACGAGGTGTTTTATTTCAAAGCCACGTCTGAATTTATTTAATATTAAGTGATTGTGTCTCCAATCAAGCAGAAACCAGGATCGGAATTTTACTGGCGCAGCCTTTCACTAGGATAGAAAAGGATACCTAAAAATTGGGGAAGGTAAGAGCTTTCGTGTATATGCCCAAATATTTTAAGTGTACATTTTAAAATATGTTTTTTTTTTTTTTTTTTTTTTTTTTTTTTTATAACATAAAATGATAATAGAACGCCAGTTCTAAGTTTTTTTGTTCTCAAATACATTCGAACAAAGTTCACGCCAGTGATTGTTTAATTTTAATACAGTGTGAATGTATTAAGTGCATTATATTTTTTTTTTCGCTGGTAAATAACAGCATACGATGTCACGCCAGTGATTGTTAATTTTAGTACAGCGTATATGTATTAATTACATTTATTTACGACAGTGAATAAAGGTTTAATATTTCACGCCAGTGAATATTAATTTTAATACAATGCGATTTTTTTTTTATTTACTTCAAAAAATATAGAGCTGTTTATCTGTTAAATATCTACAACAGTAGATCTTGATATTTTCCCCCTCAGTTTGATATATATACATATCTATATATTTTATTTGTTTGCTCTCCGAAATAAGAGTTAAAAGTATTTTGTGTGATGAAATAAATAAGAGTAAATATCGTATTTTGTTCCTGACATTGGAAAATCTATTTTTCTTTAGAATATTTATATTTTAATGAATGTACCTAATATGAAATATATTATGAGAGTTGATTCATTTTAGTTATTAAGTGCTGAAATTACACAAATAGTATTTTGTTTATTTCATTTAATAACGAGCCATAATAAATTAGTTCGTTTTCGAACGAAATAGCTAATGCTGACGAAAATCGTCTGCGTTATTATTATTTTTAATTTTTTGTTCCATTTCATTATTTTATAGAAAGAGTAATTTTTTTTTCTTTTCTGTGTTTATGCTTATGACAAATGGTAATTATATAAAAAGTGTTAAAGATTACATTTTTTTTTTTATTGTTTATTTTTTTTTTTTTTTTTTACAAACGTTGAAGTAAGCTTATGATAGAATTGTTTGTTTATTCATTTCATATGAAATAAGAGTGTTGGTTTCAATAAAAAAATAAATTGGATAAATAAGAAAAGAATTTTATTTTATATTTCATTGCGTAAGGAAATGTAAATATGCACGACAGTGTGCTTTAAATTATTTCTAATGTGTGAAAATATCATTCACGTATTTTTAAAGTCAAATTGATTCATAAGCTAAGTAAAGAAATTTATACAGATATCAATTGCTTTAGGTATAAATTATGGGTTTTGTATATGGTATATAATTTTATTTCCATTAATATTTAACAACGTGTTTTAATCAGCACCACCTTGAGGAATTTTTGCTAAGTTTCTCGTTCAAAAAATTTTAGGGGTATAAGATGGCACATTTGGGTCGCGCAAAGATAGAGGATTTGAAATTTTTGGCTGTGGAGTTGAATCTTCAGGTCACGAATGAAATGACTGTAAGCGACTTACGCAAATTAATTACCAAAGATAAAGACTATGACGAAGAGTTTACTAAGAATCAGCTCGAGATTATTATCGAAGATAGGAAGCTCCGTGAGAAACAAGATGCTGAAAAGCAATTCCAAGAGCTAGAGATTGAAAAACAAAAACGCGAATATGAATTTGAGTCAGAAAAGATCCGTTTGGAAGCTGAAAAGTTTAAAGTAGCACCGATTTCTGAAGCTAAGAGTGGTACGCAAGATTTAACAAAAATCGTTCCAAAATTCGAAATGAGAGATGGAGATATAGTGCTGTTCTTGACTTTGTTTGAGCGTCAAGCCAAGAGAATTAATCTAGATAAATGTAACTGGGTGTCAGCTCTTTTAGCTCTTATGCCAAAAGAAATCACTCAATTAATAGCTCGTGAATCAGAAGAAAAATTTGACGATTATGATTATATCAAAGGTTTATTATTAAAACGATTTAAATTAGGCCCTGAACATTTCAGACTAAAATTTGTGAAGCATCAGCGAAACCCTACTCGATCTTGGCGAGACTTTGTTTTCGAAATAACAAGCTACTTTGAGGAATGGCTTGAAGGAGTTGCAGTAAATGATTTTGAAGGATTGAAGAATCTTATGATTACGGATCAGTTAAAAAGACGCGTTCCAGGTGATATCCGAGAACATTTCGTCGATGACTGGGCTAAGTTACTTGTTCCGGGTATTTTAGCTGATAAGTTGGATGAGTACGAAAGTGTACGATTGAATGCTAAGGGATCCGGTTGGGGTGATATGAAACATAGAACAACTAGCAATTACAAACCTGATTTTAAAGACTTTAGCAACAAACAAAAGGACGAACAGCCATCTCGGAAATTTAGGACATCATTTCCTCCAAGAACTGATCAAAATACAAGTTTTAAACCTACTTGTTTTACGTGTGGATCGGTGGGGCATTTTTCTAGAGTTTGTTCCAAGAATTCCAAGAAAACATCAATTCCTAATGCCGTAATTAATGTGGTTGAAGCCAAAGACGTTAAGCCAAAGACAGCGAACGAAGTTGTAACTGCTAAGGTGTCAATTCCTGTGTCAACCTCTATGCCGATTAAAGATGGAATTGATGATTTGAAATACGTAAATATCAAATGTGGAGAAAAAGTTTTGAAAGCAATAGTGGATACTGGAGCACAAATTTCAGTCTTACGTGCAGATTTGGTCGATACCGACTTTGGAGAAGGGGATGGAACAATCCAAATTATTTCGGCTTTCGGTGAAAAAGAAGTACCTGCTCTAAAGATTTTTGACCTAAAGATAGATGATGGGAAACACGGCAATGTGCCTGTAACTTGTGCAGTGTCGAATAAACTTGTGAATGATATGCTAATTTGTTCAACTGCCTATGAAGGTTTAATGGAGAATGTAGAATTAAATGGATGTATGAATCATGTACTTGCAAAATTAAATGAGAGCATTGAAAAAGAAAATCAGGAAGAACATGATGAAAAGAAAAACATCTCAACGTCTCTTCAACTTAATGCTGAGATTACCAATGATGAAAGCAATGGAAATAAAGAAGATTTTATAAAATTACAATTAGATGATGAAGATTTAAAGAAATCCTGGTCTTATGCCGAAAATGGGAAGAATTCATTTAAAATTAGTAATGGAGTTCTTGTCCATTCAGAATGTTTATGTGGAGAGAATGTTGATCAAGTAGTTCTGCCCACATGCAAAAGAAAAGAAGTTCTTAGGATGACACACAAAATACCATTGGCTGGTCATCTAGGCGAACAGAAAACAAAGCAGAGAATAAAATATTCATTTTATTGGCCAAGTCTCAAAGAAGACGTTAAAAAATTTTGTGAAAGTTGCAAAACCTGCCAATTACGCAGAACAGTTCCCTATAGGGATCGTATACCGATACAACCCATTGTTAGGCCAGAAATTTCATTTGAAGTCTGGAGTTTGGACTGTATTAGACCTTTAGAACCCCCGTCTCGAAGAGGACATAAATATGTGATTTGTGCAGTTGACTTATGTACTAGATGGGCTGAAGCTATTCCCGTGACTAACATCAATGCTAAAATAACTTGCAATAATCTGATGAAAATATTTACATAGACAAGGTTACCCAAAGTAATATGTACAGACCAAGGTACTAATTTTACTGCTAAATTAAGTGAAGCATTTGTGGAACTTCTTGGAGTTTCTCCGAGGTTTGCAACGCCAGGTCATCCAGAAAGTATGGGTGCAGTGGAACGTTGGAATCGAACATTGAAAGATATGTTAAATAAAAGTATACAGGAATATGGATCTAACTGGGATTTGCATCTTCCATATCTACTTTTTGCTTACAGAGAAGTTCCTCATAGTACGACAGGTGTTTCTCCGTTTCAGTTAGTTTATGGGCGTTTGCCTCCTGGACCTTTGTCACTATTGAAAGACGTATGGACTGGTGAGAGGAAAATTCCCACTTCAGCTTCCGCATCAGTTGAAAAATATATATCAGAACTAGTTGAGAAACTAAGAAAAGCACATGAAATTGCATCAGAATATGCTCAGGATGCTCAAGAAAGATATACTTCGCGGTATAATTTGAGAGCAAGAGATAAACAGATTCAAATCTTCCTTTAATGTTGGTGATAAAGTACTAATACTAGTTCCTTCATCTTCGCATAAATTACTTAAAACTTGGATTTGCCCAGCTACTGTTGTTGAAATCACTAGACCGCATTCAGCCTTAGTTGAATTAGAGAATAGGTCCAGAAGAGAACTGCATTTTAATAAGCTCAGACCATACGTTGCTCGAATTGACCATGTTGGCCTAATATTTGATGAAGATAAAGATTTTGGTCATATTCATTATGCACCATTCGGAAATGGATGCTTAACCCCTAAAGAGATAGCGGACCATATTGATAGTTTAGATTTAAATTTTGAAAAGAAAAATGGTTTGAAAAATGTGATATGCAAATATAATAATGTTTTCAGCACTAAACCCGGGATAGCTAAAGTAGAGGGACACAGTGTCCGCGTTACTAGAGATTGCTGTCCTAAAAGACTACGTCCATGCAGAATACCGATAGTTATGCAAAAGGAAGTTGATAGACAGCTTCAAGAATTGCTTACACTTGGACTAATAGAACATAGCAACAGCGAATGGGCTCATCCTGTCGTTTGCGTTGCCAAAAAGGATGGAACTGTTATGTTAACTCTATGTGTTGATTTTCGTTTATTGAACAGCTATACCATCCCAGATGCATACCCCATGAATATTGCCAATGATCTTATTTACTTGATTGGTAATTCGCAGTTTATTTCTGTTCTACATCTCACGAAAGGGTACTGGCAAATACCTATGAAAGAAGACAGCAAACGCTATACTGCTTTTACTACACACTCAGGGCATTTCCAATGGAATGTGATGCCATTTGGTATGAAGAACGCTGGTAGTACATTTCAAAAATCTATAGACAAAGTTTTAGAGTGTCATAAAGATTATTGTCGTTCCTATATCGACGATGTTGCAGTATTCTCTACCACTTGGAGTGAACATATAACACATTTGAAATCAGTTCTCAAAACATTCCAAGAAGTTGGTCTTACAGTTAATTTAAAGAAATGCGATTTCGGAAAGAATGAAGTGAAATTTTTAGGCCATATTATTATATCAGGAAGACATACACCCGATCCCGAAAAAACCGAAGCTATAAGAAAAATTTGCAGGCCTATCACCAAAAAAGAACTTCGTAGTGTAATTGGTTTGGCTAATTATTACCAGGAATACATTCCAAATTTTGCTTTAGAAATTCTTCCTTTGACTGAATTAACAAAGAAAAGCGTACCTAATAAAATTCCCTGGTCTGATGCCCAAGAAACAGCCTTTCAAAAGTTGAAACACCATTTAATGAATATGCCATATCTATATACGCCTAATATAACAAAGCCATTCAAATTGTACACTGATGATTCGAGCAAAGCTATAGGAGCATATTTATCTCAGTCGGACGATTCTGGCAAAGAACATCCGATTGCTTTCTTTAGTAAAAAACTTTCTCCGTGCCAAGTCATATGGTCAACGATCGAACGAGAGGCTTACAGTGTGCTGACTGCTCTACGAAAGTTTGATACTTGGCTCTTCGGTGCAGAAGTCGAAGTAATTTCCGATCACAATCCTCTGACTTGTCTGACCCAAACAATGCCACACGGTGCAAAGTTAGCACGGTGGGCTTTAGCTTTGCAAAGATATAATCTAAAAATTACGTATAGGAAGGGAAAAAATCATGGCAATGCCGATTCTTTATCTAGACTTCCTTAAAATATTTTAATAGTATTTCAGTTATATCTAATTATTCAAATTTAATTTATCTCGTGATATACTATATAATTCATGTGCATATTATAAGGGTTGTTTGTAAGATATTTAATGTTAGATCAATTATTTGTGTGTATTGCTGTTGTTGTTTATTGCTGAATATACTATGCATTTAATTTTTTTTTTCTTTGGGCATATGCAGAAGCTCTTCCTAAGGATTTTATGATATATGCATTTTTTTTTAATAAACTCTTGATCTAAACTTTTAGGATTTACATATATGAACATTTATTTTATTAACATTTTCTTAGAAACTCTTAGTATTATATCAAAAACTATTCAGCATTATCATGAATGTGAACATTTGTGTAGAAACTCTCTATATCATGAAACAGTATCTAAGTTTGGTAGCATCATAGTCACTCTTGTGACGTATGAGCTCAAAAAGGAGGGACGAGTAAAGTTCCATGACGTCATGAAGTGGTATTTGACAGGAGATAGGTGGCAACAGCCAAGGAAGAGAGAACGGAGTTTTGGATGGAATGAGAGAATGACATGTTTAGTTAATTAGAGAAGAATATTTTTATTTGTGTTCTAAATGTTTATCTATGTTTTGTGCGTTTTTTTTAGTAGTGTCTTCTTAAATGTTTTCGTCTTTAAGTACGAGGTGTTTTATTTCAAAGCCACGTCTGAATTTATTTAATATTAAGTGATTGTGTCTCCAATCAAGCAGAAACCAGGATCCGAATTTTACTTACATGTTTATAGTTAATTAATTCAAATTAGTAAACTGAAAAAAAATATATATCTTTGTGATTTCGTAGCATGAAAAATATTTAAATTAATGTAATACTGTGTTTGATAAAGCAGAAAAAATACCAGCGCTCATACATACATATATATTTTTTTTCAGACATATTATGAGGCTGGTTTTTAGAATTATACATTATTTTCCATACAATTATTTCTATGCACAACTTTATGTATATATTTACTAGTTTTTCTGCCAGTTCCTCGCACGGGAATTTAATTAATTTTTACAGTATATTATTAAAAAGTGTATCTTAGTTAAAGCTCGCTACTAAAGCTTACTAATAAGTACAATTTGTAAATTTTCACTCATATATAATATCTATATATCTTTTAATTTGCATAATTGTTTGAGTACTGATTTGAACATAATTTTTTCAACACTTAAAAAATATAACTTCTATTACCATTTTTGTTTTGAGAAACGGGTAAAATCTAATAAAAGAAGAATCGCAAAGAGGGTTCTATGCTAAAGCTTTACCATATATTCAACTGCATCGAAGATATGTATATTATTATTATTATTATTTTTTTTTTTGCATTGAATTGTCCTCAAATGCTTAATATATGGCAATATTTTAATCCGATATTGGTAGCAAAGAATCACTTAATATATACGCGTTATAAAATAGAGAAAATAATTATAGATTTTGAAATAGCTTTAGTAGCTTCACTTGGCGAAATTTGAAATTTGGCACTAAAATAGCTCGGTTGTTTCTCGCAAAGGCCTTTTTTAACATAACTACAATAGCCATTTTAATTCATCGACAAAATGGAACAAAAATTTAAATGTTAGCTAGAGGATACTGCAGTAAAGCTGTACCCGAGTTATTTAAATACCACAGTTGTTTCTGATAAATTAATATTAGTTTACTTACAAATAATTTTAAAATTAGCAAAGTATATTTTTTTAGAATGTAGAAACTAATGTAAGATACCACATTAACTTTTATCTATAGACCTATTATTACATTGGACGAAGCATAGCTTTATTACGAGAATATAGAAAAGAATGACAAAGATGACTCAGCTGATTTCAGGGAAACTTTTTGGCAATTATTTGTTTAGATTCTTTTTTTTTTTTTTTTTTTTCTTTATTCAATGGTATAAATGTTGCACTTTATTTTATTTTTTTATTTTTATTTTTATTTTTATTTTTTAAGCAAGAAAGGACTTTTTTTTAAAAATCTGTGATTTTGTATTGTCGCCATTTGTAATGTTACACCTTGAATTTTATATTTCTTTTAAGTTGAAAAAAAAAAAAAAAAAAAAAAAGAGAGAGAGAGAAATGAAACAAACATGCAAACATATTATTACTGAAAAAAAAGTTAAAGTTTCTAAAATAAGGATGGCAATTTCTAACAAATGAATGAAAACGGAAAAAGAAGGTAAAAAGTTAAATGCAATAAAAAAAAATGGAAATATCGGAAAGTAAACAAATTTTGTAACATAAATTTGATTATCAAAAATTTATTAAAATTATAATATATGTATATATATATCGAGAGATTCGGTTATTTATGAACAAAAAACAAATAATAAATATAAATATTCTTTTTATATCCAAAAAAAAAAAAAAAAAAAAAAAAAAAAGTCCTTCCGGCTCATTTGGAAGGGTAAATTGATTTCTTTTTACTTATCAAGTAGCTGCCATTTTGTTGCACAATGACGGCTAGAAAATAATTATGGACTTGGTAGAAATATTGATTTAGGCTATGTACATATGGAGATTTAAGCAAGTCGGTTACTAAATACATCTTTATGGGAATTTGAAATTTTCAAGTGGACGGCACTTGGAAACAAAATGACAGGTCAAGTTGACAAACAAATATATCAAATGCAATTGTTAGATAAATCCGTTGTACAACTTTAATTCGAATTAATTCAGAATCTCAAAAGTCCGCCGCCACTTGGATCAAAATGGCGGAGCATGTTGCTCAGTGAACTAATCCAAGATATTTGTACGATAAGTCCACTGTGCAACTTTGGTTCGTATAAATTCAGTATTTCAAAAGTTAACGCGGTAACTAAGTCTCAAGTAGCAGCGTTCAAAGGGTAGCAACTTGGAAATAAAATTTTGGAGAAAATTCCCCACCGAAAATATAGATATGTCAAATATAAATACATTTTTTCAACTTTGGTTTGAATTGATTAATTATTTTAAAAGTTATCATGATAACAAAATTTTCAAGTGGCTGCCACTTGGAAACAATATTTCGCAACAAGTTGCTCAGCATACTCATCCAAGATATTTGAAGCATAATTTCATTGTCCAACTTTTGTTCGAATCACTGCAGAGTTTCAAAAGTTATTGTTATAGCAAATTTTCAAGTGGCAGCAACTTGGAAAGAAAATGTCGAAGCAACTTGTACAGGGAAATCATCCAAGATATTTTTATGATAATTTCATTGTCCAACTTTAGTTCAAACTAATTCAGTATTTCAAAAATTATAGCGATAAAAATTTTTCAAGTGGCACCGTGGTTTCAAGCAGCCACCATTTGTAAGCAAAAAATCGAAGTGAGATGCCCAACGAACTTCTCTGAGATATTTGAATGATAATCCACAACCAAAATTTGATGCGAATTGGTTCAGTATTACAAAAGTTATCAAACTGACAAATTTTTAAGTGGCAGTCTCTTGGAAAAAAAATGCGTATCAAGTTACCAAATGAACTTAACCAAGATATTTGAACCATAAGATCACCTTTTGTTTGAATCTGTTTAGTATTTTAAAAGTTACCGTGATGGCACATTTTAGAGTGGTAACGCGATTTCAAGTGGCCGCAACTTGGAAACAAAATGTTGGATGAAGTTGTCCAGCAAACTCATCCAAGATAATTATAATAGCGCTATCCAACTTTGGTTCGAATTAAATCAGAATTTAATAAGTTATCATCTTTATAAATTTTCAAGTGGTAGCCTTATTTCAAATTGTACCGCTTATTTCACAACATCCGCGCTTTGTTAAAAATGACGGATAAAATTAATTAATAAACTTCATAGTGACCCTTGTATAGTCTATGAATACATGAAATTTCAACGGGTCTTAAATGCGCTTTTTACAGTGTAAATTTCAATTTTTCAAGTGGCCAGCACTTGAAAACAAACAAGCAGAGCAATTTAGTTAACAAACTCATCCAAGATATTCTTAAGATAACTTGCACTGTATTATTTCGGACGTTATGGTGATTATAAATTTTCAAGTGATAGCCTGATTTAAAGTTGTCTCGCTTAGTTTATAACATTGGCACTTTGCTAAAAATTGCAGATAACATTCATTAATAAACTTGGTTGTGACTTTTATATGGTCTACATATACATAAATCAAACATATTCAGAAAATGCTTTTTACAATATGAATTTGACATTTTCAAGTGGTCTCCACTTGATTATAAATTTCCAAGTGGCAGCTTGATTTCAAGTTGCCCTGTTTAGTTTAAAATATTCATCACTTTTTAAAAATGGCGGATAAAGTTCATTAATAAACTTTTTTGATATCCTTATATGTTCTATATATACATCAAAATTCAAAGAAATTCGGAATATCCTTTTTGCAATGTGAAATTAAAATTTTCAAGTTGTCTCCACTTGAAAACAAAACGGCGGAACAACTTAGTTAAATAACTCATCCGAGATATTTATAAGATAAGTTTACTGTCCAAATTTGGTTCGATTTGGAGTATTATATCGGAAGTTATCATGATTTCAAGTTTTCAAGCGGCAGCCTAATTTCAAGAGGCCCCGCTTAACTTAAGATATAGGCCTCTTTGTTAAAAATGGTGGATAAAGTTCAGTAGTAAACATGATTGAGACCCGTATGTGATCTATATTTGCATCAAAATTCAAGCAATTCCGGCTTTAAATACGCTTCTTACAATGTGGATTTGTAAATTTCAAGTGGCCGTCACTTGAAAAAAAAGGTCGGAGCAACTTGGTTAACGATTTCATCCAAGATATTTATAAGACAAGTTCGCTGTCCAAATTTTGTTCAATTTGAAATATTATATCGGGAATTATCAGGAGGTCAAAATTTTCATTAGACAGATAGATAAACGAAGTAATCGCAATAGGTCGATTTCTAAAGAATTTAATCTAAAAAGAAGGAGGACTTGCAAAATTTTATTTTTTTACTAAATAAAAGAAAACAAAATTGATAAAAGTCGTTCCAATGAAATGGAAAGCTTCATTATAGAACCCCTTCGCGAAATTTGAAGTTTGGCATCGGAGTAGCTCGGAGGTTTCTCGCGAAGACTTTTAATTACGCAATTGCGAGTTAGCCATTTTTATTCATTGCCAAAATGATAAGAAAAATTTAAATGCCGGCAATGGGATCCTATGCTAAAGCTATCCCAAAGAAATTTTAAGAAGCCTCTCCACCTATCGTTCCCATAAGCCAGAGCCACGGTTATTCTATGGAGAATTTCGCCCCATTATAACTTACTAAATAATGTATATTTTTGAATTCCATTTTCACATTCCGAAACTTCACAACTATTAAACATTTTATCACTTTCTAAAAATTATTTTTTAAAATTTTAATATTTTATTTTGAAGTTCTAAAATGCGAATTTTTCACAGTGTGAATTTTTTCATTTTTGAGCTTAAAAATGAAATCTTCAAAAAAAAAAAAAAAAAAAAAAAAAAATCCTTTTTAGAAAGCGATAAATTTTTGAATTGTTGTGAATTTCCGGAAATTGAAAACGGAATTAAAAAACATGTATTAGTGGTTTCGGAGACGGTTGGTAGGGGGTCCCCTTATTAAATGAGTATATGTAGTTGTGTTAGAGAATGAAACATAGTTATTGTATTCGTTTACGTGAAAGAATAGATTTAAACCAGTCCTGTCGTACTTAACTAGTTTCTGTTTTCAAAGAATGGAAACAAAATTTTCTGTTTTTTTTTTTTTTTTTTTTTTTTTATAATTACATTAAAAGGCACGTATTAACAATATATATATATATATATATATATATATATATAATCTTACTTGTGACCATTGTCAAATATATCGTTGCAGACATACAGACAAAACTACACACACACACAGAGAAAATTTTCTGAAGACGTTTCCGGCTTTCATAGTGCGTGAAACGTGAAGATATCGATTTATTTTATTTTATTTTTATTTTTATTATTCTGACAAATTTACAGAATAATCACCAAAAATAAATTCAAAAACTGGCGTACATAAAATAGCAAGAAATTAAAACTTCTTCACACACCATAAATTTTAAATCAGCACAACCGGTTTCGAAAGGACGTAGCCTTTCTTCATCAGGGGCAAACACGTGCAAGTGCCTTGGAGGCAAAAGCAAGACATCTTGCTTTTGCCTCCAAGTCAGTTGCACGTGTTTGCACCTGATGAAGAAAGGCTACTTCCTTTCGAAACCGGTTGTGCTGATTTAAAATTTATGGTGTGTGAAGAAGTTTTAATTTCTTGCTATTACAGAATAATGTCTGATTTCATTAATATAGATATGAAGCAAAATTGTGTAAAATACTTAAAAAGATCATATGCATAAATGTTTTCACGCATTACAAAATGTTCTGAAATGCTTCAAAAATTTCATTCAATTTTGCTAATAATTTTTAATGTTATAAATTTATGTATACATATATATGTAAAAAAAACAAAAACAAATTAATACGTAGTGAATGTCTTTTAATTTATTTTTTATACAATTTTATGATGATAGATCTATAATGATTGATTGCACAATAAGTCTCAAGATCAATAGCGTAAGGTAATGAATTTCAATGTTCTTTTAAAATAATCTAAAATAGTATTAGAAACAGTTTTATTTTATAATTTTTGAGGGGGCTACCACACTCTCAATCATCCGTTTAGTTGTAGTGTCGACATTTATTTTATAAAGAATCAAGACTGTTTATAATTCGCCTTCAAACTTGCTAATCCTGATCAACATTTTAAGTGATAAACTAATACAAATCCACGGACACTACTTTCGATAAATAAATTATAAAATATTGAAAAAACAAAAAAGAAAGAAACAGAAAAACTAATGGCATAAATTATGTATTATGGTGTAAAATTGAGATAAAAATTCAAAAAGTCGCCAAGGGGAGCTATATTAAGGCTGTACTGTGATCAGGTTTATAATATTTAATTATTAATTTATTTATTTTTCTATATACCAACTACTATTAACTAACTCAACTACTGTTATAACAAAATAGTAATAATGATAACAATAATAATAATTGTCTCATACGATAGATGTAGCTGATCGTAGCATATTGTAATATTATATTTGGCGTGAAATTGTTGCCATTTTATGGTTGATCGAATATATCAAATAAATATAGTAAATAACGTGAAAGGAAATATGTGCACCACGTATAATCTGCTTCGTAAAACTGCTACTTTAATTGCTTTTGGATACTGTCCGTTTCGAAACTGTCATCTGATAAGCAAGCAAATGGAAGCCCACTAGTAAGTTATTGTCAAAGACAATAGGGACAGGCACCCGAGAGTCTGAAAATAAGTGGGTCGCTGCCGACGGCAGCAGCAATCCAAAGCGGTCTTTTTAGTGATTTCATGCCCTTTTTTTTTTTTTTTTTTTTTTTTTTTTTATGTTTATAAAGCGATATAGATAAAAAAGAGTTTTCTTTAAATACAGTGACCAGCGAAGCGAGCAAACCCTTCGCTGATTCACTACCTTTATTGATTTCATGAATTTAAAAATGGTTTCGCTAAGAAATTTGTATGTATTGGCGCCCAAATGAGGCCGAGTTTTGTACATTTCGAGTTTGATTTTGAAAATTTTCCCGCATTCGGAATTTGGTTCGTTCCCGAACCGGGTCTTTTCTAGTTCTTACTTATTTCAATCCGAAATATTGTTTGGCTACTTCTTCAGTTGATTTAAAAAGGTTCATCATTTACAACTAGATTTACTGAAAACTTTTCTGAACAAATGTGTAGAAATATAAAGGTTCAGTGTAGAAATATAAAGGGTGGACATAAAATAATTTTCACTTGAAGGCATCTGGAGCAACAATTAACAAACCGTATGAAAAATAAAATAAAATAAATGAAAATAAAAATAAAATAATTGATTATAGATGATTTCTAAAAGTCGCCTATAGGAATGATACTGGAGCTAATCTCACATATCAGCTGCGGAATTTTTACACAATTGAGTTCGTTTATAGAATATCCTAGTGTGTATGGGATTTTAGAACTGTTGAAAACAAAATAAGTCAATATTACAGTATATCCATCATTAGAAATATTATCCGTTATTCGAAATATTTAAATACGAATGTACCAGGTAACGTAAGGGTTACACAAACCATGTGCCATTCAAAATATTGACTTATTTCGTTATAACAGCTCCGAAATCCCATATGCACTGAGGTTAAATCATTGACATCAGCGGGAATATTACATGCTAGCAGGCTTTTTCTACATCTCTGGCCAAAAAAATTAAAATTTTATGGATAAAAACAATAACTGTCCCACTGAAATCACTCTCAACATCGGTTTTGGCATCCGCTGTGTCTTCAGAAACGTTTTTCTGTCCTGTGATATGTCGGGATCGGTATCCCACTGTTTACGACAATGCTTTTTCCAGGCATTTCAATTTCGTTATTTTTTGGACTAGAGATGGAGCTGCGACTATTCAATAACAGCAATTTTACAGATGGCTATAGCTCAGCATCGATTAATCGTTTTAGTTTTGGCACCATGTATAAGCGAGATCTAATCATTCGATTTTTCTAACCCTCAATCTCTAATAATACTTTTTAATAACAATTATTTTTTATTTTAGTCCAATTAGTTAGATTACAAAAATTATACATAACGTTAACTGTTATTGTTGGGATGAATTAGGCTATTTTAACATAAAACAAAATGAAACAGAAATTCAGCCCCACCAGATATCATTGCGTTGTTAAAATTTGCATAATTGTGCTAAATGGCCAGTGATAAAATGACTAAAAGCCCAGATGAAAGCGGCATGTTGTGATGAATTACACAAAAATTAATCACATTGAAAATAAATGTATAATAAAACAAACAGAAAGGGAAAATAAATAAATAACCAAAAATAAAAAGCAAGGATTCTATGAAAAGGAATAATGGAGCAGAACGACCAATGAGAAATAAGTGCATAATAAAGTGAGGGGGAACCAACTGCCAATGGAAAAGGTGTCTTTGAACACTCCCAGTAACAAAGAATTAGCATATGCTAATACAAAAAATGAAGAGGGGCCAAGATGAGAAGGACTGGGGCTTTTGCTTCCCTGACTCTCCCTGGAGCCTGACACCGAACCTGAAGAAGCAGATCTCTTCGATGAAACCTAGCTGCGTCTTCTCCGAGATCTATCCCCGGCCGACTATCAGCGCTGGCAGAACAATTGGAATGGACCAATTCTCCACACTTCTCTCTCCCCCTTTGCAAGTAATATAATTTTCTTATTTCTTCTAGAGCATGACTACAAAAATCAAATAATAATAAAGACTTTTAAAATGTCAAGAAGACATACGTAGGGACTATGTCGTAAAAAAAATGGTATCACATCGCTATGAATATTGTTATCAAAAGCTATTCTAATATTATATTTATATTATGTAAAAAAAATATCCATGCTCAATAATTGAATATTTAAACTAGTAAAATTGTCTATCTTGCTACAGCAAAGTATCAAATCTAAATAAATATATTTTACTGTTTAAAGTATCTGTTTTATTTTGCTCTTCTAGTGATTTATTTTATGTAATAATGATTTTAGATATTTATGAGAGCAAGATTAAATTACTATATATTTTGGAAGAAAATAGGTCTGTTTTAAAGGTAGATTAATAGAAGTATTTGCAATAGTGTCAAAATAATAGTAATAACTTTAAGACTTGATAAACAGTACTGCTATAAAATTGTGTTAGGATTTGGGTTGTTATTGAAAGTTCAGAAAGGGTGTTAAAAAAATATCACGAATCTGGGCTTTTAGTCATTTTATCACTGGCCATTTAGCATAATTATGCAAATTTTAACAACGCAATGATATCTGGTGGGGCTGAATTTCTGTTTCATTTTGTTTTATGTTAAAATAGCCTAATTCATCCCAACAGTTATTAATATTTTTAGTTAAAAATTTAGTATGTTTATTTTTTTTCTAGTGTATTACAATTTGATTCTGATAAATGTAATAAACTAAAAAAAAAAAAAAAAAAAAAAAAAAAATTAAAAAAAATTAAAATGAATCAATAAAATAAAATAACTAGTCTGATTACTGTTCCTAAGATATGCAAACGACTGGAATGAAAAAAATATGTTTTAGAAAACAGAAAGTCAATCGATGAAATTGAAACAAAAAATTAGAAAAAAACAAAGCTGAAATACGAAAAAATCTCGGTAATGTACAACCCTGTAATGTCCATGCTACCACTTTCCAAATTTTTGTAGCTCTGCGATAAGTAATCTGAGCTTCACAGCACAGAAAGACACACAGACACTTCTCTTTATTTATATATATTTAAATGAATGCATTATTATTGAACATTGTTTTTAAATTAACATAGTTATGAATGTTTAAGTGTTGATAATAGATTTTGAATTGTTTAAATGTCGTAAAATGTAATTAAATTTTTATTACGCGAAAGTTAAATTTAACTTTCAATACACCCAAAACTAAATTTTAATTTTAATAGACAATATTGATTAAGTTAAAGTATTTGAAAACTTTTGAATAGAAACTGTTTTCCTCTTTCAAAGCATCTTTTATTGCAAGATAAATACTGAAAAGCGTCCTTTTCAAAAAGTAACGTTTCAAACAAAGTATAAAAAAAAGGGGTTATTTTAAAGATTATTTATAGTTTAAACATTTTTCTGGGTGTATTTCAGATTTATATTTAAAAGGAGTTTATGTGCTTTAAGCAAGTGACTGAATCGAATTTTTTTCTCTAAATGAAAATTAATAGCAATATTAAAAATCATATTTGTATCTATGTTTAGCATTTTAGCGGATTTTGATTTTTAATTTAAATTTTAAATGACTTATACTTTCAGAACTTTTAAATTTTATTTGCATAAAATATAAATAATTTTGCCTTCATGTTTTACGGAAAGGTCTTTTAACAATATTTAAAATTATATAAAAATGTATTATTAGTTATTAAACTTAAAATGTAAGTTGTTGATTTAACTTAGCAACGTTAACTAGCTTATTTCTTTAGAAATTTAATTAAAAAATGCTTTACATTAAATAATATATTAAGGAAATTTTCGAAATTACTTATAAATTAAATTTTTTTAATTTTCTAATGATAATCATTTTTCTTTTATGCTGATGGTTATTACATATACAAATTATATTAATTTTGAGACAAATGTTCTTATTTTAAAGCACAATATGTACAGAAATCAGTTCCAACAAAAATAACTTTTATACACACACACACACACATACATATAATATATATGATAAAATTTAAATATAGGATGGAGTAAAACTTGAATTATTAAATATATGGAACTAGAACAGAGTTTTTATAAACCAATGCGCAAATGCAGCAAAAGGAAATATAAAACTATAATAAATAAGCAAAATAATTAAAACCAGATGAAAAATTAATCCCCAGTTTATATATATATATATATATATAAACTGAAAATCAGTGTCTTTTTTTTTTAATACACGCTATATGTTTTTCCTCAGTCGATTTTGGGAAATACCAAATTGTACGCTATAGCGATTTAATGCTAAGATAAAGGCCAACACAGATGTGCTGCCAACGTTTAGCAAAAATTATTCTCAATATATATGACTAATCTTTAATTGCAATAGATGCCTAATCGTGTGGAAGTCTTATCGACTATCATATATGTCAAACAGAATTCTTAAACATTATCGATAATTAAAACCAAGCATAAACAACAACGTTTGGAATGCCAAAGAGAAGATATTGGGAAGCAGACAGCTGTTTGGGTATCATTGCATACCATCATCAATGAATATAGATATGATAGAGAAGTGCTCTTATATATAGGAAAGGGATCGAATCCTGATCAACCAGTAGACTTATGCAGAGTCTGGGGATTGACCAATAGGAATTTAAGCAACACTGGTTGTGAAAAATGTAAAAGAAATTAAGAAAATGCCAATTACTGATATTTAATGTTAATAGTTTAATTAATGAATAAAAAGTCGCTGAAAATTTAAACACTGCGAAACCGTTACTCATTGCTGTATCATTATAATTTATTGTTTTGTGTTAACGACGCTACAGACGAATAAAGTACTTTGAATCATATTTTCATCACGTGTTAGGTCATTACATAATTTCGTTGAGCGTACTATTGCTCTAATAAATATTTAAAAAATCCTACATTTATAACGAGTGAACAATAAAAAAAAAATCACTTTATTTTTGTTGAATAATTAAATTTTTTTTCTGTAACTAATTAACTAAGTGAAAACGTACTGGTACTTAAGGATAAGAATAGTTCATACACATTCAAGACAAAAATACTTGGAAGAATTAAACTGCTTCTCATTTTCAAGCTTATGCTTTATAAAACTGTAGCTAGTTATTAAAACGTGAATTTTGAGGAAAAAAAAAGAAAAGAAAGAAAGGAAAGAAAGAAAGAAAGAAAAGAAAAAGAAAAAGAAAAAAGAACTTAAACAATGTTGTGTAAAATGCTTACATTTGTATTACATTATTTTTAAAATAATAAATAAATAAATAACTTATTTTAAGACTTTTATAATTATAAAATTTAGCTACTTTTTTTCAAACATCCTTTTGGAGTTTGGAATTTGTTAATTGTAATTCGGGACACACAAATATTAGTTTGGTTTAACATTGCATTAGTACTGCGTTGTGGGTAATTGGTGACGGTCTGGAACGCAACCCTAAAGATAGCCACGAGACATACCATCACAATTTTGATCCTACCAGAAATGGATGGCTTCAGCGCTTCGGTGGAATTTGAATGAAAATATGGAAGACATTGCGGCCGCAACATGTACCAGCCACCATTAATGTGCATGATGGTCATTCACCGACTCGATAATCGAACCCGCAATCTACCAATAACGAGCTCTACGCTGTACCGTACCGAGCTAAAGTGGCACGGAAATACAAAGAACAATCTAGATAATTAAATACCCCTATTTTGGGTTTTATAAGTATAAGTACTCTCCATTTACTTCAGAATTGTTAAAAATAATTTATGATTATTCAGGATATTAAATATTTTATGAGAGAAATATTTGTAAATATCATCAATAATTAATGCATTATCGACACACGCGCGCATATGTGAACATTCGTTCTATTCGAAAATCACATGGTTTCTTAATAAACAACTACAAATACTTTTAACAAAATCCTGTATACAAAATTTTCAAGTAATATTTATTGATTTTCATGAATTTCTATTCCAAATTAAGCGTTGAAGACCACGATTTCAAATAAAAAACAGAATATCTAAGACGTAAAAACAATCTCTAAACGGAATAAATATACAATCTGTAAATTACGTTTTGTACCTATCCAGTAAACATTTTAAAGCAAGATTTTACTGCCTGGAAATAATTAGTCCTTATCGAATTCCTGAGACATGAGACGGAAAAAGAAATTCGAGATTTAGTTACATTCGTAAAAACTATTTTCCTTCCAGCTTTTCCTATAAAAGACTAATAAATGTAATGAATGACCACAGTTACAAATAGAAAAATGCTAAAGTTACTAAGATTACTTTCTTAGTATTTCAGCTGATTTAATTGCATGAAAGAAAACCTTCGGTACGTAAAAGTTTTGATATTCTTTTCAAAATAATGAAAAAGAAGAAATAAAAGTATATAAATCATTTTTCATTTTTTACTTCCATTACTCTACTACCGTAGGTAAAGGGAGTATTGTATTCAGTCTGAAAATTCGATATCGAGATTTCACCTGATTTACACGTGTTAAGGTCCCCTGAGTCCAAAAAAGTGGTTTTTGGCAATTGGTCAGTTTGTATGTGTGTGTATGTATATGGAGAAATTTCTGGCTATTATATCTCGGAAACTAATCAAGATAGAACTACGAAACTTTAGAAGTTAAACAAGTCTGGTGTACAGACACATTTTCCAAATTTTGATGAAAATTAAAAAACTGGAAGTGGGACCGGGAGTCCGTATCTCAAAAACGGCTCTAACGATTTTCTTCAAATTTGCTATAAAAATACTCTATTAGATGTCCTTTCGAATGATATAATTGATTAGTTCAGGAAAATTGATAGGAGTCCTGTATAAATAGCTCAATTCCAGGTCTCGCAAGGGCAATCCTTTAAAAACGGCTGTACGGATTTTTTTCAAACTCTCCATATTAACTCACTTTTAAATATGCTTTTGTATGTAATTAATGTTTTCCTGTCAATAATTGAGTTTTGGTAAAAGCTCATATCTCAAAAACGGCTCTATATTGATAAGTGTCAATGAATGTTTTGTGTGAAAGTTGTCTGTATAATTTTAAGTGAACTTTAATTTTAATAGCAGATTTAAATTATATATAAATGTAGGTGCAGTAACGAAATCCCCCATGATAGCCCTCATCAGTCACCCTCACACAGAAATAATTATCATATAAAACTCTTCCGAAGCCTAATTTGAATTGTTTACCACAGGTTTACATAACAGTACTCGTTATCTTACCTCTTAATCTCCAACCTGTATTTATAGCATTAAATTTCAGGGTAAGAGAAAGTCGTGTGAGTGATACGCTAGATTATTTCTCTTGTATTACAAGTTTTATTTTAAACGCCATATAACGTATCAATATAAGATTTGTGACATCGCATGTTCTTAAGATTTTTTTTTTCTTTTTTTGGCATGATTTTGCCTTTTCATTTTGGAAACGTTCTTTGGAGTCATTCTATATATATATATCATTTATAATACATCAGAATTATAATTATAATGAACAATATAATTTTGATGGTACATAGTTTAATTAAAATAATAATAATAAAAAAAATAATTAAAAAATAAAATAAAAATAAAAAATAGTTTTTAATACGCGGCGCCATTCTATGCAACATTGCTATAATATGCGTTCCAGTGCGTCTGAGATGTGTTTGAGCACCTTCTATAATACTTATAATCGAAAGTATGTAGCATTTGAGGAAATTAAATATAAATAAAATAATGATTTTTTTTCTTATGTTGTATTACATTTTATTTTAAACGCCATGTAGCGTGTCAAGATAAGATTTGCGACATCGCATGTCTTACGAAATTTTTGCTTTTTTTTTTTTTTTTTTTTTTTTGTTGACATGTTTTGTCTTTTCATTTTCGCAATGCTCTTTGGAATTATTCTATATATATATATATATACCATTTATAATATATCAGAATTATAATTATAAAGAATAATATAAATTTAATGGTATATAGTTTAATTTAAAGAAAAAATCTTGTTTCGCGTATGTAAAAATAAGAATGTATATTTTCTAAGATAATAATTAACTTTTTGAAATACATAACTAATGATATTAAATGACTTAAATAAACTTTTGATTTTCTGTCATGGTGAATAAATATCGATTTGAACCTTTATTTCCAAAATCCTGTTTCTCGAAGAAACTCTTTAACTATGAAGAATCATTAATTAAAATTTTAATATTTTAAGTTATTCCGTCTTACAAAATGTTTCATTAACTCTCTTGAGTGCCAAAAATTTTACGCTCGATTCATTAATCTTAATTGTTTCATTAATGAAAGAAAAAGCAAATATTTACGTATCATGTAGGAGAAATTACAATCATAGAAATTTAGAACAAGCAAATGAAACGTAAATAATATAAGTATCTTCTAAATAATGACTCTTTTATTCCAAGATAATAATGCTCACGTTACCTTAAAGATACTCCAGCGATATCAGTTCTTTCGTCAATCTCATTATAGATCTTATTAAATTTGTTTGCATCCAGTAATAACATTCAAAGTATTATATTTCTAAAAAGTCGTTTTAAGAAATTTATCAAAAGAAATATTCTGACTTAGAAATTAATTTTGTCGATAGATAGTATTTTACGTATTTTTATGAAAGAAAAAAAAAAAAAAAAAAAAAAAAAAAAAGGGGGTAATTTCACATTAATGAAATAATTAAAGTACATTTTGTTTGAACATTGATTATAATGTATAATACGAATGATTCTGGATAAAAATCGTATTTGTGTTTGAGTTTGATTTTGAAAGAAAAAAAACTAACGAAATGGTAGTAGATTCAATAAAAAAAATATATAATAATTTTTGAATAAATGAAATACAACTTTAAAAGTTGTTATTTTAATTTATTTATAAAATTTGACAAAAATGTTATAGAAACTTTTCTTTAATTATATATATATATATATATGTATATATATTCGTAACAAAATTAAAATAATTTTGTCACTATTTAGAATAATTTAAGTTCAATAGATTTTGCATCCAAAAGTACCATAAACTACAAATTCCTATGAAAATCATTATAATCACGTCCGAGTAAACCTAATTTATTTTATGTTTTAAGTAGAGAATGAAGGATTAACAGAGAAATGGAATTTACCCTTCACTGTTTAAGTCCAATTAATTTTCATCCGAAAAAAAACACTTAACCTTAAACTTTCATCATAATCGTTATACACACTAAGCAAAAAAAAAAAAAAAAGCCGAGCTTGAATATTTTCCTTTTTACCTTCTACAACCGCCAATTTTATCGTTTAAAAAATTTTTTTGAACAGATTTTATTATATTGTCATCTACTTACACTTTAGCATTGAGATCAGTGTTAAAAACAAAAAAAAACTGTAATTTTAGAAATTATTTCAAAAATGGTAAGAATAAGGTAGTTAATGATGCCACAAAAAAGTATTAATTTTTGAATGAAAATCAAAAAATATTTTAATACGTGAGATGACAAAATAATTAAATGTTTACGAAATATTGTTAAAATGGTTTTTAGCAAAATATACATTTTTTTGGATGTTTAAACTGGGAATTTGACTTTAGGCGGCCACGTTGCTCATAAAAACAAGACAACCGCAAGTTAAAAAGCGAATGTTTAAAAAATTGATTTGTATCATGTATAGAACTTGAAAAAGGTTTAAAAAAAAAATTATAGTAAATTACATTCTTCAAAAACAATGCGGAAAAAACTAAACAAAGCAGGTTAAAGAACAGAAGATCTGAGAAAAAAGCCATTATTAAGGAAAATAATATAAAAAAGACAATACTTTAGTTGACCAAAAGTTTAAAAACATTATCAGTTAATATTAGGCAGAGCAGATTTTCTCTGATGAACCAATTTTTTTTTATTTCGAGCAGGAGAAAAAAGCTAGAATGAGGACGAAAATTTGACCGACTTAATGAAAATCGACCTCTTAAAACAGTGACATTTTCACCGTACATTATGATACGGAGGTGCACAACTTTTCAAGGATTCGGGCAAAATTTTCATGCTCAAGGGATCAATTAACTTAAAATAAAACACGGTGATTTTAAAAGTGGCGCTTGACCGACTATTTTGGAGGTATTTCCGAATTTTCTAGAAACAATATTTCATGATGATAATGCACCTTACTGTACGGCGTCTGTGGTACGCCGATTTGAATCAAATCGTTAAAATTACCAATCCATTACCATGAGCATCTGTAATTCTATAAGTAATAATATAATTTGCAGTCTAAGTTAAATCCCACAAAGAATATAGTAGAATTTATTCTTTATTAGACTTGGAAACAGTCCTAATCTCAATTCGCTCGAAAATGTTTAGTCATAAAAATGCGCAGGAAGAGAAAGGATGATTCGAAATTTGTAGCCTACAACTTTGCAAGAATTTGAAAAGTTATTTACAATATTTAGCACAGTGACATTTTTTAGATTTATATCAAAAAACGGTATAATGCTATGCCACTGCCCATTACAACAGTAATTCCATATAAAGGTGGAATTAACCCAATGCAGAATGCATATTTTTATTAAAAAATTACTCAGATCTAGCAAATAAATAGTTTTATTTCATATACTAAAATATAACTTGTTTATTTCATATAATAAATCATAATAGAATACAAAGTGTATGGTTATTGCATTATGTTTAAAAAACAAAATTATGTACATTTTTATAAAATACTTCGTAGAGTGTAATAAAGCGAATTATTAAATCGAAAATGTACATAGGTATCATTTAATCCCTTTGGATTTATGCAAACGTGAGAGTTTTATTTGTTCCAAACATTAATTTTAAAGTTATTACAAAGAAAATGGTACAAGTCATTTTTTCTGCAGTGCGGCTTTTTTTTTTTTTTTTTTTTTTTTTTCTTTTGTTGTTGTTACGTATATTCCTCAGTGAATGCAATTTTTGCCGTATGTTGCAAACGGCGGATGAAGGTTTATTAGCGAACTCGATTTTTCCTAAAGATGTAGAAGATTTTTTTTTTTTTTTTTACTCCAAAATCCGTTAAATCTCAAACGTTCATCAAAATCGTTATATAATTTTTTTAAACTCATTTTCTGAAATATTTTGCAATCGGCAATACACCAAACTAGAGGTCTGTGCGGGCCGGAATTTTGTGGCCCGGGCCCGGTCTGCTTACTTTTTATGAGTGTACGGCCCGGTCCGACCCGGATAAAAAACGGTAAATTCAGGCAAAAAAAAAAAAAAAAAAAAAAAAAAAAAAAAAGTGCATGCCTTTGTATGAAAAAGATCTTTAGTATGTGTTTTGCAGAGGTTTTATATAGCCAAGCAATAAAGTGTTCTTTAACAAAACTGCTGAATTTTTGCAAGATAATTATATTGAAACAGAAATTCATTATTACATACGTACAGAAGGCACAAAGACCGACAGAAAGTCAACTCGAAAATATTAGCATTCATTAAACAATATAGAAAGGTAATTAAAATGTTTAATATTACTAAAAAGGAACTTTCAACCCCTTCCTCTTATTTTCCGTAATGTATTAAAATTTTTCATTGGATCGGACAAACAAAACTTTAATGCTATTCTAATCATAATCATTAGAATAGATGCTTTTACAGATGCTAAAAATGATGCATCTTTCATCCAGTGCACTGGAGAAAAGAAAAGGGAGCCTCAGAGAAAATGTTACAGTTACATTTCTATAGCGTTCATACCACCTAAATTCTATAGACCGTAGGAAACAGAGCCTTAAACACAGTAACGTATCTAAATTATTTTGTTTGTAGATGTGCGCAAACTAGTAGTGACATGCATGCTATTTTGAATAGGAAACCATCTAATATTATTTTAAATAAAATATATTAATTTTGAGACATGCTAAAAATATTTGTGGAAAATGAGATCGCGAACAGACAGACTGATAGACAATTAAACTGAAGTTACAAATATATTTTAACAAAATAAAATTTTATATGACATACCAGCCCTTAAAATTACGTAAAAAAAAAAGACTGAAGAAATATTTTATCATTTTCCTTTTTCGTTGATTAACAAGGAAAGTAGAAAAAGATTCGGGCCGACACGGCCCGGAAAAAATTTCATCCAGGCCCGGCCCGGCCCGAGTATACACAAAAATATTGAGACCTAGCCCGGCCCGGCCCGGCCCGGTCCTACAGCAAATTGAAAAAGTCGGCCTAAAACCAGCCCGAGGGCCAAGCCTGGCTCGGCCTCGGGCCGTAAGCCCGGCCCGGCCCGGTCCTACAGCAAATTGAAAAAGTCGGCCTAAAACCAGCCCGAGGGCCAAGCCTGGCTCGGCCTCGGGCCGTAAGCCCGGCCCGTCCAAACCTCTACACTAAACAACCCTTAAACCCAAACTTCCACCAAAATCGTTATATCATTTTTAGAGTACACCCAATTTCTGTAATATTTTGCAATCAACGGTTAAAGGGTAATCAACTTTCGGAAATTTTTCTGAAGATGACGATAAGTCTAATCGATTTAGCTTTCCCAAAACACTAAAATCAAAACTTTAATCAAAATCGTTATATCCATTTCCGAGTAAACTCAATTTTTGCCATATGATGCAACTGGCGAACAAAGTGTTAACTTCGAAAAGAAATTTTTCTTGAAGATGATGATCAGTCCATTCGATTTAACACCCCAAATAACACTTGGCCACAAACTATTGTTTAAATCGATATATATATATATATTTTTTTTTCTGAATAAACACAATTTCTGTCATAAGGTATAAAGGGCGAATAAAGGGTTGGTATCGAAGGGAAATTTCCTGAAGATGAGGATATGTCCAATGATTTAACCCCCACCCCACTCGAAAAAAAAAACACTTAACTCCAAACTTTAATCGAAATCGTCCGATGCATTTTCAACTAAAACTGATTTTTGATTCATATTGCATCAGCTCGACAAAGGGTTAAAAGTGATTGAGAATTTTCCTGAAGGTGAGGATATGTTCAATTTATTTAGCATCACAAAAACTACTTAATACCAAATTTTCATCAAATTTGGAGTATCGATTTCGGGAGTAAACCTAATTTCTACCTTATTTTGCAATTGGCCGATAAAGGTTTAGCTGCGAAATCGAATTTTCCTGAAGATGATGATGTACTCACTCGTGTTTTACCCCAAAGAACACCTAACCCAAATTTTTATTGAAATCACTAGATCGGTTTTCGTGATTCTCAAGAAAAATCACGTGATTAACTCATTTAATATAAGATGATATATACTTCTGTGCGTGTGTGTGTGTTAGCAATCTTCAGTTTCGTGTGATATTGTCTCTTAAACGTTAATAGTAATTATAACTTTTTCCTTGTTCCTGAGCATTAATGTGATGGAATATATACATATATATATATATATATATATATATATATATATATATATATATATATATATATCATATACCAGGTGGTTTGCTTCACTAGGCATCTGATATTATCTGATTGATTATCAGTTGCATCCAAAATATTACTTCTTATCAATCAGTGAAATGTTCGACATTTTGGAAGCTGTTGGAGAATTTAAAACTGGCAATGTAAGATTCAACATATTTATCCATTATTTATACCCTAACAGCACAAAATGTTCCAGAAACGTAACAATCATATAACATTGAAACATTATAAATATTTCAAAAACGTTTAAAATCGTTCAGATTACTTTCCGATTAGTTTCAAAAACATAGAAATGTCCACGATCGTAACAAAAAATCAGATACGTAACAGAAACGTTACAATCACTTAACAGATATAAAATAAAAAAGAACGATTGTTTCAGAAAGGTATCGGAGAGCACACTTAAATGCGTTACGTTTTTGAAAGATTGTAAGCTTTTTGCAACATAACTGAAACATTCTGTGCTGTATGGGTATTACAGAGCATAGTTGAACGAAAACTGAACAGGATACCCTAGTACATATCTTTAATTAATCTTCATCTCCCTGTCTTTATATATACATAGTGTCCCAAAATTACAGAGAAAATTTTTTATAGGAGATCAGGCGTATCATAAGAACTCAGAATTGCATAGGAACCCATGTTCGCAAATGCCATCTTAATTTTTTAAGAACTAGGTGTTTTGGGATAGGGGAATGTCTACTGTTATTGTCACTCTCCGGTTATGGACAACCCACCATATTTTTTAACAGAAAGCAAATATGGTAGGCTTGAATACTGCCAAATTTGTATTTTTCCAGTACACAGTTTTTGTGTTAACACTGAAGTGAATAGCGCCTTTTCATACTAAATGGAAGCATCGAAAAATTGCGATAAATTGAAGTGAATTAATAAAAAAAATTAAGTATAATATATATCCATGCATTATATTCATTATATTTTGTGATGCAATATGGAATGTAGCTAAAATATAGACAGAAAATTATTTTTTCTGTCATTATAAAAAATTCTGCCATTTCCGGTTGTGGGCATCTTCATGTAACCGGTTATGGGCACCCTTGTTTCTTTCATTTAAAGCGTATGTTTGACTTACAAAATGTATAATATGTTCATTTATGTCAACATATTTTATTAGTGCTTTCATGCATTTTTAGGCATTTTTAGCCATGTCAACCCCAGAAAATTCAACCGATCGAAAACAAATAGATTTTAATTCGCTGGTTGAAGCCATTAAGGGTTGCTTAATGCATACGTTATCAACAAAATCGGCTGCCCGTGAATATGGATGCCCTTGCAGCACCTGTGTCCTCCCAGAAGAAGCCTGTAAAACATAAGGCAACTCTATTTTCCAAACTGTCGGATAAGCGCTCTAAAAAGAAAGAGTCTTTACCATCGATGATAATATCTATTTCTATATCATCTGTTTGGAGCACCTTCCATCACGCCTAACATGAGCCAACTCAATCAAATGCAACGAGTGAGATCATCTGGTGCATTTTAAGTGTGAAAATATGCATTCAAGTTATTTTACTTCCAAGCATTGCACTTCTAATTTCGAGAACGAAGAAGATGAGGAAAAAAATTTCAAAAATGCCATTTTCTGTTGTTATTTTGACTACTGAATTTTTGTAAAATAAATAAATTTTGTTATTTTCTGTATTTATAGTGGTTTTCTTATTGTTTTTTCCATTTTTAGCGGATTTTGCAGGTGTGCCTACAACCAGCTGCTTTTTTTTTTTCAAAAAATAACCACTTAAAAAAATGGTGATAAAAGCTTTCTGGCTGACGGAATCTATTCAGTTACTTCATCAAACGTTAACTAAGGACTCTAGCCTTCCATTGGTATTTATATCTTTGCATTATATCTGCTCTATGAAAAGTTATGAACCAAAATTAAAACCGTGACCACAACCAGAGACATCCCCCTACGTTTTAGCTGATAACGGTGGTACTAACGTAGAACTACAAGCAATGAATTGATGTAAATAACAGCTGAAGCAATTAGGGATACATAGCAACACGCATGTTTGCAAATTTTATATTAATCCTTTTAGAAGCATACACATTCTTTTGTTTTTTTTTACTCTTACCACCATGACTTTTATCGACTCATGTGTAATCAAACTTTTTGGATATTTATAACTCCGCCTACCCTGTAAATTTTAAAATATTGCACAATTCCTCATTTCACAAAATGATACTCAATATTCGAATCAATGCAATCAGTGTTTTAAGTATATCCATTAGAAACAATATTATTACAATATATATATCTTTAAATATAATCATTTGTGCAGGATATCTTTGCTAAAATTAAAGATTTAAAAGCCACGCCCACATTTCTTAAAACATACCACAAAACACCCAGTTAATAAAGGGTTCAAATGATATTTGAGGACATGTGTTTCTATAATATGATCTATCTCCTCTTAAAGTTTGTTGCTGTAAACTTGGGACACACTATCAGGGATGGAACACGGGCGCAGAATTCATACCACTATCAACGTAAGAAAATTTTCTACTTCTTAAATCAGCGATATTATAGGTACAGAAATTTCTTCAACGGATTCCGGTATGAATTCGGCGCCCGTGTTCCATCCCTGCACTATATATATATTTAAATATATATGTACACAATTTGTATGTTACAAATTAAATAAATATTAAAAGTAATAAATGTGTATAATATAATATAAGTATAATATAAGTATAATATAATATAATTATATGTGTATAATATAATATAAGTAATATATGTGTATAATATAGTATATTAAAAGTAATATATGTGTATAATATAAACAGCTTTTCAAACATTGTACACGAATACATTGAAAATATCGTAAATATTTCTAAGAAGATTGGATCATAAAATAAAATCTTCGCTCAGTTACAGCTAAAAATTATTTCTTAGTTTTATAATCTAAATCAAAGAAAATGTACTTTTGACTTAAGAAAAAAAATGCTTATTTTTAGCAACCGCATTTTCCAAAATATATAAATAGAATTAAATGAAATTATTTTTTAATTTTTATCATGTGTATACAGAAAAATCATTAATTTTCCATTTTATTTAGTTTTTGTTTTAATCAACTTCTTTAAAAGCGCTTCAGTGGTCTTGCAGATGATGAAAGAAAGCAAATGTATTTGACAGGTCAAAATATCGAAGGAAGAAATGACCAATACGTAACAGATTTCTATTCTGATACTGTATTAAAGAGTGATATTTTCTACAAACATTCGTTTGTTTAGGCATTTAATTAACCTAATATGTTTTCTCTTTGTTTTCTATTTTTCTTTTAGATAAATTTTTTGTATGTTTCCTATATCAAATGTTGTAAGAAATAGTAATCGGATATTAATATTATGAATAATAACAATAATAGTTATGACTATATTTCTGATTTACTAAAATATATTAAAAATAATAACGTATTTAATAACTTTTTTTGTTAAACTTGGGCGTTTGCATCGCTTCCTAACCTCCCAGGAAAACGTCGCCATCTATTCGCTGTTTTGCCTTTCACTGAATAGCAATATTTACAGTGCATAACACAAGACAAAAGCAGAAAAATGTTATAGTATTAAATATTCAATGTCAAATTGAAATACATAATATTTAATACCGTGCTTTATGGAATGCTATGCTAAAAACCAATAACTGTTTTCAGAATATGAAAAAATTCATAATATCTAGTCCATTTTGCTTTACAGCTTTAGTGTATGGCTCCCTTGGCGACTTTTATAATTTTTTCACTATTTGGCGCTGCATTTTTTTGTATAATAGCTTGTTAAAAATAAATAAATAAATAATAAAAACTTGTACTATTTTTTCTGATGCCTATACTTTTTACTATTGACTTTTTTAGTCAGTTTAAGGAAGTATATATTGTTCTCCATGTATTTTTAATGCACAGATAAATAATAATTTACGCATTGGAAAATATCCGAAAAGAAAAAAAAAATATATATATATTTATTATTATTAATAATATTATTATTATTAATTTGAAAAATCTCCTACAGCTTCAATTTTTAAATCTGTCCTACCTAATTCTTAAAATGACGAATGATGAAAGCTACTCGATTCTTTAAAATAGTTTAGGTGATGAAAGTTTTTCTTACCAGAATTAGAAATATGAAATTTGTCATAGAAATGTCTAATTTTGTATTGTTAAAAAAGTAGAAATGCTAAATTAGAAGACGGTGTCAAATGAGTTTGAATTTAAATCTAGAATATATATATATATATTGAAAGTATTTGGAAACATGTTTTTAAATAAAAAGATAAATACACTTAAAAAAAAAAAAAACACTCAGTTATATATACACAACATTCCTTCCAAAGCTTTTCAGAGTAAGCTTATTAACACAATGTTAAAAAAAAAAAAAAATCGCAAAGGAAACTCGACTGCAACGCTTTCCGGCGTTCAGTGGTTGCTGTAACCAAATAAAAGCCATGAAAAACTCGCCCCTATTGTTCTTTTTTTAAAAATGTTACCTTTAATGTTTTTAAAGTAAACAAGATTTAATTCTGGCCCTAAATTAACATTATAGATGTGATTATTTACTTGAAATTGTTAACCTACATTTGACTTTAAATGCAAAATACTTTAGATGTCCGTGGTCAGTTGAATTGTAAATACGAAAAGAAATGATGTATTAATAATTTAAGAAGAAAATGTTAATGTACGCAATTTTTGAGATTAAAGTTTTGCAAAAAAAAAAAAAAAAAAAAAAAAAAGAGAGAAATTAAAATTTTGGAAAAAGAATCGCACATAAAAGATGTTTTTATCATTATGTCTTAAAAAAAAAAAAAAAAAAAAAAAAAAAAAAAACAGTATGACATGTTTCATAATATCAATCAGACTCAGACGAGATCATTCAAAAAAAAAAAAAAAAAAAAAAAAAAAATCATCTGAACAAAATATTTTTGTAATCGCTTTAAAATTAAATATGTAACTAAAATTACATATAGGAATGATAAAATGACATTTAAGAATCAACAAATTCAATACACACTCTCTCGTTCTAAACTTATAACGAATAAAAACAACCGAATTAAAAATTCCATAGATTTTCTCTTGATCCAAAATGAGTGAAAATTTGAAACAATTAAGATTTCAATAATTATATAAGTAGTAAGAAGAATTCAAAAAGTACTTTTTAAAATTATATGAAAAACATATTACTTATTATAAGATACCTGAAAATATGGGAAATATGAATATTTTAAAAATACATGATTTTTTTTCATTCAGATGTGAATTCGTAAAAGATACGATTATATTTTAATTTTAATTATGGAGCATCACGGGAGTAAGCAAATTCTATTCGAGCATGTGCAGTTTCAGCCTGAATAGTTCAGGTACCGCGAGCAATAGATGGCTTTATCATCGATCAGTGACGTAACTGTGAAGTAACCATGACGTCACTACGCTACCCGTTGTTCCATTGTGATGAATACGCTTATTAATACTCGCTTTAATTTAATTATTTAAAAAAAAAAAAAAAAAAAAAAAAGATATTATTATAAGAAAATTTACAATCAACATAATAAATTGTTAGTAAGTTAATTAATTTTCTAAAAGTAGACAAAAATATATATATTTCTTATTAATAGCAACATCGATGTTTATTTTATTTTCATTTTTTGCACCATTGTTTACATTTTAATTTTCCTGGTTAAAATGACGTCATAAGACTGAAAGAACGATTTCAGAAACTTTTTTGAAGATGTCAAATAGAATATCTTCATAATCCTCACGTTTCTAATTAATAAATTCGTTAATTAAGATGACAGAAATTTTTAACCAACTGAAATTTCTTCCTTGGAGTATTCCGCAGTCATTGGTAAATAGCATGACGTAAAGGACACTGCCCTCTTCGAGGAGATGTTTTCGCAGACAAAAATATTTGACGCCAACTTTATATATATATATATATATATATACAGCGACATTATAGAAATAAAATGCACTTACACAATTATATTTAAAATTCAAGCAATAACTCAACTATAATTTATCAAGTGTTTCTGTAGAATTACAGATATTTTCTTGTAAGTGTATTATACAATTCTAAAATACTTTTAACTAGTAATTTGAAAAAAAAATTACATAGTTAAAATCAATTTTACTAGACATACTTAATTTTATCTGTCTTTTATGAAATTTTATAAAAAGTATTTTTAAATATTTCGATATTTTAATTTGTTGCAATTGATTATTATTATACTTTAATTCTATAATCATGACATATAATTACAAATAGATAATGAGAAAAAAATATTTTTTATTATAAATAAGAATATAAATAAAAATACTGTAAACCACATATACAGAAATGCCATTAAACTTTTAAATTATATATTTATTTATTTGTTTATTTATTTATTTTTAAGCAGCATCTTTAAAAAATTTTCAGTGGTCTTCTTGCAGGAAAATTTTTGATTTTCAGTGAAAGAAACTAGGTGTATTTAACAGGACGGAACATCTAATAATAAAATGATCAGCACGCGAGAGATTTCTATTGCGACACTTTATTATCGGGATTTTTTGGGCATTCAGTTGTAGTAATAATTTACGTAATTTACATTCACGTTGTACAACACTTTTCGTGCTTCCAATGTACCAAATATGTTTACTAATACGAATATCAATACATACTAATATTACAAACATTATTTACTAAGGAAAATGTTAAAGAGAATCAGAAATTTAATAATAAAATAATTGCAATTAAATATTATAATAATTTTAAATTTTAATTAATTAAAAATAAATTTCCTGTAAAAACTTTCAAAAAAAAATGATACCGATTTTCTTGTCAGACATTTTATATTCATGTTTTGTTAATTTTTAAGTTTTGTTACAGCATATTAAAAGCTTGAAATGAAAATGGGTTTAAAAAATGAAAATATACTTACTAATCGCTTCTTTCATGCTAGGTATGTATTAAAATGCTTCCAGATTTCCTAATTAACTTTCTAAATATTTTGATTTACGGTATACAGCGTAATTAAATAAGTGAATTTCAGCTCATTCCCAAACAAAGAGATTATGTCGGAAGTTTCTCATTTTCAACATCGGTAATTGAGAAATATTGTTAAGCTTAATTAAATCGCAAACTTAAGATAATGTACTACGTGGGAAATATAACTTAATCATAGCAAAAACAGCGATTTAAGTGAAAAATGTTATTATTGTAGATAAAATACGTTCATAATATCGAAAAGGGTTTTAAAGTTCTGGAAATTTGGTTAATTCATATAAATACTCACTTATTAATTTTTAGGGCCACATTTATTTCTCAGGTTAATTTCAATTTTTTCGTGGCAAAATTGTTATTTATTTAAATAGTGGATTTATGTAGAAATGATTTTCTTTAGATAATATTTCATAGAGATCGTATAGATGACTTATTTTTTGATAATTTTCTCTAGATAATTCTCTTTAGATAAGTGTGATTTTAAGTGTCCGCAACTTGGAAACAAAATGGTAAAGAGGGTTTAACAGTGAAATCATCCAAGATATTTGTATGAGGAATCCACTGTCCAAATCTGATTCGATTTAGTTCAGTATTTCAAAAGTTAAAACAATGACACATTTTCCAATATTAGTCTTTTACGAATTGGCCATAATTTGTAAATAAAATGGCAGGTCGAATTACACAGTAAACGCCTTCACGGCATTCCTAACATAAAGCAATTGTACAAGTCTGGTTTGAATTAGTTCAGTATTTCAAAATATATAAATTTTCAAGTAATAGTAATTAAGTAGTGATATTAAGTAGCTGCAACTTAGAAAAAAAGTTGCAAAACAAGACATCCAGAGAAATTCTTCGATATACACTAAGCGACAAAAAAAAAAAAAAAAAAAAAAAAAAAAGCTGCACTGCAGAAAAAATGACATATTTTTTTTATTTCTAATAACTTTAAAATTAATGTTTGAAACAAATAAAACTGTTTTGTTTGCATAATATTAAAAGGATGAAATGACACCTATGTATACATATTCGATTTAATAATTCGCTCTACGAAGTACTTTATAAAAATCTGCATAAAACTTTCTTTTTAAACATAATGCAATAACCATATACTTTGTATTCTATTATGAATTATTATATGAAATAAACAAGTTATATTTTAATATATGAAATAAAAATATTTATTTGTTATAGTTAAGCATTTTTCATTAAAATTCTGCATTCTGCATTGGGTTAATTCCACCTTTATATGGAATTACTGCTTTAAGGCGCAATGGCATAGTTTTATACAGTGTTTTAATATAAATCTCACAAGGAAACATAAAAAAGGTGTCATCTTTAAAAAATATTGAATAAAATATATGTGATTATACTCTTTATAAAACACCAGAAAATGAAAAAAATATCGGCTGAAATTAATTACAGCGACCACAAAAAATTATCAAAATTAAGCATATTTGGCGATTTGGCGATTTAGCGCTGTTAGGCGATACGTTTGCTAGTACCGAGATTGCCGTGCACGAACAGAACCGTGTTTTGCTTTTCCGCCAAGTACTCAAAATCAATCGCCTAGCAGTGTGAAATCGCGAAATATGCTTAATTTTGAAAAAAAATGTGGTCGCTGTCATTTATTTCAGCCGATATTTTTTTCATTTTCTGGTGTTTTTTGAAGAGTAGAATCACATATATATATTTTTTAATACTTTTTGAAGATGACACCTTTTGAATGTTTCCTTGTCAGAAATTTTATAGTGCCAAACATCTCATTTTTTTTTTTTTTTTCTAGTTCTGCCAGTGTTATAGGCTGCAATTTTCGAATCCTCTCCCCTCTTCCTCGTCTTTTTATAGACGAAATATTTTCGAGCGGATCGCGATTAGTACTATTTCCATGTCAGTGTAAAGAAGAAATTCTACTATTTCCTTAGTGGGATTTAACTTAAAGTGAAGAAAAAGTATGATTTCTTACAGAACTATAGGTTCTCAGGAAAATGGATAGGAAAATTTGACAATTTGAAGTGTATAAACTTACCGCAGACGCGGTGTAGTAAGGTGCATTATCATCTTGAAATGCTGTTTGCTGAAATGCCCAAAACACCTCCAAAATAGTCGGTCAGACATCACTATTATGAAGATTATGTTTTATTTCGAGTTAATTGCCCGACTGTATGGAAAGTTATGCCCCTACGTACCATAAATGTACGGAGAATGTGTCACTGTTTTAAAAGTGTGATTTTCATGAAGTCGGTGATATTTTCGCTGTCACATCTGCTTGTTTTATTTAGCTCGTAATAAGCTAAACTTGACCCATCAAAGAGAACTAGTTCAGCCCAATAATTAACTAATTATTTTTTTAAAAAAATTTTAGGCATTTGAGGTCTTGCTTTCCTAATTCTCTTCAATAAAAATAGATTTTTTTCAAATTTTCTGTCATTTAAATCTGCTTTGTTTGATAGGTGCTGAACTGTAGTTACATAAATTATTCTGCTAAACTCTTTTGCTGAATCTCTTTTATGTTCTAAATGTAATACAAACCGATTTTACAAGCAATGACTTTTTAACTTACAGTCATCTCGCTTGGATGAACAACATGGCCGCCTAATGCCAAATTTCCAGTTTAAACGGCCAAAAAATTTTATATCTTTCTAAAAACCATTTTACCAATATTTAGTTAACATTTAATTATTTTATCATCTCAAGTATTGAAATATTTTTTTTTTATTTTCATTCAAAAACTAATACTCTTTGTGGTACCGTTAACTGCCTTATTCTTACCATTTTTTAAATAGTTTCTAAAATTACAATTTTCCTCACAATTGCATTTTGTCTTTAACACTGGACTCAAAGCTAAAGTGTATGTGGAAGACAACATAATAAAATATGTTCGAAAATTTGCTTTTTAGACGATAAAATTGGCGGTTGTAGAAGGTGAAAATTAAAATATCCAAGTGCGTTTTTTTTTTTTTTTTTTTTTTTTTTTTTTTTTTTTTTTGTCGCTCAGTGTATTTGTAACACAAATCCATTTCTGAAATGTAGTTCGAATTTTTTCAGTACTTCAAAAGTTATCTTGATGAAAAAAATTTAAAGGGCAGTCTGATTTCAAATGAATGCCACTAGGAAACAAAATCGCGGAGCAAATTGCCCAGCGAACTTATACAACATATTTTATAGATAAGTCAACTGTTCAACTTTGATACAAATTAAATCAGCATTTTAAACATTATTGCGGTGTCAAATTTTGGCAAAAAGTGGCAGCCTGGTTTCAAGTAGCCACTTGTCAAAGCGATGACAATTTTTTCCTTATATATATACAGAGAGAGAGAGAGATAGGTAGACAAATACATGGATGATAGGTAAACGATGTGACTGAAATATGTCGACTTCTAAAGAAAACAATTTAATCGTGTAATAAACGCTCTTAAGATATGCAGAAGACTGAAATTAAAAAATACATTTTAGAAAATGAAACAGAATATTAAATCGATAAAAACGAATAAAAATAAAATAAAAAAAATAAAAAAAAATCAAATTGGAAAGCATCTCGATGAGGTGAATCTTTGCGGAGTCCAAGCTAGTCTTCTGCCAATTTTTATTTGTCTACGATCAGAAGTCTGATGTCCAGACCACAGATAGACATACATACACTTCTCTCTTTATTTACATAGATTTAAAAGTATGCGTTAAGATTACACAGTTTTTAAAATTAACGCATTAATTATTGTTTAAATGTTGACAAAAAATCTAATTAAACTCGTATTACACTAATAGTCTAAGAGCCAGTAAAAAGCTACCTGTATGTATTTGACCAGACCTGGGTTTTTGTACATTGAGGCCCCTATACCTACCATACATGAGATGGGGAGTCACTAAGCCCAGAGTGGTGGATGCGGCGGGCGCTCAGTTAAGACAGGTATCGATTTTTGGCGAATTTTAAATTCATTTGACCACGTCTGCCGTTTGGAAATTTGAAAATATATTATTATTATTATCAGAAAATAACAATGGCAGACCATTATCGAGCGTTTAACATTGTGGCAGACAGTTTTGAAAGTGCTGAAAAAAATAAAATTTTGAAAGTAATTGACCAGATCTGCCATTGATATATTTTATTTATTAAGGTCTTAAAAACTTATATTCGTCACGGCAGACGTTTTCATTGAGTACATATTTCAGCAGATAACAAGACTTAGCTACTCCCTGGTCAGATCTATGCATAGACTGTCTATATAGCTACCTTTCTTTTTTTTTTCCTATGCATCACTATTGTACTCATTTTAGACTATAGTAGTTTCTTTTATAGTTACTAGCATTCAAATAATTCAGGGTTTATACCTGAGAGGGCCCTGTTAAGTTCCCACAAGTTCAAACTCAACCGCTGCGAACATCTGGTCCGACAACATAAACGGGCGTCTGCCGACGGCTAGCTAAAAAAATAAATTCTCCTCAGCATCCTTCCAAGGTGGTGGCCAGCGATGGAATATCCAGAAAGCCATTTTTTATATAAATTTCAGACTTGTTACAACAACTCCGAAATTTATTCTCCCTCGCCTCTCTCACCATACCACCCAAGCGAATCCTCTACGTCTTTTTTTTTTTTGTTGTTGTTTATTTATTACCAGAGGGAGCTTGTCCAATGGGAAGTGATCTACGTCAGAAGGGCAAGCCCTCCACTTGCGTCACTGGTTACAGCCATAGAAAGCAAAACTTGGGATCTTACATTAGAGCAGGCCATTAATGCAGATGCTGCGAGAACACTTAATGGTATTACACATCTGACTTACTTGATTTCAGCTCGCCAACGGTGGGCGAGAAATCACGACATCCGCTCAAGTATAATTACACACGTGTTGGATGAGTTAGGAATTACCAAGAAACAAGATATTTCAGCTGAGTTGCAGCCACATAATATTAGGAAATGTTGTCAACAACTTGAAAAGTTTATCAACTCGTTTGATCAATATGTGAACCCTTCAGCTTAGATTTACCGCCTGATCAGTTGTTTAACATAAGTTTTGGGAAAGCTACATCATCTGAAGGGGAAGTGTTTCTCTTAAATATCCAAAAAATTGGTGAAGAGCTACGAACAAGTTTTATATCTGAATGTGCATCTGATCCGAAAAGATTTGAGAAAGCCATCTTCAAGTCTACTTGTAAAGAAAAAGTCTGTAAAAATTGGCAGCAAGAGATCAAGTTATAGAGAGATTTATTCGGACGTTTGTTGGGAATTTCGATTGACCATCAAATTGATGTTCTCGAAATTTTAGCGTATCCAATATTTCCTGTACCTCTAGCTTTATGTCATCTAGATGGTGGTTTTTGTAAAACTGACAAATCTGTACTAGTAAAATGCCTTGAACCAAATATTGATCGGGAACCACCACGTAATACAGATGTATTCTTAATTGATGGATTTTTCATTCTACATTCTATGAAAGAAGTTCCCAAAACATTCGGGAGTATTTCAAAGAAATTTCTGCAAATGGTATCAAAATATTCCACCCGGAGAATTGATGTAATCTTTGACCAATATTTGTTTCCATCAACAAAAGATAGTGAAAGATGTCTACGTCATGAAGCATCGTTGATTGGTTACACAATTTCGGGGCATGAACAGGTGCGACTATCGGATTTTGCAAAAGAATTGAAGAATACTAAATTTAAGAAAGCTCTGGTAGATTTTTTACAAATCATTGGTATAGAGAGGAAATGAAATCATTTTTCGGCAACCGACAGATTTTTTTTTAAATTTCCGAAATTGTCAATCGTATCAAGTTGTTGACGAAGAGATCCAATCAAGTGTTCTTGAAAACTTATGTTGTCCTTCACATGAAGAATCTGATACCAAGATTATCTATCATGCTTGCAATGTCGCTGAGCAGTCGAATATTGTTATTAGAGCCTCTGATACCGATAATTTGATTATAATGATTGGAAATATGACACAATTACAAAATTTTAATTCTAATATTTGGATGCTCAATGGAACAGGAAATAACGAAATGTATATTGATGTCACAAAAATTTATAACGAGCTTGGTGAATTGTTAGCCAAAAGCTTAATCGGCTTCCATGCGTTCACAGGATGTGATTTCAATCCGGCTTTCTTTAATAAAGGGAAGAAAAGACCTTTTACTTTTCTAAAAATATATATATATAGAATTTCAACAAGCATTTGCTACTCTTGGTGAAGAAAATTTGACAAAGGATCATTTAACAGTATTCAGAAGTTTACCTGCCAGCTCTACAATGCAAAAAAATCTATTGACGTTGATGATGGAAGGTACCAACTTTTCGTCAGCAATTGAATAGATTTACACATTCCTTTTATTCTATAACTAGCAGGCTACGTCCGCTTCGCTGGTCACTATATTTAAATGAATTTGCAAAAGAATTGGATCAGTATTTATTTTTTACATCACATTACAAATAAAAACTTAAAATAAATAAATAAATAAAATAAACACTGAAATCGCTTTAGATCTCGCTTCTTCGGGTACCCGTTGTCTAAGGCAGCTCTTTTTTCTACCCGTACTGCATCGGGTACAGTTCCCCACTGTCTATAGAAAGGTTTTTCCCGGGCACTTCATCTGGGTATTTATCGACGACTTGTGGATTTTCTGTTATTTAAGAACTACGATTTTAAAGATGACTGTATCTCAGCATCTATTATATAATTTAGTTTTTGAACCATGTGTTTTATAGCCCCCGTTATTTACTATATATTACGATTTGATTCCGACCAGTGCAATAAAATAAAATAAAAAAGTAGATTTTCTTTTAAAAGGAATGGACCATATTCCCGCTTTGGGTTCGAGGCTACAAGAATATCAGCTGGGTAGGGAAACAATCCTCAACTCTACCATAACAAAGCATTGTGGCTTGCAAATTTTTATCTTGCAATATTATTTATAAGAGTTACAGATTATATGAAATTGAAGTAACAGTGATATAGTGATAACTTTGTTTTGCTTTTAATCCAGTTTTAGTAATATACTTTAATATTAATCAACATATGTAATATTAAAAGTTGCCGTGTGAACTGTAGCGATGTTAACATATTTAAATGGACGTTCCATTTAGTAAATTCCTTTATTAAAGTGATTGAAATTCTAATTATTTAAGCTTTGATGTCTATATATATGTGTGGGTGTGTATAAAATGTTCTTATTAATCTTTTATTCATTATATATATGTATGTGTGTGTGTGTGTGTATACATAAAATGTTCTGCAATTTTACTATATGGAGTAGTTTTAACTTTATCATTCGATTCAGTTGTTTACATTTCTCTTTTGTTCTTGTTTAAACATTATTATTAAGTTTCACTACAGAAATATTTAGGAAAATGTTATGCGTAACAATAAAATGGCATCTTGAATCTAATTTGTTTACAAAATATCGGCCACGTGTTCGGCGATTTTACCTACGGTGACGTCACAGGAATATCGTCCATTAAATACATGAAAAACGAATTTTAACCAGTTTATCTTTTTTACTATAAACTACCATTTTTTTCACCCAATAAATATTATAAAAAATAATAATTAAAAAAAAAAAAAAAAAAAGATTTTTCTTATAAAGGAATTAGTTAGAAAAAAAATGAAAAATAAAAAGTTGCTATAGTATAAAATTTATACATAAACGTAACAATTTATTTCTATTGCATTATCATTTGATTTTCAATAAATATAATAATAATAAGAAAAAATAAATAAAAGAAAAGAAAATCGCCTTCAAATGAATGTATTAAATAAAAAATGAATTGCATAATAGCCGTTGCTAAGATACGCAGACGATAACAATCGAAGAATAAATTCATGAAAAATGAAACATTAAAGCCAATATTTAAAATCGAAAAAACATTAATTTAAAAAATTCAAATTCGAAATTCGAAAAAATCTCGATGAGTGGCACACCTGCAGGGTCCCAGGTACATATATGCCAAATTTGGAAGCTCTGCGATCAGTAATGTGAGCACCAGAGCGCAGACAGACACACACACACACAGACACTTCTCTTTATTTATATAGATTTGCGTTTTATTTTTACAGAATCCCATTCAATGGATGATGAAGACGAGTCACACAACGTCATACATGACTCCGAAGATGATGAATGAAGATTCAAACCAATGGAAAGAAATATATATTTTGTAATGCATGCATGGTTTATTTTTTTAATTAATTTTTGTTATTGTGTCTTAAATAAATAAAAAGAACAAAATAAAATAAATATTTGAATGATTATTTGTTATCTGCAATACACCTTAGTATTTGAGATTCTTTCGAAACATATTTACTTTTTTATCATCAAACTTATAAATGTTAGTCTATAGTTTACAAAATTAAATACAAATTACTATAAAAACATTGATAAAGTAAATTATTGATGTAAAACAGGGAACGTAATACATATATGTCTGACCGTGTAGTTGCTAAGATTTTATTGCCTGCTGAAGTATGTACTCAATGAAAACGTCTGCCGTGACGAATATAAGTTTTTAAAACCTTAATAAATAAAATATATCAATGGCAGATCTGGTCAATTACTTTCAAAATTTTACATTTTTCAGCACTTTCAAAACTGTCTGCCACAATGTTAAACGCGCGATAATGGTCTGCCATTGTTATTTTCCGATAATAATAATAATATATTTTCAAATTTCCAAACGGCAGACGTGGTCAAATGAATTTAAAATTCGCCAAAAATCGATACCTGTCTTACCTGAGCGCCCGCCGCGTCCACCACTCTGGGCTTAGTGACTCCCCATCTCATGTATGGTAGGAATAGGGGCCTCAATGTACAAAAACCCAGGTCTGGTCAAATACATACAGGTAGCTTTTCACTGGCTCTTAGACTATAAAGTTTAATTTAACTATTAATACTCACAAAACTAATTTTTCATTTAAATAGGCAGTATTTATTAAGTTTATAGTATTTAAAACTTTTGAATAGAAACTGTTTTCTTCATCAAAGGCATCTTTATATTATTTTTCGACTTATTTCAGTGACTTCGTTGCATGATAAACACTGAATAGAGTCCTTTTCAAAAAATAACATTTTTAACAAAGTTGAAAAAAAAGAGGATATTTTATAGATGATTTATAGTTTAAGCATTTTTATGAGTCTATTTTAGATTTATACTTAAAAGGAGTTTATGTGCTTAAGGCAAGTGAGTGAAATGAAGTTTTTGATTAGAATCAATATTAATAATAACATTTTAAAAATATATATACCTGTATTTGTTTTTGTTTTTACTGGATTTTGATCTCCTCTTTAAATTTTAAGTAGCTTATATTTCCAGTGCTTCTAAATTTGTATTTGCATGTCATATAAATTATTTTGCCAGAATGTTTCACGGACATTTTGTAAAGGACGTTTAAATTTATACATAGATATAATATGAATTATTAAACTTAAAATCTGAATTATTGTTATAACTTAGCAGCGTTATTCCACTTATTTCTTTAGTCTCCTTATTTGCTCGGGTAATACCGAATTCTACCCACTAAAGTTTTAACGCTCAGATAACGACCGACACAGCAGAGTTGCCAACATTTAGTGGCATTTTTTCTAATATTTATCACTACTTTTCATGCGTAGTATATATGTAATTATATGTTTCTCTTATCGACCATCATATTTGTCAAACAGCATTTTTAAACATCAGTGATAAATAATAAATAAGTAATTGCCTCAAATTTCAACGTTGCAAAAGTTTTACACATTGCATTATTTTTATATTATATTGTCTTCAGATATCACCACTACAGACTAAAAATTTATTTTAAATTGTATTCACACCACGTAGTTAATTCAATAATATTATTCACAGTTAGCGTTCCTCTAATAAAGAATGAAACATCTCTACATTAATAATGACTAAAACATTAATTTAAATAATCCTTAATTAATGGAACTTGAATTAATATAATATTTATCATTTTTGTAACTACATACATACATTCATATGTATATATCGGTGTCCCATATGTATAAAGTCATTTTAAAAATATCCGTAAAAATTGAAGAAATTGGTAGAATTGAACGCGGATTGGGAAAAAATTATTTTCATAAAGGGGATTTCTTTTTTTTTTTTTTTCTTTCTTTTGGTACAGACAATTAATAATTATAACTTTCGTCGATAGAAGGCGTTGTACTTAGCCAATGACACATTTGGGTGCAAAACTATATTTATTTGTAACTATATTGCAAATGTTTAGAGTTATAGAAAACTGAGTCTAAGTATCAAATATTATCACAAAATACAGTTTGCAATTTAGTTACAGCACCGCTAATTTCAGCTTTATAATATAGCACTTCACCAATATAGCACTTTATTCATCAAGTCAGCCTTGCAGTTGAATCTTAATATACGCGCAAACAGCAGGCAAGATAAGAAATAAGTTGATAAGAGATAAGTTGATCGTAAAACATGTAATTTATAGGACTTTGATTTGCATATCTTACATTACTCATCCGTGCGTGCTCTTCATCAGCGAAAGATTTAGCTATTATTTACTTTTATCTTCACGAGAAAAAAAAAATATCTTCATGAAAATAACTTTTTAGCAAACTGCGTTCAATTCTACCAATTCCTTCAACTTTTATGAATGTTTAATATGTCTAATGACTTAGGGGACATCCGGTATATGTCTCTATATAGATCGAGGGTTCGATCCTCAAAAAAAAAAAAAAAAAAACGTGAATTTTTTTTTTACTAATAATTAATAGAAAATGCGTCAGTGGATACAAATATAACTTTCAATGTCTTCACAGTATCCTAAATCATATACAGGTTGGTTCAAAATTAGTGTGACCAATTTCAGAGCATCTGAAATTTTTATTGAATTAAGCTATTTACACGAAACTTTCAATATGGTTTCCTTTAGCATAGTACACTTTACTTAAACATTTAGGCCAAGACAAAAAAACTTTTTCGACCATTTTTGGGGGTATTTTTCGATCTTCCTCTTTGATTGCTTTTTGAAGCCTTTAAAGTGTTCTTAATTTACATCTACTTAATTGTTTGTTCAAGTATCCCCATAAAAAATAATCTCAAGGAGCACAGTCAGGGGATGATTGCAGTCATTTCTCAGAGGAAGGAAGAATATTTTTTTTTTTTTATCTTTCAGCCATTTCATAGTTGATTTTGCAGTATGACTTGGTGCAGAATCTTGGTGAAAAATAAAGTTTCCGTGAGGGTAAAGACGTTTAATTTATTTAATCATGTGCTTCAAAACATTTATTCTGATAGCATTTAGTATTAATTTTCGCCTTTGGTTCTACAAAAAATTATTTTGTTAGCCTTGAGAGGACATTTCCATCCATACCATAACACCTGACGACCGACTTCCCTTTTACAAAACAGCTGCGTCTTTACGTCGCTTTTCGCTTGAAACATATTGTATCTTCATTTTGCCAGTTGTGGATGACAGATGAAACAGTGCTTCATCCGAAGTTATCCATGTTTTGTATCTATCTTTGCGTAAAATCAAAAACAGAGACCAAGAACGTTTTCTTCGTTTTGCTACGGTCTTTACAGACATTTGATGACAGACCGGTTAATTCATATTTTTATAGCCAATTTTCTTTGTCTGACCACAAATTGTCGATTGCGATACCTGTAGTTTCTTTGCTAAAGTTCTTTGAAGCAGAGGATTTTCTACAGCGATAAGTCTTTACTGCTTCTTTTTCACCAAGGTCTTTCTTACGTCCACATTGTTTTTCCTGGAGCTTTTGATTGCCAGCCAAATTTTATTTCTTTTCAAAGATTAGATAGTAATCTATTAGAAAAATGTCTTTTCTGATTTTTAAATGCTTTATTTATAACAGAATTTGAGTAATCATCCTTCAAAAGCTTTAAAGTTCATTTCGGGTTTGAAGATCTAATTTCTGAGCCATAATTTACTCCCACTAATAGAAATAGCTAGACTGGTAATTTTAACGTCTCACTTTTAAAATAAATCTGGTTGTAAAGCGATTAAAATTTATCATAAATAGTTACATGCTTTTAAAATTGGTCACACTAATTTTGAATCTACCTCTAGATGACGAGAAAGTGGCAATAATAATAATAATAATAATAATAATAATAAAATAAAATAAAAATAAAATAAAATAAATAAATAAAACAAATAAAAAATAAATAAACTTAGAGGTGTATTGGTCGATTTGTTGGCTAACGGATAATCTCAGAACGATAGTGTTACCACCTATGCCTAGCAGGGAGGATGGCTCCAAAGTCTTGGACATATGCCAAATTTACTGACCATGTTGAGATTTACTAAACATATAAGTCATTCGGTGTTCCGTTATCGCTTATTTTCTCTCAGTGACAAGGATTGTCACTCCTAATTAAACACTGGACTCGCTGAGTCCACATTTGTGCAGATGTTCCCATGGTCGCAGGAAATGTGGTTAAAGAATACAGAAATTGCATGGAGGTTCTTTTTGACCTCTCCTGATGCATCTCCCCACGCATCCATTTATATCCATTATACATCTAAATTACATTCCATGATCCATAAAAGGTACAAAATATCTTAAGTATGTACATTAAAAGTCTTGGATATCCTGTACTAATTATATATATCTAATACATGTTTAAATGTAGACGAAATTTCGACGTACCTTTTTCAATGTCTAATAGATGTAACATGTTAGATCAAAACAATATTTAGATGTTTTTAATATCTATTAGATATAGTCCAATTATTGGATATTTGGAGATTTATTGGATATGTAACAGACACCTAATGGATGCAAAAAAGAGTGAAGTTTGTTGTGCTAATAGATATCTGTAGGATATTTATAGAAGTTGAATGGATCATTTTAAAACTTTTATAGAAAATTCGAAAATCGAGCTGCGACCCACACAGCCACATACACCAATACGTTATGGATGTATGTGGCTGTGTAGGTCGCAGCACGATTTTCGAATTTTCGAATTCTCAATTATTTTTATTATTTATTTATTTATTTATTTATTTTTGTAGCTAAAGATAATTTCTGGTGCAACCATCTGTTGTTACAGAGTGAACATGATAAACAATCTGTTCGAGAAATATCTATCCGAAAAACGTAGTTATAGTAGCAGAGCCACTTATCCTCTAGTTAGCACCAAACTTGTAATGTATACTTAAAACGCAAATGCTTGCAATAAGGACCGAGAACCGAATTAGAATTGGTGAAAAGACGCTGCTATAGACGGTGATGACCTGAAGCAAAGTTTTAAAGATTTTTGTGGAATTATTTTTATTATTTTTATTTATTAAATATTTTGAAATATAGTGATTAAAGCTTTTTAGAAAATTCCTTTAAATACAATGACAAAGAAGGCAAAATCTGCTAGTATTAAATACGTGAAAAGAGAGATATACGTAAACATTATCAATAATTATTGTATCGCAGACACATCCACGTGATGTGCAAATATTTGTTCTGTTTTGAAAAATCATGTGGATTTTTTATAGTTAACTACAAACAGTTTTTTATAAATTGGTGTATACTAAACTTTCAGTTAACACTTTTCTCTATTTACGAATTTCTAACGCAAATTAAGTGCTTAGAATTTGCTAGCAAATTAGAAAAAAAAAATCCAAGACTTAAACTAACGACAAAAGGAATAAATGTACAGTCTGTAATTTAAGTTTTGTACCTATCCAGTATATATTTTTAAAGCAAGATTTTACAGCTTGGAAGTAATTAGTTCTTATCAAATTCGTAAGACATGACACGGAAAAAAAGTTTCGCGATTTAACTACATTCTGAAAAACTATTCTCAATCTAGCTGTTGCTGTAAAAGACTAATAAACTTAATGGATGGCCACAGTTATAAAGAGAAGAATGCTGAACTTACTAAGGTAACGTTTTAGGTATTTTAACTGATTTAATTGTAATGAAGAAAACCTTCGAACCTTCGTAAAAATGTAGATATTCTTTTCAAAAAAAAAAAAAAACTAGATATTTTCTTTTTCCTTTCGTTCTTGATACATTTATTTATATATTTATTTTTTACACAGTTATTTGAATTTCTATTCTTGATAAATGTGTAAAATGCCATCATAGACACAAAATTGTAAAGGTAAATAACGCATCAAATGTTTTTTTAAAAATTAATTAATGCATATACATCTTTTATATATATATATATATATATATATATATATATGTGTGTATATTAAAAATAATTAAATAAAAATTGTATAATATGCATAGTAAAATTACTTCTCAAAAATTTTATATTTGTTTCAAATAATTTACACATATATATAGAGGGAGATTCAAAAGCCATAGAAAAAAAAATATATATATATTATTCAAAAGTATTGACCATACCACTATGTGGTTTTCACTGAAATGGATAGAAAGACATGGTGTTTATCGGGGTGTTAAATTCCAAATAAATATCTTTTTTTTTTTTTTTTTTTTTTTTTTTTTTTCTTTTAAACCTTAATTAGGGACTACCAGGAGGCAAATAAATTTCAAGCTTCTACAGGACTCTCATGCGATTTCAACCGTACAAAAAACAGTTATAAATGCTAGATACCCCCATCTACACAATTAAAGGATAAATTTAGGAGTAGTCTTATATTTTACCTTAATTATATATATATAGACTAAGAAGGAACATATTACGAATTTAAAGTTTTATTGGAAAGTATTACGATTTTCCATGTGCGGGGAACATATAGAACAGTTAGACTCACCCTTACCACTGCATAAATATGGCAAAAATGTAAAAAAAAAAAAAAAAAAAAAAAAAAAAAAAAAAAAAACTACTATATTTTTTCCCATATTAAGATTAAATTTCGTTAAATCTGTTTATAGCGAGCCGCTATGTCACGAAAAGATTTTAATATCCAAATGCCATATTTTTATCTTCAGTGACATGTACTGAACGTTTACAGATGAGAATAAGTGAATCAGTGGTATTTCACGTTTATATATACTGATATGAGAGAATTTTACCATTACAGATTTTATATTTGCCAGTATAAAAAATACAAGTTTTCTTCTTAGAACAACAAATTGTCTTTTTCAATAAGTGTTGCCATTCAGCGGTAATTTTTCACAGACGAATTATTTAAAAAATAAATCCTTCGAAGAAAACGTTGACTGTCTATATTTTTCAGGCTTATTAATAAACATAGAAAAAAAGAAAAATAGACGTTTTATTATGAAAAGACCATATTTGTACATATATTATATATATTAGATAGTTACACCATATTAGATATTACTCTTATTTGCTGATGGAAAAAAGTATAAGGTCGTCGAATTTTTTAGAAGGATATGCAAATTTTCTGCATTCTGAGAAACCATGAAAGATAAAATACAACCTAACAACGCATTTAGAGTTACTTTAATATTTCTCTGTGTTATTAGCAACGATGATTTATTTAAATATAATGACCAGTGAAGCGAGCAAATCCAGCTAGTATGTAAATAAATATATAAAAAAAAATGAGAAGTTAATTTTAAGTAAAATAAATGACTTAATTATTATATCTCATATATATGCGTTTATTTTGTTAATGTACAAATATTTCAGTTTTAAAAAGACAAACGTATCTTTTAAATTTTATGACTAAATTATAAAATACTTAAGCATGGTTCAGTTACTACTTAGATTACTTATTTATTTAATATGTTATATAAGCTCCTCAGTGACTTTCATTTCTTGTAGCAAATTTGGGTGGACGTGCTGCAAATTATCTTAGTATAAATTTGCGTCAGCGAGGCATTTTGGCGAAAGGTATTGCCCCAAAATATCACCTTTGAGAATACCTGCCCAGATGTTAAAACGGAGCCTTAGTTAACTTCCGAGAAGATAGTTTTGTGTTGATTTTCAGATCGTCATATAGGCGCATTGTGCATGTTAACCAAACATTACTCTTTGAAATTATACTTTATCGGTCAATAAAAGAAACACAAGAGACTGGGAATCATTCAGCATGACTAAAAGACTCGATACGAAAACTATAATAGGCAACGGCCAGAATTTGGACTTTCAGGACGTAGACGGGCTGCATTTTGTTAGTACGCAGAACATTCCGCACGTTTCTGTGCAGGATACCAGTTTCAGAAATCTGCTGAATCAGCAAAACTTTATATTTTGTTTCTGGTGTGCGCACATTGCTTACATGCCCTGAATTATGTCTCGTTATTTGGAAGGGTCCTGTCTCTTACAGTCATCGTTTATGAGGGTGATAGCATGCAAAAAACGCCCCTCGCACATTTACCCTGTTGAGTTCCCTGTGCTAGGCTTCGATATCCACCTGCTCATCAGTAAATAAAATGAACATGTGCAAATTCCTCGTTCTTGTAATATTGCATGTTGCTGTTTTTTAATTAAGTTTACCTCACAGAAATTCTGTAATGTCCACTAATAAATACTTATTCTATGCTTATATCTTCTCTATACGAATGTAAAATTAGCACACGGAAATGTTTCTATTTCCCTACCGTAAAGCTTGCGCATTTGTTTATCCACTCTACCTTTGTAATTTTTTACAACTAAACGATTTTGTGACCCTCTGTTCTACAGTAAATTTTCCTTCTTTTCATACTTATTATTACTCCTTTAAATTTGTAAGTCGAATTCAGTAAGAGAATATGAACACATATATTACAGTAGATTGTACACACCGTGTTCTTATGAAAATCTTTACACAGATACAGATATCTAAAATTTTAAAGGAAAATATGAAACTCCATCTCATCTATCAGTGACGATTTATTGCATGCTATAAGATTATTTATTAGATTATTAGCACGGGAAAATGAAAGCAAAATAATTTTTTAAATCTTATCATAAACAATTTTTGGATCTTTATGTAAACACTCACTTACTTTGATTTGAAATGATATGTGATTTTTAGTACTACAAAATCAAAAGTGTGTTACATAGATGCCAACATTTTAATTTATTCCGAAGCATTTTAGCTCCGCTTTTATTTCATACCATTTATTTTTTAAGAGTAAATGTTTCTCATTTTATCGAAGTTACACATTGGGGATTTTTTTTTTAGAAAAATAAAGTGGTGAGAAATAGAGGTGAGGCTTAAAATACACCGGAATAAACTAAAATAAGGCATCAGTGGTTTTCAAATGATATGGTTTGATAGAGATAAAAAAAAAAATATATCAGATTAACATAAAATTTTAATATTTCAACTTTTTTTTTTCCCGCTCTATTATATTTCATAATATTATACGAATTAAATTTTGTTCTTTAACTTCTTTTTTTTTTTTTTTTCTTTTTTCTTTTCTTTGCAGAAAACCTAGACAGATAAGCTATTCCTGTCAAGATGAAGAAAAAATCCACTGAGATCTCCAGTAGAGATGTCACTCAACTAATTTTTTTTTTTTTTTTTAGACCTATGTCGTAATCTAGGATGATCCATGACGTTGAAGAATTTCGAGCTTCAACAACAGCTACCATTTTTATTTAGACTATATTAATACCACAGTGAACATGCCTGGAATTGAATTACCGGCTCGATATCCTCAGATCTTCCAAGGAATATCACGTAGAAATTCACTGATTTTGTCAACCAACTAAATGGAACTTTTTATCTAATTTTACATTTTTTTCTATGCTTTTAAATTTTCTGTTAAGGACAGCCGCATCTTCAAACTAAGGACATTTTATTCAGACACCCTGTAGTTAAAATTGAATATAAATATAAAATGAAATAAAGTAAAGTAAAAATAAATCAAATCAAAAATTAAAAATTAAAAATAGTAGAAAATATATAAATTAAACGAGACCATTACTATGAATTACGTTACATAAAAATCTTTAAAATTACCTCATTATCGAACCGTAAATTTTTCACCTGGACGCCCAGGCCTCTTCGGCGGCTTCATCTGTTGTGAAGTTCACTTGACACTGAAATCTGTTGGTGGCTCTCTCCATGAGGTGTTGCCATGCTTCATTTGGTGCCATTGCGTCGCTGTCATTGCACACATTAGGATTGGTATATTTTATTGGTATAATATTATTATTGGTTTACCAATCCTAATGTGTGTAATGACAGCGGCACAATGGCCCCAAATGGTTAATGGTAAAAAAAAAAAAAAAAAAAAAAAAAACCTTCCTGTTTTGCTTACATAAAAATAAGCGTTTATTTTTTTCTGAAAAACAATGTAATTCATTAAATGCTTTAGAATATTCTATGACTTAAATAAACTCTTCATTTTATTACATGAAGGATAAATATCGATTTGATCCTTTATTTCCAAATTAATGTTTGTCGAATAGTCTGTTTACTTTTGAAGAATCATTAATTAAAATTTTAATAATTTAAGATATCCAGACATACACAATTTGTTTCATTAACTCTAATGAACTCCAAAAATTGTACCCTAGATTCATTAATCTTAATTTTTCATTAATAAAAGAAAAAGTAAATATTTACATATCGCGCTGGAGAAATTACAGTCTTAGAAATTTCGAACCCGAAAGGAAAAGCAAATAATTTATGTATCCCCAAAATAATGTTTCATTTATTGGAGATAATAATGCGTAAGTTAACTTAAAGATACTCCGGTGATGATATTTCTTTCCTCAATGTGATTGCAGATCTTTTTTAAATTTGTTTGTATTCTGTAATATCCTTCGAAGTAGATTTTAAAAAAATTCGTTTAAAAAAAAATCCTTGTAGGAATGATCCTAACTTGGAGACTAATTTGATCGATTATTATTCTTTTACGTATTTTTGTGAAAATAAAACAAAATTGTAATTGAACATTGATAAAACGGTTAAAGTATACATTGTTTATACACTGATTGTAATGTAATTTATAATAATATGGTGTGTCACTCACACGACGTTCTCTTAACATGCATTTCAATATTATAGATTGTGCAAATTAAGTCTTATTATCAATAACGTAAGATAATAATGGTCAATGTACTTTATAAAATAATCCAATATGGTTTTAGGAACAGTTTTAATTGACGTATAATTTTGTATGAGGTAGGTTATCGCCCCCTCAAATAAATAAATAAAAAATAAACAAATTAAACAAGATTTGTCTTCAATCTTGCCAATCTTGATTAAATTTTAAAGTGGCAACTTAATACGAACTTCAAAATACCAGAGTTGAATTTCCTACAGTTATCTATTATAAAGTTATACTTATAACACTTATCTATACAGACCAATCGTTGAAAACTGGTATTTGGTAATCAAGATAGTCCAAAAGGTGATATTATACAAAAAACCAGTGTTCAAAACTGAAATTCAAGAAATATTTTGTTTACAACTTGGGTATAAAAAATTAATTTTATGTCCTCAGCAGTGTTCGAAGACACAGTAAAATGTAGCAAAACACTTGCATCAATTATATTCAATAGAAAAGAACGTTTTTAGTATAATTTTGGTAACTCTGTATATTATCTGTAAACTATATGCACATCGCATTGTAACCTTAAATTTAGTTTTATATGAAAAACATCTAACATAGAAACAAATATACCTCCGACAAATTCCATGTATAGTCCGAATCTAAATACTTTGAGTAGCGCTGTAAACGAATGGTGAATGATTTCCATACCAAATCTGCGCAAAAAATACTTCTATGCATATAAAAAGATAAGATAATTCCATTTTCTTTAAAGCAGTCTATAGATGTTGCATTATACTTATCAGAAAATTTCCCCAAAGACATAATGTATTAAAATTCTCTTGGATGTCCCTGTACAAGTATCATTTTCTTGATATCAACAAAAAGTTTAGTGTAGCATCATTATATGTTACCGACATAACATGCCGAGTTTGGAATTTCTACTACTATTTGTTCTTCATATATGTTGATAACATACAAACACACAGACACACACACACAGACAAACCACTAAAAATATGTTTTTCGAATTCAAAGGACTCTAAAACGTGTAAATACAACAAAAACCCAATTTCGAATATTTGACAGAAAAAATAGAGTTCTGACAGATGACGTCACGAGCATATTTGCTGAGGGACAGTTGACTCCACTGACTCATATTATCATTGCGGAATAGAGCTACAAATTTATTGTAACACAGTGTTGTAAATGTACTTGTAAAAGCATAAAAAAAATTCGACTACTACGCTTCCAAAGGCATGGAAAAATTAGCATTGTCCTTCAGCAAAGTACGGTTGCTAAGAAGAAAATCATGTGGTTGTTAGAACTCTACTTTATCTACTATATGTATGGTTAAGAGAAAGTAAACAGTTCTGAATAAGACTTGTGTTTGTGTATGTGTTTGATCTCGGAAGGAAAAAATAATAAAATAGTGTTAGAATTAATAAATTTAAAAAACAGAAGACGGAATTATTGGGAGTACAAATTAATTCGGTCCGTTTTCAATAGATGGCTCTGGCTGATTTGTTTACTGAATAATGATAGATGTTTTTGGCATTGTTAGAAAGGTTTGACCTTTGCCAACCATATTCAGTCAACGAAGCTTCGAGTTTTATACACAACATTGTTTTTTTGAGCATTCAATATGTCGAGTTTTGTGCTAAAGAAACAACATTTGCGGGAAGTTTTGATTTTCTTTTTTAATTGGAAGAAAAGTGCCGCTGAAGCGCATCGATCGCTTGTGGAAGTTTATGGTGAATCTGCGCCATCTGATAAATCATGTAGAGAGTGGTTTCGACGCTTCAAAAATGGTGATTTTAGTGTCGAAGACAATGAGCGCCCGGGCCAGCCGAAAAAGTTCGAAGACGCCGAATTGGAGGAATTGCTCGATCAAGTTCCGTGCCAAACGCAACAAGAGCTTGCAGGATCGTTGGGAGTCACTCAGCAAGCAATTTCCGTGCGCTTAAAAAAAATGGGAATGGTTCAAAAGCAAGGAAATTGGGTCCCATACGAGTTGAAACCGCGCGACGTTGAAAAGCGATTTTTCATCAGTCGTTAAAAATTACTTGGAAACGTTGAAATGGGAGGTCCTACCCCACCCGCCGTATTCGCCAGACCTTGCTCCTTCTGATTATTGGTTGTTCCGACGGATGCATCACGATTTGGCTGGACACCGCTTCACTTCTTTCGAAGAAATTCAAGAATGGCTCGATTCATGGTTTGCGTCCAGAGAGGACTCATTTTTCAGAGATGGAATCCGAAAATTGCCAGAAAGGTGGACAAAAGTTGTGGCTACCGATGGACAATACTTTGAATAACATGTTTTTTCATTTTGATAATAAATAAAATGTTTTTTTAACGAAAAAAAACGGACCGAATTAATTTGTACTCCCAATAATTAAAATTTGACGTAAAAAAACTGGGTTTTTATAGTCGAGTCTTGAAAGCATGGAGTGTGATGAAGAATTTTCAACTTCAATTCTTGTAAATTTGCCTCAGTCATTTGTGTAGTCTGTCGTCTAATGTCATTATGCACTAAGACAGGAGTCGATATGTTGACCAATGTAGGCAGTTTTTCTTTTTGTTTTGCACCATTTCGTGCAGTAGGTTGCAGTTTATTTTTGCTATAATCAATGAGACAGGATGAATGAAATTGTGTTGGATCACAACTGTGCTAGACTACCAAGCACTCCTATTACACTGTTCGGCATGAAAATCGACCCCAACATCATTTTTGCACTTTCTTGTATAAAATGATCGCCTGAATCTGAATGAGACGCCTATTTTGCCCTATCACCCAGTGCTTTTTAGAGACGCCCCTCTATTTTTATCACTATTTGGTAATTTTATGACTATAAATTTGATTTGTAGGTGAGGATTATTGAAAAGGATTATTTTAACTGTTAAAAATTTTCTGAGTTTCTACATAGTCGAAAAATTCTAAAAAATGAACATTTGCAGAAAGGGGAAAAATTTATGGGGGAAAGTCGCCACTGAAATTTTATATTACATTTATTATATTTTATTAATAATTTATTGTAATAATTTATTATTTATTATACATTATGTATATATATTATGTTAAAGTAATTCTTTTCTATTCTCCAAATCAAATTCATGGACATAAAGTTACCGAACAGTGATAAAAATTCGGAGCGGGTATGGCATCTCGAGAAAATGGTGGGTGATTGGGCAAAATGGGGGTCATATTTGGATCCAGGGTGTCATTTTACATATGAATCAGCAAGAATAGTATGAGGGCTTGATTTTTTTTTTTTTTCAGCACTGTGTTTTATTCTTTTGATGAATATTATGGTTTCAGATGAGTTTTGTAGATCAATCTTTGTCCAACCACCGTGCAATCAGCTTACTGGATCCATTTCTCCTCACGAGGGATAATTCAGTTCAAAAATGGATCAGATTTGTAACAAGAAGGCAATATCAACCAAACCGCCATTTTTTTTTTTTTTTTTTTTTAGGTTTGAGGGCCTATAGTCTCAATCTGGGATTTTTGCGTTGTCATTTTCGATAGTTGGACATTTGTCGAAATCATTTTTCGATAGGACATTTATCGAAATCTAAAATTTATCGAAAATATAATTGAAAAATTTGAAAGCGATGTTATAATTGGGAATAAAAAAATAACTAATAGCCCTCCGTCCTAAACTAAATTCTGCTTTCGCCTGAATTTCATCAAAATCTTTTTTTATTATTATTATTATTATTGAAAGAAAAAGAAAAGAAAATTAATAATAATCAGTATCGTTATAAGCGATAGGAAATAAAAAATGCGTGTGAAATAATATGAAATAAAAATAAGTAAAAAAATGAATTTAATGATTTAATGTTTTAATGTTTTTGTTTTTCGGGGGCTGCTCATGCATATAAAAAATGCGTATTAAAACGAGTCGAAGAAGGAAGTGAAATAAGTATTGAGTTATATTACGATAAATACGATATATAATATGATACGATATATTAGACCTATCGTCCAGGGTTAGTAGGCATTTTCATTGAAAGAAATAGTTTGTTTGTTCGGTGCAACTTGCACATTAGTCCCGCGAGGTACAACTTTCACATTAGTCCCTTGAGGTACAACTTTCACTTTAGTCCCGTCAGGTACAACTTGAACATTAGTCCCCTTTAATTTCCTTTTTTTTCATTTTTTTTTTTTTTTTTTTTTTTTTTTTTTTTTTTTCTGAACAACTTTAGTGTAGGACCTTCTCGGTGAATTTCGAAAATGGTATTAAGTGAATTCTTGCGAAATTTAAAGTTTAGCACAAAAGTAGCTCAGACGTTTTCTCACCAACGTCTTTACTTACGCAATTGTGATAGCCATTGGATTCATTATCAAAATGGCGAATTATTATTATTTTTTTTTCATCCCGTTCATGTGGAACCCACTTATTCAAACTTTTTACTTTACTGATTACTAAATGAGTTACTTTTTACTAAATGAGTTAATATTGCTTTTTTGCTAACAACAAACTTCAACCATAATTCATAGGTACGCTGAGACGGGTCAGACTCAACGGTGACCTTTAATTCTTTGAGACTGCGGGGTTCATATGTGAACTCAAAGTAACCCGTCCGAAATTTAGCGAACCAATTTGATACTGTCTGATATGTAGTAACACTGGAGTCAAATACACTACAATAGAGCCTTGTTAACGCGAATTTCAAGGGAATAAAAAAATGTTCATGTTATCTGCAGTTAAAGCTGTCAGTAACTCTGAAAATAATCTTCATTTTGACGGTGATTGTGGAAGCAGCACATGTTAAAAATAATTCTCGTTAAACATGTTCCGGTTAAACATTAATACACGGGTCACGGCGGCAATGTTTTGTACGGTAATGTTTTGTACGGTAAGGGCAATTTCACGTAAGAACTCATAATTCATAATAGTGCGAATTTCCGACAATTTCATCTTGAAAAAAATTAATTTAAAAACAACAGGTTTTAATAGTTTTCAGACCTCAAGATGATTTTTTTTTTTTTTTTTTTTTTTTTTTTTTTTTTAATAGGTGAGTTATGTATCTTTCAAGCAAAAAAAGCAGAAAAGTAAAATATAAAGCTAAGGCCTTATGCTGTCAATTGTGGCAATATTATTAACTACAAGTTTCATTCTTTACGACCTGATATATATAATGTATATTTGTAAGTATTTTACATATCCTTTAATAAGTTTGCATTTGTTTGTCGGTATATGAAATAAACGAATTCAGTCAAAGATAATTTTATGAATAAATTTTATAGCTTTTTACATATTTACCATAAATAATTAATAATAATAATGACCATCTTCTGTCAGGAACAATTCCAGTTTAGACCGCTTCAAAACATAGATATTTGGTAGCCAATTTTTCCCCTTAGAAATGCTATGTATTTTTATATTTATTTATTTATATTTTCATTAATCTGCATAAATGTTACATCATTAGAAAGATCTTTCAAAACTGAACATTTTTTGTGCTTGAACTTTACACTTAATCTCAATATGTAAAAAGATTTCAACGAAAGTTTATAACTACCATTGCAATTCTAAGATATCCATGGAGGATAAAATTAAAATGTAATATAAAGTTCAATCATAAAAAGTATGGGCTAATAGTTATTGCATCATTTTCTTGCAATCATGATAATGTACTTATCTGATATAAACAAACAGTTGATTGTGACGTCATATTTATCAAATTAGTTAAAATAAATAAGGTTACAAATAAGCTACCTAAGGTTACTTCGTTACAAATATGGTACCTTCCATTTCGTACCTTATTTGTAACGAAGTTTTGATTAAATACTTTAGAATCAATTAAAATATGAAAATAATTTCAAAACTGGTCATTTAAATTTATGATTGTTGCCAAAAAAATTTACCAGTTATTGTTACCTACATATATATATATATATATATATATATATATATATATATTTAGGGGGGGGGAGAGGCATAAGATAAAATAATGTTTTCACGCGAAAATTTAAAAACATTAAATCTGCCCATGCATATAAAAATACTTTTTAAAATTAGTAGAAGAAGGAAGCGAAATAAGTACTGAGTTATATTACGATAAATACAATATATAATATGATACGTTATATTAGACCTATCGTCCAGGGTTAGTAGGTATTTTCGTTAAAAGAAATAGTTTGTTCGTTCGGTTCAACTTGCACATTAGTCCCGTCAGGTACAACTTGCATATTAGTCCCGTCAGGTGCAACTTGCACATTAGTCCCCTTTAAATACAGTGTCCAGCGAAGCAGGCAAAGCATTTGTTGATTCACTGCCTTAACTGATTTCACATTCCGTCATTTTTGACGGGATTATATACTAGTAATGATAATAATTATATTAATAATAATATTTTGCTAATGGTGATGGATGTGTTGTTAAAAATTATTTAGTAAAAATGCTAATATTGTTTTAAAAATTATATATATATATAAATATATCCAAATATCGATGTATTATAGTATGTGTAGTTTTCTATAAACGGCACTGCATTTGTTTAAAATCCTGCCATCTACAATGAATAAGCATAATACAACATCTTGATTATCTGAGAGGTATTTTTTTGCCTCGGCCAGGTCTTCTATTGTCAGTCAAACAAACAAAGAAAAAAGGAACTTTATAAAAATATACTGATGCTATAAACTATTATACGGGTGTTCCATAAATCTGTAGATATTTTTAAAAATCATAAAAAATGAAGGGTTTGGTTGAATTAAGTGCAGTTTGAGAAAAGGATATTCTCGTGAAGTTTTATTTATTATTATTACTATCATTATTATTATTATGTAACAAAAAAAGAAGTTAAATTTTTAGTTGATGTATGTCACTGCATGTCGTTTAATAAAAAATATGCGAATCAGAGTCCAATAAATTGCATTGTTTAACGACTATCCAAGTCTATTTCTTATTTCCCTTCCTACGTGTGCATACATAAAGTTTTAATTGCGATGTTGTCTTGATGCATAAAGCGTTACTATAAAGATGATTACGCTCAGCTAAGCAACTGAAGCTACCGTTAGCGGTGTTGTAAATCGTTTAAAACTGTAATTTGCAGTAAAGACAGACACACAGAATGAGACTGATATCCCTGTGAACATTTATATGCAAATAAATATAACTTTTCATGCAAATGTTTGGATTTGATCACGTAGAGCGCAGGCTATCGACGAAAATTTTAACTATTATATTTTTCTTTACAAAAAACAATCTCCTTCACGAGAATAACTATTTTGTTTAAGTCTACCACTTCCTTTAATTTTTAATAAATTTTAAAATATCCGCAGAATTATGGGTAATCCAATATTTTTAACAGGATGATTATCACAAACATTCTTTCTTCTTAATTTACAAACTATCTAATTTCTGCCTGCCTGACAAAATTTCCTCCTAATCCTATGTTGCATAACATGTACTATATACATTAGTAGTTTTAAGATTATTCATAATAATATCCTGTACGTATTCAAATTACATCTAAATCTAATTATCCCTAACAATTCACTTTTTAACAATATAACCTGAAGATACCCGTAAGGTGACCAGAGATGACCTTTTTATCCACAGTACATCTTGAGGATGTCCACATTATTTTTTCACTATTCTGTACCTTGAATAAGCTGTAATATTTTAACATGACTATAAAAGAAAAGATGTACTCGTATTACACTAAAAGGAACAACTTAAATGAGTTTTATTATTGCACATGCGTAAATATTTCTAAAAAGAAGACTTCATAAAATTCTTAAAATCCAGTATTCGTCTAGTTTTAGCTGAATTTTTTTTTTTTTTTTTTTTTTAGAACGGAGGTCATTCAGTGGTAATGAAGGAAAGCAAATGTATTTGACAGGTTAAAATATCTATTTTTTATTTTTTTATTTCTATTACAAACAACCTGTTTAAAAGTGCTTCAAAGACCTTGCATAATGGAGGTCATTGAACTGTAATGAAAGAAAGCAAATGTGCTTCACAGGTCAAAACACGTAGTTCAGAAATTACCAATGCGTAAGATATTTCTTTTCGGACGCTGTATTAATGAAGGGTGTTTTCTGAAGACATTTAGCAATTTAATTAGCGATTATTTAGCAATTCAATTAAGTTAATATGTACTTTGTTTGCATCCTTCTTTTATATGACATTTTTGTATTTTTCCTTTACCAAAAGACTTTAGAATAAGTAATCGGATATTAATGTTAGAAATAATAACATCTATCTTTATTATGACTACATAATTTCTTAAAATGTATTAAAATGTAATAACATATATACGAGTTTATATATATATATACATATTTGTATTACAAAGTTCTAAAATATTATGGACTAATAAGTTCAAAATTCACGTAAATAAAAACAATTTTGCGACACATACTTAATTTTATCTTTATCTTTTTTTTTTTTTTTTAAGTTCATTAAAAAAATAAATAAATAAATAAATAAATAAAAATAAAATAAATAAATAAAATATAATAAAATATTTCGATATTTTAATTTATTGCAACTGATTAGAATTTTAATTCTATAATAAATAATTACAAGATAAAAAGAACTTTTTATATACCACGTATTTAAGTTTTCTGTTGAATCATATAAATGCTACCGAAGGCAGGTGGAACAATTGGCTAAAAGTATTAAAAAAATTCATTACTATCGTGTTTTGAGCATTTATAAAAGTTTCAAATGGCCGGGAAGTTAGTTAAAAATCGATTGCAAGATTTGTACGGATAACGTTGTCGAAGGCAGCAGAGTCCCGAATCAGTTGGTTAAAAAATTTTAAAAAATACATTTTCACCGTGTTCTGAACTATTCTGAAAGTTTCATATGTCTCGCTTGTCGGGAAGTTAGTTAAATAAATTTTCTGTTGAATAATATAAACGCTGCCGAAGGCAGTAGGGGCCTGGGACAGTTGACTCAAAGTATTAAAAAAATGTATTGCCTCCATGTTAAAGCACATCCACTAACAACAAATAACTATTGTGTTGTGGCCACCATACGATTTTCTTCTATATTTTCCTATACAAATTCACTCAGTAAAAAATAATTTATTAAAATTATTATTAAAAATTTTATTTAAAAAAATATATTTTATTTAAAAAAAATTATCTTCCATGATAGTGCACACGGTTTCCATATTAGAGAAGTAGTATAACACTAAATATCCAAAAAAAGTTGAATTTATTCTCAATATTACATTTTTTTTTTTTTGTTGTTGTTGTTGTTGTTGTGAAAAATGAAAAAAATCGATAACTGTATTATAATTATCGCAGATAGGTGGTTCAACCATTCGTTTTAACGGTATTGGCTAGTTCTTTTGAAAGATACCCATCATGGAAATTTACTCCCCTCGAGGAGGAACTTCCCGAGGGGGAGGCAAGGCTCCTACATACTCAACACTTCTTTCCCAGTTGACTATTTCTATTACAAAATATATATATTCGTTTCATTTGGTTTAGTGCAGTCTATAGATGTCAAACTCTACTTACCTGCAATTTCTCCCATAGACGTATTGTATTTTAATACTTTTCAGTCTCAATGTACACGAACCATTGGCTTCATCTCAACGAAAAGCTTAGTGTAGCATTCCTATATGATACACATTTAGAATACCGAGTTTGGAGTATCTGCTACTATTTGTTCTTGAGATATGCTGATAACAGACAGGCACACATACCATTCGCTAAAAACATGATTTTCGTATTCAAGGGACCTCAGAACATGTAAATATAACAAAAACTCACATTCTAAAAATTTGACCCTAAAACAATACTTTCTCGACCCTATGGGTAAGAGAAAGTAAAGTTGTATTTTCACCGTGCTCAGAACTATTCTGAGTCTAGCTAGTCGGGAAGTTAGTTAAATAAATTTTCTGTCGAATAATATAAACGCTGCTTAAGGTAGTAGGGACTTCAAAATGTTTACTAAAAGTATTTTAAAAAACGTATTGTCACCGCGTTCTGAGCTGTCCTGAAAGTTTTAAATGTCTAGCTAGTAGGGTAGTTCGTTAAAAATCGATTGCAAGATTTGTACTGGACAAACAATCAAACAAACAAGCAAACATACAAGCAAACATACAAACAATTTTTTGTTTGTTTGATTACAAAGAAGAATCGAAGGTTAATAAAAACATGGTAAAATATCTAGTTAATTATGTGTATTGAAAAAAATAAAATCAAAAATGATTTCTTTTTACTCTGTGTCTCTGTTGCCTAAAACAATCAATGCTTCTAGCCTTGGCCTTCAATCTGAAAATCGTGATTATGCTGAACAGCACTATACATAGTATTCACTAGCACGTTATTTTCTATATTTTATTTGATTTTACCCGATCGAGCATAAGATGACAGTAAATTCACTCCAGATATTGTGCTATATTGTGTTTAAAGTTTAATTTGATGCCAAACTTACGAATGGAATTTAAAAGAAAAGGGCATTTTATAGCACATTTTAGGGCATAGAATGAAAAAAAAGAAAATTACAATCTTCGGGTTTTCCTCTCGGAAGGTGTAAAGGAGCAACTCGCAAATATCTCGATGTTTAATCACGTTTAGTCACTCAATTTTAAATGATTTTTTAAACTGATAACTGAAAACTTTAAATAAATATGTTTTGATTGGCGATTATTTTCAACAAATCAAATCGATGGCCAACTACCTGGATACACAGCCGTTGTAAATGGCATTTAATTATTAGACTTTCATTATGTTAATTAGAAACATTGTTAAATTAAAATATATTAAATATTCATTCACGTTTCGACACTGTTTTAGCATAGGACTCCCATGGCAAAATCTGAAATTTTGCACCGGTGGAGTTTGAACGCTTGTCATCAATGTCTTTACTTACACAATCGCGATGAACAGTTTAATGCATCGCCAAAATGGCAAAGTATATTAAAATTCGCCAAAAAGTTCCTATAATAAATCTGTATGCACAATCATTTTTGCGGACGATAAAATCAGTGAAAAAAAAATGAATTTAAAAATTTGGGCAAAAACAATGAAACAGCAAGGACCTTCTGGCGGAATTTGAAATTTGGCACTGAAGTAGCTCGGACGTTTCACATCAAAATGCTTACTTATTCATTTTTCGATACCCATATCAACTCATCGCCGAACCGGCAACAAAAATATAAATAATTATAAGATTAAAAAAAAATATATAAAAAATAGTATGGGACTCCTTTGGCGAAATTTGAAATTTGGCACCGAAGTAACTCGGACGTTTTTTGCAAATGTCTTTACTATCGCAATTATGATATCCGCATTTTAATTCATTAAAAACAATTTATAACAAAAAAGTTACTATATCAATGGCATCATTACATTACCAACTCAAATTCAAACTTAATTATCTTGTTTCTTGTTTCTTTTTTTTTTTTTTTTAATTTCATTTTGCACGTGCAATTTTTATTTCCTAATTCAAAATTATAAAAAAAAAAAAAAAAAAAAAAAAAAAAAACTTTTTCGATAGTGTTTGTTTCGATACTTATTATTATTAATTTTCCTTTTTTTTCTTTTTCTTTCAAAAAAAAAAAAAAAAAAAAAAAAAAAAGATTTTGATGAATATCTGGCAAAAGCAGAATTTAGTTTAGGACGGAGAACTATTTTTTTTTTTCTTTTTTAAAATTATAACATTGCTTTCAAGTTATTCAACTATATTTTCGATAAATTTTAGGTTTCGATAAATGTCCAACTATCGAAAACTGCTATCGTAAAATTCCGCTTCGCTGGGCACTAAATTTAAATGAATTTTCAAAAGAATTGAATCACTATTAATTTTTATGTTACATTTTGGGCTTTGTAACATAATTAAAAATTCCTTTTTAGTTGAAAAAGTCAAAATAACATATTACAAATTAAGTAAATATATATATATATATATATATATATATATATATATATAAAAGATATATTTCTTCCGTTTTGCAGTCGTTTTGCAACATTTCTGTATAGTCTTCTGCGAAGGGTTCTCAAGAATGAATCAACAATTATCTACAGATTTAATGGATTATGTATGGGAAATTATGTTGTAATTTAAAAATTTCAGCTCTTAGAACCTCAAAACCAATATATATATACATATATATGTATATTAAGTTATTCATTATTCTTCAATATTACACTGTTTTTTGTTTAATATTAGACTCGATTTTAAGATAAAAGCAATCGAATGATATCGCGTTGTGAAAATTTGCAACGTAATACCTTTAAATCTAATATCGTGATGTATATAGTGTCCTCACAAAAAATGAACAGTGCACAGTGTTCGGAATTTCAAAAAAGCTGGCCAAAAGTCGAAATTAAAGAAAACAAGTGAAATTGTGATGTATATATATGTTTTCGAGGTCGATGAATCCGAATCTGACATTGGTTTCTTGAAAACTTCAAAGGCAAACTCAAAAACAAGATGGCGGATCCAATATGGCAGACAAAAAATTAAAAAAAATAATATAAGATGGATAATTCTTACATTAAGGGGTTTTTGAGGGCACTGAATTCAAATTTGACGTTAGTTTTCATAAAAAAAGTGATATTACACTCAAAAACAAGATGGCGGATCCAATATGGCGGATCAAAAATCTAAAAATTGATAGATGAAGGATAATTTTCACATTTAAGGGTTTTTGAGGGCACTAAATTCAAATTTGATATCAGTTTTTATAAAAAAAGTGATCTTGCACTCAAAAACAAGATGGCGGATCCAATATGGCAGACCAAAGTCCAAAAAATTAAAAAATTAAATTAAAAAGTTAAAACGCTTTTACACATACAGGGGCAGGCGGGGGCACCCAATTCTTTAACGGCTGAATAAAATGGACATCCCTTAACACTCTCCACTTTGAATCAATGCGGGATCTTGCGAGATAAAAAAGTTTCCATACTTTGAAACTTTTGTTATGTTATAATTGAGGTTAACTTCAAAAAGCCGCTCAGGAGATCACTTGATGAAAAAAAATACAGCATAAATATTATCTACTAACCTCCACAATTGTCGGCCATATTTTGTTGAATGTTGTTGTTGCGAAATTTTCCGAGAAACACTATTTGTTTAACTGTTAAAATGCATTAAAAGAAAAAATTGTCACGTTTTCCGCCAGCCTACACTTAGAAATATGTAGATAGAATAAATTTTCCACCTCACAGTTTCATTCAGTGGCTCCCTCTGAAGGTATTTCCGCGGTACTTACGTCTAAAAACGCGCCTAAATTTTTCGACTTTTGGCCAGCTTTTTTGAAATTCCGAACACTGTGCAGTGTTTAGAGCTCTTTTTAAAAAGTATAACATCTATGTAGTATCTTAAAAAAAATAAATAATAATAATCAGTTTTTATTAAAAAAATGGCCGACTTTCATCACCAAGTTAGTGAAATCTAGACCAAACAAAAACAGGAGTAGTCCGCCCGGATGTGTTCCACCGACAAAATCTTTGCTTTATCTATAGAGATAAATATTTTAAAATTAAATAAATTAAAATAAATGTTTTATATTTATTATGACGTCGGTTTTATCAGAAATTTTGACCGATTTATTCTCGTTTAACCCGATAAATTCATTGTTTTTTCAACACCTTGTCAGATTATTATGTGTCGCTGAAGACCCGAGGCATTAGAATCCGTAACTTTTAATAAAACAAAATCTGATTAAATTCTTAAACACACTTTAATATTCTTGCTTTAAAAGCAGGCAATGAATATTGTAAAAAAAAAAAAAAAAATAAATAAACAAATATGTTATTTGTCATCAGAAATACACCCACTTTCCAAAAATTCAGGCACTGACTAAGACATTCATAACTGTTGAACAAATTGAGGTATTTGAAAAATTCAAATAACATAATAAAGTTTTTTTTTTTTTTTTTTTTTTACAGAAAAATTCATGGACATGATTGATTGGTATTTCTTCTACAAGTGGATTGTGAAGAATGAGACCAAAAAAAAAAAAAAAGGCTCGGGTCTTCAACGACCCACGATAAACTGATCGGGTTAATGATACGCTTTTTATTCGTGTACATTTTTCTTTTTTTTTTAAAAGTTCCAAAATGAAATGGAATAAAAGAAATGCACTTCTAAAGCTATTGTGACGGCAGTTTTAACGTGAAAGATTATTTTTTTACAATCCTTTATATCAAATTTATTTTTAAAGTGTATACTTCTTTCATGTCAAAAAAAAAAAAAAAAAAAAAATGGATGTGTAAAAATTTGTATGTTAGTGGCAGCAGCTAGAATTGTTGTTTCCTTTTCCATGACTTTCATAAGCAATTTAATTAAAATATAGAAATTTCGAACTAAAAAAAAATGCTTTATAAAAATTAATTATAGACTATAGAACTCAGGCACAGTGTCGCATTTCATTGGTGAAACAAATTTTTAAATCGGCTCGGTAGTCCGAGAGTTTTTTCTCCACATACAAACTTTCCCTTTATATATTAATATATATTTATTTATACATTTTAAAGCACATCATTATATGCTTTCTAATGGTCTTCCAGCAGGGAAACCATTAAATTGTAATGACGCCAACTATGGGTATTTAACACGTCGAAACAACGAAAAATGGAACCACCAACACGTAAGAGATTCTTATCGCGACGCTTTAGTATTAAAAGTTTTTGTACATTCAATTGTATTAATAATTTATTTAAATTAAAATTAACGTTAAATAATATTTTTTGTATTTCTTAGGTACTAAATATGTTTAATAGCACTATTCTCAATTCTACTATTGCTAACACTAATTACTAATGAAAATGTAAAAGTATCACTTATTTTAGTAATAACAAACTGCATTTTGAAGCTATTTTATTGTAAAATATTTAAAAATTATAAATAAATATCCTATAAAAACTTAAATAAAATTATACCATTTTTTGTTTCTCTCGTCTGAGAGCGCATTTAAATTTACAGTTTCATGGTTCTTTTATCGTCTGCATAATGGACTATTTTATTTTCAAGTTTTGTTATCTAACCAACAACATACTCAAATCTTGAAATGAAAATGGGTTTAAGAAATGAAAATATGCTTATTTATCCTTTCTTTCATGCTAGTTACATACTAAAATGCTTCCAGATTTCCTAATTAACTTTCTAAACATTTTGATTTACGGTATACAGCATAATTAAATAAGTAATTTCACCTCATTCTCAAAGGAAGAGATTATGTCTGAAGTTTCTCCCTCTCAACATGGGTAATTGAGAAATATTGTTAGACGTAATTAAATCGCAAACTTAAGATAATGTACAGCGTGGGAAATATAACTTAATCATAGTAAAAACAGTTATTTAAATGAAAAATGTTCTTATTGCAGATAAAATGCGTTCATAACATATAAAATAGATTAAAGGATTCTGGAAATCTAATTAATTAAATAAATAAACGCTTACTAACTTTTATGGGCACCCTTTTTACAAAAAAAGAAAAAAAAAAATCGTTAATTTTAACATTTTGTGGGAATATTACAGAACAGACTATAAGTTAAAGAAACATCAATGAGATACTGAAACATAGACTATGTTTTAATATATATATATATATGAAATTATAATATATGTTTTCAGGCATATAAAAGTTGAAAATATGTAACAAAATTAACTAAAGGAAAACTTACGAGAAAATTAATAAATGTGAAACAATTCATAAGTAAAACTTACTGCAAAAACGTAAAAAAAGTGATTTAAACTGCCAATATATATATTATAAAAGTTACATTCCAGATAAATTAAATAAAACTGTAAAAATTTAAAATTAAAAGTCATAAAAACATACACATTCACTTACAACCACACTGTAAGAAAAAGACTGTTTTCACAGCAAAAAGTGCTGGCAATATGGGTGCCAGCACATTCTGATGTTAGAAAGAAGTAATTTACAGCAGAAACAATTGTAAAAGAATCTCTCTTTACAGATGTTTTCTCTGGAAATGGCTTCATTTAGCAACAGAATGTGCTGACAGCATGGATGACAACACATTCTGCTGTAAAAACTGCCGTTATTTTTTACAGTGCACACATGTACATAAACATAAATCACTATAAAATCAGTAGATGATATTTATATCTCTAATAATTTGACAGAAGTTAATAATCCTACTTGCAAGAATGATTTAAATGTTGTAAGCAACCATGTTTAGAACGCAGAATTATCAAGAAAGCTATCTGTTAAAATTAAATAATTATATGTATATATATATAATACTCGGGTCGCTAATGTTTTATAAATTAAAGAATAATGCAGCTCTGACATGAAAAAAAAAAAAAAATCATTTTACCTTACTAAATGTTTGGCTTATTTCATTTTGAAATACCACGAAAATCAATTTATGTATGGTGTTTACAATTTCCCAGATTAGAAAAAAAAAAAAAAAATACAACGGAGTGCAAAATGATGGGAAAGGAAACAATAGAAATGCAAGTTCACAAGTATCCTTGTTAAAATTATGTACTTAAAACTGCTGTTAATATGATAGGTATAGTTAAAAAGAAATATATACATGTATTCTATTTAAATATATTTAAAAGTATATATTGTTTAATTTAGAATAGAGCAAAATATTAAGAAGATAACAGTTATTTTAATACTACGTCTTGTAATTGGTGGACTTTTTTTTTTTTTCTTTTCTTATGCATATCATTTAGCAAAGCATTTAGAAAAGTTTTTGTAGACTTTGGGTTTCAATTAATTCAGTTCTGAAACTATTTGCTTGATGAAAAGAGGACGAATATTTCCCGATACCGAAAAAGGCCAAATTTTAGCTTATAATAACAATGAAAGCTCACTTCCAAAAATTGCTGATAAAATATGACTTGAAAAGACTGTCATTTTTAATTTCCTGCAAATTCCTACTACATAAGTTATTGTAAAATCTACAGGAATACCGTTGATTATTTCAAAGGGCATGCGAATTTGATTTTTTGTATGGTAAACAAAAAAAAAAAAAAAAAAAAAAAAAAACTGACAACGAAAAAAATAATAAGAATCCAGTTTAAGACTACATAAACAGTATTATGAACTATAATGTCATCAATCAAAGCATAAGAAATCCTTAGGTATAAAAAACCACGTCGGTGACTACATTTAACAAGCAGACATAAGAAAACTCACATCCAGCTGACAAAGAAACATTTGGAAATTTGAATAAATTGGGAAAAAAATCTTTGATAAATAGGTATACTTTAATTTGGATGGTCCAGACTGCATACAATGATAAAAATATGAACTTCTAAAAGAAAAAAAACATATGTTTTAAAACTCAATAACGAAGATTTCTTATGATTTGAACCTCTTTAAATCCGTATTGGTATTGCAGAAAAAATACTTAATAGACATGTATATTGTTTTGTTAAGAAACAATTTCTAAACAAGAATGAAGAAATAAAATTCTTCTTTTTTTTTTTCTTTTTTTTTTTTTTTTGAATAAATAAATTTCGAAAAAATAACACATCAGTTTACTTTGCAATATATATATATATATATATATATATATATATATATATATACATATTACCACAGATGATTAGCGAGATGATATCTCGAATTTAAATTTGGAGGAGAGCATCTGGGATATCATTAAAGCAATGTCTACCGAGAAAATTTATCACAATTTTCAAAAGACCATTGAAATTTGCTGTTCGTGTGGTATATGGTGTTTTATCATTTCGAGAAGCTCCAGTATTTCTCGCCGCAGCCAATTATTGAAATTATTAATCACAAAATATGCCTAATAATTTAAGAATTCCACTTAAAAAAAGGTACCATTCATATCAGTTTCCCCCCCATGGAATAACTAGTGAATATGAATTTCATTTAATGGCAACAATATAAACTGCTGTTACAATTTTGCATGTGCAAATTGTCTGTTTATTTTAACTATTATTATACCTATTTATTTTAACTATATACTTATTGCCTATTTGATTTGATATTCCTATATATATATAAATATAGATATATATTAATAACAGTTTTTTCATGATACAATTAAAATCTTCTAGTCCAATAAAAAAAATGAATAACAAAATATGGAGCACATGTCAAAAAACATGCAACTTATTATGTTTTTTTCCTGTAACTAATAAATTAAATAACAATTGTTTTGGTTAATATTTGATTCACATTTGTGTATTAAATAAATCCCTCTCCCTACTGATAATTTGCATCTTTTTTTTTTTTCTCTCTCTCCAAAACTTTTCTTTAAATCTTGTTTCCTCTATTAGGTTAAGCTAAAAATTCATACTAGATAACTATAAAAAATATTTTCTGCACTGGCATTTAAAAAAATAACTTTGAAATTTCTTCATATGGCCAAATTATTTACCTTTGTGATTTTCTAAATTTAATTCCCACTGAAGCATGGGTATTGTCTCCAGACAACAGGTTGTGCTTATTAATTTCCGATCCAAAATATTGCTTGATGTTTCTGCTATTGATTTGCAAAGATTCATCATTTAACGCCAGATTGTTACAAATTTGGGAGTGAAAATCACAAGTTCAGGATACAAATGTACAAGGTTTATATAAGATAAGTTTCAATTTTTCGAAAAAAAAAAAATGAACTGAATGAAACTAAATTCCATATAAAAAACTGCAGAAAACATGAGTAGATGATTTCCCCAAATAAATGACAAATAGTGCTACATGTGGGTGATAGGAAGAACATTGGCGTTCTTTTCACATACTCGCAACTGAACTTCTACAATTAAGGTAGTTAATAGAAATTTTTAAAAGCATATGGGATTTTACAGCTGTTGAAAAGGAAATATGTCAATATTACGGTAAGGCATTTGTTTTTGCATGTACATTTTTATTCGAATATTAAAAAAATATTTTATGAAAATATTTTTCGGCACGGTTATTTAAACTATTGACAATTTATTTTTTTAACATTTTCAAATTCAGTATTTCCTAATGCACAGTTTCCAAATGCACATTTACATGTACTCTAAGAAAAAGTCTTCCACATCACCGGAAATATTTCATGCTAGCAAGCTTTGCCTGTTTCACTGGTTATAATATTAAGAAAAACTCTAAACTGAATAAAATAAAATGAATAAATAAATTTCTGCTTACATTCTTTGAAAACATAATTTAATTTATTACGGGAGATTTATTTTAATCTATTATTTCGTATAAAGCCATGCAGTAACTGAACTGTATTTCATTCCCTAGTATTGGTTACCATAACCATTTCTTAAAATTACTTTGGTACGACTTCAGCATAAGAGCCTCTTGACTGTTATTATATTTTTGTTATAATTTTCCAGATGAATTAAAATTATAATCACTTTTCCGAAATTAAATATCTTAGCGAAGAATGACCGAGCTATTTCGGTAACAAATTTCGAATTTCGAATATTTGTTGGTTATATCCAGAAGATATAGCCTCTAAATATTCAGAAGCTATCATCAATACACATTCAGAAGACAACAACTATTTTAATGCCAACATAAATACTTATTCAGAAAGTATCGCCAACAAATATCTAAAAGTCATCATTGAAATACATTCAGAAGATATGGCCAGCAAATATTCACAAGCACGCCGATTTAAGAGTAGTAATTGTCACGGATAATGAAATTGACAGTTGGTACTGACATAATATTATTAAATAATTATTTGACATAATATTTTAAACAGCAAAATTGGATATAGGCAAGTCTGTTGGCATATTTAAGGTGGAACATAACGAAAGGCGACAAAACAAGACAAAGCGAACTGAAAAGTCGTATTATATATATATATATATATATATATATATATACAGAGAGAGAGAGAGAGAGAGAGTTAGAAATTGTTAAAATTGAAATCGCCCTGAACATTGGTTCGGATGAACAGCTTTATTAAAATACAGTGATAATTGAAAATTAAAAATAAAAATTTGCTAAAAGATTCAACAGCAGTTTGTAAAACATTTACGCACAGGCATATTCTTGTATCTTATTGCTTTCAGATAACACCGCTACAGGCTAATCAAGTATTTTGAATAATATTGCACCACGTTTGGTTAATTCCATAATGCTGTTGAGAGTACTATTGTTCTATAATTATTAATAAAATATCCCTAAGATTAAGATTTTCACTGAGATGCTAAGATTAAGATATTTATATATTAGAAAGGAAGATGCGTGTGTGCGTGTGTGTCATTGCTTTGTAAGCAAATGGCTAATATACGAGCTACGGAATTTTCATTGTTTTTTATTCATTAAAATATATCAATTTTTGAAATAATCGACTTTGAGGATAGGAACGTAATATAGAAAATCTTTCCGTGACCCATAATCTCAGTTGGTTAGAGCATCATACTAATAACACGAGAATCGAGTTTCGTGGATTCAATCCTCAAAAGACCAACGTGTTATTAATTGCTGAAATATAATAGAAAATGTGTTAATTTATAAAAAAATATTCATTCAGTGACTATATAGAACTAGTTAGTTGTAGGGCGACTAAGGCGCCCGTTGAAAAATGATCATTTCACTTTATTTATTTCTCACTTCAAATAATTCATTTGCTGGCACAAGTCCGTGCAAAATTTTCGTGTTTTATTTATCTCTTCTTTACCTTTAAAATTTAAAATTATTATTATTATTTTATAGACGTCCTTTTTTTCATCACGAATTTATCGTGAAAGCATATTTCATTTTATGCTGAAAATAAAAAAAAAAATAATAATAAATAATTAGCAACAATTAAAAATTTAAATGTCTATTTTAAAGCTGTCTATTTTCATATTTTAATTAATTCAAAAATAAATCTAATTGGAAATTTGTTACAATTAAGGTACCAAATGAAAGGGGCGATTTTTCTGAATCCGTCAGATTAAACAGCTTATCCATCGGATAATTATATATTTTTTAAATTAAATGAAGTATGAAAATTAGGTGCAAATTTGCTTTCACATACAGACAGAGTACAAGGAAATTTCTTAGTCTTTAAGCGTGATAGACTCAGTCAGTGATGCGCTTAACTAAATATGTTGATCCTAAACCGCATGAATGATGAGAAAGTACAAAAAAAACATAAAGCATAAAGTTATGTTAGTCACTTTGCAGGCAAACGACGTATAACAGAGCTACAAAATTTTACATGAAAGTCCGTTTTGAACTTTTCTGGTGCAAACTAAAGGTCGATTATCCAAATTTATTTATTTTTTAATTAATTTAAATTTTTGCAGCATAGGTAACTGTCTTGTACTCCAATTTGCTGTTTTAGAGTGAAGATGATAGATAATCTCTTCGTGAATTATCTGTCCAAAAATCGGAGTTGTAATAGCAGCGCCACTTATTGTCCAGTTGGCACCTAAATCGAAATGTCCGTTTCAAGCAGCAAGACGTAGAACCAAAAACGCTATCGAAGACAGCGAAGGCCTGAAGAAAGGGTTTAAGTAATTTCAACGGAATATTTTTCAGTTTTAGTTTTTATTTATAAAAGTATATATAGATATAGATATAGAAATAGATAGTATTATTGTTATCCCTATTATTATATTTTAATTATTATTATTATTATTATTATTATTTTGTGACTAGCGAAGAATGCTAGCATAAAATATTTTATAAAGAGATATATGTAAATATCATCAGTAATTAAAATATTATAGACACACCCACGCGATATGTGAACTTTTCTTTTGTTTTAAAGGTCACGTGGATTCTTAATAATTATCTACATGCATTTTAATAAATTGGTGTACAGTGCCGGCAAAAAAAAAAAAAAAAGTTTACATTCGAGCGGCAAGAAAAAAATTATTACATGTTCAATTGCCTTTCCCGCCATAAAAATATGTGGAACCCCAGTGATAACAGTGTTGAGAGGATAGGCAGAGATCATATGTGATCAACAGCACCACGTGTCATCACTGAGGTCCCACACATTTTTGTGGAGGGAACGGCAATTGACATGGACAGTTTTTTTTTTTTTCAGTCACGTGTAAACATTTTTATTTAATTATTTATTTATTTGGCACTGTATACTAAAGTTTCAGTTAGAACGTATCTGTACTGATGAATTTTAGTTTCAAATTAAATGATTATCATCTGCTATCAAATTGGAATGAGAAAATCCGAAACTTAAAGCAAACGCCTTATAGAATAAATATAAAATCTGTAAATTACGTTTTGTACCTATCCAGTAAGAATTTTAAAGCAAAATTTTACTGCCTGGAAATAATTAGTCCTTGTTGAATTCGTAAGACATGAGATGTAAAATGAAATTCGAGATTTAACTACATTCGGAAAAACTATTTTCATTCTAGCTTTTCCTATAAAAGACTAATAAACGTAATGAATGACCACAGTTACAAATAGAAAAATTCTTATTTTACTATTTTACTATATATATATATATATATATATATATTTTTTTTTTTTTTTTTTTTTTTTTTTTTTTTTTTTTATGTATTTCAGCTGATTTAATTGTACGAAAGAAAATCCTCAGCACTTAAAATTTTCAACCTTCTTTTCAAATTGAAGAAATACGTGAAATCTATGCCTACTTTCTTTTTTCTTTAAAATTTTTATATATTTACTTTTCACACAGTTATATGCATTTTGATTCTTGATAAATAATTATTTCATTAAATTTGTAAAGTGTCATCATAGACACAAAATGTTTAAAATAAGTAATACCTTGTAGCTTTTTGATCACGCATTATATTAAGTGACCAATACCGATTTACATTTAAAATACTTAAAATATATTTAAAAAATAATTAAGTAAAAAATGCATAATAAGCATAAAAAATGATTTTTCGAAGATTTCATGTACGCCTTGCCTAATAAATAATTTACTTATAAATATAAGAAATAATGAAAGTAGAATAAAAAATAAAAAATATAACAAAATTGTAGTATATATTCTCTTTATAACATAATTCTAAGGTAAAGAAATAAATAAAAATAAGAGAATAAAATCTCTATATAACTTCTAAAATACAATTAAATATAAGTCACTGAAATTTGTATCTATTGTATTATTTAAATTCACATTACGTAAATCATTTAGTTTTATGCAATAATTTATAAAATCTGTAATTTGCACATTTAATTATTTTATCTTCTGAGATAAAAAAAAAAAAAAAAAAAAAAAAAAAAAAAAAAAAATCATTTTGCTGCTTTAATATTCGATGAACATTGATTAGTATAAAATGGCTTGAAAATATTAAAGGTTTTATAAAAAAAATTTTTTTGCGCTATAAAATATTATAAAATTGTAATGTTTGATAAAACTGTTCTAGGTGCAATAAAAACTTAACTTCACGAATAGTTGGAAGAATAGTTAATAGATTAATTAAATTATTTCATAAAACTTATAATAAAGCCGCATTCATTTAAAATGACTTCCTTACTCATTGGGTAATTCTTAGAATTTATGACAAAGGCTGTATATGCATTTATATTATTTTCCATTTTCTGAACAGAAGTTTGTTCTTTCAAATTAGTTTAAAATATTTTTTTTCTTTATTTTTAACTATTTCTTCTGTTTCCTTCTATTTGTAGTGATGTTGCTATTCTTAAATTATTTTCTTAAATTATCTGAATAGTTTCCGCTTAAATTTCTTAGAATAAGTACATTCATTGCATACAATCATAACACGTATTTTTTTTTTTTTTTTTTTTCTGATTATATGTTCCAACTTTCCCGTTTTAAAATAAAGTGAATAATTTAAATGGCATTCGTGAAATTCTAGTCACAGTACAAAAATTAACATAAAATATATAGAAATAAGAAATTAATTTTATATAAAGTTAACGACTATGTTATCAGATTTCACATACATGTATTTACATGTTTTAATGTACGATTATTTTAGTTTCAAAAAGCTAAACGCAACTTACAATTTGTATGACCGAATAATACAAATACTTAAGCAATGAACAGTTACTGCTTAGAACAAATATTTATTTAATAAGTTATAAACTCCTCAGTGGCTCGTATTTCTTGCAGCAAATTTGGAAGGAACTACTGCAAGAAAACAAGGCACTTTGCGCCACTTAGGAGTTTTGATGGAAGACACTCCCCCAAGAGGTGACCTAAGATCATCGATGATCCTTGCCTAGAAGTTAATACTGAACCTGAGTTAATTTTTGAGAAGATAGAGATGCTGGGACTTTCAGACGACCATATATGCGCATTGTTCTTATTAACCCAACATTCTCAATTAAATTAGGCTTTATGTGCCAATCAATCAAAGGTGGGAAACTGTCAATCATTCGACATGGCGAAATGACTATATAATGGAAAGGTGATTATATGCATTGGCTATGATTTGTCGCTTTTCATCTTTACGAATTTCTTTTTTCTGTAGGCAGAACGGAAGTATCCTTGCTGAATATTAAGTTCAGAAAACTGAGGAATTGGCAAATCATTGCTTTGCTATTTTTGTTTTTCGTTTTTGATCGCAGGTGTGCACTCATTGCTAACTTGTCCTGAATTATGTATTGTCATTTGGAAGGATCCCGTCACTTGTAGCCGTCGATAGATGATTGTGAAGTTGATATAGTGCAGGAAATCCTCTTGGAATATTTATCTTGGTGAGTCTCCTGTGCTAAACTTCAGTGTAATCCGTCATGCTTTTTCTTTCTTTCTTTCTTTTTTTTTTTTTTTTTTTTTTTTTTTTTTTTAAGTTTAACTTACGAAAATTCTGCAGTGTCCAATGTTAAATACTTATTCTGTGACTATAACTTTTTTCTATAGGAGTAATAAGTTTGCAATCGAGAAAGTTTCTTTTTTCTGAAAGCAGTGCTAATAATTTTCTCATTTCTTTTGCCACTTTACTTTTGAAATTTTCTACCCCTAAACGATGTTTGAGACATTATGTTCCGGGATAAATTTATCCTTTTTGTACTTACTCAGAAAAAAAAAAAAAAAAAAAAAAAAAATCTACGTAAGGAAATTTTTGTAAAAATTTATTGATATAAAAAGAAAAAAAAAAGAACTGTAGGATTAATATTATTATTTTTAATCAAATATAACTTTTTTTTATTGCTTCTTTTAAACTTTCTATTAAGTACAGTGGTCTCTCCAAAGTAAGGACGTTTCATTCGGACAACCTGCACTATTAAATATATTACTGCACTATTAAATGCAACCTGCACTATTAAATATTAAACAATAAAAAAAATAATGATAATAATAAAAATAAAATAAAAAATTGTAGTTTACAAAATATCTTCATTTTAGAAAATATGTTATTATTATTATTAAAAAGGATAAATATTACTATTATTTTAAAAATTCGTACCTTTTTGAGTCGTGAAGTCGCAAAGGGTGTGTAGATGAATCATCTACTCTATTCTATAAACGAATATTAAATTTAAAATTAGTAATATGGATTAAAGGCGTATAGTTTAAATTAAAAAATCTCCATGCTTTGTTTACATTTAGAAAAGCACATATTTTTACTTTCTCTTACCCATAAGGTAGAGAAAGTATTGTTTTTTGGGTCAAATTTTGGAACGCCAGATTTTGTTATACTTACACGCTTTGAGGTTCCCTGAATACGAAAATCATGTTTTTAGCAAATGGTCTGTGTGTCTGTGTGTGTGTGTGTCTGTTATCAGCATATCTCAAAAACAAATTATGGCAGAAAGTTCAAACTTGGTATTCTAAATGTGGGGATGCTACAGTAAGCTTTTCGTTAAGATCAAGCAAATGGTTCATGTACAGGGATAATCAAGAGAATTCTAATACATGACGTCTATGGGGGAAATTGCAGGAAAGTAGAGTTTAACGTCTATAGACTGCACTAAACCAAATGAAACGAATACACATTTTTTGTAATAGAGATAGTTAACTGGGAAATTTTTTTTCTTGTGTATGTAGGAGCCTCGCCTCCCCCCCCCCTGAGGGGGAAGTCCCCTCTCGAGGGTAGTAAATTTTCATGATGGGTATCTTTCAAAAGAACTCGCCAATACCTTTACAACGAATGGTTGAACCATCGATCTGCGATAATTTAAAATAAAGTTATCGTTTTTTTTTTTTTTTTTTTTTTTTTTTTTTTTTTTTTTTTTAACGAAAAAAAAATTAGGAAAAAAAAAAAAAAAAAAAAAAAACGTACTTTTTTTTTTTTTTTTTTGAGAATAAAATGGACTTTTTTTTTTTTTTTTGTATATTTGGTGTTATACTACTTCTCTAATATGGAAATCGTCTGCCTTATCATAAAAGATAATTTTTTTAAATAATAATTTTAATAAATTATTTTTTAAAAAGAGAATTATTTTTTAATAACCGAATTAAATTCTATAGAAATGTAGGGACATTAATGAAACGGGGGGTTTAGGGGGGGTGGCGGTAGCCCCCCTCACACAGAACTAATTACCATATAAAACTCTTCAGAAGCCTAGTATGAATTGTTTAACATAGGTTTACATAACAGTACTCTTTATCTTACCTATTAATCTGCAACCTGTATTTATAGTATTAAATTTCAGGGTAAGAGAAAGTCGTGTGAGTGACGCACCAGATTATTTCTAAAAAAATAATCCAATTTTAGAAATATATAAGGATATTATTTGACTTAAATAAACTTTACATTTTACGACATGGATGATAATTATCCATTTTAACATTTATTTTCACAGTAATGTTTCTCGAAGAAACGGTTTACCTTTGAAGAATCGTTAATTAAAATTTTAATACTTTAAGTTGTTTCATTAACTCTCTTAAGTTGCAAAAATTTTACGCTCGATAGATTAATCTCAAATTGTTCATTAATGAAAGAAAAAGTAAATATTTACTCATCGTGCAGTAGAAATTACAATCGTAGAAATTTAGATCTAGTAAAGAAAAAGCAAATACTAAAAATATCTTCTAAATAATGTATCTTTTATTCCAAGATAATAATACTTAAGTTGGCTTAAAGATACTCCATCGATTTCATTTTTTTTCTCCGTTTCATTACAGGCATTATTAAATTTGTTTGCATTCTATTATAATATTCTTAGTACATTTTTTAAAAAGACGATTTAAGAAATTCATTGAAAGAATGATACTGACTTAGAGACTAATTTTGAAAATATTTACTCTGATACGCATTTCTGTAAAAATAAAATAAAATGTTAATTTTGCTTTAATAAAAAATGTAAATATATACTAGTAGGCTTTGCCCGCTTCGCTGGTGACTAAATTTAAGTGAAAAAAAAAAAAGGCATTTTTATACCGTTTTAAAAACAGAAATATTAAGGAAAATAAATTGTAGCCGTTCAAAATCTTTGGGTCCTCGCTGCCTTCAGCAGGGACTTCTTTATCGCAATGTTCATTGTCTCTAGTATCTGTAGCTATGCTTTACTCATGAACTTCAATTTGGGTGCTCATTGAATGACAGTTTTGAAACGCACAATATCGAAAAATATTGAAGTAGGCTTTTATATTTAAATCACAATTATACACAAACAACATCTTACGTAGTATATATAGTATTTATGATCATGGTGTTGTCTATATTTTATTTGATATATCCTGTCCAACATAAAAGAAGAGCAATTTCACGACAATATGCCCCATAATACAATATGCTTTGAACGCTTTTGAAAAGGATTTTAGTCAAAATAATGTTTTAGTGATTATGCGTATTTCTCATTAACATTTTTATTTTTATTTATAAATTTAAATATTAATTTGAATTAATCAATTATTTGTGCCCGATAGCGTGCAAGTGCAGTGACACATAGCAGCTCATTTATTTGTATGTTAAATTAGCATAGTGAATGATGTATAAAAAAATTAATTAATAAGTAAAACTTATGGAACACAGCTTTATTTTATCTCTCACTTGGTGGCTTTTTGAATTTTCGTCGCCATATTGGCAATGGATTTTTTTTTTTTTTTTTTTTTTTGTATACTTTCCTGTATAAAAGGTGTGAATTTTTCCAGTGTCTATTTTGATAATACTTTTATCGGTTGCACCTTTTCATTAATTTATAAGAATCCTTCATATCATTTATATTTTTAATGGCTTATAGGTTTTAAATAGTGTTTGCTTAAATAAATTTTCTATTCCTAAAAACGCCTTTTCTTCCATAAAATTATCTATTTAGATAAAAATTTATCATTCATGGGACTATTATTTCTGTTTCGATAAATTTTTTTGCAATATTTTGTAATTTGTTTATTTTTTTGATGCGCCACTTGGCTTAAAATGACTATTGCTAAATTCAAGTTACTGACGAAAAATATTCAGTGTACTTCAGTGCTAAAATAAAAAATAAAATAAAAAAAAAAAAAAAAAAAAAAAAAAAGCCAATGAGAATTTATAAATAAAACTGATAAAATCATACAAAAATTTTTATAATGGAATTTAGAGTAGTAAAGAAACGCTATGCAGTCAAATATTACGTCGTGGGCAGTTTTTTTTTTTTTTTTTCGAAAACTTGACAGTAAAAATATATATATACTTTTTTCTTTTAAATGAAAAATCCCTTTAGAATTTACTTTGACATCATGAACTGCATTAGCCCTTTATCAATATGTATAAATTTTTAAAGTGATAATGACATCAATTTTTGTGATATATATATTTTTTTATAATTTTTTATTGTTCAGGTTTAATTAAATGCATTTATTTTTATACCAAAAAAAAAAAAAAAAAAAAAAAAAAAGAACTTGTATTATTATTTTTTTTTCGCAACAATTAAATTGTAGCTAAAATTTAAATGGCTAATATAATGCTTATATGAAGTTATTATTTTCACATTTTAATTAATTAAATGAAAACTAATCAAAAATTTGAAAATCGGGCATCAATGTGCACAAGGACGCCTCGGAGGGCACATTCGTGTCGAAACATGTGACTATCCGAGCTACCGCCTTCGCGCTACGCTGTCCCCACACAGACAGACACACACACACACACACACACACAATCATTGCCTTTTATATATAAAAAGATTTATTTATTTATTATATATATATATATATATATATACTTCTAATGGAGAAACAAATGGATAATAACATATTAATTTTTATCCATAAGCCTACTATTACGTTAACGTTTTTGGGTTATTCGCGTTATTGGTAAATATGTGTTTTATTTTATTTTGTTTTATTTATTTATTTTTATTTTTATTTCATTTTTTTAACTAAAATAAAAAGCAATTAAAAACTCATGTAAAACATTACTTTTACAGCTTTTCAGCTCTATTTTACTTCCTGTTACCCATATTATTACTATTTTTTTTTTTTTTTTTCATTCAAAGCGTTTTACTGACAAAATCATTATGGCGCACGCGCAGGCGTTTTTTGCTCACAGTTGAAAAACTAATCAAAATTTTGGAAATTTCTATAGAATTAATTTTACGTTGGGTGAAGACAAAAATTTCTGTCAAGTGCTGCTAAATTTCGTTCAGTAGTTCCCGCGTGATATCCGGATAAAAAAGGCGGCATACAGACAGGATGACACATGCACACAGGCAAAAATTTCTGAAGTCATTTTTGGTTTTCATGGTGTGTGAAACGTGAAGATATTGCAGAATATTTCGATTTTGGATAATTTACAGACAAAAGTCTAATTTTATTAATGTAGATTTGGATAGGTACTTATTATAATGTAAAATACGAATGACTCTGCATTAAACAAAAAAACAAAAAAATGTCATAGGCTTAATGTCATAGGCTAAATGTCATAGGCTAAATGTCATAGGCTTTAATTAATTTTATAAAAAATGTTGAATTGTTAAATAAATAAATAATTTATTAAATTTCAGTAATTCAATTTTTACAAAAAAATTCAACACAGATGTTATAAGAAGTTTTTTTTTTTTTTTTTTTTTTTTTTTTTTTTTTTTTGATTATCATTGTCATTTGAAAACTTAAATTAGTTATCTATATTTTAATTTCCATTTAACATCTAAATATATATATATATAGTTTTTTTAAAATTAACGTTAAAGCCAAATTGGCAAGTTATATATATATATATATATATAATTATATACACAATGAAGCATAAACAAGATTTTAATTTTAATGAAAAAACTTTTTATATTAAACAAAATACATTTAAATTTAGTGCTCATATGAAGCAGATTGAATTTAAATGCAAATATAAATGATATATATCTTATTAAACTTTAACCTCAGTTAAAGTTTATTAAGATATCTATCATATATATACAGTTTATACATTATAATTTTAAATATATAATTATATCTATGTATCTGTATCTATCTATCTCTCTATATATGTATATCTTCTTCACAATAATTTCCCCCTTTATCCATACAGTGCAGAATGAAAGCCTCCCCTAGGTGATTCCAAGCTGCTTTTTTTTCTGCAATTCATCTCCATTCAGCTCTCCCTAACTTCATAATTTCATCTCTCCAGCGACACAGAAGTCTCTTTCTCGGTCTTTTCTTGTATCTTGGTATCCAAAATAAGACTTTGGTGGTCCATCTATCATCATTTATTTTCGCAAGGTGCCCAGCCTAGTTTAATTTTAAATTCTTGACTCCAGAAATAGCATTAGTAACTTTGGTTTGCTTCCTAATCCAAGCTTTTCTTTCTGAATTCTAACATGAATTTCTCCATGCTTCTCTGGGCTGTTTAAAGTTTTTGTATAACTTACATGTTTTGTCCTAGATTCTTAAGCATAAGTTAAATCAGGAAATATATACTGATCAAAACCTTTTCTCAGCAAGAAATTGGGTGGTCGCTTTTGAATATAGCGCTATTTCATTGGAATGTTCTTCCTGTAATTTTAACTATGGATTGTTAATTTCTTCCATGATGTTCCCGTACATCGAAAGACTTGTTCCACATAAGTATATCTGCATATCGTTTCTAATTCATCCATATCAACAGAGATATTCAGTAGAGAAACAAAGGAATTTGATATAACTTTTGTCTTGCTGAGGTTCATTTTCAATCCAACGAGCTTGCTTTTTTTGTTTAATTCCTGGAGCATTTCTTGCAATTCTTTAAATAAGGAGGCAAGCAGTACAATATCATCTGTAAATCTCAAACGATTTATAGAATCTCCATCAATTTTTATGTCTTTCTCTTACCATTTTTTTTAACTTCTTGAATTACAGCATTTAAGAGTTTAGGTAAAATTGCGTCATCCTGTCCAACACCCTATCTGATTTTAAATAAGTTACTGGTTTTGTGGAGTTTTAATTTGGCTGTTACTTCTTTATAAATGTTTCCAATAAGGTGAATATATCCAGAATTAATAATATTACACATTAATCCAACCATAACTGCTAGTGAGGATATGGAATGAAAAGATTTTCCGTAGTCCACAAAGGCCACACACAGAGGGAGTTCGTATTCTTTACTTCTGTCAATAATTTCTCTTATTGTATAATTATGGTCGATGGTACTAAAAACACTTCGAAATGCTGCTTGTTCTTTAGGTTGCGCTGCATTTAACTGTTTCTGTAAAATGTTAGTCAGAATTTTCATCAGATTTTTTTACAAAATTTAGAGCAGGCGGATTGAATGATAGTTTCTAATATCTTCTTTTCCTCCTTTTTTAATGAGTGAGATTATGATGCCATTTTTCCAGTCTTTTGGAACGTCATATAATGTTATACATTTGGTGAATAATTCAGTAAGAATTTCAATGGCTCCATTCCCTGCTTCTTTACAAATATCCACGTTGATTTTGTTTTCACCTGAAGGTTTTCTATTTTTGAAAACTTTTATTGCCATAGCAGCTTCTTCCTTCAAAATTGCTGGTACAGCGTCGTTTGCATTTGATGAAGTAGGTAAACCATGTAGTTGCTCAGATGAATTATACAATTCTGAATAAAAAATCGCTGCCTCTTTTAGAATTTTCTTTTGATTCCGAGTGATATTTCCACTTTTTGTCTTCAAATCTGGAATACTTTTAATACGAAGCGTCAGATTTCTCTTTTCAGACTTGAAACCTATATTTTCTTCAATGGCTTTCTGGATCATATTAAAATTGAATTTCCCGGTGTCTTCTACATTCTTTTTCCTCAAAGTTTTACATAGTTCTGAAAATTCAACTTTTACAGTAAAATTTCCTAATTAAATTTCCTTTTCTTTTTTTTTTTTTTTTTACTTAAGCTGTCGTGTCTCTTCCAAGATGTTTTTAACAGGTGCTTCTTTTTCTGAACTAGCAACATTTTTTGCTGATTCACAAAAAACATTTACAAAATTCACAGTGAACTCATTGACGTCTTCCGTATTCTCAAGTAATTGAAATTTGTTCTTTATTTCGACTTAGAACTCTTGTTTTTTAGCTTTTAGAAGCTGTGGTTGAATTCTTTTGTTTCGAATATGCACCACATTCTGTCTTTCTAATGCAACCTGGAACTTTACCTTACAACATACCAGTCTATGATCTCTAACACAGTTAAATCTATTTACCACGGCACAATCAGTAAAAGTGTATTTCTCGTGAGAGAGAATGTAGTTAATTTCCCTTGTTCTTTTTTAGAACTCCTCCATGTCCATTTCTTCTATTGATTTCTTTTAAAAAAATAATTCATGACATAATTTTTTTCACATTTTACAAATTCAATTAGTCTGTGTCCTCTTTTATCTCTAGTTCTCTTTCCAACTGCATCAATTACACATTCATTTGATAGTTTGGCACCAGTTAGAGCATTTAAATCTCCTACAATGATTCTAAGATTGTATATTCTGGTTATACTGAGGGCTTTCGTAACAGTGCTGGTTGGAGCGTAAACTTAAATTATCTCGCTTAGAGAGCTTGATAGTGAATGTTGCAACTCTATCAGTTAAGCTTGTAGCTTTTATTACTCTGTGTTTTAAGTTCTTTTAAACAAAAATCCTGCTCCACTGCATCCTCCATTATGAGTTACTTGATAATAAAGCATATTTCCACTCTTCAAATATAGGAAATCTTCACCTTTTTCTTCTAACTTCACTGATACCTAGAATATCCTATGTAATATGTCGTAATTTTTTTCAAGCTCAAGGACCTGCAGTTTAAAGTACATTCCTTGGCAGTTAACTCGGTGATTCTGTGCAACCTCTATCTCCTTGCTTTTCTGCTTGTTGCACAGACCAGGGACATTACAGCTGCCGGGAACTGAGGGCTATTGTACATATGAAACATGCATATTGAAATATGAATGAGGAATTGGCCAAGTCCCACCACGCTGGCCAATGCCTCTTGGTGCCAACCCATCCGAGTTAGTTCATAATACTAGACGTTGCACTGAGAAAAAAATATACCGCCTTCATCTAGAATGAATAAATGGTCATTTTCTAAATCCGTGATCTAGAAATATTGATTTCCGACCTATGCGCATAAGGCAGGCCAATAAACTGAATAGACAAAATGGTCGTGAATTTCTAATCTACACATTTCTAGATGGTGAAACAATATTCTGAAACTTTTGTATTACAAGAAATTATCGCTTGATTTTCTAGAATTGGGTCAGAAACAAAGATTATAGCTACTGAAACCCGCCTCTCGTATTCACATTTATTTGGAGATATTTTCAAATAGGTTTGTCCTCGATAATATAGGCAAACGCTCAAGAATTCTAATAGAGGTCTCTAGAATTCGCTTTCGAAGGGGACTAAAATTTTTTTTTTTTATAAAAAATTTATAAGGATAACGTGGAGCTATTTTTTTAGAGCCACAATTTAGATACTGGATATCAGTTATAGAATTTTTTCTCGGTGTATTGGCCTGCCTTATACACATAGCTCGGGAATCTATATTTATAGATTAGGGATTTAGAAAATGGCCACCAATTTGTTCTAGATGAAAAGAGTATTATTTTATTCTCAGTGTGCTAACAGCTGCATCGCGAGAAGGTACGGATTCGACATTAGGCCTGCGTCCTGGTATTTTCCTCGAAACCCTAAATAATGGAATTGGAGGGTCTAACCATATATATGTATATATATATATATATATATATATATATATATATATATATATATATATGAACAAAGTGATCACAAACATTTTTTTCCTTAATTTGCCACAGGTCTAATTTTTGCTTTCAGGACAAAATATTCGTAGTACCATGTGTCATACAACATGCTCTTTTCTCATTGGAAGTGTAAAGATAATTCATTAATTGTTTCTCTACACATAAAAAAAAAAAAAGAAAGAAAGAAAGAAAGTTGAATATGTTTACATTATTTTGTCACCCATCTATATACATTTAAAATTTGACAACGCAATAACAATGTAAAATATATCCGTATTAAATTGTCAGTTACAGTTTGAATGAATTTTATGATTATACATGCATAAAATTTTCTATGAACATGCTTTATACAATTATTCAAAACTATTCTTCGTATAGTTACAACTAAAAATAATTTCTTAGTTTTATAATCTAAACGAAACAAAATGTATAATTGACCCGGTTTATTATTAAAATAATAATAATAATAATAATAATTATAATAATAATAATAATAATAATATCATAATAATAATAATAATAATAATAATAATAATATCTCATATATATATATATATATATAAAGCTAAAATAAAATTAGCTTCTATTATGCTTATAGAAAAATGTCATTAAGTTTTCATTTGTTTTATTTTATGTTTAAAGCAACATCTTTAAAATCGCTACAATGACCATGGTTAATGTAGATCATTGAATTGTAATAAAGAATGCATGTGTTTTTGACAGGTCAAAATATGTAGTTAAGAAATGACCAACACGTAAGAGTTTTTCTATTCCTATCTAATAATTATTATTTTTTCAATAAAAAAAATTACGTTTTCAGCAGACGTTCCTTTATTTAGGGATTTAATTAACCTTAAATGTTTTTGTTTAGTATTTTTCCTGTATCAAACGTGTTTAGAAGTAGTAATATTAGGAATGAAAACAATAATCACTATTATGATTTATATTACTATTTTACCAATATATATTAAAAATAATAACATACTTAATAATAAAAAATATTAGCAGTTAAAAATTATTGAAATAAAAGCACAGACACACGCGATTATACCTAAAAACAAAATTTAAGCAACAATGTATATATATTCTGTCAAGAGTTGGTGTAGTATTACAAATAATTTCGTGCATCAGTTTCATACACTGACTACCAATAAGTATTTGGACACCTGTAATAGAAAAGAAAAACTAACTTTATTCAAAATCAATAGTTGGTAGAGCCTCCACGAGAGGCAATTACAGCGTGAACCCTCCGGGGCATACTTTCCACAAGTCTTTGTATGACAGCTAGTGGTATTTTCTTCCACTCGGCTTGGAGAAGACGTAGAAGTTCCTTCACCGATTTTGGAAGGGTAGTGCACCCCTGAATTCGGCGATGCAACTCGTCACAGAGGTTCTCGATAGGGTTCAGGTCTGGGCTCTAGGCCATTCGATGAACTCCATTAGCACCATACCAAGCCTTGGTTAACGTCGAAACATGACAACTGGCATTGTCGTCCTGAAAGTAACAGGGGTCCAACCCGTAAAACTGCCGCAACGTAGGAAGCACATTGTCATCCAAAATAGTGCAGTAGGCATCGGAGTTGAGCTTACCATGAATGGGGACCAAGGGTCCCAGTCCATACCAGGAGAAACACCCTCAGACATAATTCCCCCTCCTCCGAACTTGACTGTTGGCACAATGCATTCTGGCAGGAGATGTTCTCCAGGTAGACGCCAGACCCATACCCTGCCATCCGAACGATAAAGGGTGAACCTTGATTCGTCACTCCAAAGAACCCGTTTCCACTGATCTACGGTCCAATTTCGATGTGCTTTACACCACATTAACCGAACAGCGCGGTTGGACTTTGTGATCAAAGGCTTATGGGCAGCAGCACGACCATGAAAACCAAGCAGATGTGCTTCCTTACGGATGGTATTCATCGAAACAATACTCCCGGATGCCTGTTGAAACTCGTCTCGTATGAGGGCCATCGGTTGGGTGCGGTTCTTCCGAATTTCTCTGGACAGCACTCGTCGGTCTCTACCTCCCAGTTTCGTTGGTCTGCCGACTCGGGGCACATTCCGACAATCACCGCTCACCTTCCACATCTTAATCACATAGGCCACTGTGCATTTTGGGTACTTCAGATCGCTAGATATGTCCCTTAAGGATCGGCCACATTTGTGATACCCGATAATTATACCTTTCTCGAAATCAGAGAGCAACGAACTGCGCGGCTTCTTGCATGCGACTAATGCCGATGCTGTTTCCTACACGATATATACCGGCGGAGGCCGTGACGTACCTCAGGACCGCAGATATCGTCATTTGCTTAGGTGTCCAAATACTTATTGGTAGTCAATGTATAATCCTAAAATATTTTGGTCTGGTAATTTGACAATGTAACTAATTAAAATCAATTTCATTATTTATACGTAAAATTTCTTTTAGCTATTATTAAAGTACTTTAAAAAACCGTTTAAAATATTTAGATATTTTAATTTATACAGGGTGGGGCATAAAGATCTCCCCATTTTAAGAGGTCAATAAAAATATATAAGACATTGAAAACAAATATTTTATGTTTACATTCGGAAATAATAATGTTTGCCATTAATTAATTTTTACAATCTGCAACAATTTTAGCTATTTACGAAAAAGGATATCGTCTTGTTTACTAGATGAACGTCATGGTGATTGCGTTACAGCATCACTTACTGCTGCCACGTTCTCCAGAGTTCGAACATGACTTGGTCTACCGGGTGACTTTCGTTTTAAACACGAACATGTTTCTCTAAAATTAGCAACCCATAAGGATATTGTCTTCCTGTCGGGTATTTTTCCATGCCTGTTTACTCCAAAGTGCCTACGAAATAATCGTTGCGTTTGAACGATGTAATCCGCGTTTTTAAAATAAGTTTCAACAACGAACGCCGATGTTCACTAGTCCAAGACATACTGTCAACTGAAATAGCGTAACCAGGGAAATATAACAGCGCTACTTCGGATACGCCCTCTACACTAGCGCCGCCGCAGGGAAAGCGGCAAATTAGGGAGATCTTTATGCCCCACCCTGTAGTAATTGAGCATTATTATTATTTTTAACTCTATAATTGAAATACAAATTTAAAATAAATAAAAGTGAGTTATATTTTATGTAAAAAAAATAAAGTTAATTATTATTTTTTTTTCTTATTCTATAATCTTTATATATATATATATATATATATATATATATATATATATAAGGCAATGTTTGTGTGTGAGTCTGTGTGTGGATAGCGTAGCGCAAAGACGGTAACTCAGGCAGTCACGGGATTCAACACGAAGATTTCCCCCCGAGAGTTCCTAGTGCACCTCGAAGCCCGATTTTCGAATTTTTCATTAGTTTTCTTTTAATAAATTAAAATGTTTAAATAATAATCTCACAAAAGCTTTAAATTAGCCATTTAAATTTTATCCATAACTTAATTGTTGCCAAAAAAATTTAGAAGTTAATTTTTTTTTTTTTTCCACAGGAAAATGAATACATTTACTTAAATGTGAACAATAAAAAATTAAATTATGCATTGCACAAAAATTGACATCATTATCACTTTGAAAATTTATACATACTGATGAAATGCTAATATAGGTTGTTATAAAATGTTCTTTTCTTTACTTTTTTTTAACTACTATTTTTTTTATATTTTTACTGTCAAGTTGTTATTAAAAAAAAAAAAAAAAAACTGCCCATGACGTCACATTTAACTGCGCGGAGTTTCTTTACTACTCTAAATTCTATGAACTATAAATTTGTTTTATCAGTTTTATTTATAGATCTTCCTGGGCGATTTTTTAAATTTTGGCGTTGGAATACATCAAATGTTTTTCACGAAGAAGTTTAATTTATCAACAGCCATTTTAATCTATGTAGCACACCAAAAATATAAATAAACTATAAAATATTACAAAAATAAATAAATAAACTGAAACAGTAGTTATATAAATGACCTATTTGAGTGAATAATTTTATAGAAAAAGTAGCAGTGTAAAAAATAGAAAATTTATTTCAACAAGAACTATTTTAAACCTAAAAATCATTAAAATATAAACAGAATATGAAGAATTCTTATAAATTAACGAAACATTGTAGGATAAAAGTATTAGCAAAATAGGGTCCTTCCTTTTATACAAAATATATATATATATATATATATATATATATATATATATATATATATATATATATATATATATATATATATATATCGCTCATATAGCGACAAAAATTCAAAAGCCGCCAAGGGAGAGATTAAATAAAGTTGCGTAGCACGATAATGTTTACTTTTTTAATTTTTTATATACCACTCCCTGCGATAATTTATCGTACAGATAAATAAGCTGCGGTGAGTGACTGCACTTGCACGTTGCTGGGCAGAAATATTTGATTAATCAAAATTAATATTTAAATAAATAAATAAAAATATGTTTAATGTTAAATTTATATAACCATGAAAACATTGGTTGTCTAAAATACGGCAGAAATATTGATCATATGATATTGTTAAAAGGGATTAAGTCTTTGCCCTACATCAATGGTTTTGTTGCAATGAAAGTAGCTTTACAGGCAAAGTCAAAATAAAAAGGGTGTTAATTCACTTTCAGTGGGGTTAGCCTTGGCGACAAACTTGATGAGTAGGCGACCAAATTTGGTGAAAAATGGTAGTTTAGAGTTTCCGAAGTTACGAAGCTCTCTAACCCCAGGGAACACAGATCTCGATCTTTCCGATGGAATTATCTCCAAAAGTAATAAATAGGAGTGAGTTGATTTCTGCGAGAAAGTATGTAGTCACTGTGATTCAGAGTTATTCAGAGTCCTATACTGAGTGGTTGCACTTTCGGGATTGAGCTCTAAGCGACTGAACATTTTTCGTGAGCTAACGAAGATTTCTGCTCTGGAGTATTTGGTGTTATTTGCTTTACTCCTGCGGAACAAGTGGCTGTTTTTTGAACTGTTCCCGGACATTCATCGAATAGTGAATTTTGCTGTACGAGTAACAGCTTTAACTGTTTCCAGAATATTCGAAGTATTAACACTACTATTGGGCTGTTTTCGAGAGTATTCGTTTTAATAAAATTTTGTTGTACAGATTCGAGAAGTTAAAAAAAAATATTTGATATTTCTAAGGACGTCCCATACTAAATCTGTAACGAAAATAGTCGCCAGTGAAAATATATTTATTTAAATGTTTCAATTTTTCAATTAAAAAGAAATCATTTAAATATAGTGACCAGCGAAGCGGGCCATGACTGCTAGTTGAAATATAAAGCAACTAATGTAGATTGAAGATAAGTTAGAAATGAAAAAGAAATAAATATGACTTCTTTTATTATTATTATTATTATTATCATTTAAAATAAAAAATAAATAAAGTAATGCCACTCGGCATTTCGAACATTAACTAATTAATGGTGTCATGAATAAAATAAAGCAAGAAAAGTCGTTAAACAAACAAAAGAAAATATTATAATAGGGTGTTTGTGTATTCTTCTGTGTATAGTCTGCTTATTAAATTTAACGCTGTTTGTCCTTCAAATAATTCGATCCCATTAATCATAATGATAAGGGAAATTTCGTTGTGTCCCTGTGAAAATCTGTAATTGCTGTACTCCCCAAAATCTACACACTTCGTTTGACGGTGACATAATATGTATATAAATTTCTGGTTGATTCGCATGACAACTTTAGACGTTATAGCCCTTTAAATATTTTTAATCCATAAGCCACAATGATAAAGAATTGTTCTTCAAAAATTTTTAGTGCTACATTCACCAGAATTCATTCTGTTCGTGTGACGGTGATGTGCGACATGCATATAAATTTTTATCTCTATCTGTTCACGCGTTTAGACGCTACCGTATTTTTGAAAAATTGGGCAGATAGGCCGTAATGATAAAGAATTTTTCTTTGTGCCCCTGTAAAATAAAACATAAATACTAGATTCAACAAAATCAATAGGGTTCGTGCTACTGCGATCTATACCATTACGTAGCGATTTTAAACTCATTCGAACAAAGCGTGTAAACGCTATCGTATTCACTCACATACATACACATATACATATATACATACACTCATACATACACAAGATAAAAATAGCAAATATGAACTTAATGGACATTAAAACGTGTAGATACTCCAAAATGTTAAAGACGAATTTTTTACATAACTAAAATAATTTCCTTACATGTGTATGTTCGAAAAGTAAAATTAAAATGATTTAAAACATGTGTGCAGAACTATTCATTTTTTTTTTTTTTTTAAGCAGCATTTTTAGAAGTTTAACATTAGCATTCTAGCATGGAAGTCATTGAATTCTAATAAAATAAACCAGGAGTATTTGACAGATTAAACAGAATTTTATTGGGATGATGTAGTAAAAAATAAATAAATAATTAATAAATAATAAAATGAAATAAAATCTGGTCCAAAACAATGACATGACATACATATACCAACTATTACACGTATTATAAGTTCTCTTTCGAGATAACGTATTCGCAAGACAAAAAAATTATCTAACAAATTAGACACCTAGCAATTATCCTGTTAGAGAAAGCTGATACTGTAAAAACATATAAAATTGACTTTACATAGCGATAAAAAAAAAAAAAAAAAAGTTGAGCCGTTTCTGAAAAATCCGATTTCGGATCTTAAAACTGATCTACCTATCTTATCCTGTAATAACCGGTAATTCATGAGAAATAATATCTAAAGGTAGTTTATGTAGCAGTTTTTAAGGAAATCATCAGAGCCGTTTTTGAGATATCTGACATTCACCAAAATATGGTATACTCAGTTGATGACTTGAAAACAATTATAACATATGAAAGGATGTCTAAAATGGAGTAATTATGGCAAATTATAAAAAAAAAAAAATCGTAGAGTCATTTATAAAATTACACACTTTTTGCCGCTTTTCGACACGAGATCTGAAATAGAGCTATTTATACAAGACACCTGTCAATTTTACTGAATTAAGCAAGTATGACATACGAAACCTAATAAGGTACTTATATAGCAACTCTGAAGAACATCATTCGATCAGTTTTTGAGATTCGGACTTACGGTCTACCGGTTACCAATGTTACATTTCCTATTTTCCAATTTTCACCAAAAGTTAGAAAACAATCTTTGCACCAGATCTGTCTCAATTCTGAAATTTTTTCGTTCTGTCTTTATTAGTTTTGGAAATATCATAGTCCAAAGATTGCCCACTAATATACACGTTCATATGCACACATACACACACACACTGAGGAATTGCCTAAAACTACTTTTTATGGACTCAGGAGTTATAATCAATAACGCATTTAATAACAAAAACAATATTAGGTGATAACACGATAAGAAATTTTTTAACCGAATACAACACTCCCGTTACCTACACTGTAAAAAATAGGTTCTTAAAACTAAGCATATATTGCCTCAAAATAGCTCCAAAACAATATATACTTAAATTTGAAAACCCATGTACTCATTACTTTCCGAACACTATAGTGAGGAAAGTATTGTAATCATGTCAAAAATCCGAATTTGAGATTTTGATGTTTCTATACGTTTCGAGGTCCAATGAGTCCGTTTTCACTATTTTTGCGATGATATATGTATGTGTGTGTGTATGTATGTGTGTATGTATGTGTGTATGTATGTGTGTATGTCTGTGAGTGAACACGCTAGCGTCTAAACGCTTTGTTCGAATAACCTGAAAGTTGGTACGCATATTGTAAGTCACCATAGTACGAACCCTATAGATTTTGGTGAATCTAGCACTTATAGTTTTTTTTTACAGGGACACAAAGAAAAATTCTTTATCATTATGGCCTATGGGAGCAAAATCTTAAAAGTGCGATAGCATCTAAACGCCTTATTCAATTGATCAAAAAATTTATACACATATTATAGGTCACAAATACTCAATCTGTATAGATTTTGGAGAATCTAGCACTTATAGTTTTTTTACAGGGACACAAAGAAATTTTTTTTATCATTATGCCTATGGGGCCAAAATTTTAAAAGTGTGATAGCATCTAAACGCCTTATTAATCTGAGCAAAAAATTTGTACACATGGTATAGGTCATAGTTGCACCAACTGTATAGATTTTGGTGAATCTAGCACTTACAGTTTTTTTACAGGGACACAAAGAAAAATTCTTTATCATTATGGCCTATGGGACCAAATTTTTAAAAGTACAATAGCATCTAAACGCCTTATTCAATTGAGCTGAAAATTTATATGAGTATTATAAATCCCTGTTGCACTAACTATAAGCATTTTGGTGAATCTAGAATTTGTAGTTTTTTACAGGGACACAACGAAAAATTCTTTATCATTATGATCTATGGGTTCAAAGTTCAGTAGTGTTAAATAAAACATCGTGTACTATATGGAGAAAAATACTCAGACACTCTATTATGGTTTTCTTTCTTTTGTTTGTTTAACAACTCCTCTTTCTTTACTTTATCTACAAAACTGTTAATTACTCAATGTTCGGAAAGTCGAGTGGAGTCACTCCAGATTTTTTTTTAATACATTGACATAAACATGGTATATTGGGATTCTTATTGGTCAACCCCATTTTTAAACATGTCAATGTACTGAAAAATGAGTACATGGGTTTTCAAATTTAAGTATATATATTATTTCGGAGCTATTTTGAGACACTATATACTTAGTTTTAAGAACCTATTTTTTACAGTGTACAGTAGTCGGATAATGGAAATAATAGTCATCCAATTACATTTACATTTATTTAATTTAACATTCAAACTGTATAATATATTATATTTTTTTTAATGTACCAAATATATTTATCAATATTAATATTAGTACTAATATTATTATTACTAATTACTAATTTAAATGTAAATGTAAATGACAGTAGGAAATTTAATAATAAAATAATTGCTTTTTAATACTACATTATTGTTAAAATTTAACTAATTCAAAATCTATTTCCCATAAAAACTTTAAAAAATATATGGTATCGTTAAATTTACAGATATCGCATATGCAAATTTATTCATCTTATATAGAAGGAATTTGTTTATTTTCAAGTTTTGTTTGAAATGAATATTGGTTTAAAAATTGAAGCTATACTTATTAATCCCTTCTTTCATGCTAGTTATGAATTAAAATGTTTCCAGATTTCCTAATTAACTTTCTAAACATTTTGATTTACGGTATACAGCATAATTAAATAAGTAATTTCACCCCATTCTCAAAGGAAGAGATTATGTATAAAGTTTCTCCCTTTCAACATGGGTAATTGAGAAATATTGTTATACGTAATTAAATCGTAAACTTATGATAATGTATTGCGTGGGAAATATAACTTAATCATAGTAAAAACTGTTATTTAAAGTGGAAAATATTTTTACTCTAGATAAAATTCGTTCATAACATAGAAAACGGATTTAAAGGTTCTGGAAATTCGATTAATTTAATTAAGTACTCGTTTATTAATTTTACGGGTACTTTCATTTCTTAAAAATGACTCGTTATTTTTAATTTCTCGTGGGAAACTTATATAATGGGCTATTTGTTTAAATATTGGATTTGTATCTAAATTATTTTATTGATATTGATCTACGTTAGAATAAAAAGCATGAGCTGCAGAAACAACACTGTGACATAAATGATTATGTTTTCTTAATGTTGTATTTATTTTATCTAACTATTTATTTATTTATTTATTGCAAATTAAAATTTTAGAGAAGTGAAATAAAGCATTGGGAAGCTGAAAATCACAAATTATAAAAGAAAACACATATACACAGAAACACATACACGCACATGTATATACAAATTGTATGTATTATTATCACATACCTTTATGCTTTCAATCTTTCGTTAAAGGCAGACTCACAGTTGCAAAAATGTTTTAAATGAAGTAAATAACCATGTTAAAACACGGAAACATCCAGAATATTTATACTTTTATGTATTTTCAAAATTCCGATTTTAATGTTGTTCTCAGGTCTTTAATGTCACATTAAATAATAAAAGAATATTCAATCTCTAACATGAGAAACAAAGGGGAAAATGTTCCTTTTATCATTAAATATGATCGAGATATTTCATTTTCAAACTCAAACTACCTTTGGATAATAGTATTTAAAGTGAAGAAAGGTTGATTGTTGAATGATTGATTGCAGAGTTTAAGGTCGATTGACTACGCTAGGTCCTAAGCCTATGAGGGGAATGCCTTCCGTGGTTTTCTCTTTTAAGAAGTCAAAGCCAGTATTTATGTGATTTTCGGAGAAAACCGCGAAAAACTCAGAACGGCTAGGCCAGTGAACACGACATAGGATCGAACACGGCACTTCTCGTTTACCAGCTTTGAGTACAGAACCGCAAAACGAAGAGCGGAATAATGAAATTAAGTCAAAAAATAAAATACCATTTACGTTACTGGAAACAGTATTAGTTGGCATTGATGGGATCTGCTCAAATGACGATCATATAATTCATATCTAAAATTTCAGTTGTAGAGCAAAATATAATAATTTTTACGGAAATACACTCGGTTTTATACTGAAAACAATCGAAAACTTAAATTCACAACCCACTAGGGAACCCTACCTCCGATTTGATTCATAGATCTTATCCAAATTTGCTTTTCGTTTTATTGGAGTTTTATTTCGTTTTTTAAGAGTTTCGCATTTTTGTTTAGTTTATATGAATTATTAATGAATATAAATTATTAATGAATATAATAATTAATATAAATTGTATACATAGACTAACAATATACGACAGCAGGTTGATTGGGTTTTATGTTGCACTAGTGCCGCGCAATGAGTAATTGGCGCAGGTCTGGGACACACCCCTAGAGGTGGTTGGAGACATGCCATCACAATTTTGAACCTACACGGATAGAATGGCTCTCCCGCTTCGGTAAATCCCAGAGGTATAATTTTGATGGGCACATAACAAATTAATGAACAAATCAACGACCCAACTCATAATCAGGCAAAAATACACAGAGACAACGCATCTAATTTGAAATTCTTTCATTTCTCATATCTCAATACCTTGAAAAACGCCAAACAGCTGTTGTTTAAAATTTTTCTGAACAAGTAAGTTGTGCGTAACTACAGAACTGGAAGTATATGAAAAATATGAAAGTATATGGAAGTATATGAAAAATATATTGGGAAAATTATTGATTCCTTTATATGCAATTTCAAGTATAAGCATATCTATTTAAAAAGCTATAACTTATAAACGTAAATAAAGATACTTACTATTTTAAAAAATAAAATAAAATGTGCAAAGTATTTAAAGATGTGTAACATGCTATGTAGTCCTATGTTTTACCGTCAATGTAAAGAAATTTTAAATAATCGCTAAATTCTAGAGGTAACCGAAAATTTCAGTATTGCGCAATTACACGTTTTTTAACATTTAATCATTTATAAAATATTAGAATAAAGGAGAATTTCAATAATTATTCTTAAGAAAAGGGGTAATCGATAAGCCAGTGAGAAGTACTATGCAAAATGCAAGCGATTCTTTTATGTATCAGCTAAAATAATTTTATTATTTGCAAAACTTTTGAAGATTAAATGTGTATCCATTTCAAACCAGCTTACGACCCGAAATTCTCAGGTTTTATTTCTTAATTTATTATTATTATTACTATTTTATCATATCGTATATTTTTTGTTTATTTGCATTTTTATTTTAAATTTTAACTTTTATCACTTTTTTGTTTTTTTAAACATCTTCTGTATGCACAAACCATTTTAATTATCCCTAAAAAAAAAAAAAAAAAAAAAAAACTAGATGACATAAGTGGAACACTACTTAGTACCCCGTCACGTTTTTCTTTATTATGGAATAATTTATTTAAAGTTTGACTTTTTGGTATAAGAGCAACTTGATTACGCTAACAAAGGAAGTATGAATTAGTAAAATTGCTATTGAAACAAAACCACGCTTAAATTAAAGAGCATGGTCGAAAACATTGGGTACCGTAAAAATTTTCTGCAACAACTCCCATGGGGGTGAGATATGCCCTCTATTAGTTTTAGTTATTTCTATAAAAGCCAACAAAACACGCAGCTTAGTGTGAACCGATGGTGCAGTGCTGGCGTGCTTCGCTTCGGATACGGAGGTCCTGGGATCGAGTCCCGCAAGGGCGTTTTGTAATATTTTCAAAAAAATTTCTACACGTTTTTAATACTTTAAATTTTTAATTTAAGAGAAAATATTTATTACATTAACAAGATTTTTTACTTTTTTTTTTTTTTTTTTTTTGAGTATTACAATTAATAAAGTATTGAAAATGAATTTAAGAAATGCATTTTTACTTTCCGAACACTATAGTGAGGAAAGTATTGTAATCATGTCAAAAATCCGAATTCGAGATTTTGATGTTTCTATACGTTTTGAGGTCCCCTGAGTCCGTTTTCACAATTTTTACGATGATGTATGTATGTGTGTGTGTATGTGTGTATGTGTGTATGTGTGTGGGTGAACACGCTAGCGTCTAAACGCTTCGTTCGATTAACCTGAAAGTTGGTACGCATATTGTAAGTCACCATAGTACGAACCCTATAGATTTTGGTGAATCTAGCACTTATAGTTTTTTTTACAGGGACACAAAGAAAAATTCTTTATCATTATGGCCTATGGGAGCAAAATCTTAAAAGTGCGATAGCATCTAAACGCCTTATTCAATTGAGCAAAACTTTTATACACATATTATAGATCACAAATACTCAATCTGTATAGATTTTGGAGAATCTAGCACTTATAGTTTTTTTACAGGGACACAAAGAAAAATTCTTTATCATTATGCGTATGGGGCCAAATTTTTAAAAATGTGATAGTGTCTAAACGCCTTATTAATCCGAGAAAAAAAAATGTACACATGTTATAGATCACAGTTGAACTAACTGTATAGATTTTGGTGAATCTAGCACTTACAGTTTTTTTACAGGGACACAAAGAAAAATTCTTTATCATTATGGCGTATGGGACTAAATTTTTAAAAGTACGATAGCATCTAAACGCCTTATTGAATTCAGCTGAAAATTTATATGAGTATTATAAATCACTGTTGCACTAACTATAAGCATTTTGGCAAATCTAACATTTATAGGTTTTTACAGGGACACAACGAAAATTTCTTTGTCATTATGATCTATGGGCTCAAAGTTCAGTAGCGTTAAATAAAACAACGTGTAATAGATGGAGAAAAATACTCAAACACTCTATTATGGTTTTCTCTCTTTTGTTTGTTTAACAACTACTCTTTCTTTACTTTATCTACAAAACTGTTAATTACTCAATGTTCGGAAAGTCGAGTGGAGTCACTCCAGATTTTTTTTTATTTATAACAAAAAAAAAAAAAAAAAAAAAAAAAAAAAAAAAAAAAACATGTTTAAAGCTACGGATATAGTTTCTAATTTATAACAATTATGATTAAAAGTAGAAAAATCATGAAACCATAAGTATTTTTCACAAGTAGAACAAGAAATATAAAAAGATTGATCACAATTTCAATTTTGTTCACCGTCAATTATTGTTCATCACGAACATTTTATCAAATATTTGCCTTTTCGTCGAGATTACTTGATTTGTAAAATTCATATTTACCCAGATTTTGAATTTTTTTAGATGTAAATTTATTATAAATTAGTAAAATCATTTTGAGAAAATTGTCTTCGATATTATTGTCAGTTCTTCCGACACCACGAAATTTGACAGTTGTTTAATAAAATATTTGAAATAAAAGTTAAATGCGACGTCGAATAGTTAGGCAACAGCTGTTCATCATTCAAGATTTTTTATGCAAAAAATTGTCTGAATAAATATTACAGTTGAGAGCAGACGATAAACTCTTGCTATTAATGTCGTCGTTAAAAAATAGTAATTAATAATTTATATAAAACAACCATTAACAAAATTTTATCTGAATGTTATCATTAACAAAATGTTACCTAAATATAATATAAAGGTATTTCCCGTTAAATTATTAATTTCTTTAAATTTAATAAATAAATAATAAATTGGTGAAAAAAAAAATATATATATATATTAAATTGTCCGTGCTGAAAAAAAAAAAAAATGTTTTTATATAATTAATATTTTCTCTTAAAATAATGATTTAATTTAATTAAAAATGTCAAAAATAAATATTTTATTTGAAATAAAAAAAATAAAATATAAAACTCTCTCGCGGGGACTCGATCCCACGACCTCCGTATCCGAAGTCAAGCACGCTAGCACTTCACCATCGGTTCACACTACGTTGCGTGTTTTCTTGGCTTTTATAGAAATAACTAAAACTAATAGAGGGCATATCTCGCCCACATGAGAGTTGTTGCAGCAAATTTGTACGGTACCCAATATTTTCGACCATGCTCTTTAATTTAAGCGTGGTTTGGTTTCAATAGCAATTTTACTAATTCATACTTCCCTTGTAAGATCTTAGGACTGGCTTCATCGCATTCCATGCACAGCTTTTCTAACGGATTCTACAAGTTTTATGAAAACGGGGTTCACAAAAGTTACGATGAATACCACGAAAAGCACTAAAGTGCTAGGCTAAAGATCGCGGTTGTATTCAATCCTCACACCTCGATCAACTAGCTTAGGCATTAAAACTTCTCTGCCTCAACATTCCTTTAAATGCAAGTATAATAGAACCTGGTTATTACTCTGTGAAGGTTCCTATGTAAGTAAACATGACTGCTATATGTTTCTGCAATTAATGATTATTATCTACAAAATTTACTTTTAACGCCAGTACTTAAGTCTAATATTCTATCTTTAGATTAACATTTATCTCTATAAAATCGTTTGATTTTGACTTATATATATATATATATATATATATACACATATATTAAAGCAATATAGCAAAATACACACAATATATTAGCTGTTAAATTTTAAAGCTAATGAATAAATCAACATATATACGCTATAGATGGGTAGTCCAATTAAAAAAAAAAAAAAAAAAAAAAAAAAAAAGAAAAAAAATCTAGATTTAAATGGAATATATTTTTAGTGATATTGTTCCAATCCCATAAAAGTGAATGATTGAATTAGAAGGATATTATAAATAATAATTTGTATCCTATCTCTAAATATGAAAATTTCTCAAAATAAAAAAATAAAAAAATAAATGAATAAATAAAAATAAATAAATAAATAAATAAATAAATAAATAAAAATAAATGAATAAACAAATGAATAAATGAATAAATAAAAATAAATAAATAAATAGAATAAAATAAATAAATAATAATAAATATGTATTATCTATTCATTAACAAACTTACCTGTATTTGTATTTATATATTTTTTTTGTATTAATTTTTCGGGGGATTTCAAATTCAATTGTAATATATATATACGGGTGATTCAAAATAGATGTTACAGCGATTATCTCATAAACTAAGAAAGATAGAAACATACTTCCAATTACAGAATTAATGCAAATTAAGAGTAGATTTCAGGTATGGCATTTCTTTGTACAAGGGGCTGTTATACATATTAAATACGAAATTTAATTTTTATACGGCCCCTCCTATCATATGACTTATATTTAGAAAAATATTCTCCTCGCTCTAACAATCAAAAAAAAAAAAAAAAAAAAAATCATCTAAGTCAAAATCTCGCTGAGTTATTGCAATTTCAAAATTCTAGCATTTTTCGCCAAATCTTAAGGGGTTGTATCAAAAGTGAGAAATTGTAATTACTATAGCTTTTGTAATAAGGCACACGTTGATCAGCGTTTGGGGGGAAAAAAAAAGAAAAATCAGTCAGGGAAAGACGGCTATTTTAACCTGTAATATCTCTGTGAATACACAAGAGAATACTCTTTGATAATTTACCAAATAAAATTTATGAATAATTTATGTGCTAAAAGGGAATTTTCAAATTCATTTTTCTTTCTTTTCTTTTATACATTCTCTTACTCATATACACAGTGTAAAGAAATAATTGTTTTTGAGTCAAATTTCCTAAAATTAGCTTTTGTTATATTTGCAAGTTTTCAGATCCTCTGAATTCAAAAATCATGTTTTAAGCGGTTGGTCTCTCTCTCTCTCTCTCTCTCTCTCTCTCTCTCTCTGTGTGTGTGTGTGTGTGTGTGTGTGTGTGTGTGTGTGTTTCTGTGTTATTAGAATATCGCAAGAACAAATAGTAGCAGAAAATCCAAATTCGATATTCTAAATCCGTATCATATTGCGGTGCTGTAGCACCGCAATATGAAGTATTCGTTGCGATCAGACAATTGTTTGTTTACAGGGTCATCCAAAATATTTCAAATACATTAAGTCTGTGAGCGAAATCTCTCATATGTACAGTGCGACATGTATATACCGCACTAAACAAAATGAAAAGAACAGATTTTTTATACGCATAAAAGCATGTTTAATGTAGATTGTGGTATAGCAATCATTCATCATTCATTTACAGGGTTACCCAGAGTATTTTGATACATTGGAGCTATACTTGGGAATTACTGGAAGTGTATTTCAATTTATGTTACTTGTTTTACATCTAACACTAAATTTACGTACACAAAGCCATTTGTCTGTAGTTTATAGACAATATACAGGGCTACCAAAATTAAGGTAAAAAATTTTTTATTATTTTTTTTAAATGTAATTGGCGTAAGTGCTTTGCTGCATTTTTTTTTTTTTTAAATCGATGAACACTGCTGACACAGAACGGAAAATGAATTTCTCATACTTATACTGTAAGCAAAGTAGTTTTTGAAGAGAGATTTTTTTTCTGTATAATACCACATTTTGATGCCTCCTGAATGCGAAAGGTAAATTTTTATTGGTTGATCTGTGTATATATGAATTATACTATATGAATTATAATTTAACAACAAGTAATCTGGTGTGCCACCCACACGACTTTCTCTTACCCTGAAATTTAATACCATAAATACAGGTTGGAGATTAAGAGGTAACATAAAGAGTACTGTAAACCTATGTTAAAATAATTCAAATTAGGCTTCGAAAGAGTTTTACATGATAGTTAGTTCTGTGTGAGGGGTAATCTCATGAAATTATTCGTTTCCTGAAATTATTCGACGCAGGCAATAATCAAACTTTAAAAAACTTGACTTTGGTAATCAGGAAGCCTCAAAACATGTAAATACTAAAAAAAAAAAAAAAAAACAAGCGATGCATACTTAGCTTAAAAACATACATTATTTATCATATGTCTATGAGGAATTCATTTCCATTCCTGAGCAGTTTTCCTGGACATGGTAAAATATTATAGTAAAGAACTTTCACTAACAATGAAAAAGAATATTACAGCTTAAATGTTTGTAACCCTGTATATCTTTTGAAGAATATGTACAAACCACAAAGTGCACCTAAATATAAACCTATAGTAATAATAAACGGCACAACCTAAAATGCACTTCCATCAATTTTCAGCTATTGTCGCATTATAATCTAGTTATTTTGTGTAGCCTGTAAATTAACAGTGAATGATTTCCCTACCATATTCTACATGAGGCGTGTTTTTATGCATATAAAAAATATATATTCATTTCATTTGGTTTAGTGCAGTATATAAGTGTTAAACTCTACTTACCTGCAATTTCCCCCATAGACGTAATGTATTTGAATATTCTTGAGTGTCCCTGTACACGAACCATTTGTTTCATCTCAATGAAAAGCTTAGTGTAGCATCCCTATATGATACATATTTAGAATACCAAGTTTGAATATCTGCTGTTATTTGTTCTTAAGATATGCTGATAACAGACAGACACACACACACAGACCAACCGCTAAAAACACGATTTTCATATTCAGGGGACCTCAAAACGTGTAAATATAAAAAAAACTCACTTTCGAAAATTTGGCCCAAAAACAATACTTTCTCTACCTTTTGGGTATGAGAAAGTAATAACTGCAGGAAATGCGAATTTGGTACTTCGGATTCCATATCTAGTTGCCACTTGAAAAGTTCATGAAGGCTTGCAATCTTCAAGGAAATTGATAACAGACTGGATTTTTGTTTTGATAAGTATAGGCACTATAATTAAACGGGGGTCGAGAATGGCGGTAACCCCCCTGACATAGAATTATACATCTATACGATATCATATTCTATACAAAACATTTAGAATATTAACAATAAATATGAATTTCCTTATGATTTTTACAGTATAAATTTATTTAAATGTAATTTATAAGAATGTCTGTCCCAAAACGCAATACATTGGCATTTTATGTGCGTTCCTCTGTACATAAACCAATTGTAGAGAATGAATTAATGCCATTTTAAATAGGGAATATCATATAGTAAACCTAAATAACATATATCATTTCTGAAAATTTCTGAAAATATTTACAGACGCTGGGGGCGGGCAGACGGACAGATGGACAGCCAGACAAAAAAATATGCAAATTGAAATCCTATTCACAGTTAAAAAATGTTAAAAAATGTTTAATGTAAACGAAATTGCAATTCCAGCAAATGTCCAATAATAACCCTTAACGTAACTGAATATTTTTGTGTGCCCTGTAATGCTAATCTTACTGTACACTATAGAAAGTATTCTTTTGTGCATATGAATAACATATTTCAATTTCATTAAGATTTATGCAAAGTAATTAAAATTATGTTTATAGAAATATCTTCACATAGAACGCAATGCTTTGGAATACTTTCGGGTGTCCCTGTATACAAACCAGTGATGGTGTTTACTCCATTTTCTATAGAAAATAATATCCGATAGAAAACTTTAAGAACGTATTTCAATTTTATTCATATATGCATAAATTAAAGGTATTAAAATATGGTTTATAAAAATACCTCTCATAAAACACAATGCTTTGGAATACTTTCGGGTGTCCCTGTGCACAAGCTAGCAGAGGTATTCACTCCATTTTTAATAAGAAACATCCGATAGTGAACTCAAATAACATATATCAGTTTCAGGAAATTCTATGAATATTCACAGGAGTTAGAGCGCGGACACACAGAAAGACGAATGGACAGACAGACAAATCGAAGTCATTAACACTTTTCAACCTGGCTAGAATTGTTAAAGAGCCGATGTCATTAAATTTTTCAACTATGAAGGAAAGTGGTAAAAATAAAGCGCGAAAATTCCACACGGTTTTGCTAGACTTTTAATTTTTTTCCTCTCTTAACGTGTTTTAATTTCCAGGTGACTCCTAAGAAATTTAACTATTAATTTTTTTAACAATCCGAAATAATGTAAATTTGCGTTAAGTTCTTAAAACTGTTGATTTCACGCGCTTGAATGATTTTAGTTGCTATTTTAAAATAAATTATCTTTTTTTAATTTTTCTTATCTCATAGATAACCCCCTAAAGTGAACCCGTTGGCGTCGAAAAATAGATGCCAAAATTGAAAAAAAAGTGGTGTAAGTCATCATTTTCAAATTGCAATAACTCAGCGAGATTTTGACTTAGAGAGGTGATTTTTTTTTTTTTTTGCTTGTCAGAGCGAGAAGAATAATTTTCTAAATATAAGTCACATGATAGAAGGGGCCGTATAAAAATTAAATTTCGTATTTAATATGTATACAGCCCCTTATACAAAAAAATGCCATATTTGAAATCTACTCTTTATTTGCTCTAATTTTGTGATTGGAAGTATGTTTCTATCTATCTTAGTTTACGAGATAATCGCTGTAACGTCTATTTTGAATCACCCGGTATAAATATATCAACGGTATGTGTTTTAGAAAAGAAACACAAGATAAATAACTGAAACACAATCGATGATTAATTTAATGTGGTAACAGGTGTTCCTTCTACATCAGATTAAAAATTAAATTACTTACTCTTAAGTTAATTTAATTTCGCACTAACATTATAATAGAAGATATCTGAAACGCTTATTTTTATATACGGAGAGTTCTTTTGTTAAATGAAACTTATGTTGAAAATGAGTTATACTAATTTTTAAGTATCTACAGTAAATTCCCGGTCATTCGCAGGCTTGGAAAATTGCCGTGAACAGAAAGCACAAAAACAACAAAAAAGTGTTTTTTTTTAATTAAGAAACAGAGTGGATGATTGATTTTTCAAAATAAATAAATAAAGAAATATACAATCACGTTGATAGAACATATTTTTCTGAATTTCAGAAAATTTCTGGCAGCAAACTGCTACAAACAGGGCTTTCTTTGACTGTGTAAAGAACTGCGATGCTTTTTTTTTTTTTTTTTTTTTTTTTTGTGCATAGTACACTACGATACTATTTACTATAATGCATCAAATTTTTTGTCTTATACATTGTAACAAGCTTTCATAGTAAGTGAAATTTTTAATAATTGTTTTACATTCTTTAGTACATAAAATATAAGTATTTTTACTGAACTGTGAAAATATTTCCTGTTTTTATTATTTTTATATACAATAGAAACAAATTTTTTAGCTACATTATTTTTTATCTCATTTAACTCTCATTTTTTAGTATTTTTTGTGCTTTATCTGCAATTTGCTTTATCCACGTGACCCATGACACTCACTTCCGCGAATAATCGGGAGTTAACTTCATACTAAAAATTTACACGTTCTCGAAAAGTGTGAAAAATGTATTGCATTGACCAAATGTATTCTTTGAAATGTATGAATTTTATCAGAATGTTATTGGTTTTTAATATTAATCATTCTCACTCTTGGGTAAGTCATCTTAATTCTATTTGAAATTATATTTATGACGGTGATTTTTTTTTTTTTTCCTGAAAAAAATAAAAATAAAAATAAAGAAAGAAAATAAAAATTTTTAGTAAAGAAAATGTAACCATTCTCTACAAATTCAAACTAAAAAAGAAAACACAGGAGATAAAAATCTTTATCATTAATAAAGATAAAATATTATATATTTAATAAAAAGACTAACGGGAAATCCCAGTTTAAAATAAAATTGGTATTTATACATTTAATTATTATTATTATTATTATTATTATTTACTGAAAAGTTATCAGATAATTTGGGGGACGAAACATATTTCTTCCTAGCATTTTTACATGTCAACAGATGACAATACTGACCAGCAAGTATGAGGTGTCTTGTCCTAGTGAATACGTGTATTGTGAATTTATCTTAATTTATCGTCCTTAATCACAGCTATTTTGGATTTCGTTAGCATTTAACCTTGCGAATAAAGTCCTTTTAATATTCGGTTGCTCATATTTAAAGTTTATAAACGGATGTATTATTTTAAATAAGATGTTATCAATAGAAGTAAGTTCCTTATTCTATTACACACACAACGCAAGCAAAAGTGGCTTTAACTTTGCAGAAATACGAAAATAAGCATGTGTGGTAACTTCAATCCATACTTGGGGAAAGTCCCAATTTGATTCAGAAATAAACTAAATGGCCTTTAATTTTTATGTTTTATTTTATATACTGTATATTACAGTCTAAAATATAAATGAAATGAGAAATTATAATTATAATATTGTAATATTGACCATTTTTAAAACATTATTTTAATAAACTTTCAAGACTTCAGTTTGGATCCCTTCTGAATATAGCTTGGAGCAAAGTAGCCACATTAGAAAATAGAACTTATGGTTTTTCGGCTACTGGGATCTAATCTTATACCCACAAAGAATTCCTGATCATGAGTTTGTTATCCCTGATTATTTCAGCAATGATAGAGCAGTTACTTCTGCAAACGACGCATTTGACAACTGGTCCTTCTACCAACAGATGATGTGGGTATACGCCAACAGTTGCTTCCACCATCATAGAAAACGGTGAGCATAAAAGATCAAAAAACCTAAACCCTCAGATTGTAAGAAACAAACAACAGTGGTCTTTACTGAATCAGAGAGGAGAAAAACTATGTGGGAAAAAGGCAAGGAAAATCAGAAAATAGCAGAAAATGGCAAAATAAGTAAATAGAAACCTTCGAAAAAACAGAAGAAAAGGAAACGTGATAGCTCGTGTACATCAAGTGAAGAAATTCCTCTGGATACAGAAATGGCAGTTTCGATGAGGATAATGATGATGGTCTTTGTGCTGTATGTAAAGGATTATTTTATGCTAAAACTGGCTATAAGCGTGATTAGATTAGGGGCATCAAATGCAAGATATAGTTGCACGAAGATTGCGATGGTGATCATTTTCACTGAATGAAATGTTACGCACGATAAAATGCAAGCTTGTATGCTTATTAGATTTAGCAAAGTAAATGTCGAGGTTAATTAACATTAAATTTGTCAATCGTGTACATACTGAAAAAGAAAATAATAAACATACATAGTTAATTAAACATTGAAGAGCATGGTGTATTTTTTAAAGTATCATATCATTTCAGTTTTTGGCTGTACTAAGATAAACACCCTATTATATTGCGTCCTCCCCGAATTACCTTATGTACCAAAACATCTACTGTACATAAAGGAAATTGCAATGATAGATTTTTTCCAAGCTATATTTATTAGAATATTTCCTGCTCTTTACCATGCTCACATGCGCAATCTCTCAACTGTGACGTATGTATGATGCAATCAATACAGCAACTCTCTCGCACGATAAGTATTGAAGATAATAACATATTTACTATGATTTCAAGTACCAGCTATAATGTATTTGGCTCTTACACATTTATATGATGAATTATTTCATTCTGCCAAATATTTCTATATAAATACCTTTTATATGAAATAGTATATCTAGTGAACTCTTACAAATATAAATGCTTTTTCACAATAATTCATTAAAAAATAGTATATTTATTTCCTTAAGTGACACGTTTGCGTGAAAGTATTTCATTGATCGGAATCTATAAAGTTTCGTCAATTAAAATCATAATAAGCTTTTTTAAGACAACCTTATGCACTATCTAGCCTATACATTGTAAGAAAATTCCTGTTAAAAATAGAAAAATATATATCTGTCAACCAATTTTTGTATGCATGTAAGTAATTCTATTTGGAACTCACACGACTTTCTCTTACCCTGAGACATACAGATCAACCGCTAAAACTTAATTTTTGCATTCAGAAGACGTCAAAATAAGATATATTGAAATTTTAAAATATTACAACGCCATCTGGCATTAGAAATTTCTGTAATCTACTGTTCAATTCCAAATCAACAAAGCTTTCAAATGATGTATTATTTATGAAATTATTTTAATTAGTAGCTGAGACACACACACACACAAAAAAAAAAATAAAAACTAATCAGGACACCTTAAAACATGTAAATCAGGTGAAATCTCAAATCCCATTTTCAATAATGTAAAGTACTTTAAAATATCTTTCGAATGATGTATTAAAAATAATTTAATCATAATTAGAATTTCAAATATTGAAATTTTAATAAAATTAAATTTGCAATTAAACTGTAAATTAAAATGTAATTTGTTTGATTTATTGACGGAAATCGATGAAATTTGAACTGCAAGTTTGTCTTGTGGTATTTACTGTGTATAGTAAATTTTGTGCGCGGGATAGAATAATTGAAGAATTTTGAAAATTGCAATTTTGCAGTAGCAAATTTGCAGTAGCCTACAATAAATCTAGAATATATTTATAGCCATAATTTTAGTTCAATCGAGTAATCGGTTCAAAAGACATTAAAAAAAAAAAAAAAAAAAAAAAAACACTAGTATGCTTTGTCCATCACGTGCCTATCTTCTATATTTTCCTATACAATTTCATTCAGTAAAAATAGTTTATTATCATTAGTTTTCATGATAAATGTAAATGATTTCTATTCTAGAGAAGTAGTGTAATACTAAATATCGAAATAATGTCAATTTTATTATCTATATGACATCTTTAAAAAATGCAATTTTTTTCCTCCTTCTCCTTCTTCTTCTTAAAAAAAAAAATGAAATATCGATAACTTTATTTTAAGTTATCGCAGATAGTTGGTTCAGCAATTCATTTTAAAGGTATTAACAAGATCTTTTGAAATATACCCATAGCGAAAATTTGTCCACCTGATTGTCACTTTCATGAATATGTCTTTTTAATTACTTATAGTGATTATAGAAAAAAAAAAATGCACATTGATACGAAATTTTGTCCTATGCCGTCATGTTTAGAATTTAGAAAAAGCGAGATAGCAAAGTAACCTTTTGGACGATTTTCACCAAACGTTCTTAGAAGCTAATGTATATCAAGGTGCAATTACATATGAAATTTAATAGAAATCTGTGAAATAATTCCTTAGATACAATTGCCACAAAATTAGTCACAAACACTTTGATAGACGGACGGACAGATAGAAAAACAAACAGTTTCAAAAAATGATCAAATCGCGTTCTATACCTCTGAAACGTGTAAATTCATGGAAAACCGGAAGTCGAAAATATTTACGAATCCATATCTATTACATAGATGAAACAAGAATGGGTTCATTTTTTTTTTCCTGGTCTCACTTTCCGTCTAATTTATACTTCTAATGCAATAATTATGGTTTAAAATGTTATTTGTTATTCGTCAATTAATTTTCTATATATTTAACAAAACATCTAAAAATGAAAATGGCTGGTCATTTTTAATTTTGTAGCGCGGTCATCTGTCTCACTGTCATTCCCCCCTTCTTTCTCTATTTCTCTATCTATCTTTATATATAGATATCCTACAATATCATATTTTTGGTCAAATGCTCTGAATTAATTTGTGGTTAAAACAAAATATAAAATTGATTTTCATACATAAGTTACGTCGAATCGAACTCATAAATTTCATTTATTACACTTTTACCACAAGAATTTGGAATTTAAAGATTTTTCCGAGTGAACTCATGTGAGGAATCCCTTTTTCCACCTCATGTCTTACAGAATCAATAGAGACTAATTACTTCCACCTCATAAAATCATTTACAGGAATGTTTTCGTGAAGCAATAAAATATAATTTGTTTATTTTCAGTTAAATACTCATTAGGCTTAATTTAAAATATCACACAATTTTCAAATGACATGTAATAAAGAAATTATTAAAAAATTATAAATTTTGTCTGATAGAAAAAAAAGGCCAATTTACCACAAATTATATTATTTTAAAACATATGATTTATGTTGTGTTTATTTTATTATTTATTTATCCCATTTCAAAGTATTATTTCAATTACATTTTTTCATCTATTTTATTTTTTATTTTTATTTGTTCACTGATAATACACTTTTATTTAATAAAATATTTATTGCGCATAATTTTGTTTATTATGGTTAAATCTTGAACGCTGCGATTTGATTACTTTACATTATTATATATGTACAGTAAGTATAGGATTGGTAAAGTTTTTAGACCTCCGTTTTTTTTTTTTCTTTTTTTTTTTTTTTTTTTTTTTTTTTAACGAAATTACACGTTTTGAGATTTCCTTAATACAATTTGGCTATTTTAAAAAAAAGGTTTGTGTGTGTACATATCCAAAAAGTTTTGGAAGCTGTTTCTCCCGAATCAATAAGCGAAATTTAACCAAACTTTATAGTTACTTGGGACTTGAGTTAAGTTGATGCTGATTACACCTGGGCTTTAATCATCTATCAGGTAATGGGCTTTAATCGTCATCTCGATTTTTTTCCCCAATAAAACGCAGTATTGCAGTATAGGGCAAAAATTCGCATATTCATGCATAATGAGATATATTTATTTACTTTTGAATGTCACAATAAAACAATATATACTTATAAAAGTAATAGTCAATCAGAAATATAAAAAAATTCCTTTTCGGCAAGCTTAAAGGCAAAGGTATATTCCATTACGTTGTATGGAATTACAATTTCAACTTTCAATTATAACATTAACATTAACATTGGACCATTTGGGCACCACTAAATTTCAGTGTTAATTGTTACTAATTTAGTAAATTGTATGATTTGGCGAGATTTTGGTGACAAAACTTGCGACTTAGTAATGAAATTTGTGATTTGGCGGCACAATTTTATAGCTGACAAAGAAAGTTTTGAATTGGGGACGAAATTCGTTATTTGATGACAAATTTTGGCGAGCTTGGCGATGGAGAATGTTAGCTTTGGCGTCATTATATTTTCTTCCCACGCGATAACTCCATATCTCTTCATAGAACAATATCTTGTTTCCACAAGATAAAAAGACAGTGGAAGCTGTAACGTATTACTCTAAATTTCAATCGCAAATTTTAAATTCTGCCTAAACCGGCGTTCTGAACTATTTACCACAAACGATATTTTTACTAAGAATAACGTATTGTTTTAATTTTCTATATTTAAATCAACGAGATATATAAATTAGAGTGCTCATTTAACGGATGAAGGATTAGCTTTCCGTGGTTCAAGATGAATCACGTGACATGCTCTAATAGGTTGCTGTGTTTGGCCCTTTATCGCTATTTTGGCATTTAAAATATCAGTTCGACAAATTATCATTATTATTAGATAACATGACAGAATAAACAGGTAAATAAATAGGTAACATGACCGAAATAAATTGTTTTTAAAATAATTTTACACATATTTCACATTTTAATAAATAATAAAATACCTTTTTTCATCGTTTCCCAACAAAGTTTAAAAGTGTTTATATAAGAAAATTTAAACTTTTAAAGAGCTGAATTTAACAACAAATAATAATTTTTCAACTATTTTTAAGCATTTTGCCGGTTAAAGTTCAACTACACGAAAGAAAAGAGGTAAAATCAAAATCAAAATGGTTTAGAACAAAAGAATATTAAACTACATAAGTAAACAAAAACATTGGCTGCAAAGAACAATCTCCAAACCGTTGCCATAGAAATTTACTGAAAATAAGCTGTTACCAAGGGAACCACCGAATACGCAGGTGCAAGGAGAGCATGTCACATGACTCATCTTGGACCTTCTCAAGGGTTACCATTTATCACTCTACTTTATTATATCTCGTTGATTTAAATGATTAATTAAAGCTGTTACCATGCTTTTTTTTCAGTGATCTTTTTTATTATCGTTTGCACGTGACGTAAGCATAAGATTATGAATTTAAGTAATTAAAGCTGTAAAAAAAGTCGGCTTCATCACAACTGAAGAAAAATCACTTTTTAACTTGTACCTTTTAAGCAATTGAAGCTATCGAAAAAGTTTAAAAGCAAAAATTCTTCTTTAGGGCAAGGCGGTAATTCGCCTGATTCGAAGTTTTTTCCTATTTTCAATATTAAAGAAATTATGGGCAAATGAAAATTTCCACCCCCACCATTTCCACCCCCTTTGAGCTACGAACTCGATGGAGATTTTTACTGTCCTGACAACATATCCTGAGCTGATTAAATTTAAATAAAATTACTCCAGTTATCGTGTTCACAACTTAACATGGGAAAAAGCGTTAGACCTATATATATATATATATATATATATACTAGCTGACCCGTCCGGCTTCGCACGGCTGAACAAATTTTAGTTAAAGATGGATTGACATGTAAAAAATCAAGAAAGATATCAGTTTATATGTTATAGTCAGGCAATATTATTAACTGAAAAGTCAAAATATAATTTTACAATTATTATTATTTTTTAATTAGTTGTTAAATGTTGGCAATTTTTACTTAATGTTATTTATTTATTTATTTATTTCATAAAAAGAAACATTTCTTTACTCATGAATAAAAATATTGAAAAATAAACCTATAACATGAAAATGTTTTTGATAAAATTGACGTTATAACAGCTTTAATTATTATTTAGTTGTTCATCTCGCAATTATATTTAATTTTTTCCATAATTCATGGTTATTTTAGTAATGTATATTAAGGGAGAAATCAGTTATATGAAACAATATTCGTACAATACAGAATCTGGTGGTCTATTACAGAATCTGGTGTGAAACAACTACACGACTTCCATTACCCACTATTACACGTATTATATACAATTTTTTTGAGATGTTATATGCATTTTTTGAGATTTTCCAGTGAGAGAAACTTGATACACGTAGAAAAGACAGATACAACATAGTTTATATAGCAAGTTAAAAAATAAGGGAAAGAAAATAATAATAATAATAGATAGTTTTTTTTTTTTTTTTTTTTTTTTCTAAACACGAATTTCCAAGATCTAAAACTGAACTACTTAATCACGATGACCGTTAATATTCCTGTAATAAGCCCGTAATACTTGAGAAAGGTTTTCTAAGTTGGATTAATGAAACAATTTTCAAGAAAACATTAGAACCGTTTTTGAGATACCAACTTTAACCAAAACTTAGCATACTCAATTATTGACCTAAAAACAATAATTACATACAAAAGGATATTTAATAGGAAGTTAACGTGGCGGGTTTGAAAAAAAAAATAGTTCAGGCGTTTTTAAAGGAGCGCACTTGCGACATCTGAAATTGAGCTGTTCCTAGAGAATGCCTATCAATTTTCCTGAACTAACTACTTTCGTATATCATTCAAAAGGGCATCTAATAGGTTGCTTACAGAGCAACTTTGAAGAAAATCGTTAGATCTGTTTTTGTGATACGGGCTTACGGTCCCATTTCCGGTTTTCGATGACCCAATTCCGGTTTTTCAATTTTTATGAAAATTTGGAAAATTTATCTGTACTCCAGACCTGAATGAATTGTGAAGTTTCGTAGTTCTATCTTTATTAGTTTCGAAGATATGACAGCCAGAAGATTCCACACATACGTACACACATACACACACACTGACCCATTGCCAAAAACTACTTTTTTGGACTCCGGCGGCCTTAAAAAGTGTAAATCAGGTGAAACTCTATATAGAATTTTTTGAACGAATATAATACTACCACTACCTACGGTAGTGGGATAATTAAAGTAAAAACATAGATCTCGTATTTAATACGAAAATATACAGATTTTCGTATTGCGCTTTCGATCGCCAAATACAAAAATCGCCAAGGACGACACATATCAAATCTATGCTTTATTTTCAATTAAAATATCGAAAATTTGAATTAAAAATTTATTTTACCAAAACTTAATATAGCCTCTAGCACTTAGAGATAGCGTTACTTTTGATTAATTGAAAGAAAAAAAAATCGGCTTTTTAGTTCTAGCGATCGTTCTCTACATATACATTTAAACCTTTCCTCTTTATATATTAGTATAGAGCATAGATAGATTAAATAGGTTTCTAATCAACATAACGTAACTCAAATAATTAAATGCTATTTGCATTTCAGTAATGGCTGTATGCGCTATGTATATTGAGCTACTTGTCATAACTGTTAGTTGCTAAAAATAGTCGCCAAATAAATTTAAACTTCTCAATTATTCTTTTAAAAAGTGCATAATGAAGTGCAGATGATATATTTTTTTAAGTTTACTTTTTATAGAGTTCTAACAGATGATGTCACGAGCATGTTTGCTGAGGGACAGTTGACCCCACTGACCCATTTTATCATTGCGTAATAGTGTAACAATTTTATTGTAACACAGTGTTGTAAATGTATTTGTAAAAGCATAAAAAAATTCGACTACTACGCTTCCAAAGGCATGGAAAAATTAGCATTGTCCTTCAGTAAAGTGCGGTTTCTAAGAAGAAAGTCACGTGGTTGTTAGAACTCTATATTATTATTCGCGTGAAAGTATATTTTATTAAAAGTCGTAAAATAAATTAACTCGTAAATTTTTTTGGCAACAATTATAAATTAAAATAAATAATTTAATAAAGTTTAGAAGAAGTTAGAATTTCTATTTTTTTTTTTTTTTTTTTTTTTTTTTTTTGCATTATTATTTGTTTATTTATTTTTAAATTCTAATTTTGTTTACACACATCAGTTTAAACATTAATGCTTAGATCATTATCCGCGATTGTAATGAAATGCTCGCCTTCTGGTGGGCTAAGGTGAAATTACAATTGACATGATAGCTTTCGGCTTTCAAATAGACGCCATTGCTTGCCGATGTTTAGTTTCACATATATTTATTGAATGAAAATGAGTAAATCCGGTAACATAGATAACACTTACTGTGGTGTTCCACAGTGTAACTCCAAAAAATCAAGAAATCCAGAATTAAGCTTCCATTTATTTTCAAATGGCAAATTTAAAATTTCAGTTGCTTCGGCTAATGGAAGTAAAGAATAATCAGATGATTTGGAACTAATATTTGTTCAGCTTCAGTTAAATATCTACTTCCGATCGAACTTTGAATAATCTGAAATATTTTTTCCAAAAGCAATCAATTTTCCATGATGTAATGGCGGAGAAATTATAGCACGAATATTAAGTAGTAACACATATAGAACAAAAATAAATACACTTGGCTATTATATTTACTAACAACAAAAGCTGAAAAAGCGCCATCTATCGATCATTAAGAACGCGGATATTATATTATATCATATCAAATTATATTATTAGAAAAATAAGTACTTTTAAATCTATAATGACGTCAGATTTAACGTGTAAGTTTAACATTTCACAAAGCTTTACATGAATTTCAATTTAATTCACGTGCAAATATATTTCTTTTCTTTTCATGTCAAGATATTGTAAAAACAAAATGAACATGTAAATGTTTCTTTTATGTTGGCAGCAACTAATTTTTTTTTTTAATATTTCATTATTTCCATTTCTATTATGGCTTTTATGGGGATTTTTATTAAATTGCTCACATTTTAAACTAAAATTTATTTTATCAAAATTAAATATAGCCTATAACAATCAGGGATAGTGTAGATTTTGGTCAGTGAAAGAAGTTTTAAATCGGTTCAGTATATATATATATATATATATATATATATATATATATATATATATATATATATATATATATATATATATATATATATATATATATATATATATATATGTATGTATATATATATATATACTTTAGAACGGAGGGTGGTTTTGGGTTCTAAGGGTCATGGTCGGTGAAGATATGAAGAAATTTTCCAGAAGTCTTGTCATGAGGACTATTGCAATAGGTAGATCTCCTATAAGGAATCTACCTAAAAATACAGAGAGAGAGGTGGTCTTATTCAAATCACAATCACTCTCAAGCGTTATTATAAAATTCTATAAACGCTTAATAAAACTGAAGCAGCAATTACAGGAAATTTTGGTCTTATACCTTAAATGCTAATCATACTGTATGCGATTAAAACATTTTTTTCTGCATGAGAATGATAAATATAATTTTCATTATTAGTTGTGAAAATAAAAGCATCAAAGTGTGGTTTAGAGAAATACGTCTCAGAGAATGCAATGCTTTGTAATTCTTTCGGCTTACAATGTACACAAAACAGTGGTTGAACTTACCACATTTTAAACAGGAAATATCAGTTTCAAAATATCTCATGAATATTTACGGGAGTTATAGCGATGACGTACAGACAGACAGATTGACTTATTCAAATCATAATCGCTATTAAAAATTGTTAGAAAGTGTTACAAATGCTTAATAAAATGGAAAATACAATTCCAGAAATTTCGGAAAATATTTTTTTAATATATTTGAATATTTTTGCATAGTCCTATAAATTGTAATCATATTGTCTTCTGTAGAAAGCATTGTTTTTCTTTTTGTGCATGGGAATAATAAATGTCAATTTCATTATTATTTGTGCAAAATAAAGGTATTAAAAATGTTGTGATTTATAAAATACGTCTCATAGAACATAATAATTTGTAATTCTTTCGATTGTTCTTGTACACAGATCAGAGGTGATATTTACCCATTTTCATTAGGGAACATCCCATAATCACCTTGAATAACATATATCAGTTTTAATAAATTTGATGAACACTTAAGGTTGTTAGAGAGCAAACAGACGCACAGAGACAGTCAGATAAGACATACCTAAGTCCTAAACACATCGAAACCTTGTGGGAAAATGTTATAAAACAGAAAATTGAAAAAAAGAAACAAAGCGCAATTTTGATTAGTTGCACAAGTGCTGCTCTAAAACTGATAGCTGCAAATATTTAGATGTTTCAGAAGCCAATCAATGTAAGTAAAAATATTTAAATTGAGAAAAAGAGAGTTTTGCTATAGAATTACAATACAAAGTTAGTAGTTCAGGGGGAACTCGCGGTGCTGCCATCTTGAAGATAATAAAAATAACTTACATGTTTGTTTCTGTGAAACAGGTGTAAATTTTTATAGTGTAAAACACGTAAGCTATTTTTCATTTTCTTTTCTATTTTTTTCCCACTAATTTGTATTAACTACTCACTTGTATTCAATACATTAATAGTAAAAGATTGTAACAGCAACCCGAAATATTCCTAAAGCTTACTTAAGAATTATAATATTCGTTTTGAGAATTTAAGTGTACACTACTGGTACAATGTCCACTAATGGTGCTTTTTATACTATATTTTACAGCATTATTTAAAATATATGTATATATATATAAATATATATATTGAAGTTCATACTTTATTAATAAAATATTCTGGTGTGTCACTAACACGACTTTCTTTTAGGCAATATTTCAAAGCAGATTACAGATAAAGACACAAGATTAATAAGGTAAGATAATAAAGTTCAATATACATTAAAAATAATCTAAAACAGGTTTATTAACATTTTATTAGACATATAATTTCGTGTGAGGGGTTCCACCAACCTCCTCAATTACCAGCTTAATTATATTGCCTAGCTTCATATTTAAAAAGATAATCAAGGATGTTATTAATTTGCTTTGAAACATAATCAAACTTAATCAAACTTTTCAAGTGGGAACCATATACAAACTTAAAAGTACCAAATTTGAATATCCTTCAGTCATTTGTTTTTATATTAGGCTTGATACACATACAGATCAACTGCTAAATATTTTCCTTTAATGTTTAAGGGACCTCAAAACGTGATACTAAACAACAAATCACAGATGAAAATCGAATATAAAAATATAAATTAACTTTCCTTCCTGGACAGTATACCTCAATATAGTAAAGTGTAGCAAAGTACTTGCATCAAGTACATTCAATAGAAAAGAACGTTTAGCTTAATTTTAGATAGCATGTTTATGAACTATATATACATCATACTATGATTTAAATTTAGTCCTGTATAAAAACGCATGACACAAATTGAGATAAACTTCAAGCAATTTCCTAGCCAAATAGATCCAAATACTTTGGGTAGTTTTGTAAACGAATGATGAATGATATCCATACCGCAATCTACACAAAATATGTTTTTTTGCGTATAATATATATATATATATATATATTCATTCAATTTTGTTTAGGGCAACCTATAGATGTTATACTGTACTTACTAGAAATATCTCCCATGGACATAATATATTTGAATTCTCTTGAATGGCCCTGTACACGAACAATTTATTTGATCTCAATGAAAAGTTTAGAGTAGCATCACTATGAGATACAGATTATGAATACCGAGTTTGGTTTTCCTGCGAATATTTTTTCTTGAGATATGACAATAACGTACATGCGCACAGAGAGAGAAGGAGAGAGATGCACGGGATACACACACAGAACAACCGCTAAAAACATGTTTTTCGAATCGGAGACCTTTAAACGTGGCAACATAACAAAAACTCAATTTTGAAAAATTGACCAAAAAACAATGCTACCTCTACCATATACAAGGGTAGGAGAATGTGAAAATCAGTTTTAAATATTTTTATAATATATTAAAATATAACTAATTATTTGGACATTTAAAGTCATGCGTAAGAAAATAATCTTTCGGAATTTTTGAGGATGTCTTAAACAGAATCTTTTGTTGATATCATCGTGATATTTCTCCTTCACGCACTAGATCAGGTCTGTCACAGGTGACTTCTTTTTCGTACCACTATTCCCAACTAATAACACTTATATATTTTCGTACATAGACCTGCACTTTATCTGCATAAATTTATCATAAATGTTTATGAAAATAGCGCTCTGAAAATAAATTAAAAAAAAAGTTCATCTGTAGCATCCCAGCTTGTCCAAAGAACTTTTAGTATACATGCACCACACACAGCACATGGTTGTTACACTGTAAATACAAGTGTCTGAAATTCAGATACAAATGTGTCTAGTTAAAATGGGGTGTTTAATTTTAAGATACTAAAAAGTGTTTTATTTATTTCAGACACTTGTAATACTTTAAAAGGCGCACCGTTTCACACACTTAAAGTGTCTGAAATTCCGCCATTTTTTATCCTGTCTTCAGTGAATATTTTTCATAAATAAATGAATAAAAGGTTGCGTGTTATACTGCTTATCTGTAAAAAATAGAATGCAGTATTTTCCAGAGCATAAAAAAAAACAAAAAAAAAACATTAATAATTTTTACAAAAATTTGTTCCATTGCCGGCGATGGGAATCAAACCGACAAACAACAGATTCAAAGGTCTGGCTTCTTTCCAATCAAGCCACCAGGGCGCACGATGTATGTTGCTTGTATAATGGAATATACTCTAGTATCCGTAAAACAAATCGAAGCTTTGTGTCTGCAAAAAACTATCCATATTAACTAAAGCTTAATACATCTTAAACTGTATGTATAGTGGTTTTAGAGTTTTTTTTTTTTTTTTTGTTAAATGTGCAACAAAAAGGAAAAAAATAGTAGACTATGAAATTTAAACATTTTTTTTTTTTTTTTTTTTTTTTTTTTTTTTTTTTACTGGTATTTTCAAGAAAACAAACTATGTACATGAAAAAAAAATTATAGTCTGAAGTGTAGGTAAACATAGCGAAATAAAATTTTTTAAACGGGAAAAAAAAATCAATTATGCACACATTGTTTAAGATTGTTTAATTACAAATTTGCTTTCTTCGCTACAAGTTACATGTTTCATTTATCTTAATATATATATATTTATTTATTACATGTGAAAATTTAAATAAAAATTAACTTAAAAAAAAAAAAAACGAATAAGCTTCCCGTCTAAGTATTTCAAATAAATTGACTACTTATATTATATAAAATAATATTAAATTTATTTGTTAAACATTTTTTAAAACAGGATATGCATATTACTTAAAATAGATTCCATATGGGGAATTTGTTAAGTAATGTCTGAATTTCTAAGTGTCCGAAACTTGAAATATCTGAATTTCAAAGAGCCTAAATTGTGAAATGTCTGAATTTTCATGTGTCTAATCTATAATATGTCTTAATTTCAGACATATCAACCTTACTCAGACACTTATCTCAGCTTATTTATAAAAAGACACGTATGTGTCTTAATTTAAAGCAGAACATGCGTCTGAAATTTTGCATGCGTAAGTGTTTTAGATATTTATGTGTCTAAATTGGTATTCAGGCACATTTCTGTCTGAATTTAAGACGCTTCTATTTAGAGTGTAAATAAATTTAAATGGCAACTTAAAAGTATTTAAAAAAGCCGTCTCATTCTTGCTCCTTCCTTTATATTGAAAAGCATGAATTTCATTAATCAAAGTGTTTAAGGACATAAAATTTCGGTTTTAAAGCAGTTAATGTCATTTTATTATTTTAATTAATGCAAAATTATTGTTTTGCCTTTTTTTAAGAAAAATGGATAACAGTTTAACGATCGACAGAATTAGTAGCCAGAATCTTTCTTTTAAGTAATTTTTTTTGAAAAATGTACTTCAAATATCAGTACACAATGCAAACAAATTAATTAAAATAGAGAATAGATAAGACAGAGGAGCGAAATGAAATCGCTAGAGTATTTTTAATCCAACATAAGCATTATTAACACAGAGTAAAAGAGGCATAATTTTGAGGAGTCTTTCGTTATTTGCTTTTCCTCTATTGAATTTCTACGATTGTAATTTCTCCTGCACGATAGCTAAATATTTACTTTTTCTTTCATTAATGAACAATTAAGATTAATGAATCGAGCGTAAAATTTTGGAGCTCGAGAGAGTTAATGAAACAACGTGTAAGTAGGAATAGCTTATACTATTCAAGATTTAATATACGGATTTTGAAAGATAAACAATTTCCTTGAGAAACATTAGTTTGGAAACAAAAATTTAAATTTATATCCATCGTTCAGTCTTTAAAAATGAAAATTTTAATTAAACCACTTAATATTATTATTTTTTTTCAAAAGTTTAATTACAATTGCAGATATTTATATTTTTGTTAATATATATTAGCGGATATTTATATATAGGTGATCATAATTAAACTTTGCGTATTCAGAACACACTGTAGATGTAACTAAAATTCGAATTAAGTCAAAACTTTGTAAATAGACATTTCAAAGGATGCACTGAAAATATATATATATATATATGCTAGGCGACACGGTCAGATTGTTTGAAATGATATGTAATAACTTACTTGGGTCTTTTTTAACATTTTCTAACATTACGGCATTTAAAACTGTTATTTTCACATTTTAAAGCAACATGGCAATACAAAGAATGATAATTGTGCAAATGAAGAAGAAAACAACCTGCTTTGTATTAGCAAATGGATTCAGCGTAAATTATTGGTATGAAAGGGTGTGATAGAACGAGTAACATTTTGTTAGTTACAATGACTGTTAGTGTACATGAAAGTGCGGTAATCTTGGAACTGTTTCACGAAAACATGTCTGAAGTAAAGGATATAATGTGCGAGAGATAACAAGTGATCAGATGCTGTCAGCGGTTGACCTGTCACTGTTTGCCAGTTTTGCGCGCAAAATAATTATGGGGCCCAACGAAAAACAATATGCTTTACACCGCTAAACAGTTTCTAACAAATAACAAAAATGTCTGTAATAAATAAAAATGTTTGTATTAAAATTAGTAGCTTGTTTGCATTTTGATATATACATTCCCTAGCTTTTTGAAAAAAATATTTTATATTATTTTATTATTTTATTTTATTATCCACTGTAATTTACAATATAAGTACATAAGAATCAATTAATATTCAGAATAAAAGTTATCCAAGTAGCTCAGTTATTTCCTACAAAAGGCATTATTGAATTTTACGGCACTACTACGTAGTTTCAACATGCCTTTAGAAGCAAAATTCATTTCATTGTTTATAAAGGTTTCATTATGTATACCCAAAATACAGGTTTCGCCAAAAGTCCCATATACCCCCCCCCCCCCCTCCGTCTCGGAAATATGTCAGAATTTTGAAAAATGGCGAAACACATGTTCAGTGAATTCGAGAGGTACCTCTTTTTCTGAAATAATTTTGTTCATGGGGGAGGGTATAGGAGAGGAGCTAGGGAGGGTAACTTTAAAATTTCAAATAGGAAGGTATGTCTTGTGATAAATCCCTGGAAATGTCTGATCAACATAATGAATGTGATATAAATAGTTTTGTTCTGCAATGATTATTGAAGGAGATGCATAAGTATAAATCCCACATTTTAAAACTCAAAAAAAATTTCACACTCACCCTGTGAGGTAATGTTATGTTAGCGTAACGCTACAAACGAAGTTCGCACTTTACGAATAACACGTGAATATGCAGAGTTTTAGGATTCAGTTGATTAATGGAGTTAGTTCCTATGCTAAACTAAATGATAATTTGCGGTATGTTAATATTATAAAGTGAGATATATATAAAAGGTGATGTGTTTCGTAGTAGAGGAAGAGAGTTAGTGGTAAGAGTAGAAGGGGTAGGAGGTTAAAAGTGTTAGTAGCGAGCGGCTGTAGTAGAAGATAGTTAGTCGAGTAGTATAGTGGTTTAGAGAATTCTCCCACTAACGAAACATGAGTAAAGTCGTGAGAGGTAACGACGTTAAGTGAAGCAGTTGAGATTGGTATCTGTTGGTAAGAGTATTTATGAAGGCTGCCCCTTTAAGTTTATAAAGGTATTGAATGTGAATATAGTCCAACACCCATCTTTTCATTAAGCTCGTTATTTATTTTATAATTCAAGTCTCGTACTCTCTTTACTTACCATTTAGTTATCTAATTAAGTAATTAAGATGGAGTTTGCAGCAACGAAAACTTCACAACCCTCCTACCTCTGAAATGCACCTGAATTTTGAAAAATGGTGAAACACGAATAAATTGAATACGAGGAAGTCTCTTTTGGTGAAAAAACTTTGGGCAAGGAGAAGGGGGGAAGTAGGGGTGCCGTTAGGGAGGGCAACTTTAAAACTTTAACTGCGAAAGTGTGTGTTGCGATACATCCTTAAAAGCATCTCTTTAAAACAAAGAATTTGATATAAATAGTTTTGTTCTGCAATGATTATTAAAGGAGATACATAAGAATAAAATACACAATTCAAAACTCTAAATACTCATGTATCTTCTTTAAAATATATGCAGGACAAAATAATGTATACCAAATTCATTGTCTTGAAGAGAAGTTTACATGGATGTATCACAATTGAAATTTTAAATCTGCCCTCCCTAGATCTCCCTAGATACCCGGAACCAAAATATTTTCATCAAAAGAGGTCCCCTGGAATTCATTGAACATGTGTTTCACAATTTTTCAAAAGTCCGACTCATTTTGCGAGATAGGAAGGGGGTGTGGAATTTTGGATGGACCTTTTTAAAGACTGTATAGCTGTAAAGACAATAATATACAGTGTACGTCTCTATGTTGTGACTAAACCAACATTAAAAACAAATAAACACATATGAAAAAAAAAGCATAAATCATACCGGAAAGGTAAAACTATACTTAATGTGCTTGCACATTAGGGTGGTTAGAAAAAAATCGATTTTTTTTAAATTTCGGACTCGCGTCACCTCTCAAAAATTGTAGTTTGGTATCCTCAGTTGGGGGAAAAAAATTCTAAGTTGACATCTACAGTTCGCGCAAGAGGCTGAAAGTTTGAAAAAATATGTTAAAAATTGAAATTTTCAAAAAATAACAAAATTAGATTTTTTGTAATTTTTTATAACGCAACAACCATACATAGTCAGTATATAGCGTAGTTTGAACCTAAAAACTATTTTATAGCGTTTACATAATATCTTTAGTTCGCGCATACGCCTTAAAATGGGCTAAAACCGCCTAAACTTTGAAATTTACGTGTTTAATATACAATAATACATACATGACATATTTACGTTTCAAAATTATTTTAAAAATTCTAAATTTGTTGAATATAACCTTTTATTACAGTATTGTACGTACAAGTATAGTTACACACACATTTATATGTATATAATAACATTGCATGTCATAGCTAATTACAGAATGATTTATAGATTTTACCTATTTTTTATGTCTTTAAGATTCCTCAGATGAGTTGGGCATTGCTTTAAATGTTATGTAAATGCATATATATTTTTAACCGAACTGATATGAATGAATTTTATGTATGTAAATGTTTATATATTTTTAACCGATCTGATACGGATAACAAAATTTCCTTTCTGAACACACACACACACACACACACACACACACACACAAAAAAAAAAAAAAAAAAAAAAAAAAAACAATAATGTAAAATGGTTATTGATATTTACGATAAAATACAAGATTTTGATTTTAAGGTTTGCAAATTCAATAACTAATTTTCCTGCGTTAGTTTTAATTTATTGAAAAAAAAATGTTTAAACAATTAACAGAATGAAAAAGATTTGAAATCATAAAATAGACCTTAGTATACAGTGCAACCACATATCCTAAAACTAGCAGTGAGGACGCGTCCAAAATGTTCGAGGGATGCCAGCTTGATCGACAGTTTGAAATTTGGAAAACATCCAGTAATTCCGCGGTCTGTTATTGCTGATTTCTTCCGAGTAAGATTACTGTCACCCCTACTTTAGCACTGAACTCGTTGAGTTAGAACGTGCGCAGTTGCTTCCATGGTTTCATGAAATGTGGTTGAAGAATAGCTCTTGTGAACATTAAAAACAGTTTAACCGTTAACCGTTATCCTCAATTTTTAGTAAATAAACTTTTCAATCTGCATGAACAAAATCTAGTTCAATTTTTTTTCTTCTGTCTCTCGGGCGACATTTAATGGCCTTATTTACCATTAACTTTAACTGCCGGTTCAAAGCAAAAACTTAAAAAACAACTATGGGCAGAGTGCCGCTTTCCAAGAATATTCGGCATGCTATTTCTGCCATCCAGCTTCAGAGTTTTCATATAATTTTTAATTGGTTATCTTTAGCTAAAAAATCTGAAAATAATATTGCCACTAGATGACAGATGCAAATTGTCAATTTTTGCTAAAAAGTGGAACTCTGACTTCATATGCTTTTCAAGTTTTCGTGTTCAACCGGGAGTTGAAGTTATTGGTGAATACCACCGTAAGTACTGGTAAGTGACCTTAGTCGCCAAACAGGGTTTTTTCCTTTTGTTGTGGAGGGGGGACGTCTGTAGTATTCTAAATTCCTCTTGTTTTATTAATTTATATATTTTTAAATATTTGTATTGATGTATTATATTAATGTGCTTTGTTTGGGAATATGTTTTGTATTAATATATTTTAATTTTGAATTTGCAGGCTGTATATTTTTGTCCTTTCATCTTTGAGAAGTTGGGGGCTAGGGATGTATTTTTTGCTTAAAGCATAAATAATTTCTCATTTTTCCATTCCCATTCCCTACATAAAGGGACACCCCTGACAAAAACCTCCATGAATTTTGGGATTATCTTTCATTTGTTTATCAAGTTAATTTCATATATTATACATATATATATATATGTGTGTGTGTGTGTGTGTGTGTGTGTGTGTGTGTGTGTGTGTATGTGTGTGTGTATAAAGAAAAGAACAGATGCACGCACGGTATTGCCTTAAAAAGGCATAAAATTTCATTTTTAGACGGTTTGGGCATTATCTAGAAGTGTACTTGATGAATTATTCTTTAACTGAAAGAGTATAAAGAACATTTTACGCGTTATATATTTGAGTTATAGTTCGTTCGGACGGCAAGAATGGCACCGCTACAAATTAAAAGTACAAAGATTATTTCACTTCTTGCGAATATATATTTTTTAAATCTGCGTAATTAAATCAGTCCAAAGCTATATAACTTTGATGTACATCTAATTATAAATATTTACTTTCGTGGTAATATCACACTTATTCACAAACATATATAAGTTTATGTAATAATTTACCAGCCACATCACCCATGGATTGATTATAACGTGAAAAGTATTTAACACAATGCAATGCCAATTTTAGAAACCTGACACTGCTGCACAAAACTTTGGCGACAACTTGTTCTAAAAAACTACAAATCATAAATCATGTACAGATTTGTTCCCCATCCTGTCTTGAAGGGAGTATAAGAAGCAAATACGAGCATCAAAAACTGTTTAATATCTGGAAATTGAAAGATTTTACAAAAAGTACATGAAAATGAATAGCCGAAACTTTGGCTTATACAAAGTTATCCTACATGTGTAACAAAAAAGGGGATGACATAATATGAGTCATATCTAGGCTTCGAGCAGTTCAATCTAAGACATAAATTTTATTCGACTTCAAGTACTCCAGCAACTTTTTTGCAGTATGGTTACTCGCATTGTCTTGCTGCGACATCCATTTCTTTTCACGAAATTCTCCGTGACACAACTAGATGAAAGTGGTTCGCATATCATAGAGATATTTTAAGCTGTTATACTTGCCGTCAACAACCTTCATCATTAGATTACCAAAGATGAAGATGTGACCTGAAACCATGACTCCTACCACCCAATTGACACTTCACTCGATGCTGTGCGATGGTACTACAATTTCTCTGTTCGACGTAAAGTAACGCTGTCAGGTCCATCGAGGCAAAATCGTTTCTAATCCATGAAAACCACTTGCTTGAAGTCTGTGGATATGACAGTGTGTTTGTGTGCGAAATTGAGAATTTCTTCACTGTGCCTCAGGGTTAACCGCAGTTGTCTCTTGATTATTTCGTAGTTAAAGTCTTGTTCCGCTAACGTTCGACAAATAGTTCGGCGTGAGGCTGTGACACCGGTTTTAATCTTTATGATAAGGCTGGTGATCAATTCACCTTGTCCTATTAATTGATGTGTAGCCCTCTTGGTGAGTGGCCACCTTCCGTCTTAGAATCTTAGAATTATTCTTTTATCACTGACGGACAACACTTCTAGACGTCCAGTCATCTTCACTGTTTCCGGTTAATATTCTTGAGCATCTTGATGACTGTATTCTTGGAAACAATTGCTTTGAGGGCTGTTTTCATAAACCTTCTAAACTGGCCATACAGTCTAATGATTTTGGCACGTTTCCCTTCAGTGATCAGCCTTGACGTCTTTCTGGACATTGAACAAATATGGCGGATTGTCGTTCAAAAACCATTCGATCACCGTAGAACATAATGTAATTTTACTAGCATCTGACCCTTTTCTTTTAATAAAAATCTCTCTACATATATATATTTTTTTAATTTATCGTTAGAAAGCCTTGCAAAGAGTAGTTTGAAATTTTGCAGAGTGTAATAATATCGCAATTAGCAGATTGAAGAAAAATGGCGGATCGGCTGGTGGGTCAGAGTCCAGTCTCTTATTATGCAGGATCTCTAGTTACTGCACGCTTATTGCGCCACCTGTAAACTATGCAACTGGTGACGGAACACTTATCTTTTTTGAAATAGATCTAAAACTCTTACTAGTGGCCAAAATTTTGACCACCTCATTTTCGCGTTTTATTTTATAATCAATATTTATTTTATTTTATTTATTTATTTATTTATTTATTTATTTATTTTTTTTTTGCGGTAATATAGCAATTAGATTTTCATATGTACACATTATTGATTTATCCTTTTAATTTACATAGCATAGATATTTTTTTAATAATAAACGCTGAGATTCAGGTGTTCTCCAAAGTTTTGTCCAGAAGTGTATATATATTTACTCTTTATTCAACAACATCAAAACTAGATTTATTTTTCACGGGAAAAATTTCAATTAGGAACATATATATATTTATTTCATTGTTGGTAAAATACAAGCTTAATTTACTTTAAAGAAACTCAAAAATAGACATTAGTTCTATGAAATATGAAAAAATAAAAATTATTAAATATCCATTAGAAATGTACATTTTAGTGAAAATATAAAAAGGTGTTTTAAATTGAATAAAATATATATATATTTTTTTTCATTTTTTATGATTATGATATTTCACAATTTTTACAAATTCTTTATTTAATAGTATTTAAAAATTAAATGTTTTTTTTTTTGTCTCTATACCTTTTCAGTTCTTACTTTAATAACGTAAAATTTGAATGTATACTTTACGAAATCTTTTTCGAAATAATTTCACATTTTAGTTAATTAATCTAAAACGAATCTGCTCAAATATAAGTTTGAGAACGTACTTTTAAAATTTTAGTGCATTCGAAAAATAATTTTATCTAAAATTGTAATAAGCGTTAGAAATGTTAGAAATCTAAAATAACCGAAAATTTTATCTTAACGAAAGTGCTTAAATTTCCCTTAATACGTGTTCTTACTGTATGCAAGCTTTTCAGAATTGCAAGCTTTTCAGAATTCTAAATACCAAACAAAAATTATTGAATTAAAATTCTAGAATATAAAATGCATATCAATATCAATATTTAGTAAATATTTCAATAAATGTTAAACTAAAAAAGATGAATTAAAAGTTTAAAATAGTAAATTATCTTTTTTAATAAACGTTAACTTATAGTTATTTCTTTTAATTATTAAAATATTGGATTTTCGGAAAGTAATTTGTTTTATTCCTAACAGAAAATTTAGTTGCACTGGGTATCAACAAGTTTCATTAAAAATTCAAAAATTCATTAAAAACCTTTTTGAGGAGATATTAAAATGAAATTCGTTATAGATACTCAGTTATTACTTAAAGGTTTTACGAATTATTGTATTGAGTATTTCAGATAACATTTTGAAGAATTAGAGGCCCAAAAAATAGAAAGGGCTATGTCTCAAGAAAAAGCACGATGTCGAATATGTTTTGGGGATGAGGCAATGCTTCATCTTTCAGGGAAATTCAATGCGCAAAATGCAAGAGTCTGTGTTAAAAAAAACTTTCATTTAAGTAGGGAATTTAAGAGATGTAGTCCGAAATTGAATGTGAAATGTGGCCTGACATGCAGCGGAGTCATTGGACCATTTTTCGTCGTAGAGAAATTATTAATTGCAAGTTTGTACCTAGACTTTTAATTGAACTTGTGACACCCCAGTTGGATAATTTTCATCTAAACGACCTTTTCAAGTAACATGATACACCGTCACATTGGGGTCTTGATGTTCGTAATATTCATGGCGAAACAGTTGCAGGTTGGTGGATTAGACGAGATGACCCAATTCCTTGGTCATTGTTCACTTAATTTCACGCAACTCGATATCTGTCTGTGGCATTATGTTAAAGATCGTGTACACCGAACAAAGGTGTGGGATACAACTGACCTGAAGTAAAGGATCATAGCCGAACGATATTGGTACCATTGATAACACTTTGTTACAGAGAACACAGCTGAAAATTGAGTATCGCTTTGATGTGCTTCGTGCAACCAATGGTTCAGATAAAGAGGTATATTAATTGTTGTAAAAATAAATTTAATAATTGCCTCTTAAAATAAAATAAATTTAAAGTTTGTATCTGTTTAGTATTTTATTTAATAAACGTGTGTATTTGTAAAGAGACTTTGTGGACAGCTGCATATTTTTCCCCATTAAATCTACAATCAAGATGTAGTGGCTTTATATATTTTGACAGATAATATAACAACGGTTTTTTATTAAAGAAAAAAAAAAGTTTAATTATACATAATAGTTTTTGAAGCCTTATCAAATATAGAAAGTGGAAAGCAGAATTTTCGGCATATCTTGCTTTTTCACTTCCTAATAGGGAAAGATGCTGTTCAAAGAAGAAAAAAAAAATGTTTTACATTTGGAGAAGATGCATTGAAATAATGACAGTATAAAACTGGTTTGCATAATTTTGTTTCGGCAATTTTCATACTGAAGATGCAGCACGTTCTGGAAGGCAGATGAAGTAACTAAATAAAATAAATAAACGCATTGATTTACGCAAACCGTCGAATAGCAACTCATAGGATTGTTGAGAAATTAAAATGATCGATTTTGACCGTTCATGATAACTTGAAAACGCTTTGGTTTAATTTTTAAACTCGACCTATAGTTTTTTTTTTTTTTTTTTTTTTTACAGAAAGCAATTTGCTACGTCACATTTACATGTGTGATTTCCTTTTCAACCGACAAAAAAAAAGTAATCCTATTTTAATCAGTGAGCTTAATCAGTGAAAGTGACAAAATTTATTTGGATTTTTTTTTTTTCTTTTAGGTATGTTGGAAAACTGCTGTGTCCTGAAATGAAATACATTGACACTTTATTATGGATTATAAGTTTTTATTTACTGTTTTTTTTTTTTTTTTTTTTTTTTTTTTTTTTTTACATTGTAAGTGCCTCTTCATTTGGGGCAAAATGTCCATTCTCTCTGCGATCACTCTGAATTAGACAAATCCAAATTTATTAGACAAAGCCTGTACTAAACAAAAAGTTTAGTACAGAATTTGTCTAATAAATTGCAAATTGAAATGTAATATTTTGGTAAAAGGAATTGTTCGTTAATACTTATTTTCCTAAGCTATTCGTTTATAGCCTAATGTTCCTCCATATGATTTTGTCTAAGTTAATTAAATTGGTATTATATTTGAATTAAGCAGTTTTTTTAATAAGACTTGGAACCAGCAGCATGAGGAATTGACATATTCTGTAGAAAAGACCGTTAGTGCAAATAATATTAAATGTTTAAAAGGCAGTGAATTATTGCTTTGTACACTGTTGGATAAAACTTCGGCGATTGCCTTATTCTAAAAACTACAAATCATGTATGGGTGTGTTCCCACCCGGACTTGAAGGGACAATAAGAAGCAAATTTGAAAATTAAAATTGTTTAATATCTCAAAATTACAACATATTACAGAAAATACAACAAAATGGATTGTCAAAACTTTGGATACCACTAAGCAAATTTAAACGGTGATAAAAAGTTGAGACAGTTATTGAATTAGTGACCCTTTAACATCAATTATCTATAGCAAACGTCCAGGGATTGATTTGTATGTATAGATTTATTAGGGTTTCCTTATTGAACGACGTCTTTGCACAACTCTCTAGAAAACGAATTAGATCTTTCTGGTCATCGTATTGCTTATTGTGATATATAAACTCTATCATTAAGGGCCACACATTCTCGTTAATGTTCAGATCGGGGCTGCACGCGGACCAATCTAAGACAGCAATTTTATTGGACTTTTATCGTACCCTTTTTTTTTTTCAGTGCGAATACTCATATAATCTTGCTGCCAAATCCATTTTGTTCTGGACAATTTGCCCGTGACACCAGTGGATGGGTCATTTAGATATTGGGGTCATTTAGATATTTTAAGATGTTATATTTGCCTTCAACAACCTTTATCAAGAGATTACCAAAGCTGGATATGGTACCTAAAATCACGAAAACGCCACCACCTATCTGACGCTTCACTCAATGTGGTGCAATAAAGGTATCATTTCTATGTTCAACGTTTGTACTGATGTTGTCAAGTCCATCTTGACAACATTGTTTATCATCTTCCAAAAACATTTTCTTGTGTCTGGATTAGACAATGTCTTTGCGAGTGAATTTGACACGCTCTGTTTAATTTCATGGCGTTAACGGCTATTATTTCTTGATTTTTTTTTTTTTTTTGTAGTTAGAACCTTGTTTAGTTAACGTTTGATAAATAGTTTAGCAAAAGGCTGCTACACTGATTTTATCTTTTATAATACGGCTTGGGACCAACTCATCTTATCCTATAAATTGACGTGTTGTCCTTCTAATTCTCCTTTTATCACGGACAGACAAACTTCAGGACTTCCGGTCTTCTTCCCTGTTTTAAGGTTCCTATTCTTACGCATCCTGATGACTGTATCATTGGAAACACTTGTTTTAACATCTGTTTTCCTAAGACATTTAACTAGGTCTTAAAACATGATTTCAATACGTTTATCTTCACTGTCCATCGTTTTCACTGTTCATCCCACGTATTTATGTTACTGAACGCTTATTGTAAAGTATACAAATGGTAACTGAGAATTTATCCTTATATGAAATATTTCCAAAACTCTTACTGTTGGGCAAAGTTTTCACCACCTCATTCTCGCGTTTTCCTTTATTATGTTTATTATTTTAATAATAATATAGTATATATTGACTAACATTAACTATAGTATATATTGAACTGACAATCCGTTGATTGTCAGTTCGATTCCCAGCGCGGACAACGGGGAATGTTTTTGTAAAAAATATTAATGATTTTTTTACATGCACTAATAGATTCTAAAATCTATTTTTCACATGTAAACAGTATATAACGTATCTTTTTATTTATTTATTTATGAAAAATATTCACTGTAGACAGGATAAAAGATGGCAGAATTTCAGACACTTCGAGAGTGAAACGATGTGACTTTTGAAGATACTCCAAGTGTTTGAAATAAATAAGACACTTTTTAAAATCTTAAAATTGAACCCCCATTTTAGACACATTTGTGTCTGAATTTCAGACACTTGTATTTACAGTGTAAGCTGTATGAACAGAAATGTAAATGACCATATTCTTTTACTATTAAGCCTCATGTATTGAATATTTTATACGGAAAATTAAAATTCAAACTCTCTGTTATGTATACAGTTATATGAACAATTATTCTTTGCTTGACCTTAATGGATGTGTTGTAAGTAGTTTCGATATATTTTAAGAAGACAACGATGATTTTAATGGTAATTTTCTGAAGTTTTACTGTATTTATGATAACAAATTTAACAAGAAAATGATAAACCTAAGACCGTTTCACAAAAATTGAAACATGTATCTTTAAGTAATAAGGTCGAATATAAATTCAATAAACTGGCTTAACTACACTGCAAATAAAAGGGTCTTAAAGTAGGACATAAAAACAACTGAAACGGCATTTAAGACAGGTAAATATCTTAAATTATAGATTAGTTATAGATATCTTAATTTAAGACAGATATATGTCTGAAATATCAATTTAGACACAAAAAAAAGTGTGAAACTCATAAATACGCGTATTTTCAAACAGCAAGACGCGTTTGAATTTTCAGACACTTTAGAAATTCAGACACTTGCATTACTTAAAATATTTTTCATATGGAATCTACTTTAAGAAAATATGCTTATCCTACTTCTTTCCACATTCAATAAATGTATTATTATTTTAAATAATAAGCAGTTAAACTACTTAAACTATGGTAGCTTTATGATACTAAATTTTTATGGAATAATGATCTAGGGATGTGAATGATATTTGCATATTATTATCTTTAACATAATTCATAAACAACATATTTAGACACAAAGCTTATTTCGTTCAAAAAAAAAAAAAAAAATTCAAAGCTTTCGTATATTAAAGAAAACGTATGAAGATGGACGTAGGAAGTAATTTGTAAAGAAGAAAGCGAATTTAAAAGTGAACAATCATGAATAAATTGTGCATAAATTTTTTCTTTCTTTCTTCTTAGTATTATTCATTTAAAAACTTTTTTCTCTCACAAATTTACCTACATCTAAATGTAAAACAACAAATTTTCTTGTATTTATGATCATAGTTTGCTTTTATTCAAATATCACTTTAAGGAAAGAAATCGTTATCATCGAGGGATGCAACCTTCACATACATGTTATGCATTATTAAAAAATTCTAGTCCTCTAAATATGAAATTTAAGATAATATTTATTAAGTGTAAGATACCATACTATCAATAGTTTTATGGCAAAAAATTAGAAATAAAACATAACACTGCGATTTGTATCGCGAATACTGCAGTATTTTATATCATAAAAACACATACTGCTGTATTCGACGGCGGCGTGATTGGTAAATGCTTGACTCGGACAAGGCTTGGCTCGAGGTTTCGGTTTCCTTGGACAGTGTGATTTCGAATCCCACCGCCGAGTAACGGAACTTTTTTTTTTATTAATATATATATTTATCATTAATGCTCCAAAGAATTCCAAAATCCATTTTTAAAGAAAAACATAATCGCACTCCATATTTATTTATTTATTTATTAAAAAGCCTTCAAAACGGCAGTATTTTTAAACCTAATATGGCAATGTTTTTAAGCTTAAAACATGGCGGCGTTTTAAGACACTTGCAATGTCTTAATTTCAGATGCAAAAAGGTGTCTTAAAAAGTAAGATTCTTTTTTTCGATTAAAAAATGACCATCCATATGAGACACTTTTTAACTGAATTTAAGACATTTACGTTTACAGTGTAGCCATTCTTTAAAATTACCTCTAATCTTGTTAAGCAAACGGCTATCGCGAAAAATTGCAACAACGGTTTTAAAAATTTTCTCAATACCAGATCTGTGAATAAGTAGATTAAAGTGAAGCCTTAGCTAAGCGCTTCAAAATAAATTTTATTTCTCAGATAGACCAAATAAAATTTTAAGTTTAGACGCCTCTCTTGCCTTTTAAAAGATGTACGCTTTCTCTTAAATGATCTATATTACGAACTAACGTAAACCCTTTTAGAATTAATTAATTAATTACTTTTTAATTATTATAAAAACCTTAGATGCTATTTCTGAATATATTGATAACATTCTTGTCAAAAAACACAATATGAAGTTGAGAATAGAGTATATATGCTAAAAAAATATGCTTTTAAACTATTTAAAGAAAAAACCAACTCAAAACAAAGTAATATGTATATATATATATATATATAAAGCATATCATATTCTATGAAATTCTTTTTAATATGTATAAATACATTTTTCTTATTTGTATATTTAATTTATTTTAAAGCACTGTAAATGGAAACGAACATGTTTTATATAATATTTAAAAACGTATGATATCTCATTCTTTTTTTTTTCCTTTTTTTTACAATTTTCTGTCAATTCTTTCATTTTATACACAGAATAAATTCTTCTTTATGAATAAATAACATTTAAATGACCATGTATAATTAAATAAGAAATTATGTTTAATTATATATGAGTTTTTTTTATTTAAAATTTAGCTCTAAATTTATACACACCGAAGTTCTAATTTCCTCAAATTAAATCAGCTGAGGAATCTAGAAAGTTATCTTAGTAACTACAGGCATTTTCTACTTATAACTGCTTTCATTCATTACGTTTATTAGTCTTTTATCGAAAATGCTGGAATGAAAATAGTTTTTCGGAATGTAGCTATATAGAATTTCTTTTTCCGTCTCATTCTTTAGGAATTCGATAAGGGATAATTACTTCCAAGCAGTAAAATCTTGCTTTTTAAAAGTTTACTCTATAGGTATCAAATGTAATTTACAGATTGCTTATTTATTCTTTCGACGTTAATTTTATTTATTTTAATCCTGAGATTTTCTCTCTCGTTTTTTTTTCCCTTTATTTATTAGCAAGATATAAAATACATTATATGGACGAGACAAACACACACAAAAAATGAATTATCTGAAGAAAAAGTAGTATGCAATGATTAATTGAATACACTACTGTATCCAAAGTAAATAGATAGGATATTAAGAAAAAATACATTTATTTGAAAAATACCGAAAATATATTAAAGAAAAATAATACATTGTTATTATTAGCGAGCCGATCCTCCTTTATTATATAGTACGGTTTTTATACTAGCTCGCACCCTATTATTCAAACTATGTGCTCTTGTTCCAAATTGCTCCTTTCGTCAACTGATATTATTTTCAATTTCTTCATACACAAGGGTTTCGCAGGATTTTTTTTTTTTTTTTTTAATATTACTTTATAAATTATGTTCAAAATACGAGTGGCGAAGCTAAGAAAATTTGTATGGGTAGGCTAACTTGATGCTGTTGGTTTTACGATAGTTAACACCTTCCAACACGGATGAAAAGTGTTAATGACTTCGGTTTGTCTGTCTGTCTGTCTGCGCTCTAACTCCCGTAAATATTCATGAAATTTCTTGAAACTGATATATATTATTCAAATTCACTATCGGATGTTCCCTATTGAAAATGGAATGAATACCTCTTGTGATTTGTGTACAGGGACACTGGAAAGTATTCCAAAGCATACGTTTTCTATAAGAAGTATTTATATGTCATTCTGTGAGACGTATTTATAAAAGCCATATATTAATACCGTTACTTTACGCAAATCTTAATGAAATTGAAATATATTATTCAAGTTTATTATCGGATGTGCCCCTTTGAAAATGGAATACATACCACAATTGATTTGTATAAAGAGACACTCGAAAGTATTCCGAAGCATTGCGTTCTATGAGAGCAAATCATGACAGAAACGTGGTTTTCTTGGAATTTGCTCTGACAGTTTTGGTAAAATCATAATTTTAAAGATTACTTGAGATGACTAGCATATTTTATTTATATTTTCGTTAAGAAAAACTAGAGCTCGATGTTAATCTTCAATCGCCCAAATGAAAATGTGTCAGAAAATTCAATTTTTTCAAGAATAGTTCAAATGGTTTTGATAAAAAACTAATGATTGGAGATTTTTAAGACGACAAACTCATCTGATTTAACTTTATCTTCCGAAAATTTGAGCTCGCCGTTACCCCTTATTCCGCCGGTTACAAAATGTGACAAAAACCTGGCGTTCTTAGAAATAAATCTACTGATTTTATTTAAAGCATAAGGTTAAGTATAATTTGAGATGACAAACTCATCTGATTTATCCACTTAATCAAGAAAATTAGCGTTCAATGTTAACTCTCACTACCACCTTTGCAAAATATGGCAGAAAATTGTTTTCTCAAGAACAACTTAAACGATTTTGATAACAACTAACGGCGACAAACCCAATCTGACTTAATTTCATCTTTGAAAAAATTAGCATTCGCATAAACCCTTACTCATCCGGTTACAAATTAAGGCAGAAATGTGGTCTAAACAGAAATAAATCCAATGATACTGTTAAGAACTTAAAGTTAAACGTTTTATGAGAAGACGAATCTGTCTTACTTCTCCTTATCTTCAGGAAACTTAGCGCAAATTGTTAATCTTTACTTCGTCTGTTGCAAACTATGGCAAAAACTTCGTTTTCTAGGAAATGGCTCTATTTATTTTGATAAAGTTAGGGTTAATCTATTTGAGATGCGAAATCCCTGTAATTTACCCAATACTTCATGAGAATTAGCATTAAACGGTGTGTTATCTTTTAATCTGTTCGTACCAAATTTTTCAGAAACATGATTTTGTTGGAAACTTCTCCAACAATTTTAGTAAATATTTATGACTTTCGATATATATATATGTGTGTGTGTGTGTGTGTGTGTATTTAGAGTTGAAAATTCATTCCGAATTATCTTCTTCTGCAGTAAAGATAACATTCACAGTTAATTTTGTCTAAATCTGTGAAACTATGGCAAAAACGTCAGATAAAAATTATGATTTTTTTTTTCCTTTCAATTTCTAAACCTATCTGACTTATCTTTCAGAAAACATGCATTCATTGCCAATCCTCAAACCACATCATGGGGCGCATCGGTCCTACATTTCCGCGTTTGTTTTATTACTAGCTACCACTATATTGATGTAAAATATTTGAAAACACTTTACTGCTATAGTTGCATTAAAAAATACTGCTTGAATAAGCGGTTTCAAATTACTAAGAAGCACATAATAACATAGGATCGCTGCGTCTTCTGATCCATTAAAATATACACCAGAAACTTTGTTTTCCCGTAAATGGACCTAATGATTTTGATAGACACTTAGCGTTAAAATTTGTATTTATTTATTTTTTTAAATGGTGTGAAATTTTTCTGATTTATCCACATCTTCGCCCGTGATGATGATGTCACATACTTTTTTTTTTTTTTTTTTTTTTTTTAGTACCTACATGAAAAATTCCAAAAAAAATCTAGATTTAATAAATTTTGGGGTAACATTTCAATCTGAATTCCCTCCTCTTCAGATCAATTAGCTATCACCGGTACTCATACTGAGACAGTTTAAAATAGCAGAAACATTGTTTTTGTTTTAATCAAATTATTGAAATAACTTTAATGAAATTTTAAAATCAGTGTGATTTTCAGATGCCAGTTTTATCTGAAATACCATCATTTTAACGATAATTAGATGTCACTGATAGCCTGCATGCCACTAGATAAAAATACGGCAAAAACATAGAAAACTGCTTTAAAAATGTTGACAAAATATATATGCTATAGCCAATGTATTAGAATTTATCTAACAAGGAGACGGCAAGGTTGTGGGGTCCTCAAGGGGGTATTCTGGTCTAGAAATTTAAAAAAATCGATTTTTTTTTTTACATATTTTGAAAGTTTAGACTTTCAAAAATATGATCCTAAAAGGATTTTTCAAAATTCGAATTATTTTCGGAGATACAGCCGATTTTGTGACGTGGCGTCCGAGCCGGCCGTTTGGGATGTAATAGTTTATGTTAAGTAATATAGTTGGGATGTAAAAGTTTTGGATGTAATAAAGCCTATTTATACCAGCTTATCATCTGATGATTTATTACATCGATGTTTGGGGTCCGAAACACAAAATAATAATGAATCACTGAATTGTTTCCTAAACTTTAAATGCGTTTTTCTCGAAACTACTTTTTTTGAGGTGGTTGACATGATATTTCAAGTTCTACTGAACCGATTGCTTTGCAATTTGGTATATATCTTGTTTATACAACTCTCTATCGCGTCTGCCTTGGATTTTAAAAAATTTTGATTTTCAATATTTTTAAAAAAAATTCGAAAAGGTCGAAAAAAGTCGGGTAAATTTTTTTTTTTTTTTTTTTCAAGTCGACGCCATTTTGTCATTTTTTTTTTGAAAATGGTCAACCCGATAACGACATCTTTATTAATGAAGAATTTGTTTGATTTTTTTGTTTTAGATCACTACAAGGGTTGAAATCATGTCAACCAGAACGCACCGTTTTTTTTAAGCCCCCACTCCATCGGCCTGTATCTCGGCGAATTTTTTTTTTTTTTTTTTTTTTTTTTTTTTTTTTTTTGTGATTTTTTTTTTTACATTCTCAAAATGTCAATAAAAAACATATAAAAAATGGATGGTAAAAATGTTTTTCATTTTTTTTTTTTATCTTACTTTAAAAAATGCCTAAAATTCAGGCTTCTAGACCAGAATACCCCCTCAAATCGAACGGAGGTTCAGCGTGTAATTAGCACTCAGTGAGTGGATTCATATACTGAAACCCTAGAGCGCACTACTTAGCCATCGCCGAGAAAAAAATTCCTGAAATTTGAAAAAAAAAATAATTTGTATTAAAATTTAATGAATCGTTATAAACAATTTCTTTTTCTTTCTTTCAACTTAGAACTGTAGATAGAATAAGTACAAAAGCCACAGTTCTTTTAAACATAATCATTTATTTTTTATAAAATAACATATTATTAAGTATAATGAATATTTATGATTATACGTTTATACCATTAGCAATTCTTTCAATCATTCATTTTTACAAATACACAAACCTAGATGATATTTATCATAAAAACAAGAAAAACACAAATTTTGTCAACAACTTGCACAACAAATAAATGCAGCTTTTTTACAGGAGCACGTAAATTCTTCATATTATTTTTGATATATTAAATTTTATTTAATTCCAACCACATGCGAATAATAAATTTCCATATGTTTAAAGTTAAAAAGTTAGAAATCATTAAATTCGCGATTTAACAATGTATAAAAGTTGAAAAGAAATTCTTTATAACGATTTATTAAATTTTAATGCAAATATTTTTTTTTCAAACTTCAGGGATTTTTTTCTCGGCGATGGCTAAGTAGTGCGCTCTAGGGTTTGAGTATATTAATAGACTCACTGAGTGAGACTCACTAACTAACTATTATGAGACTCACTAACTACACGCGGAACCTCCGTTCGATTTGAGGACCCCACACCCTTGCCGTCTCCTTGTATTAAGATATAGGTCAATATCTAGATGCCTCCGAATCTCTATATTTTTAAGGGTGTTTTATTTTACTGTCCCCACACTTTCAGAAAAGTAATTTTTAAAATAAAATTACAACATTATAACCTTAAGGATTTTTTTTTTTTAATAGTGATGAAAAAATAATAAAATACACGTAAAGATATAGGAACCCTGCATATCCTACAATGATATAGTTTAAATTTCATCTAAATTCTACAATAAGAACATGACAAAAAAAGGTAAATGAATAAAGAAAGCAAAATAAAATTTGAGCAAAATTATTATAGTAAATGCGATATTACTACTTTTTTTAATATACATCATATACTATTCCAAACAATAATCCTACAACGCTACCCAATTTCCATAAAAATATATTCCCACGCATTCTCCCCTTTTTTTTGTGTGTGTGTGTGTCTGTGTGTTTTATTTATTTTATAACGTTTTGGATATGCAAATGCGTTTTGGATATACAATTTCACCTGCGCGCGCACGCACACATGTACACATATGTGCATTAAATTTCATCCGTTTCTCATAAAGTTCAACAATTTTTTTTTCGTTAGAATATACTTTTAAAACTAAGTTTAATGAATTTTTGGTCAAGAGTACTTTTAACTAAAGTTAAAGTAGTTTAATAGAAATAATAGTTATGTCATCAACGTAACGTTGTATATATATACACATATTGTAACTATTCCAAGTATATATTATTCTTTAAAATAAGTGATTTTGGCTTAAAAATGATCCATACATACACATTTATTCATTAATCGTTGAATATATGTATATATCTATATATTTGTTTATTAAAATAATTAAAAATTAAAAATTATGAGCAATTGAAAAATATTTCTTAATATAATATTTAATATAAAATTGTTTTATTACCTATCATAAAAAACTTATTATATTGGCATTTTTAAATACATTCAAGATATTTTAAGCTTATTAATTAATAAAAATATATACACTCTATAACAAAATATAAAGGACGCACCAAGAAGAAGTGAGGACAAAAATCGGTAGATGGGGTGGAATGGGTGGTCCGAATGGGAAAAAAAAAATGGTATTATTTGACCACATTTCATAAAACTATGGACGCATCTGCGAGTCCAATGCTAAAATAGGGATAACATTCATCTGACTCAGAGAAAATGAACAATAACAGAGCGCGGAATTACTGGATGTTTCCCAAAATTCAAATTATCGGTCACGCTGGCAACCCTCCAACATTTTGGACGCATCCCCACTGCTAGTTTTAGGATATGGGGCCGCACTGTAGATATGATGTACATGTGGAGAAAAACAGTTATTACATTTTCAGAAAATTTCAGTGATTTATTCAAGATAAAGGGTCTCACAAAGTGAACAAGTGCTTAACGCGTTGGTCCACTTCTGGCCCTTATGTACGCAGCTATTCGGCTTGGTATTAATTGATAGAGTTGGCAGATGTGCTCCTGTGAAGTATCGTGCCAAATTCTGTCCAATTGTTGCGTAAAATTGGTAAAATCCCGAACTGGTTGTAGGACCCTTTTTATGATGCTCCAAACGTCCTCAGTGGGAGGGAGATCCGGGGACTGAGCTCAACCCAATTTCACTAAGCCGCCTATTCAGGATATTTGAAGTCACTGAAGTACCAGTTGCACGTAGGATCGACGATAATGACGAATTGGTGCTTGATTCCATGGAAACCTGTATGTATGTCAATTTGTATCCAGTTTGCATTACTCCTGCTTGGTGCGTCACATTTTTTGTTATAGTATATATATATATATATATGTACATATAAGTAGACGTATAGAATATCCGTAAGATAAACTGACAAAATTATTTGTATTACATGTGAATAAAATTTTGATCTAGTAAAAGTGTAAGTCACTTAAATACCTACAAACACAAAATCAACTATAGTAGAGAAAATAGATAACATATATATGTATATATATATAAATATATATATATGTAAATATTAGTTGTTGATTTTTTTTAAGAGGAAGAATTTCTATTCAGTCTTTTACCTAAAGCACATACGTTCCTTTAATACATAAATTTAAAATACACATAGAAAAACGTTTAAAATATAAATAATATTTAAAATATCCCTTTTTTACATTTTGCTTGAAACGATACCTTTTGAATAGGACACCATTCACTATTTATCTTGCAATAAAGGATGCTTTGAAAGAGGAAACAGTCTCTATTCAAAACTTTTCAAAATACTTTAAATTTATTCAACATTATGCATTAAAATTTAATTTTACTTTTAAGTGCATAAAAGTTTTGAAAGTTACAGACACACACATACATATCTGTATACATGTATGCGTGAACGGGTGAGTGTTTACTTTCAACTATGTAATAAAAAAAATTATTTAACTTTGGAAATTCACAATTATGATATGTAAAAAGAATATAAATAACAGTTTAAAAGTGCTAATAGAGTGACGGGTTAATTCATACATTTGATATAAAATCTGTTTGTTAATGCAGATAATTTTGCATGCATGCTTTATACCGTAAGCTTCCATGTGCGATTATTAAAATTGAAAGTGATGTCCAATTCATAATAATAATAATAATAATAATAATGAACTTCGAGACATAATACACCAGCATTCTCTTTACGCTTTGCTGGAATCCTATATTTCACTATATTTAAATTAATCTAAAAAACATAATCTGGTTTGTCACTCACCCTCACCCTGCATCTGCATTTCAATACTGTAAATATAGATTGCATATTAAGTCTGTAAAACATAAGATAATAAATTGCAATGTACTATTTTAATGCAATCTAAAATTTATTTATGTACAGTTTTATTTCCCATGTAATTTTGTGTGAGGGGAGCTGCCTCCCTTCACTAACTCCCCGTTTAATTATAGTGCATACAATTATTTAAAAAAAAAAATAGTTGTTATTAATTTATCTTCAAACTTAAGTATACATCTCATACGTATTTAAAAATAACAAATTTGAATTTCTTTTAGTTTTTAAGATATGCTGATAACATATATACATAGAGATTGTCTGCTTGAAAATTGGACATTCGTAAACAGGGAACCGCAAAACGTGATTTTATACAAAAACCAAATTTGAAAATTAAAATTACTTTGTTTACTGTATGCCTATGAATAACTAATTTTGCTTCCTTTGCAGTGTTCGTCGAAATAGTAAAATGCACTAAAGCACTTTTATCAATTACTTTCAGCAGAAAAGTATATTTAGATTCTTTTGGGGGCAGTCTATAAGTAATATCACCAATAATAAATATTGTGTACTTAGTTTTACTTGAAAAATATCTAAAACAAAATGATTTACAATTCCAGCAATTTTCAGGTATAGCAGCAATATATCCAATTACTTTGGGTAGCCTTGTGAATGGTGAATGATTTCTATGCAAGAATCTACACAAAATTTGCTTTTATGCATATAATAAATTTTGTTAATTCCGTTTCGTTTCTGTCACCCTATAGATGTTATACTGTACTTATTATCAGCAATTTCCCCATAAACATAATGATTATGAGTTTTCTTAGATGTCATTGTGCAAGAACTTTTTGCTTGACTCCAAATATATGTTTAGTGTAGTCATCCTATATGATACGCATTTAGACTATAAAGTTTGGACATTCTGCTATTATTTGTTCTTGAGATATGCTGATAACACACAGACACAAAAATACACACAAACACAGACCAACTGCTAGAAACATGTTTTTTTTTTTTTTTTAGTTAAGGGGAGCTCAAAACGTATAAATATAACAAAGAATGAATTTAGAAAATTTGACCCCAAGACAATACTTTCTCTACCATACAAATGAGTGATGAGAAAGAAGAACTAAAAATAATAATAACAATAATAAATAATATATTTTAATAGCACTTTATAAATATAAACTAAAAAAAAAAAAGAAAAGAAAAGAAATAGAAATAGAAAAGAAAGATAGAAAGAAAGACGAAAGGAAACCTTGCATTTTCTATAACTTCGCTTCGTGAACCTTCTGAAGTCAACAGCATTTTCCCCACACTCATTAAGACGGATCTAATTGCACATTACCTGAGATGTATATCAGACGACATGCGCCGTCGATACTCTGTAAAAACTTCCATTTACTCTTGGCTCAATTTAAGAATCTACTGAACATTTTTAGTTTTGTGAACATATCAGTGAGACCTATTAGCCAGATCCTGTATTTCTAGCCTATCCTCCGTTATGATAAATTTAAAAGTAATATAAAGTTACAATTCTATTATTAGTAATATTACGAAAATTATATATAAATTTCGTTGTGGCAAGTTTTAATTAAATTTAAAATGTGGTATCAATATTTATTTCAACTATACTACTATTTGTTTTTAATATAAGCAGAAAGTTATGTAAACATTTAATTTTCAATGGAATTTTGTTGCTTCCATTTAAACAATCGTTTAGAAAAAAAAACAAAGTTTAAAATAAAATATCACATTTTATTTAATTGAAAAAAAAAGAACGATGGATTAGCCTAAGAAACATTATCACCACGTTGAGAAAATTCCTAATTAAATAACTTTTTTACTGATAAATTTGAAACAGAATTTCCACGTTAAAATCATAATTATATGTATAATATATTTAATTATTTAACCTATAAGAAGAGACAGAAATTAAGTTGTATAGTAACTGCATCTAATTAACGCAGATGACTGATATGAAAAAATGATAATAATAGTATAACATTTTAAAAAACAGTAATCGAAAAGAAATATTTTAAAAGGATTCAATTCGATAAAATTTTGATTATCTGAATCCCTTCCGGGTTCAAGTTATCGCTCTATAATGTTCGGAGCTTTTCTTTTGATGACCTGAGCTTTAGAATGTATACAGACTCATACATACGCATAGCCAGACACGCACACGAATAGAGTATTTTCTATATTTATATTTATAGCTACTTATTGTTTTAATATTTGATTAATAAAATTTTAAATAATAATTGAATTTTGAAGCATTTTTTAATAAAAAGGATCTGTGGAATATATTCACGAATTAATATATATATATATATTGGCAGGATTTTAACATTTTTGAAGAAAATAAAATGAAAAAATAAATAAAAAGGAAGCACCTGTCTAAATTCATTCAAAGCGATAGACATTGCGTCTTATTTTAAATTTTAATTAAACGTAAATTCTGTTAGGAAAGTAATATAGTTTTTTTTAGGCTTTGTCAATTTTTTAATTTTTGTATTAATTTGCTTCCTGTTAAACTTTACCTTCTTTTCTCTTATAATAATTATAAAACAAAACTTTTAGATGACATAATTAAATGTCTATCTGTAATGTCTATCATCGATATAATATCATATCATAAAGAACTAAAAGCAGTTGTGAATTATTATATTTTTTTATTATTTAATTTATCTTGGTTCATCTTCCACAATAATATTTTTTTTATGGGAATATAATTTAGACCTGTGTAATAAAATTTTTTAACAAAATATGATTTTTATAATCAAATAATAAGTAAATTTATGTAAAAAAGGTTAATATTGATTTTTTTTCTGTAAAATGTACACTTCTCTCTCTCTCTCTCCCTGTATATATATATATATATAAGAAAGTTTATAAATAAAACATTTAAATTTTATATAATAAAGTTTTTATAGTCATGATTGTAAATGATTATATATACACAATTGTCAATTTTTTTACATGCAATAAATAAATAAATAAATAAATAAATAAATAAAATAGAATAAAATAAATAAATAAATAAATAAATACCATTTTTGATTTTTTTTTTTTTTTTTTTTTTTTTTGTAAAATCATTGGAAAAGACAGTTAGCAGGCGGCTATATAAAAAAAACAATTAAAATGTTTCATTTTTTTTTTTTTTTTTAAATATTTTTAAAAAACTTTTTATCAAATTTTATATTTTAAATTTCAGTGCATGTATATGTAAAGCTTATAACCTCTAAATCAATATTTTAAATAAAATTTGCATACGCATGTTCTAAAATATGAAAATATTAAGTATATTAAAACTTAACAAAATACATTTAAATTATTATTATTATTATTATTTTAAATTATTTAAAACATTTTTTTAAATAATTTTAATTTTCCCATCGATAGAATATATAACATGATTTAATTTGTATATTCATTGATAAGCTAAATTATTAAAAATATTTTTGTGCTTGAATGCCAAAATTTTTTAATAACCTTCAGTATTTAAACATAAAACTATTTTTTAAATTGTTCACTTAACAATAAATTCACTAAATAATTACCTAAACATAGTTTCTATTGTTAAAATAGAATAATGTAAAGCTAGTGTGGGAAAAAAAAGAAAAAAGAGAGAAAAAAACATAAACAATCAAACAATATAATTTTAGGATATTCAAAAAGCGTTTTTAGAGCGCTGTGAGAGTGTGTATATAGAACGTTCTCAGAACGTTTTTCTAGAACTAGTCGTGAAAGTTACACGTGTACAGAATGTACTCTGTAACGTATATTCGATGTCTTCAAGATTGACTGAGAGATGTCTATAGCACGATTTTTTATAAAAAATTATTAAAAATCGAGGAAAATTATTTCTCGATTTTAATCCCCGTATTTGGGTATAGATATGTATTAGTTATCGTATGCATGTGTTAGATTGAGTTATTGTGCTCTCAAATTGACAAAATTTTAATTTTATATTTCAAAACTCTGTCTTCCTTGGCGTTTTTTGTATTTGGCGATCAAAAACGTAATACGAAAATATACATGTCAGATTTATATTTTCGTAATATGTATTGTACTATATTGTTTCATATTATTTATTACTCTCTTAATATAAGTTGTTGAAATATCCATTATTTTTGAAAGAAATTAAATATGTTCGCCAGATGATATGGCGATATTTTTTTTTCCGCCAAGGATGACAGAGTTTTGAGATTAAAAATTCAAATTTTATCAATTTTACAGCAAAAAAAAAAAAAAAAAAAAAAAAAAAAAAAAAAAAAAAACTTAATCTAACGCATGCACATGATAACTAATACATATCTATACCCAAATATGGGGATTAAAATCGGGAAATAATTTTCCTCGATATTTAGTAATTTTTTACAAAAAACCCAATGGGCGATTAACATAGGAAATATTTTTCTTGCATCCACGGACGGCCAGTGACGTCATCACTTCGCTTGCGTATTATTGAATATTCGATACTACGATCGTAGCGCAGTCTGCCGGATCCAATGTGAAACACTCCAAAATCAACAACAATTTATAAATGATAAATTAATTAAATAAACAATTTAAATTGGACTAAATTGTAAATCTAAACCATTCTCGAATCCACCTGAAGACACACAAAAAAATTCATTAAACTCGGTCCAGCCGTTTAGGAGGAGTTCAGTGAAATACACACGCCCAAAAGAAATATATATATAAAGATAAATACAAAGGCACAGCTTTAGTACAGACCTCCCCCCCCCCTTGTCGACTTTAAATATTTTTGGCCATTTTTGCGATGAATTAACATGGCTATCTCAATTGCGTAACTGACGATCTTGGTGAGAAACGTCCGTACTACTTCGGTGCCAATTTTCAAATTTTTCCAAACTAAACCTGTTCCATACAAAAAAAAAAAAAAAAAAAAAAAAAACTGTTTTATGATATATACAAAATAAAAATACAAAATTCTAATAAATTTGAAATTATTACTATTTACAATTAAGGTGAAAACATAAAATAACCTTTATAAGTTACATATAAAGTATCAATTAAAACGAAAAATTTTGTTTTACTGTAGAAAAGAAAAGTACTACTAAATTAAATAAAAATTTTAAGCTAATACCATATACCAAGTATCTCTATGAAAATATTTATTTAAACGTGAATATTTTCATAGTATAATAATTTTTTTTTTCTAATTTTTATTGTTTATCACGCGAAATTAAAAATATTTTATTTCCGGAAAAAAATAAATAAACGTGAATTTTGTTTATTTTGGCATCAAATATATTTTTCTTTTTAATCATTTTAAAGTTAAAATGGAGTTTTTATTTAATATCTTTTGATCCAATTATCCGATTGAACTGAATTGTAAATCTAAACCATTCTCGAATCCACCTGAAGACACACAAAAAAGTTCATTAAACTCGGTCCAGCCGTTTAAGAGGAGTTCAGTGACATACACACGCACAAAAGAAATATATATATAAAGATATGTATATATATATATATATATATATATATATATATATATATATATATATATATATATATATATATATATATAATATAAGAATAATTATGCAGAAATTATTAGAGATTGTTCGTTTGGAAATTAGTTTTCTTAGTTACAAGTTAATTGCATGCAAGTTACGCTCCTTTTAATATTTTTTCATGTAATTATATAAAAGAGCTTTAAATATAATGTATATATATATATATTTTCTACCAAACACAGTTCTCGCTTAAACATGTTGTTTTATCTATTATTTCAAACATACTTCGATGTAAAAAAGAAAGATGCAGATCTTTTATCATTTTTGCCCATCTTTTATGTTAAATCTAAGTTTTTATACTAAGATTTTTTTAAATTTCATAAATAAACATTTCAATACAGCATAATTTTTGTAATTGATTTAATTTTTTTAAGGAGTCTATCTATTTAAATGTAGATAGCACATTTAATTAAATAATAGAAATTAAAGAATTTCATTAGGACATTTGTTATAAATTTGAAATATTATTTCACTTAATGTAACTGAAAAAGTCTCAAATTAGAAATAAAATATGATTGATAATAGAAGACTGAATGTCTGTTTTTTGGAAAAACATGTCTTATTTTAAGATATTTTAAAGTTTTAGAGGTTATCTTGAATGCTTTTTAAGAAGTATCACTATATTAAGAAACTTTATATTAGTTCATTTACATGACCAGCCCATTAAGGCACAAAAGTATCTTAAACTATCAATTATGTCTATAATTAGACATTTACGTGTTTTAAATACCTATTCAGTGATAACATCTAAATTTGTTTGGGACAATAAAAAGTTGAAAATAGCATACAAAGAAATTTATAAATTAATTAAATCCCTATATAACTGAATATCTGAAAAAAACAAATAATAATAATAAACCGTCGCAATAGAATAAAATAAATAAATAAATACCATTTTTGATTTTTGATGTTTTTTTTTTTTTTTCCGAAGCGATTATTTTGATCTAAACTATGTGAATTTGTATTAGAAGATATTTAAAAAAGATTTATGAAATTCTAGTTTAAAATTTCCTGTATATTATTTTAAGCAATCAATTGTAGTATGCACGCGTTATTTAAATTGCGATCAAATTTTTATATTTTACTTCATAATGAACGTCAATTATTTTGTAAAATATAATTAACTAGGTACACAGTAACATACAATATTTAAAAAACATTTTTCTGAATAAAAATCTTGAGTTTTGCATTTCTCAAAAAATAAGAGATATAATAAAAATAAATTCCTTTTAACAATAATAATATAAAAACAACATATATTTTGCTGAATATCGAATCTTAAAAAATAAAAAATCGTCAAACTGCAAAATTTTTATTGGGTTGCCAATTGATATGTTCGTAGGCTCGGACTCCAAGGTACAAGATAACTTCTTCTTCTGCTTACTCATTGTGTTTAAGTGTTCTTATCATTTAGATACACAAGTATTCCTTTTCTTGATAAACCAAGATACAAATCAGTTTATTTTACACATTTTGGATGCCTCAGATTTGTATAATTTTGCCTACATGTGCCCTAAAATTTAACAAATTTAATTTTATTAAAATTTCTAAAAAAAAAAAAAAACACCCTAAAATTTTTTTATATATTTCACGCTCTAACTACCTTTTATTTTTTCCCGTTCGATTTTATATTTTTTTTTTGTTTAAAGTTAGGTAGATTTGAATTTACATGCTTACGTTTTATTGCCATACTGTTGCAATGTAAAATCATT